>OX382375.1:12400000-13600000 GCA_947508005.1 Amphipoea lucens
ATTTATCAAAAGCAGAAACCGTACTGACTAACGACCCGCTCTGGAAGGATTCCTTCGTCATTGACGGAGAGACGGGGTTTACCAGTGAGGAGCCCACCCGCACCTTCGAAGCCGACGCAGCAGGATACGTCAACTTGATCGAGTCAGAGTACAAAGCGATCGCTGACGTGGATAAGAACTACGCCAAAGCGGTATCTCAATCAGCACATTCCTACTACCACATTGTGCTGTACTGGTACACGCACGCGCTTCGTGCGCAAAAGAATGGGACCGCGTCTCTACCTCAAGAGCGCCTCGTCCAATTCGTGCAGGGCTACGGCTCCGCACAGATCGCTTCCGGTGCAGGTGAATACCTGGAAGGCCTCGGCGACTACGCCGACATGACGGGCGTCAAGCACCGTCTACATGCGACCGAGCCCAATGACGATGGGCATTTCGGTCACATAGCCCACCAGACCCACGGTTTCTATGAAACCCTCCCAGCACCGGCTATCGCGCTGCATCGTTTAGCAGCCGATATTGCAGAAACCCAACGCACAGCGGGACCCTCGGATGAGTGGATGCCGCCAGGGCTAGCCCCAGCGCAACCACGAGTGGACCCACCTGCCCCCAACCCTGAGCACGCCAACAACCAAGAACAGCGTATGCTCAATGAAGAAGGAGCAGCCGATGTCGATAGTGAAGGAGGAGATGACGACGACATTGATGATGCGCCACAAGAACCAGCGCCTGTCCGGTCCTTACCGACCGTGAACCTTCTAGGATGGCAGCGGGCTAAGATTCTAACAGCGAATCAACTTAGCGAACTTCGGGACATCGTCCGGCTCGAGGACCCACGAGACGGACTCATAAACTTCAGATATAGTGTGAATAGAGCACTCTTCGAATTTGTGGAGCGTAGGCTCCGCGAGTGCAAGCGCTATAAGCTGTCGATCATACCCAATACCACAGGAGGGTCAATCGTACAGCAAGTGATCTGGAAACCATTAGAACCGGTAACGAGTCGTTTCATTCCAGCAATAGCAGGAGTGGGTGTCGCTACTTCACGCACCACTCTACCACTGAGGGCGGCAATAGCCGCTAAAGTCATGTGTTACCGCACATTAAGGCGAGAGCTCGAGACAGATGACGGTGTAGTGGTTAACACCTGGGCCTGTTTCTCTTTTCAAGGATACAGAGCCGTACCACAAAACTGGCGTGGCAACCGCAACGCCCTTATACACCGAGGCTATGATGGCCTAATCAATTATGCGCCTTTTAAGACGCAAGTCACGCCTCGCAACGATACGCTACTAGAATACCTTAATAAATTCAAGACGTATTGAGCGTAACAAAACCGCTAAGACACCCCATATAAAAAACCGTTGGAGCAAGGGGTTTTTTTTTTTTGATATATAGGATGGCAACACTCGAACTGTTTACATCTCCGCGTATCTAAAATTTGTGAAAAATAACATTTAAATATCTAAATGGTATCCAAGTGTCAAAACAAAGTGTAATAAGTATTTTGTAATAGTGATATTGTTTGTGACAATTTTTAACCAGTGAAATATCAACTAAGACAATAAAGAACCAATCACTGAAGACTGGATTAAGTGCGTTGGTTGTGACGAGTGGTGGCATGAGCAATGCACGGCACACGTAGGTGGTGCTGACTTCGTATGTGATTTGTGTGAAAAATAACATTAATTAGTAACCGCGCAGTTTTACACTACCCGCGCATTCTTATCCATCTAGCTGCGCAATCTTATACTACCGGTAGTGTAAGACTGCGCATTTCCCTTTTTTTAATTTAATTTTAAAAGCATAAAAACTTTTGATCTCAATGGTTAATCTTCAAGGCATTAGATTGTTTATTAATTAAAGTTTAATATATTAAAAGTTGATTTACCTGCTATTATTAGTTTTTATTTTAAAGCTTCTGATACCTTAGGTGCGCAGTCTTACACCACCCTACCCTAACTTTAGTTCAAAGCAAATCTTAATTCTTCGAAAATCGTATCATTAAAGCATACATTGTGGTGCTGATCTTGTTATGTGAATGGCAAAACTTATGTATGTTCTTATTGCTGTGGTACCTACTTAGTTTTGGTGGTTCAAATAAAATCTTTTTCTTTACATAATTATACAATTTTTTAATTAATCCCAGCAATTCCTTTATACATTGAGTCACTTTCATTTCTAAAAAAAATGTTCTCACACAGTTATACTTTGTTTCATATAAATACTCCTAGGTACCTATATTAAACAAAATTATTTAGATAATTTCTTTTTCACACATTGGCATATACTTAGCTTGCCACCAGGCGATAATACACACATCTCACTGTATAGGTCTAGAATATTTTTATCTCGGTAAAGAGGAGTTAGCCGTAATGGCCGACGCGAACAAGATGCCAAATCCAAATACGCAGCGAAAGCAAGGTAGCACTACCTCACAGCAGCAAGATAAGGAGAGAGACAAACCCTACTTCCCCAGACCTAAGAATAAGGTCGGTCGTACAATTCCAAAACCAGCAAATTTATCAAAAGCAGAAACCGTACTGACTAACGACCCGCTCTGGAAGGATTCCTTCGTCATTGACGGAGAGACGGGGTTTACCAGTGAGGAGCCCACCCGCACCTTCGAAGCCGACGCAGCAGGATACGTCAACTTGATCGAGTCAGAGTACAAAGCGATCGCTGACGTGGATAAGAACTACGCCAAAGCGGTATCTCAATCAGCACATTCCTACTACCACATTGTGCTGTACTGGTACACGCACGCGCTTCGTGCGCAAAAGAATGGGACCGCGTCTCTACCTCAAGAGCGCCTCGTCCAATTCGTGCAGGGCTACGGCTCCGCACAGATCGCTTCCGGTGCAGGTGAATACCTGGAAGGCCTCGGCGACTACGCCGACATGACGGGCGTCAAGCACCGTCTACATGCGACCGAGCCCAATGACGATGGGCATTTCGGTCACATAGCCCACCAGACCCACGGTTTCTATGAAACCCTCCCAGCACCGGCTATCGCGCTGCATCGTTTAGCAGCCGATATTGCAGAAACCCAACGCACAGCGGGACCCTCGGATGAGTGGATGCCGCCAGGGCTAGCCCCAGCGCAACCACGAGTGGACCCACCTGCCCCCAACCCTGAGCACGCCAACAACCAAGAACAGCGTATGCTCAATGAAGAAGGAGCAGCCGATGTCGATAGTGAAGGAGGAGATGACGACGACATTGATGATGCGCCACAAGAACCAGCGCCTGTCCGGTCCTTACCGACCGTGAACCTTCTAGGATGGCAGCGGGCTAAGATTCTAACAGCGAATCAACTTAGCGAACTTCGGGACATCGTCCGGCCCGAGGACCCACGAGACGGACTCATAAACTTCAGATATAGTGTGAATAGAGCACTCTTCGAATTTGTGGAGCGTAGGCTCCGCGAGTGCAAGCGCTATAAGCTGTCGATCATACCCAATACCACAGGAGGGTCAATCGTACAGCAAGTGATCTGGAAACCATTAGAACCGGTAACGAGTCGTTTCATTCCAGCAATAGCAGGAGTGGGTGTCGCTACTTCACGCACCACTCTACCACTGAGGGCGGCAATAGCCGCTAAAGTCATGTGTTACCGCACATTAAGGCGAGAGCTCGAGACAGATGACGGTGTAGTGGTTAACACCTGGGCCTGTTTCTCTTTTCAAGGATACAGAGCCGTACCACAAAACTGGCGTGGCAACCGCAACGCCCTTATACACCGAGGCTATGATGGCCTAATCAATTATGCGCCTTTTAAGACGCAAGTCACGCCTCGCAACGATACGCTACTAGAATACCTTAATAAATTCAAGACGTATTGAGCGTAACAAAACCGCTAAGACACCCCATATAAAAAACCGTTGGAGCAAGGGGTTTTTTTTTTTTGATATATAGGATGGCAACACTCGAACTGTTTACATCTCCGCGTATCTAAAATTTGTGAAAAATAACATTTAAATATCTAAATGGTATCCAAGTGTCAAAACAAAGTGTAATAAGTATTTTGTAATAGTGATATTGTTTGTGACAATTTTTAACCAGTGAAATATCAACTAAGACAATAAAGAACCAATCACTGAAGACTGGATTAAGTGCGTTGGTTGTGACGAGTGGTGGCATGAGCAATGCACGGCACACGTAGGTGGTGCTGACTTCGTATGTGATTTGTGTGAAAAATAACATTAATTAGTAACCGCGCAGTTTTACACTACCCGCGCATTCTTATCCATCTAGCTGCGCAATCTTATACTACCGGTAGTGTAAGACTGCGCATTTCCCTTTTTTTAATTTAATTTTAAAAGCATAAAAACTTTTGATCTCAATGGTTAATCTTCAAGGCATTAGATTGTTTATTAATTAAAGTTTAATATATTAAAAGTTGATTTACCTGCTATTATTAGTTTTTATTTTAAAGCTTCTGATACCTTAGGTGCGCAGTCTTACACCACCCTACCCTAACTTTAGTTCAAAGCAAATCTTAATTCTTCGAAAATCGTATCATTAAAGCATACATTGTGGTGCTGATCTTGTTATGTGAATGGCAAAACTTATGTATGTTCTTATTGCTGTGGTACCTACTTAGTTTTGGTGGTTCAAATAAAATCTTTTTCTTTACATAATTATACAATTTTTTAATTAATCCCAGCAATTCCTTTATACATTGAGTCACTTTCATTTCTAAAAAAAATGTTCTCACACAGTTATACTTTGTTTCATATAAATACTCCTAGGTACCTATATTAAACAAAATTATTTAGATAATTTCTTTTTCACACATTGGCATATACTTAGCTTGCCACCAGGCGATAATACACACATCTCACTGTATAGGTCTAGAATATTTTTATCTCGGTAAAGAGGAGTTAGCCGTAATGGCCGACGCGAACAAGATGCCAAATCCAAATACGCAGCGAAAGCAAGGTAGCACTACCTCACAGCAGCAAGATAAGGAGAGAGACAAACCCTACTTCCCCAGACCTAAGAATAAGGTCGGTCGTACAATTCCAAAACCAGCAAATTTATCAAAAGCAGAAACCGTACTGACTAACGACCCGCTCTGGAAGGATTCCTTCGTCATTGACGGAGAGACGGGGTTTACCAGTGAGGAGCCCACCCGCACCTTCGAAGCCGACGCAGCAGGATACGTCAACTTGATCGAGTCAGAGTACAAAGCGATCGCTGACGTGGATAAGAACTACGCCAAAGCGGTATCTCAATCAGCACATTCCTACTACCACATTGTGCTGTACTGGTACACGCACGCGCTTCGTGCGCAAAAGAATGGGACCGCGTCTCTACCTCAAGAGCGCCTCGTCCAATTCGTGCAGGGCTACGGCTCCGCACAGATCGCTTCCGGTGCAGGTGAATACCTGGAAGGCCTCGGCGACTACGCCGACATGACGGGCGTCAAGCACCGTCTACATGCGACCGAGCCCAATGACGATGGGCATTTCGGTCACATAGCCCACCAGACCCACGGTTTCTATGAAACCCTCCCAGCACCGGCTATCGCGCTGCATCGTTTAGCAGCCGATATTGCAGAAACCCAACGCACAGCGGGACCCTCGGATGAGTGGATGCCGCCAGGGCTAGCCCCAGCGCAACCACGAGTGGACCCACCTGCCCCCAACCCTGAGCACGCCAACAACCAAGAACAGCGTATGCTCAATGAAGAAGGAGCAGCCGATGTCGATAGTGAAGGAGGAGATGACGACGACATTGATGATGCGCCACAAGAACCAGCGCCTGTCCGGTCCTTACCGACCGTGAACCTTCTAGGATGGCAGCGGGCTAAGATTCTAACAGCGAATCAACTTAGCGAACTTCGGGACATCGTCCGGCCCGAGGACCCACGAGACGGACTCATAAACTTCAGATATAGTGTGAATAGAGCACTCTTCGAATTTGTGGAGCGTAGGCTCCGCGAGTGCAAGCGCTATAAGCTGTCGATCATACCCAATACCACAGGAGGGTCAATCGTACAGCAAGTGATCTGGAAACCATTAGAACCGGTAACGAGTCGTTTCATTCCAGCAATAGCAGGAGTGGGTGTCGCTACTTCACGCACCACTCTACCACTGAGGGCGGCAATAGCCGCTAAAGTCATGTGTTACCGCACATTAAGGCGAGAGCTCGAGACAGATGACGGTGTAGTGGTTAACACCTGGGCCTGTTTCTCTTTTCAAGGATACAGAGCCGTACCACAAAACTGGCGTGGCAACCGCAACGCCCTTATACACCGAGGCTATGATGGCCTAATCAATTATGCGCCTTTTAAGACGCAAGTCACGCCTCGCAACGATACGCTACTAGAATACCTTAATAAATTCAAGACGTATTGAGCGTAACAAAACCGCTAAGACACCCCATATAAAAAACCGTTGGAGCAAGGGGTTTTTTTTTTTTGATATATAGGATGGCAACACTCGAACTGTTTACATCTCCGCGTATCTAAAATTTGTGAAAAATAACATTTAAATATCTAAATGGTATCCAAGTGTCAAAACAAAGTGTAATAAGTATTTTGTAATAGTGATATTGTTTGTGACAATTTTTAACCAGTGAAATATCAACTAAGACAATAGTGTAAATACGAAACTAAAACCAGTGTTAAACGAGTTATACACAATAAATTGGTGTTTCCTCTAACGTAACAACGTCAAAACTCAAACATTTGGTATGAATAACTACTTGAGTGGCAATTTTATGAACCCAAGTGACTAAAACTAAAAAACAATAAACAATTAATACCGTTTCGAAAAAATATTTAAAAAAATGGACTTTGAACCCTAAAGATTGTACGACAACTAGCTCCAAAACGGCCACTAGTGCTGACTAGGCGAACTAAAACAACTACGCTACTCGCCGCCAGAGGGCCAAACCTACTATTAGTGTTACCAACGTAGAAATAATAAGTATTTGTACGTAAAATTACTAGCATGGGGGATGAAAACGTAACGCTGAGAAAAAAACCAATCCAGTCTACCTCGTTCTCAGAAACGTCACTTTTCGATGCTACAGTTATGAGTATGCCAGAAACTTCACTGCGAGACGATGAAACCATTGCGACGCTACAGGAAGAGATAAATGATTTAAAGATTAAGTTGCAAAGCGCGAATCAGGAGGTTGACAACTTGCTCTGTGAGAATGCAAATTTAAAGTCAGATCTGGATAAATGTAATCGTGTGATAGAATTATATAAGAAGGTGGGTGCAGGAGAAGTCAAGTGTGCCACTCCAGTTTCTAAACGAAAGGTTTCAAGCACGAGACTCCAAGTGAGTAGCCTAACATCGACCCCAATAAAACAATCTTTTGGAAATAAATCTACATGCCGAATGCAGACTTTGAATAAGGAGACCCAAACCAATAATCTCACGGGTCATACGCCAGCAAAATTAAAACGCCAAACATCAACAGCCTCTAGTACTGTACAACTAAGAACAGAAAATGCATGCAAACAAACACAAACAGATTTAAACATTAGCAATACTACTTCGATACATCAAAACAGCAAAACCGAAACAACCAATACTGTTACACCAACAAAACAAATTATTAATAATTCAGACAACAGTAATTTAAAACGTAGCAAAATTTGTATTATAAGCACCGACAACACGAATAAATTGCTTGACATTGCAGAAAAAACTATAGATAAATGTGAACTTTGCCACTACGTCACACCTCATAGAAATATCCAAGCACTTCTGAAAGGCATCACAGAAAAACTGGAAAACTTCACCGTGCAGGACTACTGCATTATATTGATAGGTGGCGAGGACTTCCAAGTCACATGTAAATATTATGACATTATTTTATTAATGAGACAAGTTTTACAAGAAGTCACAAATACAAACATAATTATATGCGCGCCAACGTATAAGTTCTTCAATAATAATTACCTATACAATTCGAGAGTAGAAACTTTCAATAACTTGTTATATCTGGATACAGCTACTCATAGACATGCATATTTTCTGGATAGCAACAAAAATTTAAAATACGATGATACCATGTTCAATAGACGCACAGGCATGATAAATTACTCCGGAATGAAATCTATTTTTAATGATATTTATGATTTGATTATTTATATTCAAAGTATCAATACTGAGTATGAAATATGTGGACTTGACATAAATGACAAAACGCATCCTAATTACAATTCGAATAAGTTTAAGACAACATCTGCGACTAGTACAGAGGGACAAAACTCGCAGTTTTTTCTGTAATACTCTCAATATTCTACACCAAAATATTGCCGGTTTGCTGAACAAATCGGACTTAATGACTGTTGATTCAAGTTGATCGTCGGTTGATCGGTCGGTTGATTGATGTGATTAAAAAACCTTGAAAATCAAGGAACTATTGTAGACGTCCTCTGTATAACAGAACATTTTATTGCATCTGGCCATGAAAGTTTATTGTACCTTCCAGGTTTCCATTCCGCCGCTTTCTTTTGTCGAAAAACAAATCGCGGAGGGACATGTATTCTAGTTAGAACTGGGCATCAATATAAAGAACTACCAGATATTGCTAAGCACTCTGTGTCAGGCGTTTTTGAAATTTGTGGAATTGAATTGACAAGTCATTCTATTATTGTAATTTGTGTTTATAGAATTCCGAAATACAATTATTTGACATTTTATGATAAGCTTGACATTGTTTTGAGTAAGTTATGTTTGTTATTTAAAAAAAAAATTATTATATGTGGCGATTTAAATATTGATACGTTAAAAAGGAATAGGACTACTCTGGAACTAGAGAATTTTCTGCTGAGTTACAACTTGACATTAGAAATAAATCAACCTACCAGGCTTAGTAGTAACACATGTATCGATCATTTCGCACATAACATACGAAGAGGCTGTAAAGCTGAAATTATAGATCTCATCCTTTCTGATCACACGTCACAAATACTCAGGGTTCCCATAAATAGAACATGCCGCTTAAAATTCTGGAAAATTGTAAGAAAAGACTACTCTACAGAAAACCTCAAAAAATTCAGAGAATGCATCCGAAGTTTATCTTTTAAGGATGCATATGAAAGTAACGACGCCAATATAGCTTACAAAAGATTTTATGAAACGTTCTCCCTATTCTACAAACTTTGCTTCCCTGATAAAATAATAACTATTCATACTAATAATAAAAATGTTAAATGGGTATCGCGCGGCATAAAAAGCTGTAGTAAAAAACAAAGAAAATTGCTGTGGACATACAGACTAAATCCTGTATTTAAAAATAAAACTAATTTTAAAAAATACTCTTTACAATATAAGAAAATAATAAGACTAACTCAAAAAGCTCAAAATGATTACTTTATAAAAACCTCGCAGAATACGTCGAAAGCTACATGGCAAATAGTCAATAGAGCTAAAAATAACTCTCCTAAAGAACAAATAATGACCATTAATAAATGTGACCTGACCTTTTCAAAACCTAATGACATTGCAAATGCATTCAATAAATATTTTATAGATGACATTGAGAATAATATAAAAACTAATATGGAATTTGATAATAAATTAGACAATTTAACAAGACAATCAATGTTTATGCAGCCTGTCCTAACAACCGACATTGTTACAGCTATAAGATCACTTAAAAATACTAGTACTGTAGGATTTGACGGTATGTCAACAAAGGTGATAAAAGTTATAAATGAACTTATAGCACCAGTATTAGCGCATATTATGAACCTTAGCATTGTTGACGGAGTTTATCCTGAAGATTTGAAGAAAGTTATTATTAAACCACTACATAAAAAAGATAACAAAACCGATATGAAGAACTATAGGCCAATAGCTAAAATCTCTGTATTTTCCAAAATTTTCGAAAAAATTATTTATAAGTCTCTGTATTGCTATCTCAATAAATTTAACTTATTATGCAAGGAACAAAATGGCTTTAGAAAAAATACCACGATCAACAAAGCTATTTTTGATTTTTTGCGTAGTATTATGTTAGCAGTAGACCAGAAAGCTCCTATTTGTGCTATTTACACAGATATGACCAAAGCCTTCGATTACGTAAAGCACGACGTCTTATTAGGAAAACTGCGTAGCTATGGTATCAGAGGTAACATTTTAAAACTACTCGAATCTTATCTCTCCAACAGAATGCAATGTACAGAGATTGCTAGAATATGTGAAAAAACAAAATATGAAAAGAGTTATTTATCTGATTCTAGATTAATAAAGTTCGGTGTCCCACAGGGTAGCGTCCTTGGGCCACCTCTTTTTTTAATCTACATAAATGATCTTCCAAAGGTGACTCAACATCAAATGGTGATGTTTGCAGACGACAGTACTGCCATAGTGAAATGTATTGATCGCAATATTTATCAAGATGACATAAATAATACACTATCGGACATAATTAATTGGCTTAATAAAAATAATTTAGTTATAAACTTAAAGAAAACCAATATAATGCACTTTCACCAAAGAACTGTAGTACCAAAAGTAAATATCAGACATAGTAACTGTGACATTGAAGAAGTTAAAGTAGCAAAATTCCTAGGTTTATTCCTTGATAACCAGCTTAACTGGAAGGCCCACATAGATGACCTAAGTAAGAAAATAAATAAATCAGCATACGCACTTTTCCAAATTGCTAGAAAAATAAATATGGATGCGCTACTAGTTGCATATCATGGCTTAGTAGCCTCGATTTTGCGATATGGAATTATTTTCTGGGGCAATTCTACTGATAAAGATATCGTTTTTAAGGCACAAAAAAGGTGCATAAGGTCAATGTGTGCTCTAAAAACTGATGACAGCTGTGTACCATTCTTTAAATCGCTGAAAATACTTACCTTACCCTCGTTATATATTTTTGAAATTAGTGTTTTCGTCAAAACAAACATGACATTATTCGAAAAAGTGTCAACGTTACGAGATGTTGCGATTCGTAGCCAATACGCAAACTCCTTAAGCAATCAGCGTTGTAAGACGGCCTTAGTGAGAAAGAGCGTTTTGGGTATGGCACCGCGCATTTACAATAAATTACCAGATGTCATAAAGAATTTGAATGTTACACAATTCAAAAAAAAATTGAAACTCTTCTTAATTGAAAAATGTTATTATACGACTGATGAATTTCTGAATGATAAATTAATGTAGACTTATTTATTTGACTGGAGAAACAAATTTTAATTGAATATTGTTGTGACTAATTGTAATTTATGATTATTTATTTATGCATTGACTGTAGAAATGATTCCATATTATTCTTATTTAGCATGTAACCATATTTGTACGCCTCTTGGCATAACATAGCGACCTATGAACTTTAATTTAAGAACTGTATTCCCTACCTATGTTACACAAATAAAAAATGATTATGATTATGATTAATAACGGTTCATAGTGTATAATATAATGTTTTACCTGAAAATAAAACAGTTATTATATACGGAACCTTATTCTAGACCTATATTTTTAATCCTGCCTGGTGGACTCATAATCCACCGGAAGTGAGATACAATGTGAAGAGCGCGCCTGACTGTTCGGGCAAGCTCCACGCCCCCTCCACCCGGCCACAGCGGGGCGGAGACGGGTGAGAGGGGGAACAAGAGAGGTCGTGACGTCAGATCCGGAACGATGCTGTCTCACTGTATAGGTCTAGAATAAGGTAACGGAGGGAGAGGTGGTGGCCGCCGTCGCCAGGACGGGCGGATGTCTGGCCGACCAGGTGAAGGCGGGCACCATTCGTCTTGGTTTCGCGGGCATGCGAACCGTGACGGTAAGCTGCCCCGTGACGGCGGCCAGAACAATCGTCGAGGGCCGAAGACTCCTGGTGGGCTGGGTGTCAGCGCAGGTTAAACTGCTGGAACCCAGGCCTCTGAGGTGCTTCCGATGCCATGTGGGGCACCACGTTGGCGTCCAGTGCACTTCGGAGGACCGCAGCACTCTGTGCTTCCGCTGCGGTCAGCCCGGACATACGGCTGGCTCGTGCAGCGCCGCGCCGCACTGCGTCGCATGTGCGGCTGCTGGCAAGCCGGCCGATCACCGGGCGGGGAGCAAGTCCTGCGCTCCACCCACCGGGACCAGGAGAAAAGGCAGGCCCTCCGCCGCCGTCGCCACCCCCACCGTCGCCGCCGCTGCTGCTGTCGCCGCCGCCGCCGCCACCGCCGGGGGGCCCTCACAAAGGGCCCGGGAGGGGGCTGAAATGGAGGGGCGGCGCGTGTGCTGATGGGTGGGGCGGGAGAGGTGCGGTGGCTGTGTGATGGTGCGGGCGGTGGTCGGGCGGCGCGGGCGCGGCGTGCGATGCGGTCGACGGTGGTGCGGGGGCGCGCGGTGGCGGCGCGTGGTTTGCGCGTGGGGCGGCGTACCTGCCGCGCGCCGCGGCGGTGCGGCATGGTGCGCGCCGTTGGCGGGCGCCTTGGACTCCTAGAGCCATGGATTTTCCAGAAGATCTTCCAGATGTGGAAGAAAAACCTCCCAAGAAGATACCTGTATACCGGCGTGAGCGACATCTTGCCTCCGCCATCACCATCACCGAGATCCAATACATGCTGGAACATCAAGACAATCCTGCTGCACTCCGCCCACACCACAGAAGACTCCTAGAAGACCTACACGATCTTACCATCCTTCCTCCAGAAGGGTTTCTCTCATGGTGCTGCTCAGACCTCAATAGATGGCTAAGTGACACATCCTTGGATCGAGAATTACAACAGCGAGCCGCAAATGTAGCGTCCATGGCCACTCAACTTGCATACGAACATTATTACAAATTACCTGCTCCTCCACTAACTAAATCCGCATTCCCATTAAACACCCTGTTCTCCAGATTGGCAACATCTCTTGTGTCTGCGATCAACTCAGTGGCACAATCTACATCACCTCGGCAAGAACTCACCATCGGTACAGTCTCTGTAGTGTTCGAAGCAGAGTTGTGTCTCTTCCGTGTTACCACACACACCTGTTATGTTGTTCCTTACTCATGTTTGCTCTGCTTTTCTGATATGTGCTCAGCTTGGTTCTCAATTGATTGCTACACATGGGTGCATAACAAGAAATATCCAGGATATTCCCTCAATTCGGAATTCAGACACCAGCACACCCGACTACTCAATCTCATTACCACTCATCAACAAAGGACCTATGCACTCATGAAGATGTGGCCATCACTAGTGATTGGCACCATTTTGAGAGATCTAGAATTTTCGTCCGAGTTTCTTGACACCATCATCATAGATATGCCTCAAGATCTAGCACAGACGGCATTCTTCTTACACGAGACATCACCTGTAGTAAGTCCCGTTCACGCCATGCTACGGTTAGAGATGGCCGGGCTCTGGAAAATCATGGGGCATCCTATCGTCGACATGGATGCTAGCACATCTTCATGGTTCCGGAAAGGCACTGTTCTCAAAAGAAATCTACAGACGGCAGCTACCCATATAAACAATATGTTTAAAAAGGAGTTCTGCCGTCAGTTTTACAAAATTCACAAGAAGTGGCCCAACTTAACAATAGGCGCTGGAACTCCTCCTCACATTTCAGCGTGTTATCAAGCTAACGAATGGGGAGAAACCCCAACTTACAAGTGGGACCCTTCAGACTTCTTGCAAATTACACTCGAGAAAACGTTCGAGTTTAATTTCCATGTAGACACCATAGACATTATCTCCGACAAGGCAATCATCCCAGCTCTCCCTGAGTGGATACATGAATACGACGGGAAGGCATTCCGAACGCTCCATGGGCACTTCCCCACGGGTCCATTCCCGCTCATCTCATACCTGTTGTTCCAAGATAGGTACGCTCCCCCGTCACAGAGCCCAGACGGAACTCCCGAAGAAGGCCCCCGATGCGTGCGTGGACCTGAAGCCTGGCTAGAGGGTCTTCGCCAGAAGGGCTGGACTCTCGCCACCATCCTGGTTATACTGCGTGCTGCGCACATGTGCGACACAACAGCGTCACTGCTTGGAGCAGGGGACAATCAGGTCATCGTTTTAAGAATACCATCAGAGAACTATCTTGCCGAGCGCAATCTCACACCAGACCAATACACGAGGCAATTCCTTCAGGTATTAGAAAACATTTGTGTGGAGGCCGGCATAGTGATAAAAGTCCCCGAGTCCTGGAGATCACGACGGTTGCTGGAGTATGGAAGGAAATACTTCATAGATGGCGTACAGGTGAGCGGCGCTCTGAAGAAAGTTTCTCGTCTGACCAGCGAGGCAAACCAAGCAGTATACACCTTGAACACCGTGCTAGCAGGATTGTTCTCCAGTGGCACAGCCATAGCAGGGGACGACATCACGCCCATCCCTGCATACATGCTGACTGTGTTCGAAGCATCCCTGACCCTGTGGCGACACCACCCAGATTATATCTCGATGTCAGACGAGTGGATGACGACCCTATTACTAATGAATAGGTCTATAGGTGGTTATCCCACTGTTCTGTTTCCTCAATTTGCACTCCGTGCCACTCAAGACACTCTGAGCTTAGGACTTAGCGTAATGAAACATTTGCTTAAGGATCCGCGCTTCCGTAGGTGTGTCCACCTGCTTTTGGATATAACTCGTCCTCACCGGGTTGACCACACGCAACTAATCAAAGATCCAGGAAGTATACCGTTAAACATTCCCCCTCAACCCGAGAACCTCTTTAGAAGAAAGTTGAAACAGGGGCTCCCTGACCTAGTCAAGAACAAGGATTTGTCTGCCGTATTCAGCACCGTGGCAGACACGGAAGAGGGGAATCTGCGAAGAGACTTGCTGGCAATACGCCCCACCAACCCTAAGCTCATGTGTAAAATATGGCAACTTTCAAACATCGGGGTGAGAGAAAAGGTGATTGGCAAATTCGCAACATCGAGATCGATTCAGAATGCTTCACTAGGCACCTGGATTGACGAGGCATCCTTGCTGAGAACGATACAGAGCTTAGAGGTGAGAACATCACGCTATTACATGCTGGCCAAACAGAGGCCATTTACTCTCTCATTGGAAAGCTGCTCATGTGTGACAGTGCTCACTCAAATGCTAAGAGAAACCCTGTGGGAGATGGAGCTCGAAGGGATTACCATGCCAACACCAGCGGATAAGCTCGTACTGGTGCCTTGGTCCCAAGTCAACGAGGAGACTGTACCATCATCCATCATGTTGGGGTGGTCTGGAAGTTATGGGAAGAATTGTATCTTTGAACGAGGCCCCCGCACACCCTACATAGGATCGCAAACTAGAATACGAGCTAGAAGGGCTGTCCTCCAGGTCTTGGAAGTGGGAAGTATGGTGGAGAATGTCAAGACAATTCTTGAGCTACATAGTTGGGTTAAAGGGAGTGAGGGTCTACGTAAGCTATTGGAGACTTTGATCGAAGAAAAGACAGCCCTTTCTCTAGAGGAGCTAGCTCCGTATACAGCACAGGTGTACTCAGGTATGTTAGCCCATCGCCTGCCGTGCCCGGCGTTACGACGTGGGGGTATGTGGAACGGATGCTCCAACATATTATCCTGGATCACCATCATATCAGATACTGCAACACACTACGCCAAGAAAGGCACTAATTACAATATATGCTTCCAAGAGGACTTTCTATATGGCCTGTCGGTATTGGCGGAAATGTATCGTGAGTATGGACACGTACCCTCTTCTATGGCATTGGTACTAAGAGAAAAATGCTGTGTATGGGAATTACCTCCAGAGACCTTCACACTAGATGAGTGCAGCTACAGCGGGCTACCCTTGGCGAAATGTACCGCGCGCCACGCACGCACGCACGCACGCACGCACAACCACGCACAACCTACAACCAACAACCTTACAACCTTTTATATGAAAACAGTAAACGAATGTTTATTTTCCAAAAAAGTGTTTATGTATATAAACCTCCTTCTTTTAATTTTACAAAGTAAACATTTTAATAATCACTTCAACTTAAAAATGAAAGAAATTTCTTTTGCCTTACATAACATGAATACAAATTATTCTTATAATAATTGTAACAGTTAGAAAATAGTAATGTAAATAATTTCCTACAAATAAAGAAATGTGTTTTTAGTTATTGATAATCGAATGAGCTAAAGATGTGCAATCATTGTTCAAAATCGTTCTATTGTAGAACCTCGCAAACACAGTTGAGTTGCCACTCCAGCCGGCTGTGTTGCGGATAGCATCGAAGCTTACACCGAGTGAGTGCGCGCGCGACGTGCTGGCGTGCCTTGTGCTGTGCGCAGAGAACACGGACTGATGATATTGTTGGGTCAAAAAATGTATGACAGTAGGAATAGATGCAATAAACATATTGGTGTGCGCGCGTCGCGCGGTGCGAGAGATACGCCAACAGACATACAGAAGATAATGTATCTCGAAGAAGAAACGCGACGGGTGTCTCATCAAACTGAAGTACTCTGCAATATCATCAAGCAACTGAGTACCTTGTTCTGGCTCTCCGCTGATGCGGCACCGACCACACTGGCCAGAAAAGCACTGGGTCTGGGCAATATAGTTGCCGAAACAAAGGGGTCCCTACTTCTAGTGTGGGGATGCACCCCAGTGGACACTTGGGTACCCGTACCCACCCTGCGATGCTATAGGTATCCCGCAGTGGTGTACACAGCAAACGGAAACCTGAACAACATGACAGGACACTACAACTATGACACCAACGAGATCATCAAAACAAGTCCCCGTGCCCCTTGCAGACCTCTTTACATCCACTACGGGGAGTCTCTGGTCGCGTCTGGTCTCGCGCGGCGGCTCCGCTCCGCTTGGTCGACCGGGCGCGCGGGTGCGGGTGGTGGTGTGTGTGCGGTTGCGAATATAGGTGTTTGCTCCCGCCCGTCCCGCTTTCAGAGCTAGCCGGTCACGGTCCGGGTTAAGGAGCAGTCGTGTGTGTGTGAGCGGTATTGTTTTGTGTGACACCGCTCAGTGTCTACGCGTATCGCGGCCCGCGCTGCGCCTACGCGTGTGAGTTTAGGCGTCTGTATAGTGGTGTGTGGCTGCGCTCGTTACGTAACGTGCCTATATTAACGTAGCACACGCTACGCAACGAATGTATGTAATATGTGGAGTTCAGTTGTTTCAAGTGAGCCGCGTGTAACCTGGGTGCGGCTCACTTGAGGCGTCAGTCCGGTGCGATGGGGTCGTCGTCCGCTACCAGGTCGCGGGGCAAGGGTCTCGTGTCGGGTGGGCGCGCGTGCCAGGGCGCAATGTCCTGGATATGCGGCCAGGCGAATGCGTCGGCACGCGCGAACATACCCTTCGCGAGCATGGACCCGCGCCGTGGCACGCGGCACGCGGCGCCACGCGCGCCGTACCCGCCGGCACGCCGCGCGCAGCCGGGCGCGGCGGTGTGTGGTGGCGGGTTGGGCATGATGGTTGCCGCGCGGTGGGTTCGGGTGTTGGCTGCGTGGTTATGTTGGGCCATTTTGGTGACCCATCCATAAAAAAAAAAAAAAAAAAAAGGCTTCCGTTTTTAGTTTCTTTCGAGGTACGGTAAAAATTATGAATGGTGCTTGATAAAATAAAGAAATTGAGTAAACTCCACGGCCACATTAACTTTTTTTACGACAGGACAACGTCTGTCGTAAGAAGCTAGTGTATAATAAATGTGCAGGGTGCACATTTGTTTGCTGGGGTTGGTGGGGAATGAAAGTCTTCTTGATTCTTCCAGTTGCTTCTTTATTTTCTTCTTCGGAGTTTCTTCTACTATTGCTGCCCGCCGACTGTGTCGAAGCCGAAAACCGAGCCTTCTTTTATATCATTTTCGCTAAGAAAATGTAGGCCCTCTGATTGGTCAACCAATCATAGTGCGAGAATTTTGACCAATCAGAACAAAGTCGATTTCGGCACAGTAAGCTTAAGTACAACGAAACTTTACCGTAAGGAGAGCCGCGTGACATTTTTTGCGTTTTTCTCTATGTTTTTGAATGGTAACATATTACAAATTATATATTTTTGGAATCTACGAATCGGGATCTATACGAGAAAAATATAAAACATAGGAAAACATCACATAAAATTATCAGTTATTACTTCTAAGTACTTAGTACTACGAGAGTAAACAAACTATCAAACTATCAATTTTAAACTTAAAACTAATACTATAAATCCTATAAAACTTATGTACTATTATGATAAGAAACTTAACTAAGAATCCTTATATACTAACAACTATCACTATGTACTGTCTTATCAGTTCACTTTTAAATCACAGATTACCATTCACGAATCACGATTGTCACTTTATTTAGTTGTCCCGCACATCCCGCCGTGCGACCGCGTCGCATCACGTTCCGGTGCGGGCACGTCGTCCGTAGGCAGGGGCAGGATTACCAGCTTCCTCACTGGCCGGCGCAGGACACCTCCCTTCGTCTGCACGTCCACCGTCCGCACGATGTTGTCGGGGCCTGGATACGTCGCGATGACACGCCCTCGTATCCACACGTTGCGGGGCAGGTTCGGGTCGACGATCTGCACGAGGTCGTTCTCCTTGACTGGGAGACCTCGTCCGTGGGGCTCCCGCCGGTGTTGGAGCTCGGGAAGGTACTCCTTCACCCAGCGGAGCCAGAAAATGTCAGCGAGCCTCTGTGCAGCTCGCCAGCTGGACCGGGAGATGGTGTCTTGCTCGGTGAATGTGCCCGGCTGTGGCACGCGCCCAGGACCCCCCAATAGGAAGTGATTGGGAGTCAGGGCCTCAGGATCATCTGCGTTGACGGAGAGGTGTGTCAGCGGGCGACTGTTCACGGTGTACTCTACTTCAGCCAGTAGAGTGTTGAGGACCTCTTCGGTGGGGTGACGCTCGTGCAGGGTTGCTGCGAGCGCGGTCTTCACGGAGCGTACCATACGCTCCCAGGCGCCGCCCATGAATGGAGCTCCAGGCGGGATGTAGCGCCAGGAGATGGTCCTCTTCGCTGCTTCCTCTGCTGTCGCCGCGTCGATTGCTTGACGAAGTTCCTTGTCGGCAGCCTTCAGGTTGGTGCCGTTGTCTGACCAGATCTCGGTCGGGCAGCCGCGTCGTGCGATCATTCGCCTGACCGCCATTACCGCTGAGTCGGCGCTGAGTGAGCCAGCGACTTCAAGGTGGATTGCTCGCGTGGTGAGACACGTGAAGATGGCCACGTATCTCTTCTGTCTGGTTCGTCCGACGGTCACGGAGATAGGCCCAAAGTAGTCGACCCCGGTGAAGGTGAAGGGTCTCTTGTGGTGTGCCAAGCGGCATGCTGGCAGGTCTCCTGTTCTGGGATGCGGCGGTACTTGGGTCTTCATGCGGCAGAAGAGGCATCTTCGTATGATCGCGCGTGTGATGGGGCGCAATCTTAGTACCCAGTACTGCTGCCGACATTCGTTGACAGTTGCCTCCATGCCGGCGTGATGGAGCTGCCGGTGTATCGCCTGTATCCACAACTTCACTGTGGGATGATCTCCTTCGACTATTAGTGGGTTCTTGACTGCTTGTTCGACGTCTTTGACCGCTCGGATACGACCTCGAAGTCGGAGCGAGCCGTTAACTGACTCGACGCTGAACTGGTAAAGCCGACTCTCTTTGGCGACTGGCTTTCCGTTGTTCAGGTTCTGTATTTCTTCTGTGAAGGATTCTTCCTGTGAAGACCGCATCAATAATTCTTCTGCTTTCTTGAGGAGTTCGGCTGTGACTGGGAGAAAGTTGACTGACGATTTCTTCGTCAGAGTGGGTGTCTGCCTTTTCGCTGTTGTCGGCTTGTTCTTGTTCCAGGCGGGATCCGTTTCCTTGTTCTTTCTTGTTCTCCTATAGTTGACCTTCTGCTTAGGTACTCTGCAGAGGTCGATGAACTGCAGAACACGTGCTGTTGAATACCGGAGTCGGTCCCAGTTGGAGAACCTTGTTGGATTAGGCAGACCTTCTGCTAGCTTCGATTTCTTCCCGTTGGTTACGTGATGCGTCTTCTCTTCATCGGAAGGTTCTTCAGGCACTGTTTTCACGGGTTCTATCGGCCAGGAGTCCTCGGTCAAGTAGAGGAAGTCTGGCCCTTTGTACCACCGATGGTTCTTGCCGAAAGCGGTTGGCACATCTCGCGTTGCGTCGTCGGCCACATTCTGCTTCGTCGGGACCCAGCGCCAGTCGTTGACCTTGGAACTTTCTTCAATTGCTGCGAGACGATGAGCCACGTAGGGTTTGTACGAGCGTGACCCTGTCCTAATCCAGGTGAGTACTGTTTTGCTGTCTGTCCAGAACACTTTTCTAACGGGCTTCTTCTCGTGCTCTTCTATGACTGCGTCGGCGAGCCTGGTTCCCATGACTGCTGCTTGCAGCTCCAGTCTCGGGATGGAGGTCAACTTCAGTGGTGCCACTTTCGCCTTGGCCATGATGAGGGATATGCCGACTTCACCGTCTGGTGTCACTGCTCTCCAGAAGAGGGCCGTCGCGTAGGCCGATTCACTGGCATCGCTGAAGACGTGGAGTTCGAGGGAGGCGGCATCGCTGAAGACGTGGAGTTCGAGGGAGGCGGCGTCGCTGTAGTGTAGATATTGCCGCGGGATTGCTACGTCGTGGAGACTTTTCAGGTGTCTCATCCAAGACTCCCATTGCTCTGCCAGGTCTTCATCTATGCGGTCGTCCCAATCTGTTCCTCGGCGCCAAACTTCCTGGAGGAGTTGTTTCGCTCTGATTGTGACTGGTGAGGCGAAACCTAACGGGTCGAAGAGCGACATGACGATTCTCAAGGCTTCTCTTTTCGTTGGCTGCTTTCCTTCTATTACTGTCGAAGGAATTCTGGCTAAGTTGAGGTTGAACGTCAGCTCGTCTGAGTTTATCTTCCAGATGACACCCAGTACTCGTTCCGTTTGTTCTTCTGACTTGTACAGTTCCAGATCTTCTGTATGGC
Organism: Amphipoea lucens; assembly: GCA_947508005.1. NCBI lineage: Eukaryota > Metazoa > Arthropoda > Insecta > Lepidoptera > Noctuidae > Amphipoea > Amphipoea lucens. The sequence continues at coordinate 12,420,851 of OX382375.1, forward strand.
GCTCTTCTCCCAGTGCTTCTAGGAGTGACGCTGAGTTCGATTTCCATTGCTTCAGTTCGAAGCTGGCCTTTTTGTGCACTTCACGGACACTTCTTGTTATCCTTACTGCATCTTCCAGGCTTCTAAAACTGTCAAGATAGTCACCAACGTAGTGCTTGTTCACGATGGCGGCTGCGGCTTCCGGATGAGTCTTCTCATGTTGCTTGGCATTCAGATTCTTCACATAAATCGCCGTCGATGGCGAGCTCGATGCCCCGAAGATCAACGAAGTCATTCTATACTCTTCCGGAGGTCGGTTGTCGCGGCGATCCCCACGCCATAAGTACCGCAGCGCGTCTCTGTCTTCAATGCGTAGCTTGACCTGCATGAACATCTCCTTGATGTCTGCTGTTACCCCGATGAGATGTTGCCGGAAGCGCATGACGACACCTGGCAACGATTGGAGCAAGTCCGGACCTTTGAGTAGCATGTCGTTGAGTGCTACTCCTTTGGTCTTGGCGGCGGCGTCATGCACAACTCGAAGTTTGTCTGGCTTCATGGGGTTGATGATTGCGAAGTGAGGCAGGTACCAAGTCTTGTTCAGAGTCTTCTGTGGCGGCGCAGGCTCGGCGTAGCCCTTTTCTATAAGGGCGTCCATCTGTTCGACGTACCTTTTCTTTAAAGCTGGGTCGCGATCAATCTTCTTTTCTATGTTGAAGAGCCTCTTCAATGAATTCTCTTAGTTGTCTGGGAACTTGATGTCTTCTTTCTTCCAGAGAAGGCCGGTCTGATATCTTGCGTCTTCGATCTTCTCTGTCTTCTGTTCTAATATTTGAAGTGCCTTTTCTTCTGGGTCGGTCTTCGGTCTCTTCGGGTTTATGCAGAGGGCGTCCATCTCGAAGTACTTCTTCACCAGATCTTCTAGGTCATCTTCTGTTTCCTTCATGTGTGTCACGAAGTCTATCTTCTGGCCGAAGGATTTGGTTTGGCTTCCGTGGAGAACCCATCCTAGTGACGTGAGAGATGCCACTGGATGGTTCTTGTCACCTTTCCTGGTCTCTTCGGTCAGCAGAAGGTGCCAGTTGTCTTGCCCGATGAGTATTTGCGGCTTTGCGTTGGAATACGAGAGATGTCCCTTGATGTCCGATAGATGTGGGCATTCCTCCACTAGTTCTTGTGGAACCCGCTGAGAAGATATTTGCAAGTTCTTCACTGTTCTTGCTTGAATTCGCTCTTCATTGTTGTTGACCCCTTTTAGTCCGATGGTCACTCTTCTTGACGCCGATTCCGCAGCCTTCAGTTCGTTGATGGTTTCTATCTTCAGCGGATCTATAGGTCCTGTTGCCCCGATGCTTGCAGCGACGCTGTCGTCGACGAGTGTTACTGTTGACCCGTCGTCCATTAGTGCGAATGTGTCGATAGCTCCCTTTGGTCCTATCACCTGGACCGGTAGGATCTTCAGATAGGATTGCTTCTTCATCGTCCACGTCGAGTTGATGACCTCAGGTGCCTCTTCGCTTTCTGTCTTCTTTGTCTTCTCTGCCTCTTCTGTCTTCTTTTCATAATGAAGCAGCTTGTGATGTGTGTATTTACAGTCGTTGATACCACAAGTCTTCGGTTTGCAGTTATGAGTCTTGCTCCTATAACGTAGGCATCTGAAGCAGAGTCGTTTGGACTTCGCAGTATCCCATCTTGAGTTTGGTTCCATTTTCTTGAATTTCTCACATTCGGTTGTGTTAGTGTGAGTTGTTTCTTCGCACACGAAGCACTTCGGTGTGTTCCCCTTTTCAGTCACGTTGTTGACCCGCTGCGTCTTCTTCTGCTGTGCGGTGTTCGATGAGGTGGCCACCTGTTCAGGCAGCGCGTAGGGTGCGCACAGCTCGGCTTCTCTCTTGAAGAACCTTTCTATCTTGATGAGGCAGGGGTCTTCTGGCGGCTGTGTGGCTGAGAAGTCGTAGTATCTGTACCGGAGTGTAGGTGTCAACTTGTCCACCAACGTCTTTGCTAGTTCAGGGTTGTACATATAATTGAAACAACCCAATGTCTTCAGTGTTGCTACGACGTTGGAGATCTTCGTGGCGAATATACAAATGTCCCTCGGTGACTCGGAGAGACGTGGCAGTCCCCGAAGTAATATAATAATATATCGTTTATTCATAAAAATGGTGCAGATTTACAATAATATAACTTAACAATTATATGTAGAGGACACAGTTTCTCATTTGCCTGAACTAGGTAGAACCTGTGTTTCAGGCTAGAAAGGTGCCTAGAATTTTATGATATAAAAATAAAAAATACAAAATTAAAACTAAGAAGTCTAATTAAAAACTAATATTATCTTAAAAGACTAAGTGTTTCCATCTCGATCATGGCGATTGATTCTGGTCTTCTGAACCTGGACTCCAAGGTCTTCATTACTTCTGTTGGGTGCGCGTTCGTGATCAGTAGTCCTTCTACTGCTTCCTTGGCATTGCCCTTCAAGTTTCTTCGAAGTCGGTTCGTATTCTCGACGGCGCTGAATATCCCTTCCGTTTCATAGTAGGCGGCGCGGAAGGGTAGCCACTCCTGGTGTGACCCACTGAAGAACGGCAATTCGATGAACTTGGGTCGCTGGCTGGCGCTGACAGCCCTGGTGATGGCTTCAGCTAGGAGGGCTAGATCCCCCTGACCTCCCGCCGGTGTTTGACGAACTTCTTCAGGCTTCGGTTGCTCCTTGTAGACGACCGTTGGCTCCGGTGGGGGCTGGTGAGGCTCGTTGGCGATGGCTAGGACGGGACGAGTCACCTGGTTCTCCAACCAGTTGTCCACCCTTGCGTTGACTTCTGAGTAGAGGGAGACATCATCTTCTTCCTCTTCTTCATCTTCGGTGTCCCCATGTTCTAGCGCGGCCAGACGCGCTGCAGCTAGTTCCACTTGGAGACGGAGCAAATCTTCCTTTGCTTTAGCTATCTTCTGTAGTTTCGACTTGCTACGTGTCGATCCCCCCCCTCCCCCCTTCTTGCTAGGCGGGGAGAGGTGCTGTGGGCCGGTTGGTTTCGACCTACCGGCGTTTTTCGTGACTCGCTTCACTGTTGAGGCATCTGTTTCTGGACGAGTATCTCTGGAGACGACAGCGGTGGGCGGCTTCATCAGCTGTTTCGATTTCGCACCTGCCGTAAGCGTCGTCGTGGCGGAAGGGGCGACGGAGGGTGCGGCGGCGCTGGCGGGGTGCGTGGCTGAAAGCTCGTTGGCGGCCGAGGCGGAGGTCGCGGCGGTTGCAGCGGTGGCGGCCGAGGCGGAGGTCGCGGCTGTTGAAGCGGTGGTGGCGGAAGTCACGGTGGTTGGATCAGTCGTCGCGGAGGTGTAGGTCTGTTCGGAGCTCCCCGTGACAGTCGTCCCTGTCTGTGTCGATTCCGACATGGCTTCCGTGCTGGTACCGGTCGCAGAGGTCTCTGGAGTGGCCTCCGACGATGACGGCTTCTGTTCGCTTTGCTGCTTGCGTCCTCTTCCTTCGGAGCGTGTGACGGGCATGGTGACAGCTGATGACTTCGAACTGGATACGACGACAGCTGATTTCAGGGTCGACGACCACGAAAAGGCGCTATGTCAGCTGATCTGGGGTCAATGACCTTGACCGGAACACGAATCTTCTATATCAGCTGACTTGAGGACCGATGACCTTGAATCTTCACTGTCGCACTATAATCTTGAAGCACTATACCCCACAATAATCCGGCGCTCGAAGGACCATTAAATGTGCAGGGTGCACATTTGTTTGCTGGGGTTGGTGGGGAATGAAAGTCTTCTTGATTCTTCCAGTTGCTTCTTTATTTTCTTCTTCGGAGTTTCTTCTACTATTGCTGCCCGCCGACTGTGTCGAAGCCGAAAACCGAGCCTTCTTTTATATCATTTTCGCTAAGAAAATGTAGGCCCTCTGATTGGTCAACCAATCATAGTGCGAGAATTTTGACCAATCAGAACAAAGTCGATTTCGGCACAGTAAGCTTAAGTACAACGAAACTTTACCGTAAGGAGAGCCGCGTGACATTTTTTGCGTTTTTCTCTATGTTTTTGAATGGTAACATTATATATTTTTGGAATCTACGAATCGGGATCTATACGAGAAAAATATAAAACATAGGAAAACATGACATAAAATTATCAGTTATTACTTCTAAGTACTTAGTACTACGAGAGTAAACAAACTATCAAACTATCAATTTTAAACTTAAAACTAATACTATAAATCCTATAAAACTTATGTACTATTATGATAAGAAACTTAACTAAGAATCCTTATACAGGTTGATTGGAAGATGGGTGCAAAGCTTTAAGGTGAAGATAGTATAGACAATTTAGGACCATTTAAGCCATGGTTGTCTTAGACGAAGTCTTACCAAATTTTTTTAACCAAATTTTTAAGTTTTTTTTCGGAAATTCTCAAAATTTAATGAAAACTGCATAATTATGGCCAAATTGAATGATAAATGAATTAATTTTTTATTTATTTAATTAAAGTAATGTGTAAGCAACCAAGCAAAACATGTTTTAGGCTTCTGTGTCATTAGACATTTTTTTTACAGATATTTAAACCTCAGAAAAAATAAAAAATTTGTACAATACGTCTTTTAAACCTTATTTAAAAAAAAAACGGAGGGTGCTTTTTTTGTTCAAACCTTTTTGAAGACATGCTTGATAATCGCTCTTTCTTTTGAGGTATCATTTATGCGGATATCTTACAAATTATTGAAATTAGGACCTAATAAACCAAATCGAGGGAGAAATTTTAAATTTTAGGCAGTCTAACAAAACACAAAATTTTTGCTTAAAAGAATACTTTATGTGCTCGAAATGATAACATTGTTCAATTCTAAGAATTTTTGGCACATGCAGGAACCAATTGAGGGGAACCCATTGAGGGGATTCTCTAAACAATGGCCACCGAGCGCGGTGCGACGGCATTTCCAGGTAGAACGCCCAATGAATAGCAAAAAGCGATAAAGAGTTGGTTTTTACAGCAAAATGGTCTTAGTTACTGAGGCAACAAAGTCGTTTTTCTTTAGTCAGGGTCAGTCGGTCTGTGATGAAGCCGTTACATCTTTTACTTATTAGTCAAACTACTGCCCTTGTGAGTGGACGTTGTCGTGTTGATTCACAATTTACCGTGTTCAGTTGTAGCCCTTTGCGTTCCTGCACGTGTTGTTTGCGTTAGTTTTGAACTTTTTTGTTTCACCGTGTCCAGTCGTAGCCTCGCGCTCCTGCACGTGTTGATTTTTGACTTAATTGTGTTGAGTTGACGTTTAGTGCGCTCCTACGCCGTTTTTCTTAATTGTTAAGTGACTATGGCTACTTTTTCCAATCAAGAATATGCGGATATCGTATTTATGTACGGTAGAGCAGACGGCAATGGATCTTTGGCGCGACGGATGTATCAAGAGCGCTATCCGAATCGCAGGATACCGAATGTCCGAGTGTTTTACAACACGTTTCGTCGTCTTGCCCAAGATGGGTTTCACCGCGTGGAACCTGGAGTCAACCCGGGCAGACACGAAACTGCCGTCGACGAAGACATTTTAGCAGCATTTCAAGCGGATCCTACTACCAGTACTAGAGCAGTAGCTCGAAATTTAAACATTTCTCAATGGAAGGTGTGGCATACAATGCACCAAAATGATAAGTATCCGTTCCATGGCAGGAGTGTGCAAGGTCTAGTAGAGCAAGATCCTCAAAGAAGAATTCAGTTCTGCCGTTTCCTCCTCAACAGAGACATCGAAGATGCGTGGTTTCTGAAATCAATCTTGTGGACGGATGAAAGTAAATTTTCAAGGGAAGGTATTACAAACTTTCACAACATCCATGAATGGGCCGACGTAGACAACAATCCACATTTTAAGAAGCAGGTGTCATTTCAGATGAAATTCTCTGTGAATGTATGGGCTGGAATAATTGGCAGAACATTGATTGGGCCCCACTTTTTGCCTGATCCATTGAATGGCGAAAATTATTTGCAATTTCTGCAAATTGATTTACCACTGCTGATAGAGGAATCAGGTGTCCCGATCTTCGAAAGAGACCGAACAGTCATCTTTCAGCAAGACGGCTGTCCAGCGCATTGGACTTTAAATGTAAGGGAACACCTCAACAATTGCTTTCCTGATAGCTGGATCGGCAGGGATGGACCCATCCCTTGGCCCGCTCGCTCCCCAGATCTGACCCCGTTGGACTTTTTCGTGTGGGGCCGGGCCAAGGAACTGGTGTATAACAACAAAGAAATTAACACTAGAGAAGAATTGATACAAAGAATAAATTCAGCGTTTGAGACAATGAAGCAGGAGATGATGTTGAAAATAACGACTACAGAAGTTAGAAGACGGGGCCGTGCTTGTATTAGGAATCACGGCCGTCATTTTGAACATGAAAAATAAATAATTTTAATTCAAATGTTGTTTTAATTAGTCTGCCTAAAATAAAAAAAATTCTCCCTCAAATTGGTTTGTAGGCCCTAATTTCAATAATTTGTAAGATATCCGCATAAATGATACCTCAAAAGAAAGAGCGATTATCAAGCATGTCTTCAAAAAGGTTTGAACAAAAAAAGCACCCTCCGTTTTTTTTTTGAATAAGGTTTAAAAGACGTATTGTACAATTTTTTTATTTTTTCTGATCTTTAAATGTCTGTAAAAAAAATGTCTAATGACACAGAAGCCTAAAACATGTTTTGCTTGATTGCTTACACATTACTTTAATTAAATAAATAAAAAATGAATTCATTTATCATTCAATTTGGCCATAATTATGCAGTTTACATTAAATTTTGAGAATTTCCGAAAAAAAACTTAAAAATTTGGTTAAAAATATTTGGTAAGACTTCGTCTAAGACAACCATGGCTTAAATGGTTCTAAATTGTCTGTACTATCTTCGCCTTAAAGCTTTGCACCCATCTTCCAATCACCCTGTATAATAGATATGTATTAATAGTATTATTTAAAGAATTATAGTCATTAGAATCATTAATATATATATTTAAGTTAGTTTTGTTCCCTAAGAACTTTTCCATAAGAGATTTGTTCTTATGGAACAAATCTAACTTAGAAAGATGTATTTAATGATTCTAATGATTATAATTCTGTAAATACGTATCTGTTATAGTCGCGAATCATATTTTGATCAAGATTCAACCTGACACTGACCTGAAAATTGCAAAAAACGTTAGAAAAATTTAATTTCGTGGGCTACAACTGCGCATTCATCTTAAGGTAAATAAATTTTAGTTCATCTTGGGACCAAGGACAATTTTCAGACTATTTAAAAAAAAGTAAAATATGGCTCGCGGATTCTTTTTGGCATGAAGTCTCTTTGAAGAGATTAAAAAAAAACGCACTTCTCCGAACTCCGACTAGTAAATTAAATAGTTATCTGTGGAAATAAAGCACAAGTACCGTAACGTAAAGAAAAAGCACGCGTTTGTAATACACTGCATTATGGATCTAAAAGCTGTGCATTAAGAGCCATTTTACGAGCAAGTGTGTTTAAAAAGTAATTATAACATTTAAAAATGGAACTCTTCGGCTGAAGAATACAATTTGTTTCATGTAGCTGTCATTTGTTTTTCCTTTGTGGCGTCATTTTGAAAATTTCGTGACTTTATCACCATGGATTTAACTCGTGAAAATGTTCGTGTTATGATTTACTATGATTTGCGGCGAGGGCTAACTCAAAAACAGTGCACATCGATCAACTTACTTCGACTTTTGGGGACGAAGCACCATCGAAAACTACTGTGTATCACTGGTATAGTGAGTTTAATCGTGGGCGGTCTGTGCTCACGGACGAATTTAAAGAAGGTTGCCCTATATCGGTTGTTGTACCTCAAAATATTGATGCTGTGCGGGAACTAATAATGCAAGATCGTCATGTTAAATATCGCGAGATAGAGGCGTCTCTGGCCATAAGTAAGACGAGTATTTATAAAATATTACACGAACATTTAGCTGTAAAAAAAATTTGTTCACGTTGGATTCCGCACAACTTGAGAATTGACCAAAAACGGACTCGTGTGGATTGGTGTAAAAAAATGTTACAAAAGTACAATCAGGGTGCGTCAAAAGCTGTCTATAATATCTACACAGGTGATGAAAATAGGATATATGCGTTTGATCCTGAAACTAAACAACAATCTACAGTTTGGGTGTTCCAAGATGAGCCGAACCCAACAAAAGTCATTCGTTCAAAAAGCACTTTGAAGCAAATGGTCGCTTGCTTTTTTGGTATAAATGGACATGTGGCTACAGTACCACTAGAGCATCGTAAAACGGTCAATTCTGAATGGTACACGAGCATTTATTTGCCAGAAGTCTTTAAAGAAATAAGAAAGAACAACCGACAACGCAGAATCCTTCTTCATCATGACAATGCTAGCTGCCACACATCGGCCGAAACAACTCGGTATTTGGAAGGTCAAAAGATCGAATTAACGGGTCATCCGCCGTACAGTCCCGACTTGGCTCCCAACGACTTCTATTTATTCCCAACCATAAAGAATAAATTACGAGGTCAACGTTTTTCGGGCCGTGAAGAGGCCGTTGATGCGTTCAAAATGCACGTTTTGGAGATACCTCAATCCGAATGGAAAAAGTGCTACGAAAATTGGTTCCAACGTATGCAAAAGTGCATCGATCATCATGGCGAATATTTTGAAAAGCAATAATAATAAATGCTATATGTTTGTTTCACTTTGTTATTCCGGATACATAAATAGCAGCCCTCGTAAACTATATCTAATCGTCCCCTTTTTCCAGTGCGGTTTTACTATATGTTATGCCATGATCTCTAGTTTGACAAATAATTTTCGTACCGTGAGGACATCCAATTCTGAGTAAAGTAGGTAATAAAAGGTATATGTATATAAATATCCACAATAAAGACTTTGATATGACCAAATACAAAAATTTGAGACTTGTACGGATACAGGGATCAATGCCAGCTGAAGTAGGCACTCAATTATTACAGCAGCATTTGAGTGACTTCGGTTTAAGTCTGGAAGACGACATAATTGTTTTCACAACAGATGGAGCAAGTGTAATGGGTAAAATGGGTAGACATTTTGACGGCCACCACCAATTGTGTTTGGCTCATGGGATACAACTAGCAGTCCTGGATGTTTTATATAAAACACAAAAATCTCCAGAACCTGAAGTTCAGGAGGATGTCTCAAATACCGGCGCTGACGAAGCAGAGGAAATTGAAGAAGATGAGGATGCGCTTATTGTAGAATCGACCAGAGCTCCAGAATCGGAGTTTTTATACAAAGGTACTTTAAAAAAATTAAGAGATCTAATAAAATCTTTTAAAAACTTCCCTTTAAAAAACGACTTGTTGCAAAAGTACATTTTAGAAGAACATGGTAAAAATAGTGACCTAATACCAGACTGTAAAACGCGATGGAACAGCTTCTCAGATATGGTAGGCCGATTTCTCAAATTAAAATCATGCGTTTTTAAGGCGTTATTAGATTTGAAATCAAATGCAAAATTTACAGACAGTGAGATTCAAGACCTTCACGACATTCATTACAGCTTGCATGTAATAAAATCTACAGTTTTGTCATTATGTCGCCGTGATTCAAACTTATTGACGGCCGACGCTGCGCTTCGATTTATGCTAGAGAAACTTGATCTTCAGTCAAACGACCTGTGGAAAACTAGCCACATCTCTTAGAAAGAGAATAAAGGAAAGGCGAACAAAATATGTATTCGGTGTTTTGCAATATTGCATAACAATGAGGAATTTTTTAAAACTGCTGCCACAAAATATTTCACGAAACCATCGTCTGATGATATTACGAATTTACATAGTGGAACTGTTGGAACGGTTGAAATATAATTCTACTTAAAAAAGTACAAATTCACAACCACAACCGAGTGCATCGGACGCAATTGCCACCAGTGACGATGATAACGAGGAGTTGACAATCGCACAACAGTTAGACAAAGAAATAAACAAAGTGACTGTAAATAAACCAATTTCAACAGTAAACACAGATCTCCATTCCATTATTAGGTAGGGTAGAAATGTGCATTTACGACAGTGCTGGCGGCCGTCTCGAAGTTTTTTTGACTGCAGCGTATAATTATTTGCTTTCGATAACGCCTACAAGTGTTGAAGCCGCGCGAGCCTTTTCATCCGCGGGATATTTTTGTAAAAAACTAAGAAGTTCCCTGGGTGACAAAACTTTAAATGCCTTGTCATTGATGAGATCACATTTTCTAGAAGAAAAGTTATATTCGGGACGTAAAAAAATGGTTTGACTTAACTGATGTACGATAATAAGTTCTTGAATAAATATTTTTTTGTTTAAATATTGTGTTTATTTTGATAATCCCTTGAATTTGAGATAGTAAAAGATAATTGTAAAAATTGTAGATACTCTATCTACAATATTTACAAAAATTCATAATCGATAAAAAAAATAGGAAAAATTACGTAATTACGCTATAATAAATTAAGACTGTTTCGAAATTAATTAGTTACCTAAGTTAATAAGTTGTGAAGACTACTTGATTTGCCTCACTAGATATTTGATAATGCATATGGTTTGAAAATTATTATGTCAGTGGATCAGCGAAAATTATAAAATCCATTAGCTCCAAAATGACAATAAAACGAAGTCAGCCAATATTTCCTCCAAGGATGTGGTCAGTACATGACAGCCAACTTTCACATACTTATACCATTATCTCAAAATGCGTCGTGGGCACAGGTGGAATACCTTATTAGGCCGGTAAAAATAGAACATTTTCAAAAGAATAAAAAAACAGGAGTTTCAAAAAGGGCAAAAGCCCACAGGATGCTCTATCGAACTCAATAATTCCTCGGAACTAACGCTTAAGAGAAAAAGAACAAACTATAAAGAGAGGCTCAGCATTTGTCAAAAAAGGATGATATGGACATAAAACCTACTTATTAAATGGCTGGGCGCACATTTCTCATTTAATTAATACAAAATAATGTGTCCTATGAACGTTAGAATTGTTTTTGTTTTGGTAATAATCATGTTGTATAGGAAATTATTAATAATGAAAGTTATTTTCATTTGCAAATACATTTCATTTCACCTTTCAAATGTATGTATAATGTTTAGATTTACTCACTAGCAGTGTTAAACCATGCCTAAATAAGCTTTACGAATCCTTCTTTTGTGAAAGATTCTGTCGTCGAATCACTCATGAATTAATCGTTCTGTCGGCGAAACGCTCTGTTATAACCCTTATTACAGGGCAATAAAGCCTAAGTCAGCTTTTACTTATTTATAGTGTACTTTTCCTTTACTAAAGTACTGATGTTGCATTTTTACCCAATGCACAGAAATAATATATGGATAATTGAGTTAGTTAGATTTTGCATGCTGCCGCGTAAACTAGTTGCCTAAATTAAGGGAGCAATTAAGAGGGACATTGCCAAAATATAAGTACCCAAGAATTTGTGTGCCTGTGTTTTTGTATTGTGGTGAATTAAAGTGGTTCCAGTAGAATTATTATTTTTCTTTTAAAGACAAACGGGTTCGGCGTAGTAACAGTTTGTGGTGGAAAGGTTCCGTCGTCGATTCACTCATGAATTAACAGTTAATTCATGAGTGAATCGACGACGGATTGCCTGACAGATCGGTTAATTATTAACCGCTCTGTCAGGCAATCGTATGTAGTTGAAAGGTTCTGTCGTTGAACAACTCGCAAACGAAACATTCTGTCGGCGGCTCATTCGGCAGAGAAACGTTTTTCGGAGGTAAGTTTCAGAATCATAAAATCTCAACAAAAAGATAAATTTGAAAAATCACTACGAAAAAAGCTTAAGACCACGAAGCCAAAGCCGTAACACCTACACAGGGGAAAGTCAAAGATCCGAAGCCGTCATCATCTGGGCAAAGAAAAACTATGAATGCAGCGAATCACATTATTGTAGAGGAAAATCAGAAGGACGAGTGTATTTGAATGCTAATCTCAACATAAAAAAATGTGGCGGCTGTAAAATAGTAGCGCATCTCCTGAAAATAAAGTAAAGCAATCCCTTTTCAGGAAAGAATTGAACATAAATGTGTCGTTCATTGTAAAAGTGGTGTAACTCCATATTTTTAAAATACTTAATTTTTTGCTCAATGATATCACATTTAGTCATATCTATCATTATAAAAGTGAAGCAACTCCAATAGTTGCATAAAAATCCCATAGATGGCGTTACTTGTTTTTACAGGGCACTAAAACTTTTAAATACTTATTCATTATAAAAGTGAAGTAAGTCACAAGTCACTTTAATAGTGAAGTAAGTCCGGAGTTGATTCACTTTTATTGTGACTAATTTTTGACACGTGGTGATAAGAAGTGTTTTAATAGCTTATTTAGATGGATTTAGAGGATTTTAGTGATTCCGGGTCTGAATATCAGCCTAGTTCCGAAGAAAGTTGTTCTGGATCTGGTAAGCTTCTTTAAATTCATTGTTTTTCTAACCTTAAAATTGTATTTACATTTTTTTGGTTACTTTTTTCTCATTTTATATTTTGTTTTGAATACTTACATGCAGTATTGCATGTCGCATGAACTAATCTCTTGTGATTTGCACTTGTTCCAGACACAGATACAGGCAATGATGAAAATGTTAACGAAGATAATAACCAGCCAAATCTTCAAGCTGAACCTGGACCATCTAGATCTAGGAAACGTTCACTCAACAAAGAAAATTGGGCAGTTAATAAAAGAAAGTTATTTCGTAATAGTGGAAAAGAATATATGACTAAAACGGGAGTAAGGAAAGATGGCAAAAAAATTCAAAAATATTGATTGTATGTGTCCAAAAAAATGTATTACGTCATTTACGGAAAATGAAAGAAAATAAATATTTGACTCATTTTGGAATTTAGAAGACTTCAATGCGCAGAATTCATATCTGTATGCATTGGTACAAAAAACAACGATTAATAGAAAACGCCCAAAATATCGGTCTCGTGCAGGAAAAAACGTGTCTTTTAAATATTTTATAAAGTCTAGTATCAAGACCCAATCGGTGTGTAAGAAATATTTTCTGAGGACATTTCAAATAAGTGATGGAAGATTATATCGGTGTCTATCGAAAGATGATGTCTCTCAATGTAAAGATAAACGTGGCACAACTAGTTCCCGAAAACTTGATGTTTCTGATATTGTTGCCCACATTGAAAGTTTTCCTGCATATCAAAGCCATTATACACGAAAGAATAATCCTAACAGAAAATATTTTAATCCTGGGCTAACTATCCGTAAGATGTACGATCTTTATAGAGAAAAATGTGAGATTGAAATGATTGAACCAAGAAATTAAAGTATTACATTAAAATATTCAACACAAAGTTTAATCTCCATTTTAAGGCACCGCGGCAAGACACATGCAAAACTTGTGATGACTTAAATTTGAAAATACAAGGAGCTGATGATGAAAATGTCAAGAAGGAGTTTGAGAACCAAAGAGAACTTCATCAACGAAAAGCAGATTCAGCAAGAGAAAACCTTCAGAATGATTCGAAAAAGGTTGATGAAGCATACATAACTTTTGATCTGCAGAAAGCTTTAGCTTACCCAAAATTAACTAGGGGAGACCGGGTAGACTTCGGACACGGGGAGACAATGGACACGTTCAATTTGCCGCTATTATTCACGTTCATTCAATCTGGTCTATGGTCGATATGTTGGCAACCCCGCGATTATTGGTTTGAATCAGTCAGTTGACAGTTCGTCGCTGGAAAAACGTTGGTGAAGTTGAAAAAACGTTTTTTTTTTTAATTCTGATGTAAAATTTTCGATAGCCAGTGGATGGTTTATTTGTTATTTACAATCATATTAAGAGTGTTTTCTGTTTTTATTCATAAGGAAGGATTACCTGGGGATATTTGAAAATGTAAGTATTTATAAATTTCAAATATTTTTCTAACAATTTATTGATATTTTTAAATCCTCACTACCGGGGTAGACTTTGGACAGAGGTGTCCGAAGTCTCCCATTATGTCCGTAGTCTCCCCGTATTAATATTTTGCTTATAGGTCCTATTGCTTTTTGTTACAGTTAGGAGGATATACGGGTTAAAAGATGCCCAGGCATTATAAGAAAAAAACTAACCGCACATTTTCTCCTGAGGCACTAAGAAAAGCCATAATAGATGTACGATCCAAAAAAATTAGCATCAGGAAGAGTGCGGCTGAACATGGTGTTAGCAAATCAAGACTATTTGATTATTTTAAAAAGACTAAAGGTGAGGATAACATTGAGTCTGTTGATTTAACAACTAATTTCAGAAAAAGCCAAGTTTTTCCTCCATTTATGGAAGCTGCTTTGGCTGAATATTTAATTAAATGCTCAACAATGTTTCATGGTCTCACACCTAAAGCTACTAGACGCTTAGCTTATGAGTATGCAGAGAGAAATAATGTAAAGTATCCCCCAAAATGGAAAGAAACCAAATCTGCAGGACCTGATTGGTTCTCATTATTTTTAAAACGTCACCCTACCCTTTCAATACGGACACCTGAAGCCACGAGTCTTGCACGAATGACGAGTTTCAATAGAACAACTGTAGCAGAATTTCAAAACAAGCTTGAAGATGTTATAACACGGTTTAATTTCACACCAACCCAAATTTATAATCTGGATGAAACCGGGATAACCACAGTGCAGCGTGTTCCAAAAGTCATTGCTCAAAAAGGGCAACATCAAGTAGGACAAGTGACCTCGCGAGAAAGAGGAGAGCTGGTAACACAGGTAGGAATCATAAGTGCAGCTGGTCATGCCTTACCACCGGTTTGGATATTTCCTCGTCACCGCTTTGACAAAAGGAAAATGATGCAAGGTATTCCAGATACTGCAGGTCTTGGTTTGGTTTACTCTTCTGGCTGGATGACAAGTGAGAATTTTTTGAAGGTGTTGGAATATTTTGCTCGGAATGTGCGTTGTTCTATAGAAAACAAGGTCTTGTTAATCATGGACAACCATGAATCCCATCTATCAGTGGATGGATTAAATTTCTGCAAAACAAATGGGATCATCATTCTTACCCTGCCACCACACATGTCAAATAAGCTGCAACCACTGGATCGCACTGTGTTTGGGCCATTTAAGACTTTTTACAACAGTGGTTTGGATTCATGGATGTTAGCACACCCTGGGCAAACTATTAGCATTTATGACATCCCACAAATTAGTCTTCTAGCTTGGGATAGAGCTGCCAATCCTATGAATGTAAAATCTGGTTTCAGATGTACAGGTATTTGGCCCTTTGATAGAAATATATTTACGGATGTAGATTTCTTATCATCCTATGTGACAGATCGACCGGAGACTGATCAATCTAATGTTCGTGCACAATCTCAAAACAGTGTTGATGAATGTGTCTCACCTTCAGTGATTGGACAACTGTTCGCATCAGATCGGTTGGATGATGATGGCAATGATGCACAAACACTAGCGATTCCTACAGTTTACAGGACCCCATCAAGAACTCCATCAATTTCCTCAGTTCATAGTGCTGATGGTAATATCGACATGCCATCAACTAGTTCCAATGTTCCAGTTCCAGAAACAACCCGAAACTATAATAAAAAAATAATTGCCAATGATCTATCAGATCGTTCAGATGATGATGAGAATTATGAACTAACATCAGCAATTCTCACAGCTCATAGAACCCCATCAAAAACTCCATCAATTATCTCGGCTCATAGTGCTGATTTTAATATTGACGTGACATCAACTTCGAATGTCCCAGGATCATCTACAAACAAACATAAAGCAATAATTGATAAAGACTATATCTCAACTTCGCCAAGTCGACAAAGGTCCATCGATTCATTTGTTTCCCTGGAGCAAATAGTCCTTTTCCGAAAGCAGCTCCACGGAAATCGAACATGAATAATCGAGGACGACGTAAAGGAAAATGTATGATAGCCACTGATACCCCTGAAAAGGAAGCACTTGAAGCTGCAAAAAAAGCAAGAATGACAAAGACATCAAAGAAGACGGTTAAGAAGAAGGTTTTGCAAGAAAAAAAGTTGAAAAAGAAAACGATTCCCCAAGTAACATCATCAGATGAGTCAACAGACCAACACATTTCTTCTAATGACAGTACATACGATATTGATGATGAAGAATTAGATGACAACAATGCTGATACTTCTAATTTGCCTGAAGGGAGGTTTATAATTGTTAAAGTCTATGGATTTGGAAAAAAATCTGGCCGTAACTATGCAGCAAAGATTGTAAAAATAACGGCAGGTGGTTATAATGTCGAGTTTTATAAAAGGAAAATGCCTTTTAATAGATTTATACGAACGAATGAAGAAGAAGCATTCGTCACCTATGAGGATGTAGTGCTCGTATTGCCAGTTCCTTCAGAAGACAAGAGGCCTCGCTTTCAGGGCATGATATATTTCCATTGCAATTTAGATGAGTACCAACTACAGTAGTGTTTTTTAAATAAAAATATTGACTTAATTTGATTTAAAATGTGTATATTTTATGTCCAAACTCTCCCCTATACATGTCCTAAGTCACCCCAGGTACCGGGAGACTTCGGACATATGACATGTTTAAAAAAAAATATATTTTAACACTGAAAATCAATTTGTATGAAGAAACTAATAACGTTAAAGTATAGTTTAATAGTTGTAGTTTGACAGGAAAAATGTAGATTTTCAATAACCCTAAGGGAAATTTATTCAGATCAACTTATGTCAAAATCGTCCGAAGTCTACCCGGTCTCCCCGACCTCAGTACAAATAGAAAAAAAACAACGTGCGGTTATGATTTTAATTGGCTACATATTAGATGGCTGAGGTTTGAGAGAAATTATCTTTTACAATTTCAATTTAAAGAAACACTAAATCCCGACACACCCTTTTATAAAGTAGATTTATGTAAAAAAAAGCAAGGAAGACCGGCCCACTTATACAATATTCGACAAGACCCACTCTATCCATCAAGAAGACCAGTTACGAATGCAAAGAAGAAAGATATGCTTGATCTTCTACCATACATTCCGCCAATTTACCACCATTACTACAAAAATCTTCCCATAGATATTCCAACTCGGTCAAGCACACGTAATACCGATGAGCGTTCATCTGATGACGAAATTACGTATGATTAAATCACAACATGTCACTATAACAGTGGTGTAACTCCAGAAAAAAAAGTTTAAGTTCACTTTTATTATATTAGTTTTTTTTTATTTTCTAAGTTACTTCAATTTATTATATCTTTGATTTGTATTAAACAATATAAAACAGTGAGTGAATGCTTATTTCTTTTTTCCTACACTTTAATTCGCAAAAAGCTCGCCATTTCAAAATTCAGTTACAAGGAGATAATTCACTATTACAATGAATGACACAAATTATAATATTGGTTTTGGAAGCCCTCGGACCCGCGACGTGTGCTCCCGCTGTACCTGTTGAATTACTAGAAAACATCAAGGTGGCTAAAACAGAAGAAGAAAAGCAGTCTCTAATGGTCACGAGTGCATAGCTTAAAAGCCAAAGCTTTTTATAGCCTTCTAAAAGATGAAGACAGTAAAATAATGACACTGTCATTTGACTGCCAGAAAAATCGTTGCCTGCCGAAACTTCCTGACCAGAGTGCATATTTTAGTAAGCAATATAACTTTTATAATTTCACAATTGTCGTTGGCAACTCTAAAAATAAGCTGACTACTGAAAATGTATTGTGTTACTACTGGTATGAAACAGAGAGGCCCAAGGGGTCAAATGAAATTGCAAGTGCAGTTTACCATGCTTTGAAGACCCTAAACATACCAGAACATGTTAAAATATTGAGGCTATTTGCAGACGGCTGTGGTGGTCAAAATTAAAACTCGATTTTGATTGGTATGTGTTGCAAATGGCTGTATTCATTTGCACCCATTCAACTAAAAAAAATTGAAATTATATTCCCGGTAGTCGGTCACTCTTTTCTTCCGGCAAACAGAGTATTTGCTAAAATAGAAAAGTGATTAGAAGAAGAGAAGTCATTATGAAGCCTGAGGAATATGTGGAAATTTTAAGTCAGCATGGAAAAACATTTCACCTCTCACAGGAAGTACTAGTTCTAGACTGGAAAAACGCAGTCAATGCTGTATTAAAACCTCCGGGATGTTGGCATTTCGGTTTTAACATTTCAAAAAGATTTTTTTTATATAAAGGGAAAACGAATATTGCTATACAAGGAGAAGAAAATTACAGGAGTGAAAGGAACAATAAAAAACTTTTTACCAAAAAGGGTAAATCTGTGTCCACCATATCACCTATCAACTTACCTGTGGGGACAAACATGAAAAAAGAAAAAGTTAATGACATCTGTAAATTACTACAGAAACATTACGGAGAGAATTGGCGCGAACTATCAGACTTAAACTATTACTACAGTGTTGAACAGAGCTTTCTTAACGGAACAGCAACAAGCAACCAGGACAATGAAAATGAAGATAATGTTGTGTGTGAAAGAGTGGAAGAAAATGATCAATTTGTTTAAATTACTTTATTTTTAACACTAATTGTTTTTTAACTCTTCATTTTGTGATTAAAATAAAAATATGTGTCTATACCTCACTTTTTATTTACACATCCTGTACTTATATGAACAAAAAAAATATTTGTTACAAAAGCCGCTAAATCCACCTCTAGCTAACTCCAATGGTTAGTGACAATACCTGCCAAATCCATTTTTTTTATTTGTGAATCAAGTTTTACCTTCTTTTTTATTAATAAAATTACATAAATCAGGATCATAATCAAATATGAATAATATTTGCTAGTGGAATAATTACAATCCATTTAGAAAGGTATTTGGAGACATTAGATACACTTTTGTGCTTGTACTGAAAATATGTTGCGTGTGGAGTTAGCGGATATTGGAATTAGACGACTCAATTATCAAACTAACAAAAGGCTGAGACAATCGACGCTATTTTTGTTCTTGTAGTGCGAATTTTAGTACTAACTTTAGACATCAAACCCCAAAGCAAAATGATTAAAAGACAACAAACTTTAAAAACAGCAGAAGTAACACTTTTGACTCTTATTTAAATCAGAGAAGAGACTGACCTAGTCATAACAAGAGTTAAGTCAGTTTGCCCCAAGACTGACATGTTTTTAAGGGAACTACATTACTACAATACCTTACATATTTAATAACTTTCAATCCCCTAAGACAGCACTAACGGAAACACTCATTGACCTTACCTATGTTTTAACATGAAAATAGCCGCCAGCACCACAAGTCTAATGAATACAACATGTTACAGTTAGATTTCTTTTTTATTAAATTTTTGACCCACTACATGACAAAAGACATGTAATTGTCAGACCATAAGCCTGTACCTACCTTAAGATGCGTTAACAAAGATACAAACAACCACTGCAACAACAACCAAATACATACAACCTGCCCCTAAGATAATCCTCTGACCAACGTGTTAGTTTCCAGAAAACAACATTTTACGAACAAATCCCTTCAACCATAGGGATTTTCCTGTGTAACACACACAGGATTACTGCTGGCTCCACAGACTTGCCAATCTTCGTCGGAAACGTGTGGAAATGTTCGCCAGGGCGTTTGGCTTGCCTTGTGTGGATGGGGTTGCAAGCAAGTTTGCTGATGATCCAATAGTGTATAAATCAAAGGGAGGGGTGGGAGTGCATCCACAAGTTTGTACATTTGCACACAGCATCAATATTCTGATATATACTCGAAGCTCAAGATACAAGGCAGTAATATTATTCAACAGGCAAGTATAAATTCGATAGCGAAAAAAAAGCGACATATAAAAGTACTCTGTGATTAGTGGACAGAACACTATGGCAATGACCACAGATTACTAATATGTAGACAATAATATTGACAGTGACAGAAGGGATTGTTTTTTAATTTTTTGGAATTTATGTCTTAGATACTGAGGCCTTTTAGTCCTCTTTTATTTCCGGGTGGAATATCCTCATGGATGTCCTGGTGGCATGCGCGGTCCGAGGGGGGGGGGGGGTCGTGGGGGTCATGACCCCCCCCAAAATCATTCAAGCTGTCGAGAGTCTGAATAATTTAAGTACTTGCCAGCCACGAAAACCCCGATTGGCATATTCAAAAACATTAAGAACATCGGCAGACATGGGGAGTTGGGGACTACCGACTGAAGTAACAACTTAAAACCATGAAATGACAGTGGGTTTTTTAACGCGCCAATATTTTCCTTTAAAAAGCCTGTTGTAAAAATATAGAATCCAGGATTCAAAAGCGAGCGAAGCAAACTCGGGATATTGGGCACCCCGCTCGTACGTAAGGTTGAAAGGCTTAGGTAAGGCCAGATTCCAAAACCAAAACTGCTGTAAAACGAGTTTAAGCTTTTAGTCATAATTCAATAAAGTAAGTTCTCTTTTTGTATGATGGTTAAAAGAAAACAGAGACTATTCAAGGTGGGGTGCTAAAATTTTCAGGCTCGCTACGCTCGTTCTTGCAATTTACATTGGTTCTTGAGCTTTTCTTCAAAAGTCGACAAAGCAAGTAATTCCTAGTCCTTTTGAAATGATCGAAAGAAAATCGAAAAGTGTGCAAAATTTTCGAGCTCGCTTCGCTCGCTCTTGCATTTTAGGTTCTGATAGCTGCTTGAGCTTGCCTGCATTAGTCGACAATGTAACTACGATTTCTACTCGAAAATATAAAACAAAACCTATTCAACAGAGGCGGATTGTCATAATTTTCGAGCTCGCTTCGCTCGCTCTCCCCACCCTACATAATCTACCGTTCTAATACATACGACCAATTTGGCAGCATTTAAGTAACACCCCCCTATGTAAAAGCTGCGTCCATCAATAGCATAAGTAATGTGAAGCTAGAGATGTACAGACGCCAGCACATCAACCTACTACAATCTGTCAAATTTCTTTAATAGATTTTCAACTTTATCACTGAAGCATAAGGTTCAAAGTTGATTGGGAAAATGTGACAGTTAGGTGTAGGTTGATGTGCTGGCGTCTGTACATGAACCTTAACATATCATCACGCCTTTAATCCCCAAAGGGTTGGGCAGGGGTGTACCTTCATATAGTACTTACACCCATAAGTTACTAAGTGAAATGTCATAGAGGGCGAGCCTACTGCCGCCAACCGGGCACAAATCCGGACTCCAAGCTGCTTCTGAGAAATTTCTGATGGAAAAACCCTTTAACACTTTACCCGACCTAGGAATCGAACCCAGCTACGACCTCATTCTCAGCAGTAACGCTTGCGACTTTTAGAAAATATTCCTCGGCACCCATGATGACCCCCCCCCAAAATCTTGGGCTGCGACCGCGCCTGCCTGGTGGTTTGTGGTCTGTCCACAGACATCGGTTTATACGTCTGTGGGTCTGTCAGACTCTTACCAGACCACAAACTGCCCCGGTATTCCATCTCAACGGGGGTCGCGGGAATTAGCCTGCTAACCTAACCTAATCATGTCGGATCCGCCCTTGACGACTTACTACTTATTGGTAGCCATATATGAATGAAATGAACACAAATTAATTTTAAATGTGACAACACTCAATGGGGTATGTCAATGGTTTTAAGTTTGGTTTCAACTAAATGCTCTAAGGAAGGGTTTCAAATATCGGCGTTAGTCAGTTAATTATTATGTGATAATATAATAGCACTAATTTGAATCAGTGACATACATGTAATATAATGAAACATACATAACAGGTATGTGAATGACTAAACATACGTATTTATTTCATCATTAATATGAATCAAAACATTTTGGTGCGTTGACAAAACGAAACGTTCAAGAGCGCGACGAAAATACGAAATGTCAAAGGTGACAAATTAGTACAAAATTTCTCGTAAACCACAAAATTTCCGGAAGTTAAAAACTTTGCGTAGAGGCTTCTAAAACAAGGCTTTCTTTGAAAAAAAGCAAGCTACGGGACATGAGTTCCATTAATCTTGAATGTTTGTCCTGTGAAAGCAAGTGTTTTTATTCAAAGGTATTTCTGCCGAAACGCTTCTTAAGCCTCGTTTGTATATAAGTGCAACTTTAGGACTTTGATAATGTTCGAAGTTTTACCAGCACACAAGACTTGTCTTGGATAGCGGTTGAATTATGTAGCAGATTACATTCTGTAGGTTCGTCAAACTTGCTGTTGCTAAAGGCAGAAACCGGTAGGACTTATTGTTAAATGCTAGTCAAAAAAGTCAATGGTACTGTAGATTTTATTGTTGTTAAAAATGTGAAAGTAACTACCGTTGCAAGCAGGTATTATTTGATGAATTATGGTTGTTTTCGGTCTTAAAAGTCATTTGTTAAATACAAATTAAAAGTGGTCTATAAAATTGAGATGTAATTAGAACTCATACAGCCCATTGACCCTCAGTTTCTTCACAGGACATTGGCTGAGTTCCAGTGTATCTATTTATCCTTTTAATTGTTTTCAAAAGCTTGCTGTACTTTTTTTGTAAATGAGTCCTGCTTAAAGTGTTTCTTTCTGAACTTTCTACTGTACTCTGTCGGGAATGTCTCTTCATCTATCTTTTTAAAAGTAGGAAAATATTGTTTTTTTTAAATTCTTAAACCATCAAAACTAAATACTTTTTGTCAGCCTATTCATATCTGCGTCATGAAGAAAGTTTCAAGTTTCTAATGAAATTAGGGTAAGGCTCAAAATTTTTGTGCAGTCACACAATGGAAAATACAACGGAAAGTGTCACAAACGAAAATATGTTGCAAAACGGAATTTGTAAAGCATAGTGCACATGGATCGTACAATATATAAGTTTATTAACAGTTACTATTATTATCTCAATAATAATGATTAATTAAGTATACATCCCTACTTCTACTTGGACTTCGAAATAGTGAGAAACATCAATCCATACCCATAAAAAAAGTTTTGCAAACAATATCGTGTGATATACGTATCAAATGAAAGGGCTTGTTGTGATGGTCTCAAATATTTTTGATTTTATAATTACAAAATTGTAGAATTAACTAAATTGACGCATTACCGGCTCAGTATCGCCCCCCATTGGATCCAAGAACTGTCACATACGACATACTATATGAGGCCGTCAGTGCAAAAGTGGCCTAAGCTCAGCATAGTTAGTATGGAGATAATGAGGTTTGAATTTTCATGAATTTAAATTGAATACATAGTAATTATATTATGAGTCTACTAGAATCAAAAACCGCAATGTCCATATCCGTGTTTAGTCCACAATACATAATTTTTGAATTATTGGTTGTTTATACATTCAGTGGTTTATGTAGTATGACAAAAATACAGTAAATATATCATGTAATGGTTGCATATTAATGGAATTACGTAGATTCGTCACAGTAACAAGAAAATTGAATAAATAGTCTGGACTTTGCTGTTTTTGAAATAAACCACTGGACTTTGCTGTTTTTGTTGCACGTAAAAGAAAACGGGGCTCTATAATAAATTGAATCTCACAGACTCATAGTAAATCTATATTAGAAATGGGAATTGAACCCATTTCTGGCTAACCTAACGGAACCTAGTAACAGGGTACATTTTGTAAGAAAGAAATAAAAACCTGATAGCATTTTAACTATATTATTATATTTGTTTAACCAACAATATCACACGAGTTACATACTTTGGTACACATTTATACGGGACAGAACCTTAAATGTTATTCTATAATAAAAATAGATACAAATCTTATACTTAGATTTTAGGTCAATACCTAATAACAAGGGTGATACCCTATAGTTACATTTTACACAGAAGTTACATAGAATGGCTAAAGAACATAGTTTTAGAAAAAGTAAATACTCATCTTTACAGAATTTGTGCAGAACTTCTGCTTCACAATTCACGAAGCACTTTTTCTTAGGTGTGATATCCGCGGGAAACTTCTGGCAACTTAATATGGCGGACATAGGACCCTGGGTTTAGAGTCTGTACCGCCGGACAGTTAGCACAGCAAGTCCGTGGATAATTTGGGCCAGAGCTTCCGCAGTACAGCGTACCAGCTCACTTGTGGCTTGCCAGCCAGAGTTTCCACGTCAGTGTACTGTCTCCTTGTGGCGAGGATATCTTGGGCAGCTTAATAATTACGGCAGACACCAGAGGGTCTTTCCGTTAGACAGCTAGCACAAAGAATCCCCCGATCTATTGTTTACATGCCTTTTTTATAGTCTCAGAAAATCTCAATGGTTCCCACCTTTTTCGACCAATCACAGAGCGTCTCAAGTTTTGGCTAAATATCTAATATTATAGCTATTAATAAACAAAACTTATGTAATAGAACTATTTTAAAACTTAAGGTGAATGTGCCATGGTAGACCGCGAAATTTAAATTTTCTTACGTTTTTTGCAATTTGCAGATCAGTGTCAGGTTGTATCTTGATCCAAATATGATTCGCGACTATAATAGACATGTATTTACAGAATTATAGTCATTAGAATCATTAATATATCTCTTTTAAGTTAGATTTCTACCATAAACACTTTTCCATACGAGATTTGTTCTTAACGGTAGAAATCTAACTTAGAAAGATGTATTAATGATTCTAATTATTATAATTCTGTAAATACGTACTGGTTATAGTCGCGAATCATATTTTGATCAAGATACAACCTGACACTGACCTGAAAATTGCAAAAAACGTAAGAAAAATTGAATTTCGCGGGCTACTACTGCGCATTCACCTTAATGGGATAGTTTAGCAATATAGTCATTGTATATTTGTAATCTCTTAAGTAATATATGATGAGTTTTAGTATCTACCAATTGCAGCTCGCCATTACAGTTTTTTGGTTTAAAATCGTTTGGTAACAATTTGGTACATCGAAATTGCAATGTAAAATCTAAGAAATATTAAAGTATCATACCATTAATCATTACGTTATTAATTCGACACATTAACAAAAATAAACATTAGTTTTGATTTGCAGTTAAAAAATGTCAATGCAGTTAAGATGTCAAGGCAGTTAAGAAATGTCATGAATTAAAAGACTAGACTAGTCTTTTAATTCATGACATTTCTTATTCTGCCTTATAAGACTACTTCTTTTAACTATTAAGATAAATTATTCTGTCTTTGAAATATAAATCTAGGAAGTGATAATTACATTTATTTTAAATCAGAATTCTTGTTTCACAAAATATTAATTTACGATGAGAATAGAATTTATAGATAAGAGATGGACCGTTCTCATAAGTCAACGTCACCTGTCTTGTGACAGCTGACATTGTCTTTGTTATTTTATTTATGCATTCTGTTTACCAGTTTACGTTTTAGAAGTGATTATTGTTTTACAACATTAATTAACAACAGTTACTTTCCTATAAATGTGAACAATCTAACACACGCGTCTGATGGACATTGCTTATTTTGAAACATACCTATTTTTAAGTACTACGCCTGGTTAGTATTGATACGTTGAATAGCAAAGACTATATTTCTTAAATCATTTTATAAATTGAAGTCCAGTAATTGAAGAAAACTGGCGGTAATATTATTTAAATAAAAAAAAAAACTTAATGTTTACTTAATTAATTAAAAAATATATACCTATTTAAAAATTATCAAATTAAATTATTAATGATGGTAGCTCCTCTTGGACTTGGCACATCGATTCTTCAGGGTTATCGTCGTTTCCGTCGTCACCAACATTATGACGTACAGGAATGTCGTGTGGCAGTACCTACTCGAGCAAAATATCCTAAGGTATCTAAACTGCGCCAATCATCGCCGTAATGAGTTTTAAGTAATTGACCGACGTCTCTCAGTTTTAACTGTTTTATTGACACTCCTTGTGTCATTACAGTCGGTGCAATCATTGCAGAGGTTTTATTTTTTTTACAAATACTTTTATATGGCTACTCAAACAGTTTGTAACTAAACCGTACTAAAGACAGTACAACTGGTCAACCTCAACGAATACACTTTGTTTCCCTTAACCTTGACATTGGCAGAATCATCGTTAAAACGATGGAGCCATTACTATAAAAAAAAAAAAATACTTTTATACTGACCTAAGTCTTGTCGATAGTACAATTCACCCCGAAGACCCACTATGTCACTACATCTGCTGTTTATTTTTAGATAGAATCTTTTGCATTGTGCAAAAGGTACATGCCACTTACCAACATTTAGGTAAAAATATGTCTTTTAACGTGCTTTTCCAGTCGAAGATTTGACATGCTGTTGCTACGTTAACCCTTTAACCGCCAAGATTTTGATACCTTTGACTTACCTCCAGTGCCAAGTCACTTTAGGCATAAGTTGGAATAGTGTTGGGAATACTTAATATCGATGCATTAATTCTTTATTTATTAACAATATTAACCTTTCGATTATCGTAATTAGAGACACAATAGAAAGACAATAGGTTTGCGGACACTGGTGTTCTCTTGAGGTTTCATGAATAAAAAGCCAGAAATAAAATCAATGTTTTATTTACCTGCTTAATTAATAATCTAACATTATTCAGTCTTCAGTCATTAACTACGTTAACACAAATCAGTACTCGGGAGATGGGCACGTTCGTTCTTCTATTGGTGACGATTCTCCACGAGCTTGCCGTATTAAATTTAATATTTTTATGTAAACTTCTGAACGTTTTTCAGGCCGTACAGCTTCCAGCTCAAAAGCTATTAATGACGCGAAGTATTCATTGCGTGGATCACTTGGTCTTTGATCAAAAAAGTTTGCGTCTGGCAAGTTTATAAAAGCAGTCACATCACCATCTTTTAACTGGGCGTAATGGACAAAATTTGGTTTAGTCTGCGTCGATTTATTTCAAGTATTATTTGAAATAATTTTACGTGGACATAAAATCGAAGGCGACGTAGACCGCGATTCTTCATTACTCGACATGACGCACGTCCTCTCCTTCAGAAGCGAAAACAACAACTGAACGTGGACAATTGAACTACTCAAATTTGGTGCTAGGGATGCGTGGCATAATAATAATTATATCGATATTTTTCAAAATGTTTCACTTGTATGATAAATTTTAAAACATGGAGTTACACATAATGTTACATGACATACTTCGCACATAAAGCGAGATTCCTTGCGGCATTTTTTCTTTAATGTCGTATGTTGACACACAAAACATGATCTTGACTTTTTGTTTTCTGTGTATTGGGGCATGTGATTAGCCAAGTGTGATGCAGTTAAACGCAAGGCAGACGCTGATCTAGACGTCGTCGGTATAGAATACTCTAATTCTTGTGCTTTATATTTTGCGATTAATTGTCTAATAACGGCCAACTGAAAATCGGCGATGGAATTATTATTAGTATGCAGTATTTTATATAATGCATGAGCATTTAACATGCATAAATCAATTAAATGCAAGCCTAGTTTTTTGTCCCATGTCTATTTTTCCGTATGCACTGAACCGAATGTAATACCATGTCTGTATTGTCAACTGATCCTTTCTTTAAGTTATAGTCAACTATAACTTCGGGCTTCATTTTAGGCAGTCCAGTTTCTCTATCATACTTAGTGGTAGGCCCGAATTCAGCTGTGTGAAAGGTAGACAACATGTGTATATCTCTTTTATCTTTATATTTTAATTCCATAAGTGGTTTTTTGTATCTTACATCAATTTCACCCTTTTTCAAAGATTTAAAATTTGTGACACCGGCTTTCTTTAAACGATCAATTCTAGCCGTACCGCATGCATATGTCTGTTGTTGGTACAAGTATTCGAACAATTTTGGACTCGAGTACCAGTTATCTGTGTACAAGCGTCTTTGCGCATGCATTAGGTCTTGTAACAGGGTTGTTACCACAGCGCCTGTTATACCTAAGTTAGCTGAATCTTCTACCTCGGTTCTAGATCCACAATAAATAATATAATCCATAATAAGTCCTGTTTTCACGTCGCACAAAATGAATAGTATGGCAACATACCCTTTAAATGGCATTATACTCTCATCTATACAAAGGTCTTGGTGAGGTACATATGAATTTCTAAAAGTTTTTTTAGTGTGTTTTACCAATGGCAAGACGTTTTTCAAAATGTGGGAAGATTCTGTATTTGGCGACGAAAACTTCAATAAAACCAAAATGGTCGTATAGCGGTTACGCGACATAGTTTTAGAAAATATTGGCGATTGTAGCAAAGGGTCAGTTGACCAATGCTCTTCGATTTTTAAATGTTTATTTCTGGTAAATAAAAAAGTTACGGCTAGAAATACATACATTTCCGCAATAGTAATTTCTCGCCAACTTGCAAACCTTGAATGGAGCCTTATGTCACAATTCCGAATAAAGATTTGATGCTGAGCATTTGTAAATTCAACCAACTTCAATACAAATTCTTCGCCAAAATAATGCTTAAAAAAATCCACTTCTGTTGATTCGGTACTAAGATTTATATTCTCTGTTAGAATTCCAGAAGCAAAATCATCGAATCCATGAATTTCGGGTACGAACGCTGTCGAACTCCATCTGTTATTTAATTCCTCCTCTTCCTAAAACAATAAATACAAAAATATATTTTTAACAGAAGTAGGCATGTTATTTTAGGCCAAATTACATGTTTTTTATTTTTTAATTTAAATTTTGGTTGATATTCATGATGAACCCTAGTAGGTACTTACCTATATTAAACACAAACAAAAAGACATGGACAAAAAAGTACATTCCAAGTACACATACATAGTAAATAATATTGTATATTAAAAATAGAAAAATGAATTAATACGTTGTTTTTAACCTCTCTGAACTCGTCAGTGTTTATTTCAAAATATTTAGTAATGCATGATGAATTCAAAGTACCGTTTGTCAACTTCCGCCATAGTGGACCATAGAGAAAGATAAATATATTAATGGACGTTCCATACCATGCATACTACTTGTAGACATGTGACGTGGACGACAAAATGCTCATATTAGGAACATTTTATTCTTACGAAACTATCTTCATTGGTATTTGTTGCATTTAATAAAATTATCTTTTCATAATATTGATGCGTAAGATAGTTTTTTTTTATATTTCACACACAAAAAAAAACATAAAACGGAACGCGTTTACTTATTTGACAATGACAATGTGCGTTGTCTATGTCGAATGTCAATGTAATGAAATAATCACAAAGTACTTTTTGATTGGAATTAATGTTATTGCATATTCTTCATTGCGTACCTACTGTGTTTATGTTTTTGCGAATATTCCTATTTGTGCCCTGCTTATTCCTACGAACTGATACTTCTACCACTCAATTACCTTGCTATTAACACTGGACTCTGATTTGCATTGCGTTTCGGATTTGTTTTGTGGATCAATATGAGGTGCATCAACTGCGGAATAGCCATGCAAAGGTTGCAGAGGCATCTCATATCCTCGCTTTCTGCACACCATCAAACAAGAGTTTCGCGTTGGATAACCAATGCTCAAACCGAGGAAGCTGTCTGTTGGAAGCTATTTTAGGGTACTATTGTAGTTGCCTTGTAGGAAACAGTAGGCTTAGCCAAGTTGACTATCTACAATCGTTAACGCTAGTAGAAAACTAATCAAATGTATAGGAATGACATCATCTCAACGATAAGTCACGTGGTCAGTACAAACGAATAGAAAAGTCGTAGCCAAGTTTACTCGTTCAAAATGTTAGAATAGAATGTAATCGTTTCTACAACGTAGATCGCTACATCCCATACAAATGGTAGCCAAGTTACAGTTTTGACAAGCGCTAACGAAACGCTGTCGAAGTTTTTGAACGATAGCTAAGCGATCGCCGAGACCCAAGAGAAAACGATAAAAAATGGCGTCTATTATGATACAGCTGGGTTAAAACCGAGAAGTGTTTTGTTTATTTACATTATTTTTGGACTATATTTATTATTTAGCATTTTAAAAAATATTTCAGAGAAACAAAGGGTCTATTGATTAAGTAGTAAGGGTCAATTGTTTTGTTTGTTTCTTTCGTAAGTATTAGTTCATGTTGCGGATCACGTCATTGTTTATGTTTCAAACTTTCAAGTGCCCGAGGTGGCCCGAGTATGATAGATTTTTAAATAACAAAGGAAGATATTTACGAAACAACTAATAATTTACGTACCTTTCCATGAATTCCAATAAAGCTGCGAACTGTTCTGGGCTTGCTCGAGATCTAGATTCCATCCTATACTTAAAAG
Source organism: Amphipoea lucens (assembly GCA_947508005.1). Taxonomy (NCBI): domain Eukaryota; kingdom Metazoa; phylum Arthropoda; class Insecta; order Lepidoptera; family Noctuidae; genus Amphipoea; species Amphipoea lucens. Next base: position 12,450,972 of record OX382375.1, read on the forward strand.
TTATCACTTCATTTTTTTAAGGTATCTTTCATTCATAATATTATATTATGCAGAATCATATCATAACATTTCGAGACGCAGTAATATTTAAAATTACATTCCACACTGTGTTATTATAATAAATTAAATATAAGAAGAGCTTTAACTTATTTCGCTTACTTTCAAATTTCAAAACACTTAAAAAAACAATTATTTGCCCGCGCACTAAGTACACAGCTGTGACTTTGACGTCTATCGGAACGCTCACCATAGACTAAAGTATAGGTTTTTTCTAAAGACGTTGTAGAATGAGCGTTCGACTCGGTCGTGTCAACTTGGCTACCAACTTATCGTTTTCTATAATCGCTTACGCCGAAGCGTTAACGATTGTAGAAAGAGATTCGATATGAAACGTTTGTAACTTGGCTAGGCCTACGGACCGTTAGTTGTTGTTGTCACGTTATGACAATTATCTGGTACCTTGGTTGGGCAAGAGACCAAAACAATATCCAAGTTCCAGCTGGATTTTTAGACAACATATTATTAACAATTCAAGAATATTAAAACAATCTAACAAAAGGCTAATCTTTCTTGAAAACCATAATTACAATTGTAAAACAATAATATATAAATATGCTTGTATTTTTTAACATGTCTGGTTATGTTTAAAGCAGCTATTTATGTAATTAAGTACTAAAGCCCTATACTTACACTTAATCCAGGTTACTGTATTTGTGAAATAAAAATTCTCTATTTTATTCAAGCTGGTTGATTGACCTCACTCGGTATCTTCATTAACACTATCGCTGCAATTTATGTTATTTAGGTAGACATTTAAGATATAATAATTATAATATCGGTAGCAAAATATTTGTATTATTTTCTCTAATAAATAAATAATTATTTTTAATCTTTTGCTTTATTTTGTGCTTCTCTTTTTTATAGTACCTATATTGAACTACCTTTTTAAAAAAATATAAGTGTAATCTGTAAAAATGTACTTTAAAGAAAACTATTAATTTCGAATATACTTTGTTAATTGTTATTATGAGTATTATGACTGCCTCGTTGGTCTAGTGGTCGCAAACGCTACTGCTGAGCATGATGTCCTGAGTTCGATTCCCAGGTCGAACAAAGAGATATAAACCCCATATCTCTCTCTTAATTTTTTCATCAGGAATTTCTCAGTAGTAGCCCGGAGTCTGGACTTGTGCGCTTGATGGCAATCAGCTCGTACATGGGACTCAAAATAACTGGTGAAATGTGGTTGTACTACACCTCTGACCAACCCTTCGAGGAATATATAGGCGCGATGTTATGTTATGTTTGTTATTATTGTCACATTTTTTGAGACTATCACCCAGTTTCATAAAAATGTTAATCAATATGCAGTTTAAAATCCTTCATTTAGGTGGCCATCACTTTGTTTAAATGCTTAATAATATTAAAACCATATCAGTTAGCGCTCCTGCACACGATGCCGTCACCGCGCCGTCGCCGCGCCGCCGCCGCGCCACTACACTGTAGATACGAGTCGCGCGAAGCCCGCCACCACGCCGCCGCCGCGCCGCCTCCGCGCGCGTTCCCTCTGTTTCATTCATTCCATTACGCGTTTGAACCGCGGCCGGTAATGGAATGAATCAAACAGAGGGAGCGCGCGCGTTGGCAGCGCGGCGGCGGCGCGGTGGCGGGCTTCGCGCGACTCGTATCTACAGTGTGGTGGCGCGGCGGCGGCGCGGCGACGGCGTGGTAACGGCATCGTGTGCAGGAGCGCTTATACGTAATAATATAATTCACAACTGTTCGCTATTTTAAAGCGCCTTTAAGTGTTTTAATAGCAAAATTATAATCTATGCACCTTATTGCTAGCGATCTGATTAAAAGGTTTAATGAAACTGTTTTTTGTCTAGTTTGTTGTACTGACAAGTTCTCTGAGTTTTTTATTTGTAGCAATTTAATGAGCAAATATTCACGAATATAAAACACCAAAAATCATAGGTGTACAATAAATTCGATAACTATGCCGACGTCCTTACAAAAACTGGCCATGTCCTTTCTAATCAAATTAAATTATCGAATTAACCAATAAATTAAACTTACCAAATTAACATCACTTTCTGTGTTAGAACTGTCGTCGCTTGGCAATTCATGATTCGATTGCAAAATCCAAACTAATATTATAAATGCGAAAGTAACTCTGTCTGTCTGTCTGTCTTTTCTTCACGCCTAAACTACTGAACCGATTTCGATGAAATTTGGTATAGAGATAGTTTGAGTCCCGGGAAAGGACATAGGATAGTTTTTATCCCGATATTCCCACGGGATCGAAACTGACGCGGGTGAAACCGCGGGGCGCAGCTAGTATTTAATAACTCTTCGTCTTCCAGCATTTCTTTTGCATTTAAAGTTCTACACGATAACACGAAAAACCCCTACAACACTAGTTGCACAGAGCGATACAGCTTTCACGTGATTTTACGGGGATGGCGCTGAGGCAACTGACAATACAGTGCGATATAACCGTGAAGCTCCTTGGCCGCACGTAATATTACGGTGACGGCGACCGGCGACTGTCTGCACTAGTGAGGTTCCGCGTAATGAGATTTCTATATTTTTGTCGTAAAAATTAAATAATTTTAAACTTAAAGATTATTTTTATTACAACCTTGTGAAATAAAGAGGCAATTTTAGATAGTTTATAAAGTATAGTACTAATCAGGGAAGAAAAGTTAGAAATGTAGTACAAATGTAAAATCCTACAAGGATTAATACACTCGGCGTCACATAAATCGCACCTCTTCGAAAATAAGTTTAAAGCATATCCCGCCAGCAACGAATACATTAAACCCAATTAATATTGGTATCAATTGAAAGTATGTTTAACGACCTTTAAATTAACAACAGTTAGAATTCCTAAACACAACAGATCTCATTAGCACGTAACGTTAAAAAAAATGTTGTCAAAATACGCATTACAACGGCCACTAATTGCACCTCCCTACAAGGGTATAAAACGGGCGACCCGGGTTAAATGTGGGTCATTCGCTATTCAACCTTTGAAGTGAACACACGTGAACAGCTACAGCAAGAAAAATACCCCAGAAGATGGATACCACTGCAGATGAAGCCGCTCAAGTCATTGCACTACTGCAATCAGGGATGCGGCAATGTGATGTAACTCGGCAACTGAACTTGAGTCGTTTTGCCGTTCGACGAGTGTTCCAACGCTTCCAAGAGACTGGTGGCTATATCCGAAGACGTGGATCTGGAAGACAACGGTGCGCATCCGAAAGAGACGATCGCTTCATTGTTTCGACGTCTTTACGTAATCGGTTCTCCAATGCTGTTGAGCTGCAACAACAACTGCGATCAGCTCGCAGAACTTCTGTAAGCGTCTCCACGATTAGAAGAAGACTGCAGGAGAAGAAAATTGCAGCTCATAGGGCTGCTACAGGGCCAAAATTGACTGCACAGCATAGGAGAGACCGGTTGCAATTTGAGAGGGCTGTGCTCTTCTCGGATGAGACGAGGGTGTGTCTTTTCTGCAACGATAGGCGTCGAAAAGTGTATAGGAGGCAAGGGGAACGATTCGCACAAGCCTGTATTCAAGAGACAGTGGAATACGGGGGTGGCTCGTGCATGTTCTGGGGTGGCATGTCAATCGACGGCAAAACGAACCTTGTGTGTGTTCCTCGGACTGGAAGTGCTCGCGGGCAAGGGTCGCTGACTGCTGCTCGGTACATAACAGAGATCTTAGAGGAGCAGGTTGTCCCTTATGCGGGTTTTGTTGGCAGTGGGTTCACGTTAATGCACGATAACGCCCGCTGTCACACCGCTTTAATTGTAAGAGACTACCTGCAAGAAGTTGGAATCCCTGTTATGCGCTGGCCGGCGCGAAGTCCAGACCTAAACCCTATTGAGCACTTTTGGGATGAACTGAAACGGCGAGTACGGGCACGTGATCCTGCCCCTACCACTCTCCAAGGCCTCCAAGATGCCGTCGTTGCAGAATGGGACAACATTCCGCAAGAGACTGTTGTCACATTAATTAGGTCCATGAGAGAACGCATGGATGCAGTCATCAGGACTAGGGGGGTAACACTAGGTTTTAAGTTGTTTTTAAGGACTTTGATGTAATTTTTGCTGATAAAATAAAATTTAACTTTTTAATCATTTGCATTAGCTTGCTTTTTTTTATTCCCTGGTAAACAAAAAACCAAATCCATTGATTTATTCTGAAATTTAAATAAATTGCCTTTCCAATGATACCTTATAGTCATATGTCTACCATTAATTAATAGGGTTAAAATGACTTTGAAGGGAATTTTTAAAGAGGTGCGATTTTTGTGACGCCGAGTGTATTATAAATACGAAAGTTTGAGAGTCTATATAGATGGGTATTTGGATGGATTTTTGTCATACTTTCACAAAAACTACCGAACAAATTTTGGTAAAAATTTTACAATTTGATAAAAAAGTAATCAAAAAATGATCGGATCGGATGATCGGTTCAGTGGTTTAGGCGTGAAAAGGTAACAAACAAACTTACTTTTGCATTTATAATATTATTTAGGAATCTAGTTTAAAAATAAAACATTTCAATATCAAAATATTATTTATTCATAACAATTATAGCACTTGTATGTAGATTAAAAAAAATGTTTCCCTTTACTGACTTTGAAACATAACCGACATTTGTGTGTGCCACACATCGACAAACCTCAAAAAATCAGTTGTTAACGTTTATAATACAAAATGAAATCAATAATAGCAAAATCCGTAATTCTAAACATGAAATAAATTCACGTTTAAAAGCAAAAACAACAAAAACGCTATTTTTAACACTAGCGGCCCGCCCCAGCTTTAGTTTAAATATAATCACCAAAACGGATAAAAGTACTTTTACGTACGTTTGTAATAATATTAACGTATAATCTTGTGGAGCACAACTTAACGTGCTTATTTTTGCATTTTCATTCTAAAATAAAATAAATAACCAAACAAACGATGAGGGCGCCACTGTGCGGTCGGCGCCCCTTAATAGAAACCTTGTCCTGGCAATACCGAACACAACAAAAAAAGAATTATGCAATTTAGTGTATTCATTCGGAAGTTATGCGCGTACAGACATTTCGTCGACTTTGTTTTATACTATGTAAGGAGAAGGAAGAATCTTTAGTAATATGACTAGAAGGTCGTGCTCCGTAATGGCATCGACCTAGACTTACGTGGGTCAACAATTTCTGGCAACAGGCACATATTATAATATTCTAATAATCTATTTTTCATTGACTTTTCCCAAAATTCGTTGTCTCGAGTAATTTTTTCCATTTTCATGGGCAACTCTACCCGTCCAGACTGCAAATAGACATGTTTTTTTATCTGCAATGTGTAATTGCCCTTGCACTTGAAAAAACCATTCGTGTTTTCGGTTCAGGGTCCCATCTGAATGCCAGAATTTTATTTTTTTTATCTCTGATGGCGTCGTCAGCATTAATACCAAATGCTGAGATCGGACACTTAATTTCAACAATACCTTCTTCAAACACGCCATCGGGTGAAGCCCCGAGGAAAAGAAATCTTTGTCGATAAAGAGGCCACATTTACGTATTTTAATATGCTCTTGGTTTTCGAGTTGTGAGATTGCTACTGCCTCGTTGGTTTTGCCGTGCCTTATACTGCTTATATGATCAAGAGAATATGAATACAAATGGCTTTTTACAAGTGGCGCAGAGCTAATATTTTTTCTTCTTTTGCACACTTTGCCGAATGATGATGCCGTTAAAAGACACCTTCGCAATTCCAGCCAAAGTGCGCTTTCTGCTTGAAGAATGGTGTCTCTTTCCACTTCTTCTCTATTGTTGACCTAAAAACATAATAAAAAAAGTTTGATTCATTCAAAGGGCAAAACATATGAAATGGATGTGTGTTGCAATTAATCAAGCGTTTACCTGTTCTTGAAGATTTTGTAGAAAATTGTTTCTTGCAACCTCGTATTCATCTTTGAGCATATCTGGCTTTTGACATTCTTCACCATAATCCGCTTTGTCATCGAAAATGAGTCGTCTCTTAGGACGACGAATTTTCTTTCCGGACTGTTTCCTTTTGAGTCGTGCCATTTCTATCCGTTTTAGAGAGCTACCTAGAGAAAAAATAATCCCGTTTTAAATTATTGAGTATTCATTCAAAGGAATGTAAACTTAGTTAAAGATTGGGACTACATAAAGAGTGTACCTGGACTCCTGTGAAACTTCGATTTATAGATGGCGTACTGAGGCCGTGCGGAATTGAATGAAACTACACCGGCATGGCATCGGACAGCGTACGAGTTTTTTAGTGAAAAATTTATGCGCTTGCCTCCTACCAACTTTGCCACAATGCTGTTGAACTGTTCAGCTCTATTGTTGGTTACGTTACAAAGCAGGCTCTTAGAGTGGAAAGCTAGCTGGGTTGCATACTCCATATTTTTTTTAAATAAAACTTTTAGCTTTGGCTTCAAATTTTCTTCTTCCTTTCTATTTTCTGTACAAAAGTAACTCTCACAGGCGCGATGATCACCAAAAATGTGAGATAGAATTCAGAATATCTTTTTTCAAATTAATAATTTGCTCAGTATGGCTTAAATTTTGTGCCTTTCGAAAACGTACAGCGTGTTTGACGGCCATCCGAAGCCGTTTCTGACGATCAGCAGTAAGAAAACGTCTTTCTTGTAGAGGTATTGACGTATCTTTGCAGAGGTTAATAATTTTGCCATTGTAGTTTCGGAGCAGGTGGTTGCTGCATTCGATTTTCTGGACTTGATAGTTTGGATACGGTCTGCTTTCTAGTATTTTTTATAGGTGCTAGCGTCGCCGTCTGCAATCAAAGTGCCATAAATAACATTTTGCCTCGCTACTGATGTTTTAAAGCCTTCTACAATCACACTCTGTTCCATACTGGTAGAAGAACCAGTGTGATTTTTGAAGCACTCGTGATTTGCAGGTGGTACACTTTTGACTGCTGCTCGAGCACAGATAACGCAGTACTTATTTTTGACACCCATATACAGCACTTTACCCGTCCTGTATCCAATAATAGCTGCGACCCCTGACGCAGCAGAATAGTTCGTCTTGTAAGATCTTTTGGACCAACAACAGTCTGCTACGACAGTTAATACTGGAACACCATCTTTTACGTCACCACATGAAATAGCTTCAGAAGCTTCTTCGTGTGCAGCAGCTTGCATGCTGTCTTCTGCAGCTGACTTCCACCACGTAGCTATTTCATCGTGACATTTTTCGTATGAAAATTGGGTGACAGTGGGCAAATCTATGGAAGCTAACAGTTCATTTAAATTTGATTTTCCTAATCCAATCATTGATGCCCCTGTCACAGCACCTTGATTGACGTCCATATTTGCAGCGCTAGTTTTAGTTGAGAAGAGCTGAAACTGCATATTACACATGTTGCATTTCATGGTAAATGACGATTTCAGACAGCGTTGCCAGACCTACGGATTTGTCCGTAGATCTACGGATTTTAGGTCTTGTCTACGGACATACGGATTTTAGTCGCAAATCTACGGATTTTTCTTCGATTCCATCTACCCAAGCCAAACAATAGTATAAAATTCAAATTAAATAAAAAAGACGGGTTGCACTCCGGGAGTGCCGGCAGAAGTGAAAACTTGAATATTAACGTTGAAATAAATCAATTATTAATTTAATTAATATAACTCATTTTTTTTCACTATTTCTGCGTCACTTTTTTCATTAATAGATGCACTTTGTTCAATTTCCATATTTTAAACACTTTCCCCCTTATTCATAATCCTATTTTATCTCTATTTTAGCTAAAATAGGTTTATAGAACGCTTGTCTTTATCTGTCACGCTGACATTTCTGTGTGTAAGAAAGAGACAAACCCCATTTTAACTAAAATAGGTTTGATAAGTTTTATGAATAAGGGGGTTTATATACACGAATTTTACGAATACACAGCAGTGTGGCTACTACACAGACGGTCGAGCCATCAGCTGTCCATCCATCGATCCATCCACTTCCACTTCGACTTCCACTTCGACTTCGTCTTCCACTTCCACTTCGGCTTCCACTTCGCCTTCCACTTCGACTTCCACTTCGACTTCCACTTCGACTTCCACTTCCACTTCGACTTCCACTTCGACTTCGACTTCCACTTTCACTTCCATCCATCCATCCATCCTTCCACCCATTGTGTCCGTGTGTCACTTCACTTCGGTTGGCGCCGCCGTAGAAAGAGAGGGGGGGGAAATCTCTCCTGACGGTCACGTGTCCTGACGCGAGTTTAACATTTTTTACCCATTACTAAAAGTGTGCAACGCCGCTAAAGAAGCTTACACTTCAAAAATTTTCGTAAAACGAAACGTAACTCCAAAAAAAAAAGTAGTCCTGCTATGCGAACTGCGTTTCGTAATTCTTTCTTTGTCAAACTTAGCAACTAACGTAAAACAGAATGAATAAATGAACTATTTATTCATTGGTTTGGTTTGGCGGCGCCCGCGCTTGCAGCGTTGCCAGACCTACGGATTTGTCCGTAGATCTACGGATTTTAGGTCTTGTCTACGGACATACGGATTTTAGTCGCAAATCTACGGATTTTTCTTCGATTCCATCTACCCAAGCCAAACAATAGTATAAAATTCAAATTAAATAAAAAATTTCGTAAAACGAAACGTAACTCCAAAAAAAAAGTAGTCCTGCGATGCCATAGATATAGAATTCCGTAGATTGGGCATGAGAGTGAATGAGAGCTCCCGCTTTAACGGAACTTTGCTGTGTTAGAAAGAGAGAGAAAGTAACGCTGTTAACAGGGCCAAACACGTATTTGCTACCGGCCCATACCGGCCCCGGTGACTGTTTACGTGAGCGTTTCGGCAATTATTTAAGCGAACTAGAGTGATAACCTGTGATTAAATAACCATAATACGATGGTTTCTTGTGCAGTACCAGGATGTGAATCTTCCAAAAAGAAAAACCCCCAGGATTACTCGTTTCACCAGTAAGTTTACAATGTGTTTTAATCGTTATTTCTGCATTAACAATGCACTAATAAGCCGGCTATAAGCAAAATATGATGAGAACATTATTATACTTACGATTTAGATGAATTAGCATGCCTAAAACCACCGTATTTAAGAAAGAACAAATAGAGAAATACGAAGGAGTTATAACCTCACTTTTTAGTGATGCGATAGCCTAATTTTTGTTGATATCGACAGCTAAGATAGGTAGCTTCATACAAATGCATAATCTTAGAAAAATAGATTATATTTAAGTACTTATTGTAACAAACAAAATAAAATATAGATATATGTATTACGCACACACTTACATTTTACGCATACTTAGATCAATGGTTTTTGGTCTCGTTTGATTGTTGACATTACCAATCTACGGAATTCTATATCTATGTGCGATGCGAACTGCGTTTCGTAATTCTTTCTTTGTCAAACTTAGCAACTAACGTAAAACAGAATGAATGAATGAACTATTTATTCATTGGTTTGGTTTGGCCGCGCCCGCGCTTGACGATTGTCATTTGTCAATGTCAACTTTTTAAAATAGTAATCTATGGTCAACTTATTTTAGGTTAAAACCGTTAAAACAACATCGTAGCCCGTAGGATCTATTCTATCGTTTGTGTACATTACACCGACGCATTTAACTAAAAATATGGAAAATAGTAGCTGTGAGAGTGAGAATGGCGACACTCCTCCAAGAACTTCGGCGAAGAGAGCCAAAATTCACTACGACCAGAAATATTCTGCTGCGTGGGAAAAATCATTCGGTTGGTTGAGAAAAAGTAAAAAAGGCGAATGTTTCTGTTATTGCACTGCATGTGAAGTTGACCTAAAATGTGGTGGTGGAATTAAAGATTTAAAAAAGCATGCTACTCGCATTAAACATATTGCACACGCGAAAGGTTTGTTTTATATGCTTGCTTTCATTTTATAAACAAACATAACTACGAACATAACAGATATCTAATTTCATTTCAAACATAGAGTGTTGTTGTGTGAATTAGTTATGTGCTTTTATTTTTGTGTACTAACATATCGATGCTTCCGGCAACAAATGTCGTAAACGCCATTTTGGCGAAAATGAGTTAAGAATCCAGCCCTACTTAATTTTTGGCGCTGCGTCGATCTAAAAATGTGAAAAAAATATTCGCCTAAAAAAATACTTTTACACCCAAAATTTTTACTAGTATAATCAAGATTTTTTAGAAAAGAGGGTATGTATAACTCATATTGCTTAGAACCGAATTACCGTGCAGGTCGTATAATACAACGTACAAACAGCTGTCGGTCGTAAAAACATGAATACATAATTAATTGTAATTACACCCCACAATCATTTTTAAAACGTAAGCTCTGCTGAGAAACAATTGTCGTAATGTCACTTGGTCTTGGAGAATTGGTTTGAAAATTGATTTATGTAGGTCGTACTCCTAATTTTGTTAATATTTTCATACAAAAAAGGGGTTGTAACACAAAAAGTATAAATATGTCGCAATTACACCCCGTTAAGAAATTCAAATGTTTAATTTTTCTGAGAAATAAATGGCGCTACTCACTGGATTTCAAGTAATTGTGTTTTACGTTCGTATCTAATAATTCAGAAAAAACATCCATAGATAATTATTACGGCCTGCTTTGGTCATGACTATTATTGAGGTACAAAAACCATCCGATGATGTAAAGCACATTTCTAGTAAATTTCTGTGGTGTAAATCTTTGATAGTATTGCTGCACTTGTCTTTCGCCGAGTATAATAATTATACAGATTAATCCTTTGTGTGTGTTGCCGTTTCCGCACCGCATCGCTCACACATTCCTGACCAACCAAACTTGAGATCTGTAAGATGGGGACAACAATACTTTCTAGGGTGAAAGCAGGTATGCGGGGCGTCTCATATTCATTTTGTCGATGTTATTGGCCGCACGCACGTGTCTATGTTTTGATTTAGTTTAAAAGAAAACTGTCTTCGTGAAGGTTACGGTCGATTGTAGCAGAAACCATTGAAGTGTGTTGAGTGGAACTTTTGTTTGTTATTAATGTGAGTGCAAAAATGGACGAAAAACATCATTACGATAAAGAAGAAATCGTCGAGTCTTTATTGATAAGAAAAAAGTACCTAGAATCAATAAGGAACGTGCGTAACTCAATAATGGAAAGGTATGTGCCTGCCTACTTACTAGTTTAGATAACTATTTACTTGTATCAAATCTGATTTTCTTATTTATTTACAAGCTTTTGTTCACTTCGCGGTTTAAGTACCTATCACGCCGGTTCACGTCACGGCATGCATGCGGGTGAAACGGACGGACGGACGTATACCTAGTACCTATATTATTATCCTTACCCGTATTCATGCCGTGACGTGAACAGCAGCAATCAATTGAACAAATAGGTATACTTACCTACCTTGTAGTACCTACCTAGTTGCGCTTGTTCTTCAGCTCAGAGGGCCCTAATTCAATTCTAAAAGCTGTTTACAATATAAAGTCACAAATTATATCCACTTAAACTTGTGCACGTAGTAGGTAATTACGGCAAGTTTATTCCAAACATTATAATTCGATAGTGTCCGGGCTGTAGTAAAGTACTAGGTATCTCGGTGTTTACGACCTTTGTTGTTGGATGCATCGATGTGATTTGTGTTTTACGCTAACAATTTTCTCCTGGGGGTGTAAAATATTGATAATTCCATCACCAAAGGTCGTAATAAACAAAAAATTTAATCATTCTGAGTTCCTAAAAGTACTTAGACTAAAAACCTATCCAAACAACATAACATTTTTAATTTATTGATTTCAAATACGCTACTTAATATTAAAGTATTGTTATTAAATTTGCAGGTCTGAGGGTAAAAATACGAGTACCGGTTATAGAATCGCTGGAGAAGAGGAAACAAAAGATAAAAAAATAATAAAAGCTGGGTTTTCCAAGAAAAAAATTAACATTTTATCTGTATATTCAAAACCTAAAGATTCGGGTATATTTTTACTTGTAGAGCATAAAGATTTCGCCAAATATACTCATCCGATGATGCTAGCAGATTCGTCTTTAATAACCGCAACACCTCTGCTGCAACAGGGCCCATGTACTAACGCTGTACAGCGTGAAGGTCTCGCTGAAAATACTCACCCGATGACGCCGACAAATTCGTCTCTCACAATCGCAACACCTCTGCTGCCAGGCCCAGCTACTGACGCCGTACAGCGTGAAGGTCTCGCTGATGATACTCACCCGATGATACTCACCCGATGATGCCCACTGATTCGTCTCTAACAATCGCAACACCTCTACTGCCAGGCCCATCTTCTGACGCCGTACAGCGTGAAAATCTCGATGAAGATACTCACCCAATGATGCCCACTGATTCGTCTCTCATAAACGCAACACCTCTGCTTGGATTGTACGATGTGCACGACCAGTACCCGTAAACAGAAAAAGGACTGAGTCTCCTAATAGTAGAAGAAACATTACTTACGAATATTATATCAACGAAGGAGAAGGCCGGAGACAAGTCTGCCAGAAGTTCATATTAAACACATTAGACGTAACACAAAAGTTTTTACTATATACACTTACAAACTCCAAAGAGGGTATGGCAGAAACTGAAAAGAGAACAAGACATTACGCATCAAAATATTCGGAAGCAGCAAAAAATTATGTAAGAGAATTTATAAATAAGTTGCCAGTAACGCCATCGCATTACGCTCGAAAAGATAGTAGTCGTGTCTATTTATCTCAAGATGTAAAAAATATTTCAAACCTATACCAAATCTATTTATTTGACTGCACAAAGGAAGAAAAAGAAAAAGTAAGTGAAGTGAAAGTAAGTGAATAATAATTCTTTGCCACATTTTCTATCCAATACCTTTTGATGTGCAATATTTGTAAAAAAGCTTTTTGGCAAACAAATATCATCATATTTTGAGATCTACAGTAAATCCTGTACCTACATTCTTTGCAAAGCTCTGGTATTGTAATGCTTAGTATTAGACCAAGGACGATGACGTTTTGTTTGCACAGCTATATCATGTTTTAATATGAACATATCTTGTTTTAATTTGTCTTTAACGGCATAAAAAGATTCATGAAAGGTTTGTAAGTCATTCATACTAATTTCAGAGCATTGCAGCTTTTTGTCTTTATGTGAACATGTCGGCTTAACAGGTAAATCTTTTGGAGCGTATCTGGAACAACAAAATTTCAGATCTGTACTCATTTAGTTTGTTTAATATTTTTACCTGTTATATACGGTGATACGGTATTATTAGGTAGGTACGTACAAATTTATTGTTGCTGAGAAATTTTTAGAGTCGCATACAAATGTTTTTACTGTTTTATTATGCTTCGATGGTAAACTAAAGAACAATGGGTAAAGTTGTATGGGCCCCGTACCCAAAAAAAAAGATGACTGTAGCATTATGAGCTATATCGGTATTCGTTGCCCTCATGGAGTAGTTTAATTAATCCTAAGACAGCATGTCTGAATTCACTTGGAGAAAAAAGATATTTAAGGAAGTTAAATTGGTTTTGAGAAGACGGTACCCAGAGACAAGGTTAATTGTAGCTTTATGAACTATGTCGGTATTTGTTGACCTCATGGAGTAGTTTAATTAATCCTAAGACAGCATGTCTGAATTCACTTGGAGAAAAAAGATATTTAAGGAAGTTAAATTGGTTTTGAGAAGACGGTACCTACCCAGAGACAAGGTTAATTGTAGCATTATGAACTATGTCGGAATTTGTTGACCTCATGGAGTAGTTTAATTAATCCTAAGACAGCATGTCTGAGTTCACTTGGAGAAAAAAGATATTTAAGGAAGTTAAATTGTTTTAATAAAATAATAGGAAAGTTCATTATCTTTATTCATTATTGTAATTACCATACTTATATTGGTTTTTATTCAATACTAGCTGACCCGGCGAACTTCGTACCGCCTTTAATTTTTTTTTGTTAATTTTTTCCCATGTTTTAATAGCTATTCTGCTATTCGGGGAGATATATTAGTATTTTTTGCCCTCATGAAGTAGTTTAATTAATCCATAGTCAGCATGTCTGCTGGCAACCGACAATGCAGCATAAAATTAGATACAGAAAAGAAATAAAAACAATACAAGTTCTAAATCAATTTTAATTAATTTTTAATCAAGTTCTGTTAATTTTCTAAATCGCTGGAGCCTTATTGAACACGTTCCGTGATCTATTGTAGAATAATCCACACGCTTACAACATTGTCGAAATAATAGGAGACAGAATTAACGTTTCCAACAGGTTTGATGACTAATATGTTGTGGACTGTAATATCAACCGCCAAAGGGTACGTTTCACAACGATGGAAGAAAGCGATGTACCATTTCCTAGCCTCAACGAGGAGGTACTTATCTTGTTTAGTTTGGGCACATACCAATTAAAACTCGCAAAATCATACGTGTCAGAGCATTTGCGAAGAGTCATGTAGGTACCCAATAGAGGTATGCGTAGAACAAAGTCCTAATATGAGATATGGCGCAAGTAATTAATTGTCGAGTAATTATTATTTAGTAAGATTATTGTAAAAATAGAAAATTATACCTGTGAGACCTGCTGGTGAAGTATGTTTAAATAGAAACATTTTCAAACGGTTGATTGATGTAGTTTTTTTTTGTGCATACCCTGTCTGAAATCTCTGTGCACGCCACTGCATGATTGCGACCCTCGTGTGTGCCGGGAAAGATAAACATATTAACAACGAGGTTGTTAAACGTGGAATGTGGACTCAGCGATCATTGTGCCGATAGTCGTGACAGCCTGTGGCTTAATAGCCAAAAACGTCGACTAGCACCTGAGGAGGCTCTCGTTGGGCAGCTGGATCAAGGACTTGATTTAGAAAGCGGAACTTCTCGACACGACCCACATTATTAGGAGGTTCTTCTCTCCGGAGCCCTGATTGCCGATAGCTTGGACCTGTTCCCGATACCGGTGGGCTACAACTTTTTTATATTTTTAAATGCTTTTATGTTCTCATATTTAAAAATATAATTTGTATAAACATGCATAATGAAATAAAGGAGTTAAAATAATAATTAATGAGAATAAATAACGTTATATTCTTTTATTTTATTCTATTTAATAAAACAATTTAACTTCCTTAAATATCTTTTTTTTTCCAAGTGAATTCAGACTTGCTGTCTTAGGATTAATTACTACTCTATGAGGTCAACAAATACCGACATAGTTCATAATGCTACAATTAACCTTGTCTCTGGGTACCGTCTTCTCAAAACCAATTTAACTTCCTTAAATATATTTTTTCTCCAGGTGAATTCAGACATGCTGTCTTGGGATTAATTAAACTACTCCATGAGGTCAACAAATACCGACATAGCTCATAATGCTACAATTAACCTTGTCTCTGGGTACCGTCTTCTCAAAACCAATTTAACTTCCTTAAATATCTTTTTTCTCCAAGTGAATTCAGACATGCTGTCTTAGGATAAATTAAACTACTCCATGAGGTCAACAAATACCGACATAGTTCATAATGCTACAATTAACCTTGTCTCTGGGTACCGTCTTCTCAAAACCAATTTAACTTCCTTAAATATCTTTTTTCTCCAAGTGAATTCAGACATGATGTCTTAGGATTAATTAAACTACTCCATGAGGTCAACAAATACCGACATAGTCCATAATGCTACAATTAACTTTGTCTCTGGGTACGGTCTTACTCGTTCTCCTTTAAAATAAACATACGAACAATGACGATTGGCTTCATAGTAAATACTATACTATACTAATTACTCAGAATATAATACAATATCTACGTTTAGTAAAGTGTGATAGGCGATTTGTGTAAATGTAATTTCGGTGTTGAAACAATGAACTTTGGCCAAAGAATATAGTAGACTTTGATTTTATTCGCAAAGATATTTTAATGGTAAACATAAATAATCATAAATGAACTGTATAAAAAAATGCAAATTTTATGTTTAAATGGGGTGAAAATTTCATTTTTATAAATAAATTGTACAAAAACGATATAAAGTCATTATAAACTGAGTTTGAAAAACAAAGTATCAAAACTATCTAATTGTGTTTTACTCACCGGTCATTTTTGGCCTTGTTTTTTTTCCAATTTGCACTATCAACTCGGCGTTTTCAAGCATCTTTATTGTCCAGCACTTGTGGATAACATTCCATAGTTCGTTTAATTATAAAATTATAGCTTACAAATCTGTTTTAACACATCAACAACGAAATAAACGAGAGCACACCTAACAGCAAATACCATATTCCGCCATATTGTTTACGTGACCGTGATTGGTTGTGATGGACAATGCTTGTTCAGATACATACACAAGTGGACAATGCTGTTTTTGTAGCAAACATCGATTTTTAAATGTGAATTTCTATGAGACTGCGGTTTTAGTTCACTATTGAATAAATAGATGTTTTATTTTTTCACTGGAGATTCATATGCCATAGACAACACAATTTCAGTTTTTATGGACATTGCGGTTTTTGATTCTAGTAGACTCATTTAAATTTAGTTTCCAGGTGTGTTTTATTTAGTTATGGTACATTATTTGTGATAAAGAAGATTATTTTGGAAAAGAATCAAAAATTAATATTTTTTTGTGGTATAGGCCACCTTTGCATTTAGTGTAACTCTACATTTTCCCTAATATCCGGAAGGTTAGGCCAAAAATAAAACGAATATGTAAATGAAATCACCTTTCTACTTTTCAAATTAATAGAAAATGACATTTTAATTTAAACAGTACTTAAATGGAATTTATACTAGTCATCGATAGGTTCATCATTGAAAATAATATAAATTTCAGCTGCTAATGTCTTTAACTCATTGTAAAAACAATGATTTACAGGTGGTATAAAATGTAATAATTCCATTAAATCTATCTTTTTCTTATCACTTACGACATGACCATCAGGATATAAAATATTTAGGTTCTGGATGAAAACAGAATTGCGTTTCTTCAAATCAACCTCTTCAAAGAGAACATTAATATTATTGGAGTACTTATAAAAAAACTTGAATGGATGCATTTCATGAAACATTAACCATTGCATTTTTAGCCACTCAACTTTACCCTTGCTTACAAAAACTTTTCTGTTTGTTATGTTTCTTTCAAGTGACTGAGTGGAAAAAAAAATTATCTTTTGTCATATTAATGATTATGAATGGTCTTGTTTTCCGGGCAGCCAAAATCACTTGGTGCCAATCTTGAGGAACATAAATGTTTTTAAAAAAACGTTTTTGTTTTTCTACTAGACCGAAATCTTGATCGCAAGTCATGTACGAATGTCCACTTACTAAAAATTTGTGGTCAATTTTCTTTGTTGTGAACTCAGGATTGGAAACAATGTATTGGCATAAAACAGCCATTTTAATGTTGCGGTTCTGGCCGCCACATTGGTCAGAGTACATAATCAAATGCTCACACTTTACAATGTTTTTAAGGAAATACACTATGCAAGAACCTATTTCTTGTGGGCCACGAGAAGCTATGCTTTCATCCCACATAAACATATACACATCATTTGTTTTCATATTATGTATACCGAGACTATGTCCAGAGTTGACGTTTGTAATAGCATATTCCTGTACTTATTACAGGAGTTGGTAAGGTCTTCATTAGATCAAATGAAATTATACATACATTTTCATAATTCTTATAGGTACATTTCTACATCCTTTTTTATGCCCTCTCTTGCTGAACTTGCTTTGAGTAGATGTACCGTTTTTTTCATTTTTCAATCTTGGTTCATTATTAGAATTGTCACAAACTTTTATTTTGATATCTAATGAATCACAGCGCTTACAAGAGTCAGTAATAGGGGCATGGAAACTCAAGTTAAACTGTTCATTAAAAATTTTACTAAAAATAAACTTTGAGGTAGGGTTACAAACTTTGGCTTTATAAAGACCATATAAAATATTCATGTTTAAATCTGGTGCTAAAAATTTGCGGTTTATTGATTTATGCAATGAATAATGTGACTCGTATGAAGGAATAGAGTTGATGAAATCTTTTATTTCATTGATCTTATCACTGGGTGTTTTATTGGCTGATACTGAATGACCTCGGCGATCCAGAACTTTTGTTTTTAAGTAGTCTACTAATGCGACCATCTGAGACACATAATGTATCTTTAAAGAACTTTTTGCATACTAAAACTTCTATTCCTTTAGAGTCACTCAAGTAGTAATGTCTTGTCATTTGTCTTCTTGAGGTTTCATTACTAGTGTAGGTACGAGACTTTGAAACAACTTTGATAAGCGAAAACAAATAAGATGTTTGCAAGTCGAAATTCGCCAAAGTATAGAAATCTTTGAATATCTTACTTTGTTGGTCACAATTTATTTTTACATGACATTTGTTTGGACATGAGCACAATCCTACCTTAGGTGTCTTAGCTGGTACAGTTACCCCCTTGTAGTTGACATATTCCTCTCCTTTATTACGTTTTGATTTCTTCACATTCCTGGCCCAATTCTCAGTTTTTCTAATTCTCTTCTTTGGTTTCCTTGCGATTCTGTCTTCTTGTAATCTTGAACTTTCAAGTCCCTCTTGCAAAACATCTTCCAAATCAGAAGAAGAGTGCTGTTCTGACGGACAATATTCTGACCCTGAATCTTGGTAATCAGAACCAAAGAGCGCTGAAAAAAAACTTTCATTGAAGTAAACATTTTCACGCCAAAATGAACTGAGTAATTCTTTATTTGATGTAGGTACTTACATCGCATATTTTCTTCCACATCTTCTGCATTTTCTAAGTCTTCCATAGTACTTAAATAGTTTTTTATGCTTTCGAAGTATTCAGAAATAAGTTTTCTAACACTTTTTAACAAAGTTTTAGCAGTTTGAGCAGGAAAAATAAATTATGACGTTTCGACGATAGCTGTCAGCCTAACCCGCCAAAACAACAAATGTTGCCAGAATGCAAAAGTGGCCTAAGCTCGGTTAGGCCACCTTTACACTGCGTCGCAGGCACAAAAATCAGGCGCAAAAATAATGTTTACAACGCCATCTGCTATCCATGGATGAAACTAGGGATAGGCCGGTTTTGCATGAAAAATTAAAATATTTTAAATAAATTGCAATAGAAAAGTATGATTATGAAAAATTGTGGGTTAGGCCACTTTTGCGCTGACGGCCTCATATGTCATATGTGAGTTCTTCAATCCAAGTGGGGGCGATACTAAGCCAGCGGAGGTTTTGGTGTTCGGGTCCAATCGTGGGTGTCACCGAAATAAACGGTTAAATAATATTGCCATCGTATTGAAACTCAACAAAATTAAATAATGAACAATTAAATATTGTAACATTTGAGTTAAGTACCTACATAACCTCCTTAAAATTAATAATATTTTTATTGTACTTGAATCACAGTATAAATAGCACGTTTTCCAAAAGTAATCAAAAGTAATTTAAAGGTAATTAGTATTATGTTTAAAAAATCAGTCTCAATATGTTAAAGTATGACTTAAAAATATATTTGGTCTGCATCTTCAGTCAAATAGTACTCACCCGATTCGTCGAGAGGAGTTAATTTAATTTTTTTAACAATTGAAATATTAGTTATAATGTCAAAATCTTTTTTTTTGGAATAATGAATTTTACATTAAGTTTTTTAATTGTCTTTAGAAAACGATCTTCATAACAAGTATCGTCATCTTTAATGTCAATAAAGCCTACGTAATACTTCCAGCTTTTTCATTCATAATACCTGACCAGTATACAGCCATTTATTTTATAGGTTTCAGCCACGTATGTGTCTTTATCTTTTGAACAACATGGAACAGGGGTAGCATGTCTATCGATATTTTCTTTCCCTTTTTGAGGACACAAATTAAAATCAGTAGGGTTTACTGGGGCAAGCGTTAGTGGCCCGTAATTTCTTAAATCAAAATAAGCTTGATTTTCCGGCGTAGACCGTATTTCAGATAAAATTGTCACTTTAAGGCTCGTACACACAGGCGCGACGCGACAGTGTGACGCGATTCTGCGATATATATCCGTAGAACAATTCCTATGGAAACGCGCGCCACACTTCACACCAGGAGCGACCTGTCGCGCCGCTACACGGTCGCGGCGCGTCGAGCAGCGCGACACCAAGAGGAAGTTTGTATGGCGTCGCGGCGAATCGCTGCCGCGGCCGCGACGCGACACGGAGAGTGTATAAATACCAGAGCAATCCAGGCTGAGCTCAGTACTAGACGATCTTCGTCAGAGGACGAAGGCAGGTCTGTGCGTGTTTGCCCAGCGCAGCGGGGGTAGGTTAGGTTAGGTTATGTCGGCCCCCCCCGGTGGGTTCCCGCATTGTCGAGGCGGGGGGGCTCAGTAGCCGTGGCTTGGACACCCACGGTGAAGCGAAGTGGAACCCGAGGAGGGGCCGCTCGTCAGGGCTTTTGCCGGTAAGCCGACGACGTAGCGGCCAACAAGTAGGTTGCGGTGCCGCTTGAGCGACATCGCAGCTGAGGCGGGCCGCGATGTCGTATCGGAGACATCGCGGCTGAGGGTTGGAGGCCGCGGTGGGAGAGGAGTGCCGGTATTGCGGTGCGCCGCTCTCCCTACCTTCCGCGGCCTTGACGGGGTCGCCACCGTCCGATGGCGGACGCGGTGGGGCCGCAGAGGAAGAGGAGTGTTGGTATGACGTTGGCCGCTCTCCCTATCCTCTGCGGCCGAAAATTGGCAGGCGGCGGGGCCAATGACCTGACCCGTCGCAGGGGGACCAAGGGTGCCCAGACACGGGGTCGTCTGGCGCCCATGTGCTGGTTTGGTCCCTGGGGTGGTCACGGCGTGCTATGTGTTCTGGTGCGCCGGTGATGGGGAATACTCCCCAGAGGAGGGTCCGGTGACGGACAGCCGCGGCGGGTTCACGGATGAGTGCTAACGCGTGCCCGTGTTCCCGCCGTAAGCGGCAGAGGAGGACACCGTGGAGTTTTAGTGGGTTGGAGTCCCACATAACTGCACTATCTCCCCGTGGTAGTGCAGAATGCATGAGCATTTCTCCACGTTAAAAAAAAAAAAAGGTTATGTCGGCCGACATAACCCTTTTTTTTTAACGTGGTAACATACGGTGCACATGGGCGCCAGACGACCCCGTGTCTGGGCACCCTTGGTCCCCCTGCGACGGGTCAGGTCATTGGTCCCGCCGCCTGGCAATTTTTGGCCGCAGAGGATAGGGAGAGCGGCCAACGTCATACCAACACTCCTCTTCCTCTGCGGCCCCACCGCGTCCGCCATCGGACGGTGGCGACCCCGTCAAGGCCGCGGAAGGTAGGAAGACCGGCGCACCGCAATACCGGCACTCCTCTCCTGTCACGGCCCCCAACCCTCAGCCGCGATGCCTCCGATACGACATCGCGGCCCGCCTCAGCTGCGATGTCGCCCAAGCGGCACCGCAACCTACTTGTTGGCCGCTACATCGTCGGCTTACTGGCAAAAGCAAAAATATACAGGGTGAAATTGAAAACATGCGACAAATCGAAATGGGAGATTGTACTCATCATTATGAACAACTTTTAATATGGGACCAAACCTGAAATCGCGAAAAAAAAAATCAGCTGTTCCCTACATTTATGTTCGCATAACTCGTCAAAATGTAGAGAATAGCTGATTTTTTTTTCGCGATTTCGGGTTTGTTTACAGTTCAGAAAAAAAAAATCAGCTGTTTCATACATTTTGGTCAAGTAGATATTGAACTTTTGTATGAAACAGCTGATTTTTTTTCGTGATTTCAGAGTTGGTCCCATAGTGAAAGTTGTTCACAATCATGGATAGAACACCTTGTAAAAATTTGGATGGTGATAAAAAAAAATTCCTGTAAAAATTTGGATAGTGATAAAAAAAAATTATGATAAAAAGATATCTTGTCCAGCAGCATTGCCACAAAACATTACTGTGAAACTGACTTTGGTGGCATTAATTATTGCTTCAGGATATTTAGTGCCACGCCTACATATAATTTTCTTCCTTCCAGGGTCATCGCTAATGTTAGTCTCATCATAATTATACAGGGTGAATTTTCCAAGTGGGCGTGGATGGCCAAATTCTAAACTATGAGGAATAGCGAAAAGTACTCAAAGGAGTCGCGGGCTCGATTTTGATGAAAACTAAAACTGCATCATTGGATTTTTGAAAAATTAATATTTCTGGCCAGAAATCGAACCTGTTGATTTTGCAAAAAAAAAACACACGCTGTATTGTTACACCATTCGATAATGTCCCTAATAAACATCAAATTCTGGGAAGTAATGATATACGGCAAACTAAAGCGCAAAACACACAGAGAACGGGTGCGGGTCGGATCGTGTTCCGTCGCGTGAGACGCGCTATTCATTGTCTTCATACATAGCGCGGGCGCGGGTCGGTGGCGGCGGCGGCGGCGGGTCGGCGGCAGCGAGGCGGGTTGGCCGATGCAGTGTGATTGAAAATGTCGGCGGATTCGGACACGGACGATGAGTTACTATTTCTACTTATTTTGAAAAGAAGAATTATAAAACGGAAACGGATATGGGTTCATGAAATTAATAAAAAAAGGCTAGAATATGGAGAATACCATCGCCTGTGTAAAGAATTGGAAACATATGAGGATCGGTTTTACAATTATTTTCACATGTCAAAAGCAAGTTTTGAAGAGTTGCACGATAAACTGCGTACAAGAATATTCAAACTCGATACAAATTGGAGGTCAGCCATATCTACCGAAGAAAAACTCGCAGTATGTTTAAGGTAAGTAAGTTTTATTAATTAAGTAGGTATAACTCGTGCGCGATAACATGGCACCTGGGTCAAAAACAGTTGGAACATTGAATCAACGAAAATTGTTTGTCTGGTTACGTTCAAAATATCGTAAAGTACATTAAGAGAAACTCAATAGCGTAAAATAAATTTTAATATTCACAAAACTAAAATAAAATTAAAAACAAAAAAGGTACACTCAGTTCTTTAAACGTCCTTGATTTTCGCCAGGTGCCATATTATTTCGCTTCGCACGAGTTATATATTATTTATTTATTAAAAAACAAAATCACACTCACAGCTCACGCCTGTAATTCCCATTGGAGGGGTAGCCAGAGTACAATAGTTATCAGATTTAGTAGACAAGTTGCAAAAATTGGAAAATGTTTAATTATTTAACTATACCTAGAATAATCAAATTAACGTGGAATACAGTGTTGTCCGTTACTTAAATACATACAATGTACATTGTGCATTATCAGATTCTGTGGAAACATTCGTGTCATCAATACTTGTAAAAGCATTCCTATTTGTCAAATCTTGTGGCATATTAGTAAAAGTTGTGGTGTCTGAATTTGTATTTACCGGAATTGAGGATAGAATATTTGTACATTGTGCATTATCTGATTGAGTGGAAATATTTGAAAACGCATTCGTCAAGTCTTGTGGCATATTAGTTAACTGTTCATTAACGGAATAGAAAGTTGTAGAGTCTGAATTTGTATTTTCCGGGATCGAGGATAAAGTAGAATAAGCTGGTGAATTTACAAATTCTGGTATATCGCTCAGCTCTGCTTCAGAAAACAATTTAGCTAGATCAACTTTAAGCAACGCTTGTTTCTGCTTAGATAATTTTTTAAATGTTTCTGCGTAACTTAAAAACAAGTAGTCAACACCATCGTGAACATTACTAGGTTTTTCTTTTTTGTTATTTATATATCTTCGGATCATGTCGTCGACATCTGACTCTGCAATCCTTTTCCCACCACGCGTTGTTTCAGTTCGTCGCAATGGTTGGTTCAATATTTTAGTCGATACTAGGTTCGAACCTGGTGTTGGCGACCGAGTACGCGGTAAAGGTGAAGTCGATACTGGATTTGGAGACATCCTTGGTGTAGGCGACTGAGTGCGCGGTACAGGAGTAGTCGATAGTTCATTCGAAGATGTCTCTGGTGTGGACGACCAAAAATATTCGGAATTTGTAGACGACATCGACCTTGGAGCAAAAGAAGACGGAGTACCCAAAGACATTATACTAAAAACAAGACTGTGCACTTTGTTAAATGAACGGACCACGTGAGAGGCACGCTGCATGGTGTTTGTCCTTTTCTATTGTAGTGTCACCACACTTCTAAGATATACGTAGGACATACAATTATTAATAGGCTAACTTTCGTCCATATCCTCTTCGGACCGAGAACAAATACCTATGCTATCATTTGTGAACATCCTGTGCACAAAACAAGTATACATAAATAATTATGTATACATATTTTGTGAACGCGTTCTTGAAAACGGCTGTATCTCTGGTCTGTCCCAAGCTCTGCTTAGCTTGGGACTAGATGGCGTTGTGTGATAGTTGTGGAATATATTGTATTATTATTATTATCTGATGAAATCCATATCCATACGTATAATAAAATTGTAACAGACTGATGTCTGTACTTGAAAGATATTGTCAAAATATCGATATGGGGGATGTCTGTTTGTCTGTATGTACTCGCGTCACTGAAAAACTACTTGACGGATTTCGATGCGATTTTCGCTGGATAAATAATAATAAACAATAAATTACGGACAAATCACACTATAGCACCAAAGTAAGTTCGAGTCTAGTGTTATAGGGCCATCATCATCATCTTAGCGTTAATCCCAGTCGCATCCGAAGCTTTCAGCTTAGAGTCTGGGGTCCGCTTTACCAGTCTAACTACTGATTTGGTTAAACTTCGATATTTTCCGTGAAGCGACTGCCATCTGACCTCCACAACCCAAAGGCGATATCGAAGCATTGCAGTTTTAAACCAATTGTTGGACTTTTTGAGGGCTCCAACAACCCGTAACGACTGCTATTAGATATTCGTATGGCAACCGGGACCGACGGCTTAACGTGCTCTCCGAGGCACGATCAGACCAGAGCAAATACCCATATTCACGCATACAAATATTTGCACTGTGCGGGGATCGAACCCGCGACCTCCTGCGCAGCGGCCGCGTTCACTAGCGCTACGCCACGGAGTCTAGTGTTATGGGGTACACGATACTATATTTTTTACAATATATAAAGACAAATAATATTATATAAAGACAAACATCCAAAAATAAAAAAGTAAATAATTAGGTAATCAAAAGTTTATTCCAGTTTCCTTTTAAACATTACTAAACAATATAGTTTTATGTAATTTCTGGCGTAATGTAGCTCGATGACCAATGTTTTCGAGTGTTACAGATTTAGCATATGTTTTGAATCTCAAATGCAAAAATTTTTGGGCTTTAGCTTTAATTAAATCTATTTGATGTAATTCTTCACATCTTGGCAAATCAGAAGAAAAAATGTTTTTTGGCTCATACGCAAAATGCTGCACAGTCATATTGAGCATTTTTTTCATGTTTAGCTCATTATTCACTGCCATAACCATAAACATTTTTTCTACGTGTTTCACAATATCGTAAACAAATTTCGACGCAAATTTTAAACCACCTTTATCCACAAAAGCAGTGAAGGATGAAAATTTTGACATATCTACAATATAATTATGGTTATCATGGTGCTCATTTGTAACCAGTAAGGAACAGCATTGTTGACAAGTAATTTTATTTATTATTTTTCCAACAAGAAAGCCCGAAATATAATATAAAATATTATTTTTAAAATCCGATAAATTTATTCGACTCATCAAATCGAGAAGATTTTCAGTTTGATAATAATCATCATCTTCTTCAATGCTTTCTTCTACAGTCGACCTTTTTGTACTACGAAATTCTAATATTGTTGATGTCTCATATTCAGGGTCCACGCAATTAGCATCCATGCTTGGCCGAATACTGTTTCTAAACAACAGTTTTCGCAGAATATACATAAATTGAAGAGCGTTTGGGTTGTCATTAGACCCTCCTCTTGCTCTTACGCACGAGAAAAACATTTCGATATGGTCTTGAGACGATTTATAAGGCAATAGATACTCTAGGATATTTTCGCCTAGTAAATCAGAAGCTAAACCTGCAAAACTATAAGTGTCCATAATAAGACCCAACACCGGCGTCTTCCTCCTATGTGTCATTATATTTTCACCGTTTATTTTAAGCTGAGACAAATATTCTCTCGTTTCTTTAAAAACCATAATCCTAACATGTTTATTATTTTGACGTAAAGGAGATTTGAAACCTGTAGCCGTAGGATTTTTGGCATTAAAAATGTCAAAAATCCGATCCAAATATCGCAAGTATTCAACTGTTGCTTCACTTCCACAAAAACTTGGATGGCCACTACACCTCAAAAATTCAATGCTGTCAGCAACAGAACTACTAAGAAGTTGAGTGGCTAAACGGACATTCATTTTCTTTCCAAAGAAATTGACGTGCATTTTAGTTAATTTATTTTTCAATCTTAAGCCTGTTTCTTCTTGCATTTCGTGAAGTTTTTTCACAAAGCCAAATTTTATATCGCCTTTGTCTGAAGACAATGAAGTCTCTGCGAAAACATTTCTTGCTAACTTCACCATGTGCGCAGGATCTAGTACGCAATAAACTGCTTGGTTGAGTTTGATGTTTAAAATGAGTTTTCATAGGCGTGAGTGAAAAATCACAGCCCAGTTTTTCAAATGTGCGAATGTTTGCAGTTGTCCCATCTGCAGTTAAGGTTCGAACTGTAATTTTTATATCAGCTAGCATTCGTATAGCAGTCATAATAAGTTGGACTTGTACATCTGCAGAAATTTTGTCTATAAAAAAATAACCAATGGGGCATACAAATTTTTCTTTTAAGGAAACTATTTGGAATACTAATGCTTCTTTTGCGAATGATTCTGAATCATTTGGTACGATTCCACCTAAATCAATACCGCCCCAAAACTTATCTGTGGACTTATCATACTGTTTGCCTACTTTTATGGCCATGGCGTCAAAAATTAATGCTACGTTCCTTATATTTATGTTATCAGCAGCCCTAACCTTGATGAATTCTATTACTTCTGATAAAACTTCACAAGTCACATTCGCAGTCTATCATAAAGTACTCTGTGGCTCGCTCGCTACTATTTTGTGCTGGCGTGAATGTTTTGTGCGCCCAAAGTTTTACGTGGATTTTTACAACGACCTGGCTTGCTTTTGGATTTCGAAGACTCCTACCTTTCTGAACGACCGTTGCTAGACTTGGACCTCGACGTTTCGTTCTGCAAGAATTAAGTCTAGACATGTAGGAAGAAAGATATACTTTGTTTATTGATTGACAACTCTCTAAGTGGCCGGGAAGCTATAAAACTATACTGTTGCAATTGCATTGTTGGACGAAGAACAGTAGGATGCTGTGCCCATATCATGTCAATCATCTGGTACTTGGCATGGGCACGGCATCAAGATAGCCTGTCTCCCTCTGCACCCTTCTTAGCTAATAATTATATTGCTTAATATATATGATGATGAGCATGAGTCAAATATTATGATTAAATACTGTTTTTTTATTGTACCTACAATAATCCTGTCATCCTTAGATAATTATCCTTAACAATATTATATGCTTAGATTCCGATAAGTGAGTCTCTAGAGTCTCCTGAGTTTTCTGTGATTACTGAGTTTAATTAAAACTGACCGAGTACCTACACTTGAAACTGTCATTAGGTCTATGATCAGTGGGTAAATCATTGAACTAAATAAACTTCAACAAGTAATTATTTATCATTTTTGCAGTCATTACAAAGCATAATTAGCAATATGTTAGATGATTGACATGATATGGGCACAGCATCCTACTGTTCTTCGTCCAACAATGCAATTGCAACAGTATAGTTTTATAGCTTCCCGGCCACTTAGAGAGCTGTCAATCAAAATATAAACAAAGTATATCTTTCTTCCTACATGTCTAGACTTAATTCTTGCAGAACGAAACGTCGAGGTCCAAGTCTAGCAACGGTCGTTCAGAAAGGTAGGAGTCTTCGAAATCCAAAAGCAAGCCAGGTCGTTGTAAAAATCCACGTAAAACTTTGGGCGCACAAAACATTCACGCCAGCACAAAATAGTAGCGAGCGAGCCACAGAGTACTTTTTGATAGACTGCGAATGTGACTTGTGAAGTTTTGTGTGTCATCTTCTAAATGTTTGTTTGTTTGCCATGACAACACTGTCATATAGTATAACAAGTCCAAAAAGCCTTGTTTCCGGCTGCTCAACTTACTCATATTTAATGAGATTTAATCCCAATTCTCAATAATAACGGTAATCTGGCTATCATTACATAAAAATAAGCGCTTTTTTTTTTTAAATAGCTTTGTATTCTGTACCTTTCCAAAACTAGCAATGCCAAAAACTGCCATCTCCTTTGTCTCGTCGTAATTTAAAATATTCTCATTAGAGACTCCTTCGAGTATTGCCTTAGATTTTTGAAATAATCCTCCATTTCTTCTGGGGATTTTTCTGCACGGTTCCTTTTTATATTTTGGATCACTCTGTAGGTTAAGTCTGATTTATTTCTTTTTATAAAACTGTATGCCCACTTTTTTCCGGGTAACTTGTTATTGAAAATGGAAAGTCTTCCATTGACCTCCAAATATCTAAAAATAAAACAGTCAAATTAGTAGGTAGTGATAAATAATTCAATATGCTTAAGGTATGCCTTACACATTTTTTTATAATTTCCACTCGAATGTGAGTGGAAACACTAAAATAAAACTAAAATATCCAAATTATTTTTTTTGTTTCTAAGCTTTACAAACGTTTGTAAAGCTAAGAAATAAAAAAATAATTTTAAGCATACTCAAGTAAATCTCTAGATATAATAGTTTTGAACATCACCTATGTACGACAATGCGCAAATCCAGAAGGGTCAAAGGACTGCCATATTCGGCGGCTGCAATTAACACTCTTTTTTATATTAGCTTCCTCCTCATTAGTTAGTCGAGTTGGGCACCCTGGACTATTAGGGTGTTTATTATGTAGCTTGTCCAATAAAGTTCGACGAGGTATGCCAAAAGTTCTTTCTGCTTCGTACGAAGACATTGTTTTGTTTTTTAAAGCTTCTACTGCCAATTCTACCATATTGTTTGAATGTTTCGCAGTACGAGTATATGCCCTTTTTTGGGTTTCGTCGTTGGTCCCTTGATTTTTGGCATTGTCCGTCGATAGTTCTGTAACCAGTTTTATGATCTAGATGAGCTCTCACACTACGTACTTATCTAAACAAAAAAAGCTTTTGTTAACTAAATTTATAGTATTTTTATGATGCTATATACCCTAATTATTAAAGTACTTGTCAAGACGAATCAAACAAGCCCAAACTCGATGGGGTGAAGTCGTTTTGTAACAGAGTTCCCATGGGTATCTTCCGACTCCATCATCAGACCCTAAACATCATCTTGGACTAGAGTACTCATTAAGACAAATCAAACAAGCCCAAACGCGATGGGGTTGCCTTGGTTTGCTACAGAGTTGCTATGGCCACCTTTCGGTTCCATCATCAGATCAGCTCCATGTTATGATAATATTGCATTGTCATCTGATATACATAAGATTTGATTATAGACGGACTCCAGGACAGGTGAAACTAAATAAAAGCTCGTAATAATAAAATACGAAGCAAAAAAAGATACAATTAATTATTATTAACAATGTTAAAATTGACAACCCTAGGGGCAGGCGAAGTTTGGCAACAAGATGGCCGCCGCTATCCCCTCAATAACATTTTATTGAATTACCACTTTTAAACGTAAACTAGAGAGAAAATTCTAGTGTCATTTGAAAGAAAGTTAGCTGTAATTTAATAATAAGTTTAATCTTACCTGTTCTGTATCCCTGCATAAAACTGAAGTTAAATCGCAGACAAAAAAAAAACGTGTCGTTTCTCTTGTGTAAAAAGTGCACTGGTCACCAACAACGTGAAGTTAGCCACAATTTTTCCTCAAAATCTTGCCATAGGTGAAAAATACTTATTACTCGTATTTAGTAACTACGCGAAGCCAAGCCTAAAATTGAAATGGCAACTTCAAATTATTTGAAATTAGGCGAAGTTAGGTGGCACAGGCGAAGTAACGGATCACGACTGGAAAATTTGCCCGATATAAACCTTCTGCTATGTTTTTCCACTTCTCTTCAGTGAGTTCTGGCATAACCATACCTTTAAGTGAATCGATATACTGGAAGGTTACTTTCTCCTTCGTTTTGAAATCTTTAATAATTTTTTTAACTTAAACTGTTTTGAAACGGAACAGTACGGGGTTTACCTCCAACCCCCCACGACCTTTGCTCTCTTTATTTAAATCTTAGCTGGCTGGCAATAATTTATTATTGGTAAGGTTAAGCTTGTTAGCTATCCCTGCTGCCGTGCCCTGCATCCCGGTCACACCCTGGTAGATAATCTCGTGTCCGCCACCTGACGGAAGGCTCTTCAGAGCCTCGCCTAAGAATTCGTCCTCATCCATCAGAACAGATTCTTCATCCATAGCGCTCGTAAATGGAGTTGTATGAGGTCACTTTTTCTAAAGATATGAAAAGCTGTACTTAGGGCTACAGAGGCTTAGTGTCTCTTGCGCTTTCTGCGCTCGTCTTGTCTCTCATCTTCCTCATCTGTCTCTGAGTCGTCCCTGGGTCTCCTCTGGCTGACCGGATATCCTAACTCGCGTAGCTTCTGTTTGGTATCCTCTGAGAGTTCACCCAGCTCGGCGGCAGCGGTCTTTTTGACATATTTGTCGAAAAGGATTGTGTGGCGCGACATATGTGACTGCGACATCTGGAAGTTTTCCCCGATAATTTTATGCACACGAGCATGAGCAATGGCGGCGTAGTATAAATCGGGGAAATGGGAGTGATGAAGCGCCTGGTGCGCATTGATGTCCTTGACTCGGCTAAATGCCAGTTGCGAGTCTTCCTGCTTAGCCGCTGCCCATTTAGCCTTCAACTCGACCGCTTGGTCCAATACAGCCGGGATCTCCAGAGCTCTGCAATGTGTTTTTATAAACTGGTCCATGTATTGGACAGCTTTTAGGGACGAGAACTCCCATACCATTTTTACCTGTGCGACTACGGCCGCCTCGGGTCCCGACTTCACAATACCTAGCAGTCTATCAACTACTTCGCGACGAAGATCGTCCCTTCCCGACACCACGTCCGAGAACTTTCCCGCGATCATTAGTATTCCTGCCCATGATGTTGACGGTAACAGGTCTTGAATTTTGGCCGAGGCGAGAGCCGCTTTCCAGCGTTTCGCATAGGCAGGACTGTTCTGAGTGGTTATCGGTTTCGCCAAAGTCATAAGAGATGTCAGGGTAATCGCCAGAACCCCCTGATGAGATACCTCGGTTGGTGCAGCTGCTGCGGTGCTGGGGCGAGGGGTGGCTGAGCGAGATTCATTGATGCATGTTACCTTGATGGGAACAAGGAAAGAGAGAACCAGCGACAATGCCATCTCATTCGTATAATCTTCAGTCTGTGAACCGGTTTCGCTGGTGAGTGTCTCGCCGCCGCTGATGTGGCACTCCAACCAGTTCGTAACATAGCGATATGTCACAGTGGAGCTGACACGGAGACCTTGGGTTGGTGGTTGGATTGTATAAACCATGATGGGTGCTCATTTTCTCGATTTGATAGTCGCTGAGTAGCGTTAATAATTGCTGCAGTTATCCTAAAATCTGTCATCATATTACAGGAGCTGGCGAACAAATCCGGACTTGTCCGCACACTCCATTTTTTATTTTTTTGCGCTCTTTGTGCGCTCTTATATTTACTAACAAAATATTTTCAAGCAAAACTGGCTCTAAATGCCTAAAAAAAATATTTAAAACGATGTTTTCAATCAGAAACGGACTTGTCCTTGTCTAGTTAGATGAATATTACACTCACTTTATATTTTCAATCAAAACCAGACGGATACCTATGAAATTTGTCTCCTAACATATTGTTTTCAAATAAAACCATACATTTCGGAAAAAAATTCTAAATTACATTTACTAAATGGCGTCCATAGTTCACCATCTTCAACTTCTACTTCAAAATCAACTGCACCTGAAAACCCGTCTATGTGATGACATAGACGGGTTTTCAGGTACAGTTGATTTTAGATTTTTTTTTTGTTGTAGATGTTCAACGGTTGAATCTCCCGTTAATTAATCCCGATAATCCCGATTACATTCTATTCTAACATTTTGAACGAGTAAACTTGGCTACGAATTTTCTATTCGTTTGTACTGACCACGTGACTTATCGTTGAGATGATGTCATTCCTATACATTTGATTAGTTTTCTACTAGCGTTAACGATTGTAGATTGTCAACTTGGCTAAGCCTACTGATACACAAGTTATTCAAGCTATCGGGAGCTTTTGGCATCGGCGATGACTTTGACTGCAGTAATGAGCCAGAATTTGGCTGCACAGTTTCTGGACCATTTTCCTCTAGCCTTTTATTATTTTTCCTTTCTTTGGTTGGGTTGATACATCTTTAAAATCGCTTGAAGAGACCGATTTTCCCGGTGGGACATTTAGTTTCTTGTTTCGTATTTTTTTATTTGGATCTGGACTGCGTATCTCCTGCAGCCAGTCTAATAGTGCATTGTCAATAGTATATGGCATTACCTTGGGATTTGAGCCTGGTAGTTTACTAATTACTTTATCTGGGTTTAATGGTGCAATGCCAGTACTTTTAAATGCACCGATTATGTTGTGTTTTTTTCGTTAAGTTGCTCCATTATTTTTTTAAGTAGATCTGGGAAATGTCCCTTGTGGATTGTTGCTTCGCTTAGGTTTTTTATCTTGTAATGTAATAGAATTTCTCTCCATAGTTTTTTTAATGGGCCAAAATAGCACACGTCCAACGGTTGAGTCAAATGCGATGAATTTGGGGGTAAAAATATGAAACGTATATCATTTTCTTCACAATATGTCACAATTTTGTGATTTATGTGGGACGCCAGGTTATCTCCAATTAAAACCTTCGTACCAATTTTGGTTTTAGCCCATGGTAAAATAATACTTTCGAACCAATCTTCGAATAGAAGACCATCAAACCATCCCGATTTAGAACGGTTGAATCTGGACCCTTAGGTCCGTTCAGTATCCATTGTGTATATAGGTGCTCAGCTTTATATACAACGTATGGTGGAAGACATTCTCCTCCTGCAGTTTTTGCAAACAATATAGATATAGCCCCCTTCGTAAAAATTAACACTTTTTCTGGGTACTTGACTCCTCTTCTGAACAAACATTTTTGAACCCCAGGATTATCGGTCAAAGGAGAATGGCAGAAGTTCATAGAACGCTGGCATTAAACTTTTTTAGTTTCCACAGAAATAAAAGTGGCATGGTTTGATAGGGAATATTATGAGCTTTTGTTAAATAAATAAATAAAAAATAATAACAATGGGGTTAAAGAGAAATCTTAGTTTTTGTAAAAGTGAGGTTAAGTGCATTAATGTTTGTACTTTAATAGGTTATTTTACCTCTATTACTATTTTAACGCATAAATGTTTATTGTATGCATAACATATTGCTAATTATGCTTTGTAATGACTGCAAAAATGATAAATAATTACTTGTTGAAGTTTATTTAGTTCAATGATTTACCCACTGATCATAGACCTAATGACAGTTTCAAGTGTAGGTACTCGGTCAGTTTTAATTAAACTCAGTAATCACAGAAAACTCAGGAGACTCTAGAGACTCACTTATCGGAATCTAAGCATATAATATTGTTAAGGATAATTATCTAAGGATGACAGGATTATTGTAGGTACAATAAAAAAACAGTATTTAATCATAATATTTGACTCATGCTCATCATCATATATATTAAGCAATATAATTATTAGCTAAGAAGGGTGCAGAGGGAGACAGGCTATCTTGATGCCGTGCCCATGCCAAGTACCAGATGATTGACATGATATGGGCACAGCATCCTACTGTTCTTCGTCCAACAATGCAATTGCAACAGTATAGTTTTATAGCTTCCCGGCCACTTAGAGAGCTGTCAATCAAAATATAAACAAAGTAAGTTTCTTCCTACATGTCTAGACTTAATTCTTGCAGAACGAAACGTCGAGGTCCAAGTCTAGCAACGGTCGTTCAGAAAGGTAGGAGTCTTCGAAATCCAAAAGCAAGCCAGGTCGTTGTAAAAATCCACGTAAAACTTTGGGCGCACAAAACATTCACGCCAGCACAAAATAGTAGCGAGCGAGCCACAGAGTACTTTTTGATAGACTGCGAATGTGACTTGTGAAGTTTTGTGTGTCATCTTCTAAATGTTTGTTTGTTTGCCATGACAACACTGTCATATAGTATAACAAGTCCAAAAAGCCTTGTTTCCGGCTGCTCAACTTACTCATATTTAATGAGATTTAATCCCAATTCTCAATAATAACGGTAATCTGGCTATCATTACATAAAAATAAGCGCTTTTTTTTTTTAAATAGCTTTGTATTCTGTACCTTTCCAAAACTAGCAATGCCAAAAACTGCCATCTCCTTTGTCTCGTCGTAATTTAAAATATTCTCATTAGAGACTCCTTCGAGTATTGCCTTAGATTTTTGAAATAATCCTCCATTTCTTCTGGGGATTTTTCTGCACGGTTCCTTTTTATATTTTGGATCACTCTGTAGGTTAAGTCTGATTTATTTCTTTTTATAAAACTGTATGCCCACTTTTTTCCGGGTAACTTGTTATTGAAAATGGAAAGTC
Source organism: Amphipoea lucens (assembly GCA_947508005.1). Lineage (NCBI taxonomy): Eukaryota > Metazoa > Arthropoda > Insecta > Lepidoptera > Noctuidae > Amphipoea > Amphipoea lucens. The sequence continues at coordinate 12,485,606 of OX382375.1, forward strand.
TTCCATTGACCTCCAAATATCTAAAAATAAAACAGTCAAATTAGTAGGTAGTGATAAATAATTCAATATGCTTAAGGTATGCCTTACACATTTTTTTATAATTTCCACTCGAATGTGAGTGGAAACACTAAAATAAAACTAAAATATCCAAATTATTTTTTTTGTTTCTAAGCTTTACAAACGTTTGTAAAGCTAAGAAATAAAAAAATAATTTTAAGCATACTCAAGTAAATCTCTAGATATAATAGTTTTGAACATCACCTATGTACGACAATGCGCAAATCCAGAAGGGTCAAAGGACTGCCATATTCGGCGGCTGCAATTAACACTCTTTTTTATATTAGCTTCCTCCTCATTAGTTAGTCGAGTTGGGCACCCTGGACTATTAGGGTGTTTATTATGTAGCTTGTCCAATAAAGTTCGACGAGGTATGCCAAAAGTTCTTTCTGCTTCGTACGAAGACATTGTTTTGTTTTTTAAAGCTTCTACTGCCAATTCTACCATATTGTTTGAATGTTTCGCAGTACGAGTATATGCCCTTTTTTGGGTTTCGTCGTTGGTCCCTTGATTTTTGGCATTGTCCGTCGATAGTTCTGTAACCAGTTTTATGATCTAGATGAGCTCTCACACTACGTACTTATCTAAACAAAAAAAGCTTTTGTTAACTAAATTTATAGTATTTTTATGATGCTATATACCCTAATTATTAAAGTACTTGTCAAGACGAATCAAACAAGCCCAAACTCGATGGGGTGACGTCGTTTTGTAACAGAGTTCCCATGGGTATCTTCCGACTCCATCATCAGACCCTAAACATCATCTTGGACTAGAGTACTCATTAAGACAAATCAAACAAGCCCAAACGCGATGGGGTTGCCTTGGTTTGCTACAGAGTTGCTATGGCCACCTTTCGGTTCCATCATCAGATCAGCTCCATGTTATGATAATATTGCATTGTCATCTGATATACATAAGATTTGATTATAGACGGACTCCAGGACAGGTGAAACTAAATAAAAGCTCGTAATAATAAAATACGAAGCAAAAAAAGATACAATTAATTATTATTAACAATGTTAAAATTGACAACCCTAGGGGCAGGCGAAGTTTGGCAACAAGATGGCCGCCGCTATCCCCTCAATAACATTTTATTGAATTACCACTTTTAAACGTAAACTAGAGAGAAAATTCTAGTGTCATTTGAAAGAAAGTTAGCTGTAATTTAATAATAAGTTTAATCTTACCTGTTCTGTATCCCTGCATAAAACTGAAGTTAAATCGCAGACAAAAAAAAAACGTGTCGTTTCTCTTGTGTAAAAAGTGCACTGGTCACCAACAACGTGAAGTTAGCCACAATTTTTCCTCAAAATCTTGCCATAGGTGAAAAATACTTATTACTCGTATTTAGTAACTACGCGAAGCCAAGCCTAAAATTGAAATGGCAACTTCAAATTATTTGAAATTAGGCGAAGTTAGGTGGCACAGGCGAAGTAACGGATCACGACTGGAAAATTTGCCCGATATAAACCTTCTGCTATGTTTTTCCACTTCTCTTCAGTGAGTTCTGGCATAACCATACCTTTAAGTGAATCGATATACTGGAAGGTTACTTTCTCCTTCGTTTTGAAATCTTTAATAATTTTTTTAACTTAAACTGTTTTGAAACGGAACAGTACGGGGTTTACCTCCAACCCCCCACGACCTTTGCTCTCTTTATTTAAATCTTAGCTGGCTGGCAATAATTTATTATTGGTAAGGTTAAGCTTGTTAGCTATCCCTGCTGCCGTGCCCTGCACCCCGGTCACACCCTGGTAGATAATCTCGTGTCCGCCACCTGACGGAAGGCTCTTCAGAGCCTCGCCTAAGAATTCGTCCTCATCCATCAGAACAGATTCTTCATCCATAGCGCTCGTAAATGGAGTTGTATGAGGTCACTTTTTCTAAAGATATGAAAAGCTGTACTTAGGGCTACAGAGGCTTAGTGTCTCTTGCGCTTTCTGCGCTCGTCTTGTCTCTCATCTTCCTCATCTGTCTCTGAGTCGTCCCTGGGTCTCCTCTGGCTGACCGGATATCCTAACTCGCGTAGCTTCTGTTTGGTATCCTCTGAGAGTTCACCCAGCTCGGCGGCAGCGGTCTTTTTGACATATTTGTCGATAAGGATTGTGTGGCGCGACATATGTGACTGCGACATCTGGAAGTTTTCCCCGATAATTTTATGCACACGAGCATGAGCAATGGCGGCGTAGTATAAATCGGGGAAATGGGAGTGATGAAGCGCCTGGTGCGCATTGATGTCCTTGACTCGGCTAAATGCCAGTGGCGAGTCTTCCTGCTTAGCCGCTACCCATTTAGCCTTCAACTCGACCGCTTGGTCCAATACAGCCGGGATCTCCAGAGCTCTGCAATGTGTTTTTATAAACTGGTCCATGTATTGGACAGCTTTTAGGGACGAGAACTCCCATACCATTTTTACCTGTGCGACTACGGCCGCCTCGGGTCCCGACTTCACAATACCTAGCAGTCTATCAACTACTTCGCGACGAAGATCGTCCCTTCCCGACACCACGTCCGAGAACTTTCCCGCGATCATTAGTATTCCTGCCCATGATGTTGACGGTAACAGGTCTTGAATTTTGGCCGAGGCGAGAGCCGCTTTCCAGCGTTTCGCATAGGCAGGACTGTTCTGAGTGGTTATCGGTTTCGCCAAAGTCATAAGAGATGTCAGGGTAATCGCCAGAACCCCCTGATGAGATACCTCGGTTGGTGCAGCTGCTGCGGTGCTGGGGCGAGGAGTGGCTGAGCGAGATTCATTGATGCATGTTACCTTGATGGGAGCAAGGAAAGAGAGAACCAGCGACAATGCCATCTCATTCGTATAATCTTCAGTCTGTGAACCGGTTTCGCTGGTGAGTGTCTCGCCGCCGCTGATGTGGCACTCCAACCAGTTCGTAACATAGCGATATGTCACAGTGGAGCTGACACGGAGACCTTGGATTGGTGGTTGGATTGTATAAACCATGATGGGTGCTCATTTTCTCGATTTGATAGTCGCTGAGTAGCGTTAATAATTGCTGCAGTTATCCTAAAATCTGTCATCATATTACAGGAGCTGGCGAACAAATCCGGACTTGTCCGCACACTCCATTTTTTATTTTTTTGCGCTCTTTGTGCGCTCTTATATTTACTAACAAAATATTTTCAAGCAAAACTGGCTCTAAATGCCTAAAAAAAATATTTAAAACGATGTTTTCAATCAGAAACGGACTTGTCCTTGTCTAGTTAGATGAATATTACACTCACTTTATATTTTCAATCAAAACCAGACGGATACCTATGAAAGGAGAATGGCAGAAGTTCATAGAACGCTGGCATTAAACTTTTTTAGTTTCCACAGAAATAAAAGTGGCATGGTTTGATAGGGAATATTATGAGCTTTTGTTAAAAAAATAAATAAAAAATAATAACAATGGGGTTAAAGAGAAATCTTAATTTTTGTAAAAGTGAGGTTAAGTGCATTAATGTTTGTACTTTAATAGGTTATTTTACCTCTATTACTATTTTGACGCATAAATGTTTATTGTATGCATAACATATTGCTAATTATGCTTTGTAATGACTTCAAAAATGATAAATAACTACTTGTTGAAGTTTGTTTAGTTCAATGATTTACCCACTGATCATAGATCTAATGACAGTTTCAAGTGTAGGTACTCGGTCAGTTTTAATTAAACTCAGTAGTCACAGAAAACTCAGGAGACCCTAGAGACTCACTTATAGGAATCTAAGCATATAATAGGAATAATAATAATCAATAGGTAATAATAAAATAATAATCTAAGCATATAGGAAACGTCGAGGTCCAAGTCTAGCAACAGTCGTTCAGAAAGGTAGGAGTCTTCGAAATCCAAAAGCAAGCCAGGTCGTTGTAAAAATCCACGTAAAACTTTGGGCGCACAAAACATTCACACCAGCACAAAATAGTAGCGAGCGAGCGAATGTGACTTGTGAAGTTTTGTGTGTCATCTTAGTCTATCAAAAAGTACTCTGTGGTCATCTTCTAAAGAGTCATGTTTGTTTGTTTGCCATGACAACACTGTCATATAGTATAACAAGTCCAAAAAGCCTTGTTTCCGGTTGCTCAACTTACTCATATTTAACGAGATTTAATCCCAATTCTCAATAATAAAGTTAATCTGGCTATCAATACATAAAAATAAGCGCTTTTTTTTTAAATAGCTTTGAATTCTGTACCTTTCCAAAATTAGCAATGCCAAAAACTGCCATCTCCTTTGTCTCCTAACATATTGTTTTCAAATAAAACCATACATTTCGGAAAAAAATTCTAAATTACATTTACTAAATGGCGTCCATAGTTCACCATCTTCAACTTCTACTTCAAAATCAACTGCACCTGAAAACCCGTCTATGTGATGACATAGACGGGTTTTCAGGTACAGTTGATTTTAGATTTTTTTTTTGTTGTAGATGTTCAACGGTTGAATCTCCCGTTAATTAATCCCGATAATCCCGATTACATTCTATTCTAACATTTTGAACGAGTAAACTTGGCTACGAATTTTCTATTCGTTTGTACTGACCACGTGACTTATCGTTGAGATGATGTCATTCCTATACATTTGATTAGTTTTCTACTAGCGTTAACGATTGTAGATTGTCAACTTGGCTAAGCCTACTGATACACAAGTTATTCAAGCTATCGGGAGCTTTTGGCATCGGCGATGACTTTGACTGCAGTAATGAGCCAGAATTTGGCTGCACAGTTTCTGGACCATTTTCCTCTAGCCTTTTATTATTTTTTATTGTTTTTCCTTTCTTTGGTTGGGTTGATACATCTTTAAAATCGCTTGAAGAGACCGATTTTCCCGGTGGGACATTTAGTTTCTTGTTTCGTATTTTTTTATTTGGATCTGGACTGCGTATCTCCTGCAGCCAGTCTAATAGTGCATTGTTAATAGTATATGGCATTACCTTGGGATTTGAGCCTGGTAGTTTACTAATTACTTTATCTGGGTTTAATGGTGCAATGCCAGTACTTTTAAATGCACCGATTATGTTGTGTTTTTTTTCGTTAAGTTGCTCCATTATTTTTTTAAGTAGATCTGGGAAATGTCCCTTGTGGATTGTTGCTTCGCTTAGGTTTTTTATCTTGTAATGTAATAGAATTTCTCTCCATAGTTTTTTTAATGGGCCAAAATAGCACACGTCCAACGGTTGAGTCAAATGCGATGAATTTGGGGGTAAAAATATGAAACGTATATCATTTTCTTCACAATATGTCACAATTTTGTGATTTATGTGGGACGCCAGGTTATCTCCAATTAAAACCTTCGTACCAATTTTGGTTTTAGCCCATGGTAAAATAATACTTTCGAACCAATCTTCGAATAGAAGACCATCAAACCATCCCGATTTAGAACGGTTGAATCTGGACCCTTAGGTCCGTTCAGTATCCATTGTGTATATAGGTGCTCAGCTTTATATACAACGTATGGTGGAAGACATTCTCCTCCTGCAGTTTTTGCAAACAATATAGATATAGCCCCCTTCGTAAAAATTAACACTCTTTCTGGGTACTTGACTCCTCTTCTGAACAAACATTTTTGAACCCCAGGATTATCGGTCAAAGGAGAATGGCAGAAGTTCATAGAACGCTGGCATTAAACTTTTTTAGTTTCCACAGAAATAAAAGTGGCATGGTTTGATAGGGAATATTATGAGCTTTTGTTAAATAAATAAATAAAAAATAATAACAATGGGGTTAAAGAGAAATCTTAGTTTTTGTAAAAGTGAGGTTAAGTGCATTAATGTTTGTACTTTAATAGGTTATTTTACCTCTATTACTATTTTAACGCATAAATGTTTATTGTATGCATAACATATTGCTAATTATGCTTTGTAATGACTGCAAAAATGATAAATAATTACTTGTTGAAGTTTATTTAGTTCAATGATTTACCCACTGATCATAGACCTAATGACAGTTTCAAGTGTAGGTACTCGGTCAGTTTTAATTAAACTCAGTAATCACAGAAAACTCAGGAGACTCTAGAGACTCACTTATCGGAATCTAAGCATATAATATTGTTAAGGATAATTATCTAAGGATGACAGGATTATTGTAGGTACAATAAAAAAACAGTATTTAATCATAATATTTGACTCATGCTCATCATCATATATATTAAGCAATATAATTATTAGCTAAGAAGGGTGCAGAGGGAGACAGGCTATCTTGATGCCGTGCCCATGCCAAGTACCAGATGATTGACATGATATGGGCACAGCATCCTACTGTTCTTCGTCCAACAATGCAATTGCAACAGTATAGTTTTATAGCTTCCCGGCCACTTAGAGAGCTGTCAATCAAAATATAAACAAAGTAAGTTTCTTCCTACATGTCTAGACTTAATTCTTGCAGAACGAAACGTCGAGGTCCAAGTCTAGCAACGGTCGTTCAGAAAGGTAGGAGTCTTCGAAATCCAAAAGCAAGCCAGGTCGTTGTAAAAATCCACGTAAAACTTTGGGCGCACAAAACATTCACGCCAGCACAAAATAGTAGCGAGCGAGCCACAGAGTACTTTTTGATAGACTGCGAATGTGACTTGTGAAGTTTTGTGTGTCATCTTCTAAATGTTTGTTTGTTTGCCATGACAACACTGTCATATAGTATAACAAGTCCAAAAAGCCTTGTTTCCGGCTGCTCAACTTACTCATATTTAATGAGATTTAATCCCAATTCTCAATAATAACGGTAATCTGGCTATCATTACATAAAAATAAGCGCTTTTTTTTTTTAAATAGCTTTGTATTCGGTACCTTTCCAAAACTAGCAATGCCAAAAACTGCCATCTCCTTTGTCTCGTCGTAATTTAAAATATTCTCATTAGAGACTCCTTCGAGTATTGCCTTAGATTTTTGAAATAATCCTCCATTTCTTCTGGGGATTTTTCTGCACGGTTCCTTTTTATATTTTGGATCACTCTGTAGGTTAAGTCTGATTTATTTCTTTTTATAAAACTGTATGCCCACTTTTTTCCGGGTAACTTGTTATTGAAAATGGAAAGTCTTCCATTGACCTCCAAATATCTAAAAATAAAACAGTCAAATTAGTAGGTAGTGATAAATAATTCAATATGCTTAAGGTATGCCTTACACATTTTTTTATAATTTCCACTCGAATGTGAGTGGAAACACTAAAATAAAACTAAAATATCCAAATTATTTTTTTTGTTTCTAAGCTTTACAAACGTTTGTAAAGCTAAGAAATAAAAAAATAATTTTAAGCATACTCAAGTAAATCTCTAGATATAATAGTTTTGAACATCACCTATGTACGACAATGCGCAAATCCAGAAGGGTCAAAGGACTGCCATATTCGGCGGCTGCAATTAACACTCTTTTTTATATTAGCTTCCTCCTCATTAGTTAGTCGAGTTGGGCACCCTGGACTATTAGGGTGTTTATTATGTAGCTTGTCCAATAAAGTTCGACGAGGTATGCCAAAAGTTCTTTCTGCTTCGTACGAAGACATTGTTTTGTTTTTTAAAGCTTCTACTGCCAATTCTACCATATTGTTTGAATGTTTCGCAGTACGAGTATATGCCCTTTTTTGGGTTTCGTCGTTGGTCCCTTGATTTTTGGCATTGTCCGTCGATAGTTCTGTAACCAGTTTTATGTGTTGCCGCCGCTACGAAACGCACGGTGTGAACGGGACAGCGAGCGCCGCGCCAACGACTCACTTGACCTCTAGAGACCACTGAGACCGCCGCGGAGTGCGCACGTACTACTACTCATTCCCAATCATTATTTTTTACCATTTTTTTCAATAAGTTTTAAAGGTGTAAAGTACAAATACACTAAGTAAAATAGTACAAATCTCGTTTAATTGAAGAAGACCTCACAAGAAACCCAACATAAAATTTGGCGACCGTGACAGGACGTTGCGCGGACGCGTGACGTGGAAGAAAACCGAGCTGAGCAAGAGGATCCAGGGCGAGACAGCAGGTCGACTCCATCTACAAGGACGCAATTCCAGGGGAGTGCCCGATCCATCCATTATTTTTTCCATAGTCCTATTATCTATCCTTCACCTATTTAATTTGCCAAGGCTTGGACTTTCCAGTAAACTTTAAATTCATCGTATATTCATACTGCCTATCCAGTGCGTTTGCACTAGCTATCGCCCGTGCTATCGCTTTGGCTTTGTGCTGACTTCATGATTTCATAAAGGGGTGCGAGTTCTAATGATGACAAATTTAAGGATGAATAAGTCCATGATTGCATAAGTTAACATTATTCCATTCCATTTACAGACGTGTAAACAAAAGTACGTCCCATAATAAAAGTTGTAGGTACCTAGTGCATTGTGAGTAATTAGCCTACCGAACTTTCCAGACGTTTCGATCGCCCACTGCGCGAGCGCGCACACATCGAGCGAAGACAAAGGATCACGCGGTTGGTTATTGATAACGCGTGATCTACCTGTGGTAAACAACTACGAGTTAGCGAGTGGGAATCAGGTTTGCCGGATTAACGGTATTTATATTGTTTTCATTTATTTTGTCATCGAGAATGTCTGAAACAGAATTTAAGGATTTAACGAAGAAACGTAGCACGATTAAAGGAAGGGTTACTCATTTTAAAAACTATTTGAATGAGTTTCAGAATTTTAAGAACGTAACACAAAAACACATTAAGGAATTATGTTTACGATTATCAAAGTTTGAGGTTTTATTTAACGATTTTGATACAATTCAGAGTAGAATAGAAGTTTTATCGGATGACAGTGATGTGCAACTTGTTGAACGTTCTGAAATGGAAAATCAGTTTTATTCTTTGATTACTTTAGCTCAAGAAATAGTGCAGCTGAGTCAAGAACAGTTTAGTGACGCTGATGATAACTTGTCTAAAACTAAAGTAAATTCGTGTAGTTATGATAACGTACATGTTAGGTTGCCTTTGATTCAACTGCCTGTTTTCGATGGAGATTATAGCAAGTGGCTCGAGTTCCGAGACACTTTTAAATCATTGATACATGATAATACAACATTAAGTGGCATCAATAAATTTCATTATTTACGTTCATCATTGCAGGGTAGTGCGTCGGTTGTTATCAAATCTTTGGAAATTTCTAATGATAATTATGATGTTGCTTGGCAACTTATATGTGAGAGATTTGATAACAAAGGCCAACTTATTACTAATCATTTTCAGGATTTATTAAATATTGAAGCATTGCCTAAAGAATCCGATGAATTACTTAGAAACTTAGTAGATCACATCACAAAGCATTTACGAGCTCTTAACACATTGGGGGAACCCACTGATAATTGGGATTCATTAATTGTTCATATGTTCGCAAACAAATTAGATCCTGTAACATTGCGTAAATGGGAAGAAACTAAAGACCGTCGACGTTCGTCTACGCTGCAGGAGTTTAAGGAGTTTTTGCGAAAAAGGGCTGACGTTGTAGAATCCTTACCCCGAACCAGCTCTCCCTCTAAAAAACCTGAAACAAATAAAAGATTAGATAAACAACAAAAATCATTTGTGGCTTCTGCTTCTGAGTCAGGTACTCAGAATGCATCAAAAATAAAATGTTTATTGTGTAGTGGTGAACATCGTATATATGCATGCAAGAAGTTTCTTGATATGTCTCCTGAATTGCGTTATGCTGAAGTTTTAAAGTTGAAGTTGTGTGCAAATTGTTTTCGCGGCGGTCATTTTGCAAGTCAATGTCGATTGGGCCCATGTCGAGAATGCGGTCGTAGACATCATACATTGTTACATAAGTCTGAGCCAGTTACGGCAAATAATGTAGTTCAAGTCAATGAAGTTAGTGAGGTAACGAACACTAACGATCCAAACAATGATAGCAAGAATGCACATTCGGTTTCATTATCCTCCTGTGTAACAAGTCAGGTCTTGTTATCAACAGCAGTTGTTCAAATCGTGGATGAGAGAACGAATCAGTGCCATGATGTACGAGCCTTATTAGATTCAGGTAGTCAGTCATCCTTTATAATCAGTTCATTAAAAAATAGGTTAGGCCTTCTGAGTCAAAAGGTACCATCAGTTAATGTAACGGGCATCAATAATATGTGTTTCAATACAATGGAAAGGTGTACAATTACACTGAAACTTAAACAGCTTACAAAGAAAATAAACTGTTTAACAATAAATCAAATTTCTAAAAATTTACCTTCTGAGGAAGTGGATATCACTAGCTTTGATATTCCACAAAACATACAGTTGGCAGATCCGACATTTTATCGTCCCTCTCAAGTTGAATTATTACTAGGGGCAGACGTTTTTTGGGATCTGATTATAGCAGGTCAAATAAAGCTCGGACACAACAAACCAATGTTAAACAATTCGTCATTAGGATGGTTAGTGGTTGGTCCGACAATGTGTGCCAGTTACGACAAAGGTAACAACATAAATTGTAATTTAGTCATGAAATAAGAAATCAGTTACGTAAGTTTTGGGAACTTGAGGAGTTACCCTCTAAGTTACCCTGGAATCAAGAAGAAACATTGTGCGAAGATCATTTTGTAAAAAACACTCATAGGTTAAATAACGGTAAATTTTGCGTGAGTTTGCCGTTGAAGGGCGATCCACTGGACTTAGGTGACTCATTTTCAATGTCATTTAAACGGTTAATCCAGCTGGAGAGACGGTTCCGACGGCAACCTCACGTAAAACAACAATATTGTGATTTCATTCAGGAATATAAAGACTTGGGCCATTTGTCAGAGATTGAAAAGCCTGAAGTGGCGAATTATTTACCTCACCATCCAGTTTTACGGGATAAAAGTGAAACAACAAAATGCCGTGTTGTTTTTGATGCTTCGGCAAAAAACTACTTCAGGTCTTTCACTTAATGACATTTTAATGGTAGGGCCTACGATTCAGGAAGACATCTTTTCAATTCTCGTTCGCTTTCGTCAGCATAGGTATGTATTAATAGGAGATATTGAAAAGATGTATCGACAAATAGTTCTCGAAGAAAAGCATAGATATTTACAGATGATCCTTTGGAGAAATAATGAAAATGAACCATTGCAATACTTACAGTTAAATACAGTCACGTACGGAACATCTTCGGCACCTTTTTTAAGTGTCAGATGTTTATTCGAATTGGCTGATTCCTGTGATGATGAACTCATCACCAATATAATAAAACACGACTTTTACGTCGACGATTTGTGTACTGGTCATCAGGATCCAGAAAAACTAAAATACATATTAGAATCGATAAAAAACACATTAAATACAGCTCAAATGAATCTACGTAAAATTAAATCTAATTGTACTTACCTTTTTAATGATGATAAAATGTTTCACGCACAAAGCAATGTTGAATTTAATAAAGAATGTAGTACTCTAGGAATAAAGTGGAACCCGTCAACGGACAGGTTAATGATAAATTTACCTAATTGTAAGCAACAGAATAGTGAACCTGATAAGTGCACGAAACGTACCATTTTATCTCTTGTAGCAAGTATATTTGACCCACTCGGGGTTTTTAGTGTCTGCACAATATTATTGAAGAGTTTGCTACAGGAACTTTGGTCATTAAAATTACACTGGGATGATGATGTACCTATCAATATAAGAAACCTATGGCATAAAATGTTTAAGGGTTTTCGTACATTGTCTTTATTCGAAATTGAACGTTATGGTATGTGTGGTAACCCAAACCACATAGAAATTCATGTATTTTGCGATGCATCCATAAAGGCGTATGCCGCCTGTGTATACATTCGCAGTATTGATAATAACGGTGTAGTTTCTGTCAAGCTCCTATGCGCTAAAGCTAAAGTTTCACCTCTAAAGGCAATTACGATACCTAGATTAGAATTATGTGGTGCCCTACTCGGAAGTCGCCTTTGCGATAGGGTCACGAAAGCTTTACGTTGCAATGTTAGTAGGTATGTATATTGGACTGATTCACAAATAGTATTGTCATGGTTAAAAACAACTACACCTGCGAAATTAAAAACTTTTGTTTCAAATCGTATCTCAGAAATTACTGATTTGTCTCGTCATGGAGTATGGAGATATGTTCCGTCTGCTCTGAATCCGGCAGACCTAGCATCACGAGGTCTTTTGCCAGAGGAATTGCCTGAAGCCAAGTTATGGTGGAACGGGCCGCCCTTCCTGCTCCGCGACGAGGCAGATTGGCCTTCTCAATCGTTCAAGTTACGCGTAGATTTACCAGAAATTAAGGTAGCAACCGTAACATTAAATCAATCTGACAAAGATTTCATAGACATTGAAAGATTTTCAAAGTTCAACAAATTAAGAAGAACAGTTGCTTTTGTGTTACGGTTTATACATAATTGTAAAAACTCTAATAATAAGATGCAAGGTCCATTAACAGTAATGGAATTGCAATCAGCTGACATCAAGTTAATTTCCCTTGCACAACTCAGATCATTTGAACATGAAATCAATTCTTTAAGAAAGGGCTCAACCATTAATATTAAGTCAAAAATTCTAAGTTTAAATCCATATCTTGATGCAGATGGTGTTATGCGCGTGGGAGGCAGATTAGATAATTCTACATATGATTACAATAAAAAGCATCCCATAATCATTGATTCAAAACACTACCTAACAAAACTTTTATTTGAACATTATCATTTACAGTTATTACATGCAGGCCCGCAGCTACTACTTTCAAGCATACGCGAAATGTATTGGCCAGTAGGAGGAAGACATGTAGCACGGCAGACTTACCGAACATGTGTAACATGTAGACGCGTGAAAGGAGAAGTTGCTGGCCAGATTATGGGAGGTTTACCATCTCAGCGTATAACACCAGGGTATCCATTTCAGATTGTAGGAACAGATTATGCTGGTCCCTTCTATATTATAAATAAAAGGGGCCGCGGTGCAAGGTTACTTAAAGCTTATTTATGTTTATTCATATGTTTTAAAACAAAGGCAGTTCATTTAGAACTTGCGGGTGATTTAAGCACTCAAAGTTTCATTCTAGCCTTTAGACGATTTATTTCAAGAAGAGGAAAACCTCTCGAGATTTTTTCCGATAATGGTAGAAACTTTGTAGGAGCCAGTAAAGAGTTAGGAAAATTTCTTACCGAATTAAGTGATTCTGTATCAGACAATTTTTCTAGTGAAGGTATACAATTCAGATTCTCACCCGCTTACTCACCAAACTACGGTGGGCTTTATGAGGCCGCTATAAAATCGGCTAAGTTTCACATTAAACGTATTGTGGGAAATGTACACTTAACTGCTGAAGAACTCACTACTGTGTTCGTCCAGGTCGAGGCAATATTAAATTCTCGACCTCTCTATCCAATGTCATCCGATCCTCACGACCTCTCCCCATTGTCCCCAGGGCACTTCCTCATCGGAAGACCACTGACGTCTCTGCCTGCTCCAGACTTGCGGGAAGCCAAGACTCACCTACTGCATCGCTACGCCAAGATCGAGCAAATGCGTCAGCACTTTTGGTCACGGTGGAGCCGTGAATACATTTGCGAACTTCAGCAGCGCACAAAATGGCTTAAAAAGAGGCCTAACATGCAACCTGGACAACTTGTGCTGATTAAGGAAGAGCACAGCCCACCACTCAAATGGCCGCTTGGTAAGATCAAGCGATTCTACCCTGGAACAGACGGCTGCAGCAGGGTTGCGGACGTGGAAACCACAAAGGGAATCCTTCGCCGCGCCATCACCAGACTATGTCCTCTGCTGGATGAGGACTCCGAGGTACTTGAAGCCCCCTAGGCCTTCAAGGGCCGGGAGATTGTTGCCGCCGCTACGAAACGCACGGTGTGAACGGGACAGCGAGCGCCGCGCCAACGACTCACTTGACCTCTAGAGACCACTGAGACCGCCGCGGAGTGCGCACGTACTACTACTCATTCCCAATCATTATTTTTTACCATTTTTAGGGTTCCGTACCTCAAAAGGAAAAAACGGAACCCTTATAGGATCACTTTGTTGTCCGTCTGTCCGTCCGTCCGTCCGTCTGTCAAGACCCTTTTTCTCAGGAACGCGTGGAGGTATGAAGCTGAAATTTATATCAATTACTCAGGTCTACTGTCCCTTGAAGCTGTGAAAAAATCAAACTTCTAAGCCAACGCAATCAAAAGATACAGCCGTTTATGCCGCAAATTTTCGACACTTGCAAGGGAATCAAAACCTACAGGGTGCTTCCCGTGAACTCAGAATCTTGAAATTTGGTACGAAGCAACGTCTTATAGCATAGATAAAGGAAAAATTACGAAAACCATAAATTTTTAGTTACATCACATAATATATTTTTTTTTAATAATTTTAAACTTACTACCCATTTCCTCATAAACGCGTAGAGGTATTAAATTGAAATTCATACCAAATACTCAGGTCTATAATACCTTTAAGCTGTAACAAAATCAAACTTCTATGTCAACGCAATTAAAAGAAACAGCAATTTAAGCTGCATATTTTGAAACTCGCAAGTACTCGCAAGGGAATCAAAACCTAAAGGGTACTTCCAGTCGACCTAGAATCTTGAAATTTGGCATGAAGCAACGTTTTATAGCACACATAAAGGAAAAATTCCGAAAACCTTAAATTTTTAGTTACATTACAATTTTATAAATATAAAATTTAATAAATATAAACTTATTACTTTTTTCCTCATGAACGCGTAGAGCTATCAAGTTGAAATTCATATCAAATACTTAGATCTAATTGCCTTTAACCCGTGAAAAAAAAAAAATTCTAAGTCAACGCAAAAACGCAAAACGCAAAAGTACAACCATTGATACCGCATATTTTGAAACTTGCAACTACACGCAAGGGAATTAAAACCTAAAGACCACTTCCCGTTGACATAGAATCTCGAAATTTGGTAAGAAGCAATAGCTTACAGCACAGGTAACAGAAAAATTCCGAAAAGCTTAAAATTTTAAGTAGTTATACCACCAAAAAAATTGTGATTGTAAACATAATTGTAGTTACAGCAATGACCGCGAGTTATTATACTATGTACCTATGGGGAGGGCAACATTTTTCAAACGGCAAAGACGACCTCACTCATCGTCATTCAATCCCGATGTTTTGGTGAATGTAATATAACTTTTTCAGTCACCATTTACAGGTCTGGTTCAAATTTAATACTTAATTAATATTTTTGAACCAGATTTCTAAATAGTGACTAAAAAACTTAGTAAATAAATAACTTTAATAAAAGAACTTTCGCAAGTCTGCTGCAAGGCTAGTATAAGTGTTTCAGTTATATTATAGATAAATGATATGTGTTAATATAAAATAAAGGATTACTTAAACGATAAAGAGATCTTTGTCTTAAATTTATGCTCCTCCATCTTTCCCCATTGTAATGTTATGAATTTCATTTTGCAATAAAAATACCATAGTTATGACTCGATTGTCGTAATGAACGAACTTTGTAAACCTTGCAGGTTTGTACGGAACCCTCGGTGCGCGAGTCCGACTCGCACTTGGCCGGTTTTTTTTTTTCAATAAGTTTTAAAGGTGTAAAGTACAAATACACTAAGTAAAATAGTACAAATCTCGTTTAATTGAAGAAGACCTCACAAGAAACCCAACAATGATCTAGATGAGCTCTCACACTACGTACTTATCTAAACAAAAAAAGCTTTTGTTAACTAAATTTATAGTATTT
Organism: Amphipoea lucens; assembly: GCA_947508005.1. NCBI lineage: Eukaryota > Metazoa > Arthropoda > Insecta > Lepidoptera > Noctuidae > Amphipoea > Amphipoea lucens. Next base: position 12,501,294 of record OX382375.1, read on the forward strand.
TTATGATGCTATATACCCTAATTATTAAAGTACTTGTCAAGACGAATCAAACAAGCCAAAACTCGATGGGGTGACGTCGTTTTGTAACAGAGTTCCCATGGGTATCTTCCGACTCCATCATCAGACCCTAAACATCATCTTGGACTAGAGTACTCATTAAGACAAATCAAACAAGCCCAAACGCGATGGGGTTGCCTTGGTTTGCTACAGAGTTGCTATGGCCACCTTTCGGTTCCATCATCAGATCAGCTCCATGTTATGATAATATTGCATTGTCATCTGATATACATAAGATTTGATTATAGACGGACACCAGGACAGGTGAAACTAAATAAAAGCTCGTAATAATAAAATACGAAGCAAAAAAAGATACAATTAATTATTATTAACAATGTTAAAATTGACAACCCTAGGGGCAGGCGAAGTTTGGCAACAAGATGGCCGCCGCTATCCCCTCAATAACATTTTATTGAATTACCACTTTTAAACGTAAACTAGAGAGAAAATTCTAGTGTCATTTGAAAGAAAGTTAGCTGTAATTTAATAATAAGTTTAATCTTACCTGTTCTGTATCCCTGCATAAAACTGAAGTTAAATCGCAGACAAAAAAAAAACGTGTCGTTTCTCTTGTGTAAAAAGTGCACTGGTCACCAACAACGTGAAGTTAGCCACAATTTTTCCTCAAAATCTTGCCATAGGTGAAAAATACTTATTACTCGTATTTAGTAACTACGCGAAGCCAAAAGCCTAAAATTGAAATGGCAACTTCAAATTATTTGAAATTAGGCGAAGATAGGTGGCACAGGCGAAGTAACGGATCACGACTGGAAAATTTGCCCGATATAAACCTTCTGCTATGTTTTTCCACTTCTCTTCAGTGAGTTCTGGCATAACCATACCTTTAAGTGAATCGATATACTGGAAGGTTACTTTCTCCTTAGTTTTGAAATCTTTAATAATTTTTTTAACTTAAACTGTTTTGAAACGGAACAGTACGGGGTTTACCTCCAACCCCCCACGACCTTTGCTCTCTTTATTTAAATCTTAGCTGGCTGGCAATAATTTATTATTGGTAAGGTTAAGCTTGTTAGCTATCCCTGCTGCCGTGCCCTGCACCCCGGTCACACCCTGGTAGATAATCTCGTGTCCGCCACCTGACGGAAGGCTCTTCAGAGCCTCGCCTAAGAATTCGTCCTCATCCATCAGAACAGATTCTTCATCCATAGCGCTCGTAAATGGAGTTGTATGAGGTCACTTTTTCTAAAGATATGAAAAGCTGTACTTAGGGCTACAGAGGCTTAGTGTCTCTTGCGCTTTCTGCGCTCGTCTTGTCTCTCATCTTCCTCATCTGTCTCTGAGTCGTCCCTGGGTCTCCTCTGGCTGACCGGATATCCTAACTCGCGTAGCTTCTGTTTGGTATCCTCTGAGAGTTCACCCAGCTCGGCGGCAGCGGTCTTTTTGACATATTTGTCGATAAGGATTGTGTGGCGCGACATATGTGACTGCGACATCTGGAAGTTTTCCCCGATAATTTTATGCACACGAGCATGAGCAATGGCGGCGTAGTATAAATCGGGGAAATGGGAGTGATGAAGCGCCTGGTGCGCATTGATGTCCTTGACTCGGCTAAATGCCAGTTGCGAGTCTTCCTGCTTAGCCGCTGCCCATTTAGCCTTCAACTCGACCGCTTGGTCCAATACAGCCGGGATCTCCAGAGCTCTGCAATGTGTTTTTATAAACTGGTCCATGTATTGGACAGCTTTTAGGGACGAGAACTCCCATACCATTTTTACCTGTGCGACTACGGCCGCCTCGGGTCCCGACTTCACAATACCTAGCAGTCTATCAACTACTTCGCGACGAAGATCGTCCCTTCCCGACACCACGTCCGAGAACTTTCCCGCGATCATTAGTATTCCTGCCCATGATGTTGACGGTAACAGGTCTTGAATTTTGGCCGAGGCGAGAGCCGCTTTCCAGCGTTTCGCATAGGCAGGACTGTTCTGAGTGGTTATCGGTTTCGCCAAAGTCATAAGAGATGTCAGGGTAATCGCCAGAACCCCCTGATGAGATACCTCGGTTGGTGCAGCTGCTGCGGTGCTGGGGCGAGGGGTGACTGAGCGAGATTCATTGATGCATGTTACCTTGATGGGAGCAAGGAAAGAGAGAACCAGCGACAATGCCATCTCATTCGTATAATCTTCAGTCTGTGAACCGGTTTCGCTGGTGAGTGTCTCGCCGCCGCTGATGTGGCACTCCAACCAGTTCGTAACATAGCGATATGTCACAGTGGAGCTGACACGGAGACCTTGGGTTGGTGGTTGGATTGTATAAACCATGATGGGTGCTCATTTTCTCGATTTGATAGTCGCTGAGTAGCGTTAATAATTGCTGCAGTTATCCTAAAATCTGTCATCATATTACAGGAGCTGGCGAACAAATCCGGACTTGTCCGCACACTCCATTTTTTATTTTTTTGCGCTCTTTGTGCGCTCTTATATTTACTAACAACAGTAGATTGTTATGCAAGGGTCGAAAGGAATCAATTCCTATATGAGGCATTTAGACGCCCGAGCGCAGCGAGGGCGGCTATAGTCCGAGTAGGAATTGATGACTTTCACCCGTGTTAAACACTCTACTTTTCATTTCGTATATAAGGAAAGTAAAAAGTAGTAGTTTTTCTAAAATATTTATTGATAACTTAAAATCAAGTTTTTGAATTTCGGTACAGCTTACAGGGTTAGTAATGTTAGTATCCCACCAAATAATACTCTTGTCTTTTTTTTATTTTAAATATGGAACACACCGCGTCATCACCGCGGGCTGTCCCGCTTAATAAGTTTTTTTTTTAATTCACACTGGCTGTTTATACACTCACAAGACTGCAGCATTTTTCTTAATTTATGTAAAAAATTTCGTAGCTGACTACAGTTCTATTTTTAAAATTCATTCCCACCCTAAAGAGGGAAGTAATTACTATGAGTCTTTCCCGCCCTGTGGTGGGAAGCAGCGTCTTCCACTCGCTATTTGGATCAAACAAACACTACTTTCCGAGTATGAGAAATGAAAAATATTTTCAAGCAAAACTGGCTCTAAATGCCTAAAAAAAATTATTTAAAACGATGTTTTCAATCAGAAACGGACTTGTCCTTGTCTAGTTAGATGAATATTACACTCACTTTATATTTTCAATCAAAACCAGACGGATACCTATGAAATTTGTCTCCTAACATATTGTTTTCAAATAAAACCATACATTTCGGAAAAAAATTCTAAATTACATTTACTAAATGGCGTCCATAGTTCACCATCTTCAACTTCTACTTCAAAATCAACTGCACCTGAAAACCCGTCTATGTGATGACATAGACGGGTTTTCAGGTACAGTTGATTTTAGATTTTTTTTTTGTTGTAGATGTTCAACGGTTGAATCTCCCGTTAATTTTTTTGTAGAAGTCTTAGGCATCGTTCGATAGGACATGCATTAAACTTTTCAAATCATTTAACTTTGGTTCGGGAATATATTTTCCGTTAGGCCAAAGCGTATTCGTTAGTTCTTCAGTTGATGGGGTTGTATTTCCTCGTAATTTTTTCTTTTTACTTCTACATGTCATCATCCAGGTTTGTTCGCATAAAAATCGAAAACTAATCTTCTTTTTTGGCACATTCGATTCAGCCAAAATCGGTATCATTCGACATAAAACTGTCACCGGATTCCGAAACGCGTAGCCTGATTGTTTCAAGTGTTGGATGATCTTGTAACCGAGGATAGGAACGCCGCATAGTGTAAGATTTTGCAAATCTAGGCGGACAAAATTTGAAAATAAAACAATTGTTGTGTCTTGAAATAACTAATAAATTATATTTTTGTTCATTTAAGCTACCAATGACCCTAAATCGTTATTTAATCATCAGAATCACTGCTTTTTGTACTGCCCGCTTCGTCGGTATCGTCATCGCCGTCACTGTAATTATTTCGTTCAGGCCCGGTAGAGCTTGTAGAAACAACACATTTTTTTTTCTTCTGGTGTTCGACACTGCTATTTCTTTACTTTTTCATCTAATCGATAATCGATATGTAAGACGCATTTCATCATTCTTATTTGAGCATGAATTTTTTTTTTAAAACTAATAAAGTAAATTAGGAAATATTTAAATGATTCAATCAACACTTAATCCGGTTTCATTCGCTATTTGAGTTTTGTTCTATCCAATTTTATGCAGCGCAATAATATTTGCCCTCGCTTCAATATTTATATTTGACTGCATTTTGAAAATAATACGAGGGCTGCTATTTATGTTTCCGGAACTGGCTAGTTACAGAACAATATTAAAAAAGTAATTATAACATTTAAAAATGGAACTCTTTGGCTGAAGAATACAATTTGTTTCATGTAGCTGTCATTTGTTTTTCCTTTGTGGCGTCATTTTGAAAATTTCGTGACTTTATCACCATGGATTTAACACGTGAAAATGTTCGTGCTATGATTTATTACGATTTTCGGCGAGGGCTAACTCAAAAACAGTGCATCGATCAACTCACTTCGACTTTTAGGGACGAAGCACCATCGAAAACTACTGTGTATGACTGGTATAGTGAGTTTAATTGTGGGCGGTCTGTGCTCACGGACGAATTTAAAGAAGGTCGCCCTAAATCGGTTGTTGTACCTCAAAATATTGATGCTGTGCGGGAACTAATAATGCAAGATCGTCATGTTACATATCGCGAGATAGAGGCGTCTCTGGGCATAAGTATGACGAGTATTTATAAAATATTACACGAACATTTAGCTGTAAAAAAAAATTGTTCACGTTGGATTCCGCACAACTTGAGAATTGACCAAAAACGGACTCGTGTGGATTGGTGTAAAAAAATGTTACAAAAGTACAATCAGGGTGCGTCAAAAGCTGTCTATAATATCTACACAGGTTATGAAACTTGGATATATGCGTATGATCCTGAAACTAAACAACAATCTACGGTTTGGGTGTTCCAAGATGAGCCGAACCCAACAAAAGTCATTCGTTCAAAAAGCACTTTGAATCCAATGGTCGCTTGTTTTTTTGGTATAAATGGACATGTGGCTACAGTACCACTAGAGCATCGTAAAATGGTTAATTCTGAATGGTACACGAGCATTTGTTTGCCAGAAGTCTTTAAAGAAATAAGAAAGAACAACCGACAACGCAGAATCCTTCTTCATCATGACAATGATAGCTGCCACACATCGGCCGAAACAACTCGGTATTTGGAAGGTCAAAAGATCGAATTAACGGGTCATCCGCCGTACAGCCCCGACTAGGCCCCCAAAGACTTCTATTTATTCCCAACCATAAAGAATAAATTACGTGGTCAACGTTTTTCGAGCCGTGAAGAGGCCGTTGATGCGTTCAAAATGCACGTTTTGGAGATACCTCAATCGGAATAGAAAAAGTGCTACGAAAATTGGTTCCAACGTATGCAAAAGTGCATCGATCATCATGGCGAATATTTTGAAAAGCAATAATAATAAATGCTATATGTTTGTTTCACTTTGTTATTCCGGATACATAAATAGCAGCCCTCGTAACTACAACACCGCTAATAGATTTAAACATCTCGTCACTAACCAACATAGCCGTAACGAACAGCATACAGAAATCGAAATAATTTAGTTAGTTTTCTGTGGTCTACCTACTAACTTCATTATTTATGAGAACAAGACGAACGATCGAGACAAAAAAACTAATGATTATTTATCGGACTACCTAACAAAGTGAGTGTGTGTGCGTGTCTATAGTATAGAAACAATTTATAAGGTCGTAAGTCAAACCGAAGCGTCAATCTATTGCTTTGTGAGATTGCTAATCGACTTATTAACGCCACTATCCAATCAAAAAACCGGAAAATGTCGCAGAGAGTACTTGTTGGGAAACTCAAGATGCAAAAGCTCAAACATTGTTGGTTACGAGGATTTCAGAAAATTTCATGGTGCATATAATTACATGCAAAACCTCGGCAGAGATTAGAAAAAAGATAAATAGTATTTACGAACAGAAATCAGAAACAAGTATTCACATTGCAAAGGTTTTGTCAATTCAAATATGAAGAGGGTTCAGAAATGTCGGTATTTTTATCGAAGATACAAGAGTTGCAAAACCAAATAACTCGGTGAAAATATATGGGACAAGTTCGTCATAACCAAGGTTTTAATGTCTTTACCGGATGAATGCAGACATTTCGTGTCTGCGTGGGAGTCTGCGCCAGACGACAAGGAGACTTATCAGTACAAGATGCGTCAGTATGAATTTCCAGTTTGAATGTGTACTGTTTAATTAAGTTCTTTCTGTCTATATTTTCTATCCACCATTGTAACTCAGGATAAACAGTTTTTATAAGCGACATTTTGTCATCATAATTTTCATTGGAATCTTGCAATGCTAAGTACTTTTCTCTTTCTACAAACTTTGTGTATACCCAGCCGTAAGGGACAGCAGGACATATTGAAGTTAGGGAACCTAAGAGTTGGGAAAATTCTCTGATTTTACAAACACTTTTTAATTTGAAGTTGTGCAACTTTTTAAGAATGGAAATTTGTTTTTCTTTAGGTACTGAAACTGATAGATCCCTGGAATCTAGAGTAAATCCTAAGTAATCACATACTTGACTAGGATTTAACATACTTTTTTCATAATTTACAACAAATCCTAAGTTCTGTATTTTGCATGCTGAGTAAACTATATCTTTGACTCTTAAGTATGTTACAATGGGTTTCATAATTTTAGTGAATACTAATGGAGCGGTGCATAATCCAAAGGGTAAGCAATTGAATTGGTATAATTTGCCTTCAAAGTTAAATCTAAGATATTTTTTGGAAAGGTCAGAAATGGGGATAGAGAAATAAGCATCTTTTAAATAAATTTTAGTCATGTAGCTATTTCTTGAAATTAGCTTGCAAGCTGTTCTAGAATCCTCTAATTTAAAATGTTGGGTGTTTATGTACTTATTGAGGCCTTTTAAATTAAGTTTAAACCTGTATGTACCATTCGGTTTAGGTACAACAAAAATTGGGGATACATATTGATTATTTGTATTTGAACATTCATAAATTGCACCTAAAGCCAAAAGTTTCTTAATTTCTTCCTGAATAACGAGTCTATCGTTTGCTGACCAATTTTGCACATGGGCTTCATTTGGAGGTGGAATAGAAGCAAAAGGTATTTTGTAGCCATTAATCCACTGCAAGATAATTGGATCATTTGTAATTTTTGTCCAGTTCAAATGAAAAAAACCTAGTTTTGCCTGCATGTACCTCTAATTGTGACGCTGTTTGCGTGGTGGAGACCGCTTCCTTTGCTGTGTCTGCCTCTTCTTGTATGGTCTCGGGTACTGCTTTGCTGGCTGACGGTACTGGTACTGCCTGCTGCGATGTTTTTGTTGAGACGGCAGCGGACTTCTGAAGTTTTTCTTTTATTTGGGCTCCAGTCTGAATTGTTTGAGCCAATTTTATTTTTTCAGAACAAGAACTTCCGAATAGCATCTCGTCTGACTTTTCATTTTTAATGGCGTCTTTGACCAGTGAACTGGTGCCTGCTAGTGCGAAGTACCTTCTTGACAGCGAATCTTGATGGTATATGTATGTAGTGATTTTTGCTGCATCACTGAGGTATTCTATTAATTGCTTCGAGTTAAAGTTTCCCTTCATGACACTTGTCATAGCTTTTCCTATGGCTGATAAAACTTTCCCAGTTCGCCTTTGCCTTACTACAAGCCTATTGTCTCTTTTTGTAGAGATTTCAGACATGATTGCCTTGATTTCAGGATTTAAGGAAGGTGCTGCTGTATTGAAATTTTCTGGGTCAGGATACTTTTTAGTGATTTCTTCTTTGGTTTCCTTTTTCAAACATTCTCTCATAATGTTTTTCCATCTTGATGCTAACTGTGGATGTATTGGCTCACTTATCTCATTGGTATCCGCACCTTCAGGACCCAAGGCTAGGAGAAGTTCTTCAGCCACTTCGTCGTCGACTTGTTCATCGTCTGGAAGTTTAATATGCAGTGTAAGCCAAAAAAACAAATAGGCTCCAGCCAAATACATGTATTTTTGTTAAAATGAAAAGTAAAATATGTTACTAACAAGGGGACGGCACGACCTTGGGGAAACGGATTTTAATGAATTTTCGTGTAGTGGTAGTATACCGTGCGGGTACTACCGCTGTAAAATATTTCCGTCCAATGCCCAGTAGAAGCTGAGAAAAATGCATGTAAAGATGTTGTATACCGTTTGAACGTACTGTGGCGTAAGCGGTAATGCTCTAGACTCGTACGGAGTCTAGCTAGTTGACTTTTTTTTGTAAAAAATATAAATTTTATAAATATATTTAAATATTAAATTATGATTTGGAACAAAATAAAATCGAGTTCTTATAAATATTTTTTTATTAATACAATTATTAATACAATATTTTATAATTAAAAATCATTTTAACATTCAGGTGTACATGATCCTGAATGATAATTATGATAAAAACATTCGAAACAAAAATTCTTTCTACACCAAGAACAACAAATAAATACTGTTTTTTTACAATCACAATGTGTTTTCAAACGATCCACTGAAAAACGCGCTTCATTTACATTTGTAAAAAATTTTTTCGTATTACAAAGTCCACTGGCATACCAAGTATATTGTATCATTTCATGAAATATTGGCGCTGATAATTGGTGATGAACAATTGAGTGAATTTTCAAGCAATCTAGAGCATTACTGCTTACGCCACAGTACGTTCAAACGGTATACAACATCTTTACATGCATTTTTCTCAGCTTCTACTGGACATTGGACGGAAACATTTTACAGTGGTAGTACCCACATGGTATACTACCACTACACGAAAATTCATTAAAATTCGTTTCCCCAAGGTCGTGCCGTCCCCTTGTAAGTATGTCTATCCTCCATGTGATAGCGCTCAATTTTGTTAGTTGGTCTATCCTCTAAGTGATAGCTCTGAAGTGTAACAATGAATGATGTCAAATAGTATGTCTATCCTCTGCATGTGATAGCTCACTACTTGAATCGAGTAATGTCTACCCGCTATTGTAGTAGCTCAGGCCAGGTTTTTTGGTGTAGTGAATAGATACCCATATTACGACCACCCATGCATTTGAAGCTAAATACCTATTTCAATATTAGGTATGATTATATACTTGAGATCACCAAAGGCATGTCCACGTTCGATGTTGAGGGTTCCATAGAGACTGCCCTCTTGCTAGGAGGGGAATCCGTTGGTGTAACACATCCATCTTCTTTCGTTTCTTCATTCTTCTTTAATCGTTTCTGCCATTTCTTCAGTTTCTGTCTGATTTTTTCAGCTTCTTCCTCTTCTCATTGTAGATAAGTTTTCCACACGCGATTTAACGTTATTTGAAACGAAACGAATAAAAGAAGAAACTCGTCGAAACGTGTCTGTTGACTTGAAATTTTCAAAGAAAAGTTTTCACTTTGACACTTTGATTGACAGACAAAAACGCGCGGGTAGCATATCCGGTGCCGATTTTGAACGAACGGAAAGAACGGAACAAATAAACATGAACATGTACCTCAAGGTTTGTTTTATAGACTGATTCTAGACTAGACTTCTATCTAGTATTTATCTTCTCCATTTATATAAATTAATAACTTACCGGAATTGTCAAACAATGATATTGCTTTTGTTGGAAATAATGATGACACGAACGTTCACCTCACTTACCAAATACACTTTTTGCGACTTTTTCGTCTTGTAAATACTATTTTACACGGCTGTAAAGTTGAATATGCTAATTTAATCACTGTAAAAATCACTTTTACTGCTAAAACTTACTTAATTACACAAAAAACTATTTTTAGTTGCTGAGGCGCAGTGACAGCGCCGTGCACAAAAACCGTAATGAAGTTGACAGGCTCGTTCGGAAACACGAAGAGAGTTTTTTGTTTTGGATGGGACCTTTAAATATTGTGGCGACGCCGGAGCACAAGTCGTAGACTACACTGTTAAACCGTCTCGGACAAGGAGAGAGTATAATAGTTTGCGGCACTCGTACGCCAAAACTATTGATTTTACCAAAAAATTGTGAAGACATAAATTGAAGGAAATTTTCTCTAGTTTAATTTTGTTGATTAATGAATAATGTGTTATCGTAAAAATAGTTGGAAAGGAGATATTGTCAAAAAACTGCTAGGCGCCATTTTTGCGAGCGGCAAAGATTAAACAATGAGCAACAAAGTGAAAATTCGAAGAGAACACGTCGAACTCAATAGAATAACCAATTTTCAAAACTCCCGGAAAAAAATCCATGTAACACCCTTGTAGCGGCATATTCACATATACATTACACATTATACATTTATTTACATATGTATATACACACACTTCTACAGAATTTATCATAATTATTTAGTATATACGATTTTACACTTTCTGCTAATGATCGTGCCATCCCTTTAATTTGTGTTGCTGCTGAGTGTTTTTCAACTTTGAGTCCTAAAATCTGAGATAACTCAGGGAGTCTACCACTATTGATCAATAGATATGATAAATGCTCAAAAAAAGAGGCAGGATAATCAGAACTTAATGAAAGTATATAGTCCCTCAATTGCTTACTAGATTGCAAAGCACCAACTAATAAGTAGTTAATGTCACAAGATCTAAATTCTGACATGAAGTTGCTACTTATTCTTTCTGATGACTCATCCGTCTTTGGGTTTCCATAAGATTCCCTTGAGTCATGTATATCAGATTCATAGAGTCTGGTTTGCGATAACCTTCTTCCTATTGATACTGACATAGCAAGTGTGCATACTCTGATACAGGGTGTTAAATCCACTGTATTAAATTGTGGTTTGGGTAAACTTATCATCATAGCAGAATGGTAACTCAATGCTCTATCATCTATTGTTATAGGTTGATTAATTATAAGATAAGTACAGTCTTTACAGTATAAAGGGATGGCATAAGTATCCAAACACTTGATAACCTCTTATTGCCTTCTCTGATATATAATTTTGAATGAATAAGAAAATCTCTTGGAAGAAGAGATTGTAATCCTCATTTCCTCTAAGAGCTCTTCCTAATTGGTTGGTGTTGATTGTTATATGAGTAGCAAGATTTGTTGTGAGAGAATACAAAGCAGATCTTTTTTGTGATGAAGCCTTAAACCTATGTTCATAACTCCCACCGTAGTTCTTACCACACCAGTCTTCAAGTGGTGTTTCTTGAAATACTCGAGGGAGTGTCTTCAACTTATCGTCTATCATCTTCTTAACAAGGTTAATTAATGAACTGGTATTATCCATCCTTATGAGATATGTCATGATATAAAATAGCTTTCTTATTGATTTAATTGTGGGATTTGGACATGTTACAGTTAATTTAGGTTTTGTCATCTTCTCCGGTGTAGATGAACCCAAGTAAGGGGTATAAGGTCCTCTTACTCTTAATGCCTCTTTCCCTTGTGTTTTTAAGCTGTATGATACCTTAGCAATAATGCAATCAGATCTCTCATCTTCTCTGGACTGGTCATAGTCTTGTATAATTACCTGTTCACAAGGGACTGGACTGGTTATTCCTGTTATAGGGAAACCCCATGATAAAGTTCTTGCTTTTTTAGCTGCTTGGAATGTACATGTCTCTGTCTCCAAAATATCCCCGATTAGATGTTTATCTAGTTTGATAATATTTCTGGTTTGGAATCTTCTATCCAGTACTTGAATAGCTTCTTTATCTTTGAGTGAACCAGCATGGAATATTGTCTCTCCTTCTTCTGACTGTTCATTAATCATTCTATTTATAGTTTGAATGTTAGAGAAACTCCCTATAAGCTGAAGGTGGATACCCTCATTTGAGTTCTTAAGGATTTCATGAGCTAAGTTAGCTATAAAGGGATTCATGGTAATTAGTATAGAACATAATCTCTCTAGATCCTCCCTATTTGCTCCTAGTACTTTAAGGACTTGAGGGTTCGTAACATAACCGGGCAGAAAATCTTCGACTATTTCCCTGGCTCTTCTCTCAAAATTTGGGAGCCCTGATATATTTAGACTATACATATCTTCTACTAATCTGATAGGATCCATTGGTTCTTTAATAATACAAGGCAAAACTTGGAGCAACCCATAATAAACTTCAGGATAATCTCTCTTAATTACTGACCAGATTTTAAGCCAGATAGGGAGCGGATCTGGACAACCTCTCTGACAATGTTGATACATATTAGAAATGGGTAGTCCACCAAAAATAGATGGAATATTTAATAGAATAGGCAACCTCAATTTGTCTTCTATAGGTCTTATAAGGCCCTTTCTTCTCATAATATTACCAGCCTCTAACGAGTAGAGGAGAAAAGGTACACAAGGAGATGAATAGTTCCTGGATAAATTTTCAGTAGTGGTTGATGCACTCGTTAATAGTGACTGAAGAGAAGGAAATCCTTCATTAATGTCTGGAACCATTCTATTGAGTCTTTTAAGACTATCATCAACTCTAATGGACTTAAAGAATCTAATTTTTGAGTATTCAAACAAATTTTTTGAATACCAGGTCTCTTCCAATTTCAATTTAAGTCCTCCCAAGCCAAAATAATGATCAAGTGTGTTAAGAAGTAGCCTAATATGATAGTTAGGATCAGATTGCTGTTGCTTATTTAGTTTAAGATGAATGACTTGATTATCTCCTTGTCCCATCGTTTCTCCTGTGAGATTACAGTCATCTAGTGCAAGTTTGATTATCATAATCGTAGTAAGAGTCCATGCCGTTTGACGCATACCTTCAAAACCTCCGAGTTGATCATAATGGCAAAAGTCTCCCTCTAGGGGTTCATCATTGGGTCCAATTTCTGGAGGTGTTAATCTTGAACTTAGTACATACATCTATTGAACCATAGGTGGGAGTCTGAGTAGAGGTTCTTCCTCCCATGGAGACTATCCAATTCAGAGAAAATATACTTATTGAGATCATGTCTCTGTAACTGATTCCATTTGGCTAAATCTAAATTTAAGTTAGCATCCTTATCCATTCTCTTTGTGACCTCTAACTCTGTATTAGTCATCGTTTGTTCTCTTACAAATGGCAATATATTATCAATAAGAGATTTCTCAAGACAGACTTGGAGTAACCTCATTTCAAATGTCTGTTTACAAAATACTCTTCCTAACACATTCAACTCTCTCTCTTTCCTACATAACTGAACTATATCATCTCGAGTATGGTTATAATATAGGTTTTCTTGCTCATTAATTTTCTTTGATAGTTCTCCCTCTTCACCTTTTAGATATCTTGCTAGTACCCTCGGTTCATAGGTGCCTGAACTTTTCGACTTCCTTTGATTATACATAATTTTAAATGCGCATGGATCATAAGGTATAAACCACTCTTCTCTTGGTGGAGCACAAGCTGTGTCTTTCAGAAGTTCTTTCTCATCGATCTCTAGTGCAATATCGTGGTTTTTTAATAATTGTACATTTGCCCAGTCACTTAAAGGTATTAAAGCCTGTTCCTTCTTAGTGGGAAGTCTTGACTCGGTTAAGCAGGTCTCTAACACTAGACTAATAGTTCCAGTTATCTGTAAATTCAATATACTATAAAAAAGAGAAGCACAAAATAAAGCAAAAGAGTAAAAATAATTATTTATTATCAATATACTATAAAAAAAGAGAAGCACAAAATAAAGCAAAAGAGTAAAAATAATTATTTATTTATTAGAGAAAATAAATAAAAATATTTTGCTATATTATAATTATTATATCTATGTCTACCTAAAAAATAACATAAATTGCAGCGATAGTGTTAATGAAGATACCGAGTGAGGTCAATCAACCAGCTTGTATAAAACAGAGAATTTTTATTTCACAAATACAGTAACCTGGATTAAGTGTAAGTATAGGGCTTTAGTAATTACATAAATAGCTGCTTTAAACATTACTAGACATGTTAAAAAAAATACAAGCATATTTATATACCTATTATTGTTTTACAATTGCAATTATGGTTTTCAAGAAAGATTAGCCTTTTGTTAGATTGTTATAATATTCTTGAATTGTTAATAATATGTTGTCTAAAAATCCAGCTGGAGCTTGGATATTGTTTTGGTGTCTTGCCCAACCAAGGTACCAGATTATTGTCATAACGTGACAACAACAACCAACGGTCCTGTTTCCTACAAGGAAACTACAATAGTACCCTAAAAAAGCTTCCAACAGACAGCTTCCTCGGTTTGAGCATTGGTTATCCAACGCGAAAGTCTTGTTTGATGGTGTGCAGAAAGCGAGGATATGAGATGCCTCTGCAACCTTTGCATGGCTATTCCGCAGTTGATGCACCACATTTGATCCACAAAACAAATCCGGAACGCAATGCAAATCAGAGTCCAGTGTTAATAGCATGGTAATTGAGTGGTGGAAGGTATCAGTCCGTAGGAATAAGCAGGGGTCAAAATAGGAATATTCGCAAAAACACAAACACAGTAGGTACGCAATGAAGGACATGCAATAACATTATTTCATTACATTGACATTCGACATAGACAACGTGTTATGGTTGTTGGGGCTGGCAGGGGCTTGTGACTTCAATGAAACACTTGATTCTTAGACGAGTTATATTTAGCGTGCGTGAGCATGGCGACGGGAACCAGGAAGAAGAGGCATAGAGCAGAGAGCGACCACAGACAATATATATTTTAAGGTTGCGTTCGTATCTACGTAACATCTCCCTTATAAACTAAAAGAAAGCAGTTTATACATTACAATGGCAATGGAGTAAAAGGTAAGTGTTTTTTTTTTTTTACAATATTTTGGCAAAACTATTTATTTGACATTATTGACATGACATTTGACAACTTAAAACAATCTTATAACTAATTAATACAAACATTTTCACAATTAAATTAAAAATAACTCTTAAACTATGTTTTACAAATTACCAAAATTTTCTTGGCTTTATAATAGCTCTACCAAATGAAGAGTAAGAGGTATTCGGTTGATTTGTGTGTACGTTAGGCGTTTGTAATGTGTTTGTTTTTGTTTCAGGATTTTCAAGTTTACGACGAGCAGGGCTAGTTGGACAAGGAGACTGATGGTTTGAAGGATTGGAAGACTGCGGAGTATCGTTGGACTGAGGACTGGGTACAGGAGTGCGAGAAGGAGACTTATTAGGAGAATATTTGGATTTTATGACGTGATGACGATTGCGACGAAAAGTTCCTTCTGGAGAGGCAATTGTGTACGACCTAGGCTGTGGACCTATATCTGAAACAATACCTGGAGTCCAAACACTATGAGGCTGTTTCTGAAAATAGACTTTATCACCTGTGTTAAGCGGTGGCAACGATTTTGTGTGTTGATTGTAATAAACTTGTGATTTATTATTCTGTGTTTCCTTATTAACCTTTAATGACTTATAGTTAGGTATTTTAGGTTTCAAATTCTGTTCTAAGACTGGAAGTTTAGTTCTAAGTGTTCTAGACATAAGTAATTGTGCAGGTGAAAACATATTTTCTTTTGGTGTGTTCCTATATTGTAATAGTGCTAAGTGAGGGTCTGTTTTGTCTGCAAGGCACTTTTTTAACATATTTTTAATGGTGCCTATTGACCTTTCGACAAGTCCATTGGACTGGCTATAGTATGGACTGGAAGTTACATGATCAATTTGCCAATCTTTAGTGAAATCACGGAACTCTCTTGAATTGAATGGAGGACCATTGTCGGAAACTAAAATAGCTGGAATTCCATGTCTGGCAAAAATAGATTTCAAATGACTGATAACAATATTACTACAAGAACCTCTTGTTAGCTTGACAATTTCAACGTATTTAGAAAAATAATCTACAACTATGACATATTTATCAGAATTAAAATCAAATAAATCTAAACCGACTTTATACCAAGGGATAAGCTTTATATCATGTGGCTTTAAGGGCTCTTTAGAATTGCTGCGCCTGTAAGAGAGACAGATATGACAATTACTAATAAACTTATCTATTTCAGTATACATATTAGGCCAATATATTAAGTTCTTTGCTAGTCTTTGACAACTATGTATACCTTGATGTCCTTCATGGATCTGTTTCAGAATCTCATTTCTCATACTATTAGGTATAACAATACTATTGTTTTTAAAAACTATACCATTAATGACATGTAACTCTGTTTTTAATGGAAAATAAGGCTTTATAATGTCAGGCAATGATTTCTTATGCTCTGGCCAACCTGTTTTGCAATATTTAATTAGCAATAGTAATTCCTGATCTTGTGAGGTCTGTTCTTGGATAGCTTTTAATCTATTTTGACTAACTGACAGAGATCTAATCACTAAATTGACATGTAAATCTAAGTCTGCATCCAGATCTACTAAGGACTGTTCTGGTAAAGCTGCTCTGGACAATGTGTCAGCTACACTACATATAAGTATTTACCAGGCTTGTAAGTGACATTTAAATCATAAGGTTGTAACCTCAGCATAATTCTTTGAAGACGTGGTGGTATATTATAAATT
Source organism: Amphipoea lucens (assembly GCA_947508005.1). Taxonomy (NCBI): domain Eukaryota; kingdom Metazoa; phylum Arthropoda; class Insecta; order Lepidoptera; family Noctuidae; genus Amphipoea; species Amphipoea lucens. The sequence goes on from OX382375.1 coordinate 12,517,800, forward strand.
GGCTTGTTCATGAGTGAAACTATGGGCTTATGGTCTGTTTCTACTATAGTATGACGGCCATAGATGTACTGATGGAATTTTGTACATCCAAAAAGAATAGCCAGTAATTCTTTCTCAATTTGGGAATATGACTGTTGGGAAGCAGTTAGTGAAGCTGATGAATAAGCTATTGGTTGCTTATCATGAAAAATAACTGCACCCATGGCATCTTTTGATGAATCGACTGACAATGTAATAGGCTTATTTTGATCATAATAAGTTAAGACTGGAGCTTTGGTTATACATTCTTTAAGTAAGTTAAATTCAGACATGTGTTTATCTTGCCAGCACCACTCATTATCTTTAGAAAGTAAAGTTCTTAACTTAGAAGTTTTTTCAGACAAATTATCTATATAAGAACCTAAATAAGTTATCATACCCAAAAAACGTTGTAATTCATTTATATTAGTGGGTGGTGGCATTTTGCATATGGCTTTTATTTTGTTTTCATCGACTCTTACACCTTCTTTACTAAAAATATGTCCTAAATATTTGACCTCTGTTTTGCAAATGTTAGATTTTTCTTTGTTAAATTTAATGCCAATTTCTCTAGCTCTTTCTAAGACTTGTTTTAGTCTGGAATCATGTTCCTCTTTACTACAACCGTATATTAAAAAATCATCCATCATGATTTTGACATCTGGTATATCATTAAATCTTTTTGTCATTTCTGCATGGAAAAGTTCTGGGGCAGCATTTATACCAAAAGGTAGTCTCAAGAACCTATAACGACCTTGAGGTGTTATGAAAGTACAAAGCTTAGAGGAAGCTTCATCTAATTTGAGCATATAAAAACCTTTGTTGGCATCTAATGTTGTATAACATTGTGAACCAGAGAGGCTGGATTTGATTTCATCAATTGTTGGAAATTGGTAGTGAGGACGCATTATGACTTTGTTGAGTTTCCTTGGATCTATGCACAATCTAAGTGAACCATTTCTCTTAGTTGCAATGACAATTGGACTGACCCATTCTGTAGGCTGATCGACTTTGGCTATGACTTGATCATTTTCTAATGTTTTTAATTCTTGACTTAATTCTTTTAAGAGACTGAATGGTATGCGTCTACAAGCATCAATAGAAGGTATAGCATCAGGTTTTAGTGTTACACTTAACACTAAAACCTGATGCTATACCTTCTATTAAAAGACTATGAATGTCACTACATTCATAGTCTTTTAGACAACCTAATCCACTAAAGAGATCTTTATACTCTGTTAAGTCTGACTCGACTGACTGCTGGAATTGGACATTGTGAACTCTTTTTAATAGTTTTAAATCTTCACAGCTTTGACGACCTATAATGTTTCTGCATGGCAAGTCTACTATATAAAAGTTAGTTGTATACTCTTTGTTGTTATGAGTGACAGTTAATGTACATTGACCTATTGTAGGCAAAATTTCCCCACTGAAAGTTGAAAGTTTGTGACTACTTTTCTTAATATTAGACAATGGCAAATTAAGTTTTTTATAAAAGTTAAATGACAAAATATTTGTATCAGCACCGGTATCTAGCAAAAAATTAACATCTTGTTTATGTATGGACAATTTAGTACAGTATGGATTATTAACATTAGATGAAATCTCATTAGTATATAAACTATTTAGAAAGTAAGTATCTGACGTATTACCGTTTGAGTCTTCTTCGATGAGCCTTACATGCTTGCTGCGACAACATTTGGCGAAGTGATTTGGCTTATGACAGATTTTGCAGGTGACTCCCAAGGCTGGACATCTTGCTCGGTGTACTTGATCACATCTGGAACATTTTTCTTTGGACCCGTGACTGGATTGACTTTGCTGACGATTATGACTTGACTGGTGGCTGCGTCTTTCTTCCTGACGGTTTTGGTTTGATTGACGATGTTGACTCGATTGACGTTGATTTGACTGATGATGTTGGCTTGACATATGTTTTTGACTTGACTGACGTGGTTGACGCTTTGATCTAATGAGATTTATTTCTTCAGTTTCTATGGATTTTGCTTCTGCTTTGGTATTTCTCAGTGTCTTCGCGATTGATACAGCTTCGTCGAATGTTTTCGGCTTTTCAAGAAGGATTTTTTCGCGAATGTATGCGCATGATGCGTTGAGATTCCAAGAGAACACATCTTTAAGAAGGTCATCAGTTAGACTTCCAAAGTTAAATTGTAGTCCAATGTTTTTTAGTTGTGTAGCATAAGTTTCTATTTCTTCGTCTGGTCCTTGTTTTCGATTGAAGAGTTTGTGCCGTTCTACCGAAGCTTCAAATTTGCCTAGTAACTCTTTATATGTTATATCTTTTATGCCCACATTGAAGGAATAATATATTTGGAGTGCATCTGGCCCGATAGTATGTAACAAAATGGCTACTTTTCTGAAGTCCGGCTCCTCTTCAAGATTGTTTGCAATCATATAGATATTGAGACTTGTTTTGAAATTTTTCCAAGCCAGTGGCATATTATTGGAATTGACATTGAGGGTGAAATTACCCTGTGGCAGACTTGCAGGAGGGCGACTTTTAGACGACTCGTCTTTTTCTTTGTCCGGCATCTTGGTGATGGACGACACGTGTTAGAAAATTTTTATTTTCTCACCAGTATGGTTACGACTTTACGATGACTTCCTGCGGCTCTTCTTCTGACACCATGTTATGATTGTTGGGGCTGGCAGGGGCTTGTGACTTCAATGAAACACTTGATTCTTAGACGAGTTATATTTAGCGTGCGTGGGCATGGCGACGGGAACCAGGAAGAAGAGGCATAGAGCAGAGAGCGACCACAGACAATATATATTTTAAGGTTGCGTTCGTATCTACGTAACACAACGCACATTGTCAAACAAGTAAACGCGTTCCGTTTTATGATTTTTTTTTTGTGTGAAATATAAAAAAAACTATCTTAAGCATCAATATTATGAAAAAACAATTTTATTAAATGCAACAAATACCAAAGAAGATAGTTTTGTAAGAATAAAATGTTACTAATATGAGCATTTTGTCGTCCACATCACATATCTACAAGTAGTATGCATGGTATGGGACGCCCATTAATATATTTATCTTTCTCTATGGCCCACTATGGCGGACGTTGGCAAACGGTACTTTGAATTCATCTTGCATTACTAAATATTTTGAAATAAAAACTGACGAGTTCAGAGAGGTTAAAAACTACGTATTAATTCATTTTTCTATTTTTAATATACAATATTATTAACTATGTATGTGTATATGGAATGTACTTTTTTGTCCATGTCTTTTAAAACGAGGATCGAGAAACATGCAATTCCCGAATGTCTTGCTATTATTTAAATTTAAAAACCTTCGTTTTATATTGCCTATAAGGTCCTGACGTAACCCATCTACGACTGGTATGAAAACATTGTGATCCCCCAATTGTTCCAATGCTTTTATTTATAGGAATCACTAAGCTGCCGGTTATGTACTTTTGTTTGCCCACTTAACTCGCGTGTGACTTCTTCACAAGGATGGAATATCTGACATAACTCTTGACAGATTTGCCACTCGTAGCTGAAAACGGGGTTCATCCCCAAGTTCACCATCGCACGATTTAGGGGTTCTTTGAGTTCTACACACCTTTGGAGCATATAATAAGTGGAGTTCCACCTCGTTTGAACTTCTTGTAAGGGCCGTTTAGCCGTGGTGCCGGCTTGTTCCTGGTACCGTTTCAGCTTTTCCCATGCAACATAACATGGGAAATGTTTCCATACTAGTTCCCTTTTAATAGCACTTTTGATGTTGGCGCCATTATCTGTTACGGCCAAAAGTATTTTATCCGCCACATTCCATTCCTGACACATAAGTTTGACAGAGTTAGCCAAATTTTTTGCCGTATGGGTTTGCAGTAGAGGAATACAATCTAATAAGAAAGATTTGAGGGCAAACTCTTCCTCCTCGATGTAATGCCCAGTCACGGTTAGCACCGAGTCGTTGGCGCTGGCGTCCAAATATCTACTGCAATGCATAGCGACTTTACTTGGTTGGAAACGGTTTCTTTCAAGTCTGCCTTAACCTTCTCATACACTGCCGGCAACAAGGTTGGCAAAATATTTTCTTGTAGGGATGGTATAGTTCGGAAACGCGTACTCTATCAGCTCCCGAAACCCAAGATCCTCAACTATCCTAAAAGGCTGAAAATCTTTTATAAAAAGATTCATATTTTTTTTGTCTATTTCCGCTTTGACAATATTGCCTCGCCTCGGTACAAAATTTGTAATAGGCTGATGGCCATACGTTCTCCTTGGTGGTGGTGGCTGTAACTGCGGCTGTGTGAATACCTGCGATGACTGGGTTGGCGGTGCGGATGATGACTGGGAAGATGGCTCAGTTGATGGTTCTGCTTGTGACTGGGATGGCACTACTAATTGTCCGCTGGCACTGGAACTACCGATTCTGTCAAGCACCCGAACCGTGGGATGCTTTCTATCGATATGTTTCTTAAGATTAGTCACGGAGGCTCTAAAAGTCAATTTCGCTTTACATATATTACAGGTCGCGTAGTGACCATCTATATCCACAAAATGGTCCCACACAACACTAACTTTTCTATTTACACTAGCCATTGTTTTTCTTACTCAAACGTTTTACTATTCACAAACTACTTAATTTAAAATTAAAAAAAAAATAAAGAAGACTAAAATTTAAAACACTTAACCACCTAAATCTAAACTATAAAACAAATAACCTAAACTAAAAAACTATACTTATACATAAATCGAATGTGAACACTGAACACTAATGCGCCTTAAACACTGAAAAAGGTTTTCGAAAAAATTACGATTCAGTCTGGTGAAACTTCTATACAAAAAAAACGATGTATGGAACGGACTGTCTTTTTAATGGCAGCTATAATTCGTCAAAATTAAAAAGAACACTAAGAACCTTGGGGCTATATCGGTCTATGACACTTCAATACATAGACGGATTATATCGACCACAGAGCACTTTAGTCTGTGCTTTAGTCGACCGCCATTTTGACTGTCATTCTCAAAGAGTATGTAACACTCACTCGCTAGCGTTTGACAGTTACTCTGTTATTGTTTTCTAAAGTAATATTTTCGCGAATATATTGCACTAAAGTGTATTAAATAAGCATTTTGTTGTTACAAGTTTGTTGTCCGTTCGTCATCGAGTGTTTGTGTAAAACAATATGGGAAAAATAACGTGTGAAATTTGTGGTATAAAAACTTGCCGGGTTGGTGATAACAAACGTGTTTTATGGCGAAATTTCCATTAAATGAAGAACGGTAAGCATGATTGTTTATTTGTTTCTCTAAAGAAGTATATTCTAGTACAATTCCTAAAGGTTTAGTGCATTTTAACAAAAAAATAAACTTATTCAAAACATTGCATAGTGTTTAACTATCAACCAGGATTTATCGACATCGATGTTTAGTTACGGAAATAACCGGAGGTCCGGAGAAGCCATATTTAAGCAGTGGACTTATGTCTGCTGATGATGATAATTTTTTTATTGTTGTTTTTTAAAGAAGTAAAATCATGTTTTCTCAATTTTATTAGTTACACAAGGTTTTGAATTTTAAGAAGAGAACATAACTACCACCGCACTTTGTGTGAACCAAGTTAGTTGAATTTTCTTTTTTTAACAGATGTGTCAATATGAGTATTTCTATTTTTATTTTACAGAACCTTCAACATCAACCTCACAAACAAAAATTATACTGGAAACAGATTGTTCTATTACAAGTAAGCATTGTTGTGTTTTTTTTTTCTGTCTTGTTGTGTATATTTTATTTTAGATTGTACGTACTAGAAGGGAGTAAGTAGAGAGTAGGTACGAATTATTTTATGGGTTTTAACACCGATTTTTTCTTCACGTTTCAGCATCATTAGTGTCACCAAGAAAACATCAGGACAAAGAAGCTGTCCCAATGACACCTCGGAAGCGAAAGTTAATTAAGAAACTTAAATCAAATCGAATTTTGATAAAAAATCTTAAACAAAAAGTCGATAAAATAGAAAATATAAGATCACCGGTCTTGAAAAGTTTAATAGATTCTTCAATAGCAAACCAAAATCGCAAACCCAAAGGCAAACGTTGGACTAAATTAAATAAAACCGTAGCTCTAGCTATTTACAAAAAGTCACCTAAAGCATATAGGTATTTGTCCCAACTTTTACCTATGCCTAGTATCAGAACGTTACAAACAGTTTTAGAAAATATGAAAATGGATACTGGCATCGATCCCATAAGTATGAGTCAATTTAAAAAAAAATCACAAAGTTTATCAGACAAAGATAAAACTTGTGTTATTCTTTTTGATGAAATAGCACTAAAAAAAAGGCTAATATATAATGTTACCACTGATAAAATAGATGGTTATGAGGACCTAGGTGATGAAAAAAGATCTGAAAAAATTGCTGATCACGCATTAGTTATCATGCTTCAAGGGGTGCATAAAAGTACGAAGCAGCCTATTGCACACTATTTCGTTAAGGGAACTATAGCTGCTGAAAGGTTAGCTATTATAATAAAAGATGTAATTCGAGCTGTAACTGAAGCAGGTTATGAAGTAATAGCTACGGTTTGCGATCAGGGTCCAACAAACATGGAGCATTAAATTTGCTCAAGACGTGGGGACATTCTGCGGAACCACACTACTTTTTTCTAGATGAAAAAAAAATCTTTATAATTTATGATGTTCCGCATCTTTTCAAATCCATAAGAAATAATTTTCTACAGGGAGGGGAATTGATTATGAATAATAAAAAAGGTAAATGGGCCCATTTGATCAAACTGGAAGAAATAAACAGCAGTACTCTACATTTCAAAAAAATGACAAAATTCCATGTAAACCCGAAATTTAGAACCAAAATGAGAGTTAAACTAGCTGCTCAAATTTTGAGTAATACAGTTGCAGCTATACTAAAACTACTGGCCCAAAGTGTTGAAAACCAAGGGGAAAAACAGGAAATTCTTCAAACAGCATATATAGTTGAAGAGCTTGATCAGTTGTTTGATTGTACAAATGGACCAGCTTCTAGAAGCGATATAAAAAGACACATTCGGCAAAATGTTAGTAAAAATAGTTTCCACCATAGAAGATGGATTGAATTTAAAAATAAAATAAGAACATTACATTTCTTAAAATCGGACAGTCAACTGAGATTGAGAAATATTAGATGCGTGAATGGATATTTCATCACATTGTCTTCTTTACAAGACATTTGAAATTATTTACATTCTGTTAAAAATTTCAAATATATGAACCTGCGACAACTTAACCAGGATGCACTGGAAAATTTATTCGGCCAGATACGACAGCATTGTCCCACTAATAGAAACCCAACATGCCATCATTTCACTTGCGAATTAAAGTCTGCAATTCTCACACGTCTCAGTGCACCACTAAGCAGAGGGAGCAATTGTGAAAAAGATAACAATGAAATCATAATAGACTTCCAAGAAATAGTTTTTCCGAAGAAAAAATGCGAAGCTGTGAAGCCAACTGAGAGTGCAGCCAGTGACATTGACATCGAAAATTTTCAAGATGTTCCTATTTTGCACATAATCGAAAATATTGAAGAACAAAATTATTTGGCGGACATTGAAAAAAAATTCAAGAAATTTGCAAAACAGCCCACAGTATATGTGAGCGGCTATTTAGCATCTGTATGTCTAAAAGGCGTGGACTGTTTAAAATGCATAGATACCATGAAGGTTTCTAACCCACAACCAAACACAATATATAATTATATTGCATTACGAGAGTGGTGGACAGACAAAACTTCGCTGACATATCCCAGTCTTCAGTTATGTCAGGCAATAGACGATGCGACAAATGTATTTGATAACAAAGTTAAACCATATATTTTCTCAAAAAATACAACATTATTTTTAGTATATGCGAAACCTGAATATAGTTTGTTCAGAATAAGTAACTGAATCGATTCCAATAATTTTTACCCCATGTTATATTTTGTCCCAAAAATATTTAAAAAAGGTTAAAAGTTGGGCATCTAGCGACACGTAGGTAGTTATCTACCATACGCGCATAAGGCTAAGTTCATATGACCGCGCGGAGCCGCGCGGAACCTTCGACCGCGCGGTACAAGATCGAAGTAAACAGCTAGTATTGTTTACATCACCGCGCGGTACCGCGCGGTACCGCGCGTCGCGCTCCGACCCGCGCGCTAGTTCTTGAACCGCGAGGAACCGCGCGGCACCGCGCGGTTCAAGTTCTACAAACTTGTACCGACCTGTTCAGTTGATCCGCGCGTGTTGAGACGGATAGACGCATAGATTGAAGAAAAAATGATCACCGAAGAAGACGACATTGTATCCATCGATTTGCTTATCGACGAGATTGAAAAAAGAGAAGCTATCTGGAATATTAACTCCAAGGAATATTCGAATAAAATAATAAAAAGAAGATCTTGGGAAGAATTAGTTTTAATTTTCTGCAATCAGAAAATGTTGATTCGAACAACGTTAAATCATCTTCAATTGAACATTTGCCCAGAAAGAAATATAAACTGAACCCAGCCGATGAGCATTTCGCAAATATTTTAGAAAGGAGTATAGATGCTCGTAATAAAAATGTAACAGAAAAAAAAGAAGAAGATGATGAAGATAAGTTATTTTGTCTTTCATTGGTTAAGGAAATAAAAAAAGTTTCCGAAAAAAGGCGCTTGAAGTTGAAAATTGAAATGTATAATTTATTACAGCGCTACCAATCCGCAGAAGCACAGTCATTTGGAGACATTAACTACCCGTCTACTTCATATAATTCAGAACAGCAGCCAAGAAACTATTCAACTTCATTCAGAAGTCCTCAATATAGAGACTCAATGCAGTATTCTGATAGAGAAGCTTCAACACAATATGGTTATACAACTAGTTCCTACACTTCACCTCCCACAAATTTTTCACAAGTAACATCACCCGGGTCATACGAAGATTCTCAAGAACTGGATTTATTCAATAATAATAATTAAAATATAATTTGCTGGAAAGTCTCGTATTTGATTTCTCGTTTCAAAGATTTTTGTTTAGTGATTGTTTCTTTTAATAAAGAATTAACTTACCGTATTGTTACTATGAGTTTTTCTTTTGGTGATATGCAATATCTAATAGCATCTTCACTGGGTTTTAAATCGTTCTCAACACAATCATATAAAAAATCAAAAGATGCAACAGACATCCTGAAGTAGTTAAAAAATTTTTCTTCATGTAGTCTCAGGTCGGGATACAAAGTAATGTACAGGCTTGAAGAAAGTCTTTCACTTAAAACGGGATGCACCCAGTATCGTCTTTGTCTTCTTCTGCGACGTCTCAGCCTTCGGTATAAAATCCATAAGCAAATTGCCTCCTCCACGTCCATTCTTAAGCAATGTTGATGCCAGACTGCCGCGCATACATTTGCCGTCATGTGAATGCTCTTACCGCGCGGCTCCGCGCGGTCATATGAACTTAGCCTAATAGGCCTGCGCGGCGCGGGCGCACAGCGAGCGGGGCGACCGGGGCGGGGGTGAAGCAACCCCTTCCCTTCAGTCACCCGGATACTACAGGTTGGTGCGCACGTGTCGCTCCAACTTACGCGATCGCGAGCGCGCGGCCGTCCGCGCCGCGGGCTTTGTGTTTCGGTTGATCGTGTACTTACCTATCGTATGTAATAAGTGTCGTGTAACCATGTCTTTCTCATACACAAACGTCCAGTACACAGAAATGGTACGTACACTACCTAGCGGTTTGTGGTGATAACGACGTATCCCTGGCAGTGCGGCGGTACGAGGAGCAAATTCGGCATCAGAGTATCGTGGAACACAATGCTTTGCCGTGATGATTAATATTTTTAAACACGCCAAGATGGTTAATTGTAGAAAGTTATTATCTGTACCTACAGCCTGCTGTGGTTAAGTAATGCGATGTTTAACACTTTTCATCCACTTTGAACTTTAAGTGGTTGACATAAGGTGCAACAAATCGCATTGACTACATTGTATCACAAGTACGGCTTACGAATAAGTAATTACTTATTCGTAGCTTACGGCTGCATTTATTTACGAATAAAGTACATTATAATATCTACCTACACTTGACCATTACGACAGTCCAAAGCCTGCAAGTGTGATGGAAAATGTTATCACCAGTTAATTACAATACAATCGCCGCGCCGTACGTTTGAGTGCCTACTAATTATCAATGAGCGCAAGACGCGAGCTGCGCGCGACGCGGGGACCATGTTTTTGTACGGACAAACAGGTAACATGACAAGCTTATAACTTCGTGATTATTCATGATACAGTTTTGAAATTTTGTACATAGATTCTTTACATAAAAATGCTAGACACGTGTTTCGGGTTTCGCATATACTAAAAATAAGGTTGTATATGCAGTTACTGTAAAACAGAAATACTCGCTAATGTTGATATGTCGTGGATGTGCTCGGAACACAAAAATTTAATTCTTGATAAATTATTGCAACGAGTAAGTCTACTTTTAATAAGAAATCACTGTAACATGACCAATAGATCATTCGCACTCAGTGAGGAGGCCTCTGCAGATGCGATAAAAAAGGCGCAACAGCAAGGCGTTGCCAAATAAATCGTGGGAACTTTTTTTTGTAACCATTTTTTTATATTTTTTTTTGTAACCATGGGTTTATTCAAACTTAATAAATAAATGGGGGTTATTGTTTAATTTGTTAAATAAAAATGTATAAACAATCCGAGTTGCAGTTTTTTTTTTTTTATTTATTTATTTCCTGAAAATAAGATTAAATTCCCCGTGCTGTTGAGAAGAATCTGTTGTCGATATCGATAAGTTTTTGCTTGTCAAAACAGTCCAGCACAACACTAATAATGACATTATGTTGGCAGTACGTACTTCGCCATGATTCACTGACCTCTATTATTACCACTGGACTGGCGGCTGTCAAAGTGCTTTTGTGCCTAATTGATAATCGCCATTTTGGCGCTGTTAGCCGTAGCGAGTGTCTGTGGTACTAAAACTAGTGATGTCGATATCAGCGAGCAAATATCGATAACTTTTGATAATATCATATTTACTACTTATATTAACAATTTACAAGGAATAATGAATAATAATAATGGAATAATGAATGTATTAAGTAACAGTCGAAAAGGTAAAATAAAACACGTTTTATATATTTAATTTATATTTTTCAAAGTCAAAGTCAAAGCATTTATTATAAATAGTTCCCTGAGAGATTCGCGGCGACGTAGATTATAAATGGCTTTGACAGCTCTCTTTTGCAAAATAAAGATGGATTCAATGTCAGCAGCTCGACCCAATAGTAAAATGCCGTACGACATAATGCTGTGAAAGTAGCTAAAATAGACTAAACGCGCGGTTTCTACATCTGTTAACTGTCTTATCTTCCTAACAGCATAAGCGATTTTAATTACTGACGTGCCCAAATTATTTGACGGGTTAAGAAATTTCATATACTTTGACCTGTAATTGACAAAGAGTAATTTTTCGTTGTTGCAAAAATACTAACATCGATATACTTAAATATAATTTGTTTAATGAATACATCATAATGACTATTTAAAGTTTCAAACATCATTGTTTCCAAAAAATGAACGCGTAGTTCTGGAAACAAAGTATTTGATTTTGGTAGCAATTCTTTTATAACTTTTGCTGTGAGAACTGCCGGAAATATTTTTTCCACCGGCGGCTTCCCATTGGACTTTTTGCATGCTTGTCGAAAAAGTGATTCCACTAACAAACATATAGAAACGATGCTTTGTGATGGAATTGTTAGTCAACCTCTATTTTTTTGAATAATTAGTGCGATTAAGATACCGTTTCGTCGATCAGATATGGCATCGGACGGTATTGATTCACAAGCGCTCAAACAATCAATACATGTAATTTTGTTCTTGATAGGTCTAATCACAAAACCTGCTTTGTATCCCACACATTGCTTCGATGATTCGTTTACATTGTTTGGAACAGCCCAACCAAAATGTAATATATGTCAAAATTAGTTCTCTGGACACTCGCTAGTGGCGCTTCAAATAGACACAAAAAAATTGCTGTCAAACGCTTGGAACAGCCTGTCCAGTGGTAATAATAGAGGTCAGTGCCATGATTATATTATTCTGTTAGGTTGGTATTAGTTTAGACAGCACGTTTCATAGATCGTTGTTTTCTATAGCAGTCCCGTCTCTTAGCGTTAGCTGTTACATACTCTTTGTTACGATTCACCAGTAATCTGTAATCACCTTTTAGAAAGAAAGAAAGAAGGATTTAAAAATTCACAATTTCAAAAATGTCAATAAACAAACTAGCCAAATTACTTTCAATTGAATATCATCTTTATTACTATTACAGTAAAGTCGTACAAGTATACAACATTTTGTGACCAATCCCGTCAAGCCAAAGACAATGTAGATAAAAGGGGTCCGTACACGATCACTGTAATTTTTATGGTTGCATAACTTTAAAAAAAGTAGTTTTTATTTCAACAATAACAAACAAACCATGCAAATTACTCTCAATGAAATTGATTTATCAAAAAATCGTAAATACCTGGAACATTTTGCGATGAATTCCGCCGAACTTATTATAGGCATTTGGAAACGATGAAACGGATCACAAATTTTTTTGGTTGTATCACAAAGGACATTGCCATAAAGAAAAATATAATAAAACAGTTTTTTTGTATAATGGTAACTGGCTAACAGATAACAGGTAGGTAACACGACCTAATTTAGGAGTCACTTTTTCGAAAATGTTAGTTCTTGTTAGAACACCAACTGTACTAACTGTGTAACTGTGACGCACAACGGACCAAATGGGAGTCTAAGTGCGGAAAAGGGAGCCCCATCAACACCAACTGTATTTTACGGATAATAGATACTAGGTGCTTCTCTTTTTAGCGTAGTTTAACCGCTTTAGTAAGAGTGAGAAGTAAACATATTTCGGAGTAAATAATAGGTGTTTCTCTTTTTAGCAAGCGTCATTCTTTAATGAGGAAGAGAGAGACCTTGTATGTGTGTATGAAAGTAACAGCCGTGGTAACAGTCTATGTCATAGACTGTTGTTACGGATAATTCAATACATATATCAGTCAGTACCACACAGGCTCATAGACTCTATGAGCCTGTGTGGTACTGACTGATATATTGAATTATCCGTAACAGTCTTTGAGGGTCTGTTATTTTAAGTAACAGATAAGTTATATTCGTAAGAACAACTGTTATTTGTTATTTTTAAATATCTGTTATTTCTATCTGTTACGATAAATATGCCTCAGCCTCACCCCTGAGTGTCCCCTTGGCTGGAGGCTTTGAGTTTACTTAAGGCAACCACAGGATAGTCCGGTTAAGTAGTCACGACCTCTATAGGTCAACTACGAGATGCCAAATAGGAAAAAAAAAACCCCTGAGTGTAGTGCAATGTTTACAGCTTGCGTTGGCGCACGTGTTCTTACAAAAAAATGAGTGACGGTGAATATGACGAATTATTGCGAGTTTTACAAGGTGTGGTGTCTGAATCAGAATTTGATATAATTACAGAGGACAGTGATTCGGAAGAATATGATTCTGAGGTAAGTTTGAATAAATTATATTATTATATCTTAATCTTGTACCTACTCGATGTATCGATCTCTAAAGAAAAATGTTAGGCATAGATATATTATGTCATTTAGTATTATATACTTGTTGGCGACGCCGTCTGCGAAGCTCCAACGACAAGTGTGTTGTAAATAAACAATCAGTGATAAACAGTGCAATAAGAAAAGACTTATAAGAACATTACTCAGTGTTAAGTGCAAAGTACTCGTTATAAACATTATAGTGTTCAGTGATACAACGTAAGTAGACTTGTTAAAAACATTATAAAGTGTTATGTATTATAACTTGTGTAGAGTAACTCGTATAAGAGCTGTATGTGTCTAATTGGTGTCATTTTGAAGCTAATAAGATTGTCTGTTGTTTAGGTAATGCATCATATTGGAATAATGTGTAAATAATAACGTACGTATTGTGAGTTACCGTAACGAGGTGCCAAAAGTAAATAAGGAAATAGTAAAAAGGGCCTCGTTACGGTAACATTTTGACCCTAGATAGCTACTGTGTGTTTTTTGTGCTCGGCCCTGATTGGTCGATATTTTAAACTATGTAATGTGGGCGTGACCACCAGAGGGCAGCAAATGTATGATTCTAAGTAGCTAGAAAAGTATAAATTAAACGTCATTGTAAGACTGAAGCAAAGAGTAAAGTAACTATAGAGGGAAAGAGTAACAACTCTGTGGTAAAATTTGCATGTATAGAAAGTGCTGCCACCTTGAGTTTGGTGGGTGAACTAAGGCTCTAATAAAAACACCTACCTATAGGTATGCATACTTACTATGAGTAGTCTTTATTATAATGTTTAGGGTCAAATTCACAAATTCACAATCAGGGTTTCGATCTATATAAAAAAAACACGTATGAAGTTAAGAATGTCCTTTTATTTACATTAAACAAATTAATATTTACATGTTTTATGCTTATCATAATATGATTGAGCAGCTTTTTTGGTAATATACACCTTCGCAGGTGATTTTGCCTTCTAATATTCTATTGATAGACCTGCACCAACCATAAATAATTGTGTACGTTACCCCAGCAAGAAAGTGTCTCCTAGAGTTATAGGAGTAGAACGTATAATGTGTGCCCTATCTGCTGTAAATGTGCCCCAACATAAAAAATGTGTGCCCCCTGTCGTTTTGGAAAAAAACGGAAAAAACGATTCTTGCTGGGGTAACGTTTTTCTAGCAGGAAAATTCTAAACGAATGATCGGAGAGAGAAAAATTGTGCATGGCCAGAGAGCTTATATGTGTGCCAAAATGTGCCCCCAAAAATAAAATCTGTGCCCCTTCAGGTTTTCGAGATATTGCATTTCCTGCTGGAGTAACGTTTTGATGAATCGTATATCTCTACAACCATTGCATGTGCCCCTGTAGAATAAACATACACGAGTAGCTCTTAATGTGTGCCCCTTTGTGCCCCAATTAGATTTAAGAAAATATTTATAGTTTTCAAGTTATCGCGGTTTTATGAAAACCCGAAAAAACATCGCAGCGCCTAAATTAGACAAGGCACAAGTTCGCTGAAAACTGTATTCGGTCCTTCTTGACGCTAATAATAACCATACAAAGTTTCAAAACTGTTCATGCATGCGTTTTTGAATAATCTCGCTAAAAGTCAAAACGATGGTGTCATAACTTTGACGGCAAAATACAAGGAACCGGCTCAATCCCAGATGTGTAGGTGTAAACCAAAATCATGTGCCTTTAGTCAGAAATATATGGTGAAAATATTCAGCTTGGAATGTTTCGCATTAAGTAAATATAAACAAAAAACCAAAATATGTAAGCAACGGCTGGTTATCCGACCAAAGGAGACTGTTAAAAAGTGGTCTATGAACCAATAGCGATACTGTTACGATATTTCTGTGGGGATACCTTAACTATACCCTTGTGCAAAGTGGCATCAAAATCTGACCCGGCAGTTTTGAGAAATATAATATTTTAGAATGCATAATTTCATGATAACATTAAAAAGTAGTCTATGAACCAATAGCGATACTGTTACGATATTTCTGTGGGGATACCTCAACTATACCCTTGTGCAAAGTGGCATCAAAATCTGACCCGGCAGTTTTGAGAAATATAATATTTTAGAATACCTAATTTCATGATAACACTAAAAAGTGTTGTATGAACCAATAGCGATACTGTTACGATATTTCTGTGGGGACACCTCAACTATACCCTTGTGCAAAGTGGCAACAAAATCTGACCCGGTAGTTTTGAGAAATATAATATTTTAGAATACATACTTTCAGGATAACATTAAAAAGTAGTCTATGAACCAATAGCGATACTGTTACGACATTTCTGTGGGGATACCTCAACTATACCCTTGTGCAAAGTGGCAACAAAATATGACCCGGCAGTTTTGAGAAATATAATATTTTAGAATACATAATTTCATGTTAACATTTTTATTTAAAAAAAAAAAAGTTGAGGGGACAAGTGAGTTTGCCTAGTAGAGAAACACATTAATAAATTCAGAAATATCCGTTCAAACCTGACCTGGTGACAATGGGAACACTTGGTAATGTATACCCTTTCAAACAAAAAAATAATTTTCTAAATCAGTCCAGCCCGTCTTCGAGAAATCGGTGAATATAAATATTAAAAAATGTAACAAAGATTCCGACAAACTGAGAACCTCCTTCCTTTTTTGAAGTCGTTTAAAAACTAAAAAAAACCTGAAATTCAGCACTGTCGAGGTAGTAAGTGTCTTTGTTCAGTAGAAAACCACACTAATTAAGTAGCATAAAGTCAGAAATACCCGTTAAAACGTTTTTAAAATATAAAAATGTAGCAAGAAATGTGAATATTAAAGTATTATTGCACAAGGGTATAGTTGAGGTATTCCCACAGAAATACCTCTACAGTATCGATATTGGATCATAGACCACTTCCCATACAAATTTTAACAGTCTCCTTTGAATGACTACTAAAAAGCGACGGATTCATACATATCGATGACCTTCTTTACTTTACTCACTAACCGGTTCACACGTGTTGTGCCTGAGTACACTGACGTAGAAAAGTAATAAGTAATAAAATAAAGTTGTTATTGGATTATATTCAACTAGCTGTTTCTATGACCTTACACATGATTAAGTACATTATAAATAGTAGCCTAAGTGCTATTCCAAGGTAAGCTATCTTTCGATTCAAAATTTCATTAAATACATCCAGTAATTTATGTGTGAACGAAAGAAATACATCCAGATATTTGCCAGGACTTTGACCCAAAATTTGATTGGTCCCAATGTTTAAAAAAAAAATGAAATGTGTGATGAATACCTACTACTAAAAAGAGGTAGCTCTTTTTTGTATATAAATAAAAAGCCCGTACTTGTCTTTATATATATATATATATATATATTTATTGATAAGCCGTAGGTTAGATAAATTAACAGTAAGTTTTTCATCATTAAGGGAGATGCTCCAACCAGCCCGCAAAATTCAAAATTTCTTGCGTTTTTTGCAATTTGCAGGCCAGTGCTAGGTTGTATGTTGATTAAAATATTATTCGCGGCTGTAAGACGTATGTATACAGAATTATAATCATCAAAATCACCAATACAACCCTACAAGTTCATAAAGGCGTAGGAACAAAAAAAACAGAAAAAATTTGAATTTTGCGGGCTGGTTGGAGCATTCACCTTACTAACCTTTTGAACGCCAATCACTTGTATACAAGTTCGAGATTTTCGTGCCCTCAGCGCCACTACTTGATTAGAAGTAATAATAGTATAAAATAAATTTACGACTTATACAAGACCTTTTATTTTGTTTTTATGGAAAATTGCCCTGTTATAAGCCATATTTTTAACTTTTTCACACATAATAAGTTCTTGTTTGTTTTATATTCAATAGAAACAAAAACGCCACAAAATATTTTAGTGCCCCCAACGCCAAGTACTTGATATAAAGTAAGCCAGTGATGGGACACGATGAAGACCTCGCTATATTTCATCTCGTCAAAACGATCATAAATATCATTATTGCAAGAAAATGACGTGAATAAATAATATTTTATAAATATTGTAAACTATAAACTACGTTTTATTCGCCTTAATCAAGAATAAATAGGTTTTCTAATCATTGTCGATAGTGAAACACCGTTTGAAAAACCCATCCTTACAAAGTGGCTAGTTGTCAGTGCGCACAACGCCACGAACTTGTATAGAAGTAAATCTGTGACGTCATAAGCGGACAGTTTTCAAGGTCATAGTGACTTTGTGCATTTTAGTGTAGTGCAATGTTTACATTTTGTTTCTTTTTGAGTAGATTCATCATAAGAAAAAGTTTGTGAATAATCAGAATTTTGAAATAGTTCGTCGTCCTGACATTACGTTAAGTCGTCAACTTCCGTTTCAGGAATGTACTTCCGTTTTCTATTAGTTTCTAAAAACAAGAAAAATCATTGCTAGTATTTTGCGACACCTATACCTACCATTAAAAAAAAGATCTGTAACATCTGCGTAAAACAGTCACACTCCATTTTAATTTTTTTTTAAAACACGTAGATAGAAAACCACGTATCTAGCTTCTATTGATTGTATTTGTTTCTATTTTTTGTAAGTAAACGAAATATATTACGCATGAATCGGTTGAGGTTATGCACGTGTAACTCGACCACAGTGAATAGAAAAAAGAAAAATACCATAGACATCGACATCTAGACATCCTTATATCAGAAAGGATTTTGACGTGCCTCGAGCGCCAACGACTTGATATGAAGTAGAAGGATTACATTTGGAGACAAATAGGGATGTGCCTTCTAGAACACACGTCTAATAAATTTACAATTCTTTTCTTTTATTATGGGAAATATATCCAGGTTTTCATATTGATTTTTTTATGAAATAAAACAAAATATGAAAATACGGTATCAGTTTTTATTTAGCTTCGTAAATTGGTGAATAAACGTTAATTTCAACTTATAATATTATTTATCGATAGGACATTAATCCCATCCCTACGTTTTACTATAGATACGTTATACATTTGTAGCGTGGCGCTGGAGGACACATCGCGTATTATGTAGATGGGCGTCGAAAAGGTTAATAGAAGATTCCCTTTTTTCGCCTCCCCACACCGCTGCATATATCTCTGGCCCCGCGGCATCCGCTGACGTCGTGTCGCAAGGAGTCGCTTTGTCTAGCTTGGAGAAAGTGAGACAGCTAGTACGCGTACGGTGTTAGTGTGACAGAGACATGTTACGTGTAACGTCGCTCTATTATGAATAATAGGTACGAAGTGTTTATTGACTGGGAAGTGCGTTTGGATTTTTTCTTGGTATTGGTAAACAGCTGCAGTTATGTTATGACGCCAAGGACACTGTTACCAACTGTTACGTTGAGTCACGCAGTTGCACTGATACTGTTTGTTTACTTTTTTTTTAAGTTGGTTGAAAGTGGCGTATTAAGCATTTTATAACAATTATGTGGTTGTAGGGGTGTTGAATTTTATGGCACGATCTACGGTGGTAAGTATTTAATGGCATTGTTTTGACTTATTTAAAAATACTTGTACACTTATCAAGTACTTGGATTTTTTTCATTACTTTATATACTTATTTATTTTTTAACAAAAAATGTTCTAAATCATGTTTGTTTTGTTTTCATCTGAAAGGATATACATACTTTCCGATTGGTCCAATAGAAATTTCATCAAAATCGATTCAGTAATTTGTTTTCTTTTTTGTTTAATACGTATTTAATTCTCTTCTTGTGCTAGGTTGATGAAATATAACTTCTAGTTACAATGTAAAAAAATAATTCATGACAAGAATTCATGTCCCCAAAACTAAGACTCGACCACAATCCGTCAACACTCAACATGTCACAGTCACAGGGCTGTATCTTTTTAGCCGAAATAGCTAAATACTTGATTAGATTTTTACAGAATGTTCTATGGCAGCTATAACAACAATAATATAAACACCAAGCAGGGAGGAGTGGCATTTTGCCTATTGGCAAGTTGCATAAACTTCTAACTAGATGATGTAAGTAATAGTTTTGTTGATCTATAGAATATATGTATCTAAAAAAGTTCTGGCGGACCGATCAGGCGGAATATATCTATTTATTCAGGGCTAAATTTTATCACAACTGTATTTTCAACTTAATTGCTAGAGTACTTCTGGAAAAAATTGAGCACAAAATTTTATATCCACGGATATATACAAACTTACATCCTGTAAAAATAGTGTAAATTTAATAGATTCAGGAAACTTTAAAACGTAAAGATAATATCAAAATTTCAATTTCGAGTTTTGGGCCAATTAAAATTTAATATTTTTTATTATACTTATACCTACTTAATACTGATCTGTGATTTTTTGTGATGCGAATTTACTAATTATATGTTAGACTTAGATGAAAAACTGATCTGTGATTAAAATAACAATGACTACATAATGTGCAAATAATTTCTAATATTTATAGGTAGGAACTTTGATCTGTGATTTGATGCAATAATTACTTAAAGAATTAAAATTAAGGGAATAAAAATAATAATTTCCACATCAACAAGCTGTTTCATTTATTATAATCACAAGGTGCATTTAATATATTTTTTAATTAGCCCCCAAAACTTTTGAACGCGACTGTACGGACAACAGCTTAGGTATAATACGTCCAATAAAGAAGGTCATCGATATGTATGAATCCGTCGCTTTTTAGTAGTCATTCAAATTTCGTCGGATAACCAGCCGTTGCTTACATATTTTGGTTTTTTGTTTATATTTACTTAATGCGAAACATTTCAAGCTGAATATTTTCACCATATATTTCTGACTAAAGGCACATGATTTTGGTTTACACCTACACATCTGAGATTGAGCCGGTTCCTTGTATTTTGCCGTCAAAGTTATGACACCATCGTTTTGACTTTTAGCGAGATTATTCAAAAACGCATGCATGAACAGTTTTGAAACTTTGTATGGTTATTATTAGCGTCAAGAAGCACCGAATACAGTTTTCAGCGAACTTGTGCCTTGTCTAATTTAGGCGCTGCGATGTTTTTTCGGGTTTTCATAAAACCGCGATAACTTGAAAACTATAAATATTTTCTTAAATCTAATTGGGGCACAAAGGGGCACACATTAAGAGCTACTCGTGTATGTTTATTCTACAGGGGCACATGCAATGGTTGTAGAGATATACGATTCATCAAAACGTTACTCCAGCAGGAAATGCAATATCTCGAAAACCTGAAGGGGCACAGATTTTATTTTTGGGGGCACATTTTGGCACACATATAAGCTCTCTGGCCATGCACAATTTTTCTCTCTCCGATCATTCGTTTAGAATTTTCCTGCTAGAAAAACGTTACCCCAGCAAGAATCGTTTTTTCCGTTTTTTTCCAAAACGACAGGGGGCACACATTTTTTATGTTGGGACACATTTACAGCAGATAGGGCACACATTATACGTTCTACTCCTATAACTCTAGGAGACACTTTCTTGCTGGGGTAACGTACACTAAATAATTATATTTATGGATGTGTCAACAAAACATTTTTTTAATTTGTCTCGATGCATTTCACAATCCATAAAGCTAAAATCGGTGAATAAATCAATGAAGGTTTTTATTCTTTCTTTGATATTCTTTTTGTGGCAATCAATATTTAAAAATGAAACAGTTACTTCTTGTATTTCCTGAAAACAAGCTACTAGGCAATCGGAGGGATAGCAAAGCCACTTCTTATTTTTGCAATATTCTCTGGCACGTGTGTACCTGTACATTTCATTGTCTGAATTGCCTAGTAGCTTGCTTTTACAATTTTTGCAACCTTTGACGACTTTTTGCAGACACTTCGTCAAGGCCCACCCACAAACATAAGTTACATAAGTTAACATAAATGCAGATAGAGAAAACATAACTGAGTTTCCCCAACTCACTTACAATGATTTAATATTATTTGCATGTGGAACATATCAGCTAAAACAGGCACGCTCTTATTATGGAGAGCATATGAGAGCGCAAGGTTCTTATAGTATTGAAGTGTGCCCAGAAAGGAATAACAGTGTTCTAGAAGGATATCCTTCGGCTAATAACAGCATTTTAATTAGAGGGCGAATCAAAAGCCGAAATGTAAGTAGGAAAATGTATTTTGTTTATATAATTGTTAAGAATGACGAAACTGGATCAGAAGCAATACGACAATATTTTTGCAATTGTATATCTGGTTGGAAGACAGTTGGGTGTTGTGCCTACGTGATGAAATTGTGTGGTTGATTCAAGAAAGAATTAATATCCCAAATACATTGGGCGATCTGGTAACCAGATACAATTAATTATAATCGAAGACGTGCACAGTTTCAGCCAATAAATACGAATCTGTCTGAAATCCCGTTCCCTATGTTAACGGAAGAAGACCTTATTTTGTTCGCCCTTGGTATATACCAACTAAAACAGGCACGTAGTTATTATGCAGAGCACATCCAGGCAACTGGTATGTTTGTCATTGAAATCGGAGGACAAATACCTGCTGAACATCTGCGAGAAGTTGAAGGGAGGGATCTCTACATACTTCAAGGGCGAATCCAGTCCCGGTATATCCGTTTACGAACATATCATGTTTATATAGGCATAGCCACAGCTCTCACAGGCAGACAAGCTATTGAGTATTATTATTGCACTTGCCATAATGGCAGAAGAACTATCGGCTGCTGCTCCCATGTGATGTGTATTGTGTGGTACATGGGGCATGCAAGACACCTGTCTGTCATAAACATTCCTGCTGAAGGTTTAGAGAATATTTTTGTTAGACCAGGATACCTACCACGAGCTCTTAACGCGATCCATTTTAGGACCTAAACTGAACTGGGGGGCTAAAAACGCCACTTTGGCAGAATCATAAAAGGATAACATTATGAATCATATTAAAAGTCGTAAAATGGCCACAAACTGACAATTCATAATATTATTTGCGCACAATTCATATCACGCAATTCATCTGTTTGACAGTTTTCAATGAAGATTCGTAAAATGGTCCACAAAATATGAATTGCTTTAATGTCAAATAGCTGAATCATAAGAAGTTAGTCAAAAGCGTCAACTCAGAAATCGTATTGGAGGTTTTGTGAATAAAATATTATTATTATGGCAGATTTAGCCCTGTACGAAAATTTTCTGGAGCACGCGCGGGTTACGGAGAGCCTTTTATATCGCCGACGTAATGCAGCTCTTCGAAAAATGGAGATCGCGTTCGAAATGCCGGATCTCGAATTTGTTGGTCTATACAGGCTAACTAAAAGTGTGTGTCTCGACCTAATACATGAGCTGGAGCCGTATTTAAGTTCCCGCCGAGGTGGCATAAGTACTACGTCCAAGGCAAGTAAAAGGATAATACATTAAGGTGAATGCCCAGTGGTAGACCGCGAAATTCTTTTTCTTACGTTTTTTGCATTTGTTAGGTTTTATCTTGATCAAAATTTGACTCGCGACTATAATTACAGTATTATAATCATCTAAATACATCTTTCTAAATTAGATTTGTACCATAAGAACAAATCTCTTATGGAAAAGTGCTTATGAAGTGTTTATGGATTCTAATGATTATAATTCTGTAAACACGTACCCGCGAATCAAATTTTGATCAAGATACAACTTGACACTGACCAGCAAATTGCAAAAAACGTAAGGAAAATTGAATTTCGCGGTCTATCACTGCGCATTCACCTTAAATAGTTCTAGATAGACACTATCATTTATTATTGTAGAGGTTTACCCTGTACCACTAGTACAATCTTCTATTGACATTTTAGGTGCTGAGTACTTAGTTTTTACGCTTCTGGGTCATACCAGAGATTCATAGGAGCTAGTGCACACCATAAGATGCACCAAGTTAGTGTATCTAACTGTGTGAGGGCTGTGACACTAGCTCTTAACAGTAACCATTTCCGGAATAAGTATATCCGTTTTCCGCAAACGCTGGCAGAACGGAATTCCATCAAAACTGGGTAAGTAAGAATAAATTTATTCAATCACTATGTTACCTTACATACATACATACATAATCAGCCTATAACGTTCCCACTGCTGGAACACAGGCCTCCTCTCTGTGAGAGGGAGTGGGCCGTAATCCACCACGCGGGCCCAGTGCGGGTTGGTGGATGTCACATGTCTTCGAATTTTTGGTTCTAGGACATGCCGGTTTCCTCACGATGTTTTCCTTCACCGTTTTGAGAGTAGTGGTGATGAAATAATTTACACAAAGTAAAGCGCCTGTCGGGGTTCGAACCTACGACCTACAACTTGTAAGTCGCGGCTGATACCACTGGGCCACCACTGCCCTCCTATGTTACCTACATTAGGAAAACTTGATTACCTATACCTACTTATTATGTGGATAAACAGCTCTTCCAGTGTGTACACACATCGATTAAAAACAGGGAACCTACCATTAATAGTTTTATGTTTTCAGCTTTTACCAGAAGTTTGGAATACCGGGTGTTTTGGGCTGTATCGATGGCACTCATATAGCAATTGTTAAGCCTGCAGAATACGAGGAGAGGTATTTTAACCGAAAACGATATCACTCCTTAAATGCCCAAATTGTAAGTACCTCCCTACTTCATACAGTTATCAACTGTTTTTGCTATCATACACTTTACTTAACTAGCTGACCGGGCAAACTTCGTATCGCCCGCGCACCCCGCCAGCTGCTCTGCCCCCGCTTTTTAAATCTTCATTTTAATAATATGCTGTAAAGGACAATCTCGTAAGGTTTAGCCAGCGTTGGCAACGAAAGCGCTCAAAAATATGTTTTTTATGACATCACATTACAAATCTTTGAATTTGTCGGCTTTTCTCTAGTACAATATGCATGTGTTATACATATAACCTTCCTCTTGAACCACTCTATCTATTGCTGAAAACTGAACCGGTCAAGCACCGCGCGTCACCTATTGGCAACGAAACAATAGAAAATGAATTGTGTCTCATTCGGAGCTCGACAGATTAAAATCCGATGCGTAGTTTCAAAGATATATATGTAAGCTTACAGACAGCGGGAGCAACTTTGTTTTATACTATGTAAAGCGGTCTACACACCAAAGCCGCTGACCCGGCGGCACGGATCGCCGGCCCAACCCACCGGCCTTATTTTGTACAATCATGCCGCCGGCTTGCGCCCGCGCGGGCAAGCCGGCGGGGCAGCATGCCGATGCCGGCGGCATCCCTCTCCACTCACTCAGTCAGTTGCCCGCCGGCTTTGATAGAGTAGTGACGTATCACTACGAGTATTTGGCAATTACTAGAACACCACATGCCGCGGCTGTCGTGCCGCCGGCATTGCCGCCGGCAAAGTCGTTCGGCTTGGACATTCTGAAGCCGCCGGGTTAACCCGCCGGCACTAAGCCGCCGGGCTGTGCCGCCGGGTCAGCGGCTTTGGTGTGTAGACCGCTTCAAGAAGAAGATGTTATCTTACTTCCATAGGGCCATAAACATAACTGTCGAAATGTGGGTGTACTAAAGGTACACGTCTGCCTAACCCTTCGGGGTGTGATATTATGTTACTTTAGTTTCACTTCAATTTTATTAGGTAGTAGGCACCTAAATTACAAAAATAAAACAATAGAGACAGGAAAAACATTTTACTAAATTAACAACTCTTATAACAATCAGCCTTCTATTTGTAACAACCAACATTATGCCTATTCCTGGCCACCACTGACGATACGTCCATTAATCCAAATGGAGTAGTCGTCGTCCAAAATCGTCCCATGAATGGTAAAAAAATATTCCATTTGGATGGACGTCAGGCAGCTCTGGATTTCCAAACGGATTGAAATCCATGCGTCCAGGCCAAATGGACGTCATCCGCGGCCGTCCATCAATGTCAGAAACGTGCGCCACGCCATATGGAAGCAGTCCGAATTGTCCGTGAATGGGCGAAACGGCGTCCATTTTTTTGAGGTTATTGTTTCAGTTTATGTTTTGATGTCGATGGTGGTGCATGTGCTGTGTATTTGTCAAGCGTTATAATTTTTTTTTTATTATGTCTTTGTCTGCGCGTGACTTTGTGTTGGAAGTAATAGAAAAATATAAATCATATCCATGTTTATGGCAAGTAAAACATCCTGATTATCACAACAGAGAAAAGAGAAATGCAGCGATGAATGCTTTGTTGGAATTGTTTAAAACAAAGGATCCAGAAGCCAACCTAGATACGGTTAAAAAAAAGATTACCACTTTAAGAAATTGTTTTAAAAAGGAATTAAATAAGGTATGTGTTGTAAATTTATAGAAAATTATTCGTTTCGGTAGTTATTTGTAATATGTGTAGACAAATAAAATAACACAATAAAATAGAATATTTATTTCAAGTCTTCGATCATTAATATAGGTAGGTACATTAAAATTAGGAGTTTATGTTAATATGGTTAACGAATTGCTTAATTACTTATTTATTATATTTGAACCGACTTTATATTGTGTTACAGGTTAAGGCATCAGAAAGATCTGGTGCAGGAACAGCAGAAATTCATGTCCCTAAGTTGTGGTACTACAGTGAAATGTTCTTCTTAGCAGATGTGGATGTACCAAGGGTCACAAGATCAGTGAATTCCATCCTCGATGACATGCCATTTGAAGATAGTGCTGAGGTACATGCATACGTTATACTATTTTATTATCTTGCCAGCTGACACTACCTTCCCCATTAAAATATTGCACAAAGGCTTCCCTTACATTTTTTGCGTTACTGCTGGCATTCCTATTTGTAATATTTAATGAAGTAAAACCGATTGCAGAAGTTGAATCATTAGTATTGATGTCAATATCGAATACATTATCCGTTGCATAAGGGGAGCTAGATTTTCTAAGAAAATTGTGAAGGAGACAGCAAGTTAAAACAACTAGATCTATTCTATCTAAACGTAAGTTTATAGCAGTATGAAAGATTCTGAAACGGTTTGACATAATACCGAATACATTTTCTATTATTCGCCTAGTTGACAACCTATAATTGAAAATTTTTCTTTCTTTTGTCAGAGCTGCTCTGCTAAATGGCTTCACAAAATCACTTCGTAGAGCAAAAGCTTCATCCCCTACAAATACAAAAGGTAGTTTAGTGTGGCTGTTTTGACACCTGTCATCATTGGGGATGTTAAGTTCCTTTCTCAGTAATTTTTCATAAAAAATTGTATTCTGTATGGCTCCTCCATCTGAAACTCGACCATTTGTACCAACTTCACACCATATAAATTCATAGTTGGCATTTGCACAAGCCATTAGCACAATGCTATTGAAATTCTTGTAATTCCAAAAATAGGAACCACTACCTGGAGGTGGTATTATCCTTATATGCTTTCCGTCTATAGCCCCTAAACAATTAGGAAACTGCCATCTTTCTTCAAAGTCCTTTGCGATTTTCCTCCATTCTTCTTCAGTATCTGGCATCTGTAACAAAAACATTTTTTTTTTTCAGATGACCGATGATGGAACTGAAACCAATATATCAATGAATGTGCCATCGCCACTTTCACAAAGTAGTGTGGCTTCATCGTCAAGGACTCAAACAAGAAAAACCAAAGCCCAAGCTGACAATGTTCTAACAAAGATAGCAATGAAATTGGAAGAACCTCCACAAGTGAAACAGCAATATGACTCATTTGGTGAACATATTGCAGAAAAATTAAGAAATTTGCCGGCAATGATGGCTACATACTGCCAAAAAATAATTAATGATGCGATATTCATGGCTGAGACCAACAATTTAACTATTCATTCGCACATTGTAGACACTCATTTGAACCAGAACAATGCAAATAATTCGCAAATATATATGAATCTGCCAAACCAGAATAATGACAATTCTGTTTTTGTGAATAATTCAGTAAATGAGCCTGGATCTTCACAACAGCACCATAATTTATTGTATGAAGCATTTGTTACCGCTATAGGCGACACAGATTCAGACAACACTAAATAATTACTTTTAAAAATAATTATGTTACTTTTACTCTAATAAATGATTGTAATACTCGATAATAAAAATACTAAATACACATTGTATTATTTACTTACCTTCATATAACTCTTCAAAACCGTTATGATTGCCTTGCAAGTTTCTGGAATAATGGTTCCCAGGCACTGTGCAGAAATTGCAGTTTCAAATTTCAGATTTTCATATGTCGTTCCTGAGGCTAAAAAACGAAGTGTAGCACATAGCCTTTCGTGAGCAGTTATGGCTTGCCTCATATTAGTATCTTGTTTTTTTTATTATTGGCGTCACAAGTTCAAGTAATTTGAAAAACGTCTGTTCGTCCATTCTTAAGAAGTTTCTCAAATCATTGGGCTCTAGAGACAATTCAGACAATAAGTTGGTATGTGTAAAAGTATTTCTTTGTTTCAACCAATCCTTCATCCACTTTCTCTTAGGTTTTTTTTTGTCTTTTTAATACAATACACACAGCTGCTGCCACCAGTAAAGTATTGTTATCCATAGTATTATTTACTTCCGTTCCGTACGATTGCAAAGTTCGAAGTGACGCCATGCATCCAAATGGAAGTATTGTGAATGGTACCGTATCTGGATAAATTTCCAATGGAGTGCATCCAAAAGGAAGTCTACTAAATGGACGTATCGTCAGTGGTAGCCTTAATATCACATCACACTATATTATAAAGGCGAAAGTTTGTGAGTGTGTGTTTATATGTTTGTTACTTCTTCATGCTCAAACGGCTGGACTAATTTTGATAACATTTTGTATGGAGGTAGTTGACACCCTGGATTAACATAAAGGCTACTTTTTATCCCGGTGTTCCTACGGGATCGACACTTACGCGGGTGAAACCACGGGGCGCAGCTAGTAATACAATAAAGACGAAAAACATTTGACTAAATTAACAACTAAATAATAATAACCAGTTTTTTTTTAGGTATGCAACTCGGATTTAAATATTTTAAGTGTCGATGCCAGTCACGGAGGGGCAAACCATGAGTCTTTTGTCTGGAATCACCATCCCCTTAACAGCTACTTGCAACAACTCCATCAGGTTGAAAACGAAAAAGTGTGGTTTTTAGGTGAGTCCAATCGTCAATAATACAAATAAAAATTGATTGATTGATTAATATTAATGATAATGATATAAGGGCTGAAGGAATCTAGTGAAGGTGCCAAATTCTAGGCTGACTCGTTCATGCTAAGAAGAAGAAGAATAATATTCATATAACTTTTAAATGAAATTAATTAATTTCATTTGAGTGTTTTAACAATAAAATATGTTTCAGGTGACTCTGGTTATCCCCTTCGATCAACCCTGATGACACCAATAGTGGACACAGAACCCGACACCCCTCAGAGATATTACACTGAGCAGCATTGTCGTGCACGAAACACGGTAGAGCGCACCATCGGAGTGCTTAAGTCTCGTTGGCGGTGTTTGTTAGTAGATCGGAAGCTGCATTATCACCCCACTATGGCTGGATATATAACAAACGCGTGTGTGGTTTTACATAATATCGCCAATGCTTCCAGGCTGCCAGTGATGGCATTAACACCTCAGGATGAACAAAATGAAGCGAATATGCAGGTATGAAATTCAGGAAAAATCGAATTCAACCATTGATATAATAAAAAGATGTCACAATTGTATAAAAAAAATATTTTATCCAGTCAGCATAACATGAAACACAAGTAATATTCATAATGAAAATTGAGTTAAGTATTCATCATAAAAAAATATCTGTTTCAGTTAACAAATACTCCAATAGAAGCATCAAGAAGAAATCATCACCTCGCTGCTGGTGAATCTGTACGAAATGCCCTTGTACAACGTCTTTGGTCAGCACGAGCAAGACGATAAATTGAGATGGGTAGTAATAAAAGCTCCGAAAAAAATTTAAATATAAGTTTTCCGTGTGTACTGTGACTACAGTAACTCACACACTTGTTAAAATTCTAGGAAAATCATCTACTTTTACAATATTTGTAAATATGTGAGCACCGTGTATCTATCACATAATTGATTCTACCTGTCATTGCTTTATTTTTAAAACACTATCTTTTGGGAGGGGCGACTAGATTCAATTTTATTTTATTGTAATTTTTGACGTTCAAAAATTATCAAGTTAGTTGTATTTTTTTCGGAAGCTTTATTATTTCCCTAATTTTATTATGCCTTCATGTTATTTAATTTTCCTCATTGTATCTTTTAATTACATCAATGTTAATGATATACTTGTTTTGTTATTATTGCTTGTACAATAAATTCTTACTTTACCTCTATGGGACACCAATATGGGATAAGTATCTCTCTACTGCATCAGCAAGCCTCCCAAGGTTCTCTCCTATTAGCTGATTCGCGCGAGCATTCGCTCTATCAGCTGCAGCGCGTTGCAGCTCCACCTGTGACAAAACTCTCCGAGCCTCATCCAGTGGAGCCAGAGGACGACCTAAAATATATAATTAAATTAATAGCATAATCGTTTCGCTGGCGACTCGGCAGTAAGTACGCGGTCGGCGCGCTGTAAGCATGCGATCCGCTAGCTTGCAACGTGCGGGCTGCAAATCGAGTTGTATGGTAGCGGAAAGCGCGCTTACTGTCCGCCGTTGGCTTTTACATATTGACATTATAGGATTACAAAATTCCACTCACTGCGGTATCTTCTCAGACGACGTTGTCGAGGCAGAGGCACTACTGCAGTATCGGCCGGCGTAGGGGGGCTTGGTTCTGACTCAAGAGTCTGGCTAGGGTTTGGGGAAGCAGTTGTTTCCATAAGGGGATCAAGGGAAGAGCTCCCAATTTCAGCGTTGACCATATCTTCAGTGACAATCACTACTACCTCTCTAAAACACACAAAACAAATTAGTTTGTTATTATTTTAAATTCACACAGGATTATATAAAAGATAAACTACTCACTGTAATTGTTCTGCATCCAAATGTTGCATATCTGCTGCAGTTGACTGTTGATCCCAAAAAAAAGTTACATAGTAAGTATTACAATACTTTATTTGTTAGCCAGATTTTTGCAAGATTTTAATGTAATTTCAAATTATTACCATATCTGGTAAAGCAGGGTTTCTTAAAGTGGGGTCCACGGACCCCCAGGGGGTCCGTGACGTATGTGTCAGGGGTCCGCGGTAGCTTAGTTAAACCTTAACATATTTATCAGGAAATTATTTAACTATGAAGCAGTGTCGAGCGACGGGCTAGCGAATTCAATTATAATTAATAAGTACAGTTTCATGCAAAAGATCTTGGTGAGTTTTGGTGTTCTTTGAGCCAAGCTTACCCTCTTCTCGTCAAGGAAGCTATGTCCGTTCTGATACCATTTGATACTATGTACCTCTGTGAAGATTGAACGTCGCAGATGACATGAGGCTTGCCTTGTCGAAGACTGTTCCACAGTTTAACCTTCTTATTGAGGCCAAGCAGCAGCATCCTTCTCATTAACATTAACAGTACCTACTATGTGTAATTAAACTAACAAAAAAAGTGTGATTTTTAATATAATACATAATTATTACATAAACAAGGTTTGTTTTCTTTTCCTAAAATATTGTTTGACAGGGGTCCGTGGAGGTTTTAAATTCTGGAAAGGGGTCCGTGACTGCTAAAAGTTTAAGAAACCCTGTGGTAAAGGGTTGACGGCTACTGCAGGGGCATTCTGGCCAAAACTCTGTCCCATTATTGACAAAAAATGCAGCTCCGTATCTGATAAATAATCTCCACTAGGAGGCCCTCCGCCTGTTCCGTTTGCGTCGGCGTTTATGCCAGCAACAATTTTTTTTAATTTGCTTTTGTAGTTACTGACATACTGCAAAACAATAAATAAACTATATTAAAAAAAAACCAGCCAAGTGCGAGTGGAAATAAGATGAAGTTGTGATGGCACTATGAGAAATGTGAATATTCAAATACTTACAACTGACCAATCTTTGGGAGATTTGGTTGTGCCACTTCCTTCGGCATTGAGCAATCCAGCTATCTCGGACCACTGGCGAGAGGACTCTGCTCTACCTCGGGCAGTATTATTATATCCCCGAGCCCTAGCCAGGTTGGGGTTACGCTCTAAGAAATCGAGCAGAATGCTCCATTGAGCCTCCGACACTCTAGCTGCGCGTCTCTCCATCCCTAAAAAATATTACGTACATTTGAATACTTTTGTAAGAAATTAAATACTTATTGATCTAAGATAAACAAGTGTACACTTACTTTGCATTTAAAAAATGATCCCCAACACGCACGAATTATTTTTTAAACTTTTAAATTTGCCACCTTAATGTAAGTAAACGTACTAAAATAGTTGACAATGACGTTGACATACCTCAAGACATAAACTAAAAACGCCTTTGTACGCCTTGCCAGCCTATAAAGTTTTTATTGTTTCTAATTTCCCTTTTCAGGGATTATCTGCGGTATGTTTAGCAGTTATAAGGCATATTATAATTTAATAACATTTAAACTGTAGAAATAAAAAATTAAAAACCAATTTGATTTATAAAAACTGTAAAGAAAAATTTACCGATAAAATTACGGTTTTTATTTTTTTCATGCGGTAATATTTACACCAAATATGATTCTAATATGAATTGAATTGTAGGCGATTCTGCTATTATGTGTCACCATTTTACGAAAATTAGAGGAATTGCTAATGATCTGCTGGGAATTCGGAAAATGAATTTCATTTAGAGGAATTGCTTAAAGTGGCGTTTTTAGCCCCCCTGTTCTTCTAATTCGTACCATGACGTCAGTTTAAAGATTTAATTTAGGCGATGCCATCTGACAGCGATTCTCCCAAACTGAGTCGCAAGTTTTGGGTTCATTCATTTAATTTTGTACTGTGTTTGGTACCATGACGTCCATAGAGCAGCTCAACTGAATCGCTCAACTGTCAAAATAAGCGATTCAATAAGTTACTATTTCTCTACCATAAACTGAAACGTTTGGTGAATTTTAACGAAAATCAAGTTTTTAAGTGATATTTTTGTGGAATTTTACAAAAATCAATGTAAGTGTACATTAATCT
Source organism: Amphipoea lucens (assembly GCA_947508005.1). Classification (NCBI taxonomy): domain Eukaryota; kingdom Metazoa; phylum Arthropoda; class Insecta; order Lepidoptera; family Noctuidae; genus Amphipoea; species Amphipoea lucens. The sequence continues at coordinate 12,550,396 of OX382375.1, forward strand.
TTCTTTTAAAGTCTAAAATATCTATTTTACATGCCTTTTTTAACCGCATTTGTTTTTCTGTAACAGATGTCTGATGAACTACTTTTATTTGAGTTTTTTGAGGATGATTCTGCTTCACACTATGCTCAAAGACGTAACAGGCTCTAGTTACGCGGCCAGTTGGACCCCTTCAATAATTTTGAGGATGCCGAATTCATTAGGCGCTACAGGCTTTCCAAACAATTAGTGCTGGATTTGTGGGTCGAGTTGAGCCCAATATTCAAAGTGCCTGTCAACGGATTTATCCTTAGAGAACAAGGTAGATAACCTAACATACTTCTTACTCTTTAGGTCACTCAATTCATATATGATGATATAGCCTATGTTTTTGTTTGTGAGAAAAGATTTGAGAAACTGCTTATACCTATCCAATTTTTACAACTATAAGGTTTATTAACCATATTAAGTGTACAATTATTCTTGTAATACCGTATTTGATTAAGGTTTTGACTGCATTGTCATTTTATGCCACAGGGTCTTAACAAACGGTGTCATCAGCATTATCTCAAGTAACCACAGCGTTAAATTCGGATAAAATTTCCATTATGGACCGTTGATTTAAAGTTCATTTTTTTTTTTTGGTAGATAGTACTCATAAATAGAAAGCGTTTTACTTTTCAAGCTGCGGAATATCACGGTTTACGAGATATAATTTTTTAAAGTTTCCATACAAATTGGAAAATAGCACGCCATTTGTAAATTTTTAGGTTGGATAAATTGTCATCGTAGACGTCAAAGTTGACATTTCACGTTCCGTTGACGGTAGAGGTGTATTTAAGAGTAAACTAAACGCGAACTCGAACTCACTGGTGGTCATGGCCAAAATCACGCTGTCTAACTTGGCTTCGTGTCTGACGGAGCTAGTATCAGTGATGAGCAGTTAGACGCTAATCTACACGCAAAACATCTAGTTCTCACGCACAGAAACACCGTTCCGAACTGATAGGCGCATAAAAATATTTGAAAAGTGCTTTGGAAAATCGAGTTCTATGAAAAATCCACTACATAAATCAATCACAAATAAAGTTTTTTGAACTCTTCGATAACTGAGCTTTGTCGGTACGGATTTAATTTTTAATATTTTTCAGTTCTTTTATTACTTATTTACACCCAAAGTTACGTTAAAAATAGCAAGAAAAACGAATCTTTGTTGGCTCATAACTTTTTAATGGCTTGTTATTTTACAATTCTGCTTCCGTACAGACACGATTAATAATTAGACAAAACGATACAATGTTTAACTTTGGATGTACAATGTCAAACAGTGGAGTAATACTCTCCCGGAATTTGTATAGAAAAAATATCGAATAGTGGCACCTTAATTCAATTTTATGTCATATTTTTTATTTAAATTTTATTTTATTTTCACATTAAATTTGGTGTGTAATTAATGTGCACAATAACCGTGCTGTATTATGCAATTACATTGACTTTTTTACACAAAAAATAACGAATTTTTGTTTACACTGTGGAACGGAACGTGAAGCGACGCCATTTTGTTTTATAGCGTCTTTTTTATCTGTTAGCCATCAGTGTCAGTCAGTCATCGTTTGTTACCCTCGCTGTGATCGTTTTTGACAACCATGGCGTCTCCGAAGCCCTATATTTCATGTGTTTTATTCTCATTACCTATATGAATCCAAAAAATACCCAAAACCGAATCAGAGCACCCCACTTTCCACGTGTTCTTGTCTGCCCTACCCCTAGAGTGTATATAAAAAACCGGAGGCGCGGAGGGAGAGCAGCCTTCACCCGCTGCACGCAAGGGCGGAAGGGCTGCTCTTCCCGCAGCGCCAGAGATAAGGCGGAGTCAAACTAGGGGGGGAAAAGGAACCTCTCCCCCCAGTTTGACTAAATAGCGCTATTCTAACCTAAAATCCTTAACCATGGATATGTTCATAACCATGGGGTTCCGCGGGGTAGGGATGGTGCAGAGGGTAGTTCCCCTCCCCCCTCCCCGCGCCTTAAATCGATGGTCCATATGTTGGCGCCACTGCTTCCGGGGACCAAACATAGCGCGAGTATCACGAGTCAAGCGACGCACCGTGGGTCTAGTGCTGCCACCTGCGTCGGACCGGACGTTGAAACGTTGCTGACGGACGTCACTTCGGCGGGGATACAAGTCTTTAAAAACCCCGAGCTCAGTAGGCTGGGCGCTCTTTTTCACTCGTGCTTCGTCGTAGAAACATGTCATATCGTTTATTATTGTGTAATTTTTATTGTAATTAATTAATAAGTAATTGGTTGAGAATTAAATGTGATCAAGTGTTAGTATCTATTTATTTATTCCTGGTTAAAGTAGCTTCAGTTTACACATAATGGAAATTTTTACCTTAAATTCGTCCCACATGAGAAACAAATACATTGTTTTCCCAAGGACATTAGAGGAAAGGAATTCCACAAGAAAAGAGTAAGTAAAACAATAACTTTGGGTTGATATTGTCTCGGCACGAAGAATAATAAAGTGAAACCTAAAGCTGCTTCCACTTCCACCAATTCACGCTTTATACATCCCAATGCAGGGCACAAGGTTTTCCCTTTCCATGAATCACATTAAATGTAACAAACGTATTGGAAATTATTCATGATGTAAAGGCAATTTTACACAGGGTCAGTAACTGTCGTCAGTCGACTGTCGAGTCAGTGCTGACCTGGCACTGCCATCGTATAAATTGATTTCAAGTCAGTACAGTACTGTCGCGTCAGCACTGACTTCAATATTCCCGCTTCATATTTTCGGCGTCAGTCCGCTCCCCCCGCCACCCGCGCCAGCACAACTGACGCCGTGTAAATGGCGAAGTCAGTCGCTGGTCAGTCGCTGCCACTGTATTGTACGGGGACCACGCTGCGTCGCACCACTCGCACTGCATCACAAAATGACGCGAAAACTGAGCGACACGGAAAACTTGAAGCTTATTCAACTATACCGCGATAATGAATGCCTGTGGGATAATAAATCACAAAATTATAGAAATAAAGGCCGGGCCAGACTGTTCTAAACAAGCTTCCAACAGGGGTCACCTTGGTGGGAGGTTTGTGGAGCCCACGGTTGGTGTTTGCGTCCACACTGTTTACAACAAGGCTCCCACTTCAGTTTGTTGTCGATTCTTTGTTTGGAAGCACGCGTTGCGTTATGGCTCCTTATTTAACAAAACTTCAAAAAGTTGGCGTGGCATTAGCACTTGTGTGCGCAAGTGAGGAGAAAAAAGAAAAAAAGAAAAGAATTTGGATGAAGCGTTGGCTTAAGGAAAGAATAAACCTTAGTCATTTAAATTTAATTAATCTACTTGATTTTGGTGACCTGCGCAACTTTCTCAGAATGGAAAAGGAAACATTCTATGAGTTGTTAGAAATGGTGAGGCCATTTATAACTAAAAAAAATACGCATCTGAGGAAGGCTGTTTCTGCTGAAGAAAGACTATTAGTCACTCTCAGATACCTAGCCTCTGGATCATGTTACAGAGATCTGAGATACAGCTCTATAATATCACATGAACTATTATCGGAAATCATTCCTGAAACTTGTTGGGCAATTTACAAAGTTTTAATAAAAACAATAAAGGTAAGTTTAAATAATATTTATTTTCTAAAAATCAACATTTCCTGCAAAATTTCACCAGCCGGACCCTCTGCATACATTACTACCTGATTATCAATTACGTTTATTGGCGAAGTCGTTGGTTTTGTGGAGGGCGTAGTAGTTTGTTCCAAGAATTGAGAGGAATGGTGTACGGGTGATTGCTGAGGGTATTGGGTACCGGGCGATTGAGGTGGCGCTAATTGAATATGAGGGGAGTTTGCGGAAGGCAAAACATTCGGTTGAGTTATTTGGGAAGAATGGTGTAAAGGTGACTGCTGAGGATATTGCGAAAGAGAACGAGGTGGCTGTTCAATGTTAACAGAGGAGTTTGAGGAGGAGGAAGCAGTTGGTTGAGTTATTTGGGAAGTATGTGGTGTCTGGATATGAGACGAGGAAGGGAGGGACTGGATTTGAAAAGGGAAACCTACCGTAGGTGAATACACCATTCTCTTAGTCTGTGGTGAAATTGATGATAATCTACAATGATTTGTTTGGGGACTGTACTGACTGTAAGGAGGAGATTGATATGTATTTGTGTTTGAGTTCTCTGATGAGGAATAGGGTGAATCTGGGTTGTAGTGAGGAAAACGGCTAATAGATGGTGTATCAATTCGCGAATCGAAACGTAAATTGTTTGTTTTTGCTAGAAAAAGTACATCTGAAATTAATTTCTCAGCAATTTCTCGCTGACCAGATTCAATCTGCTCCAACTTCTGCCCAACATAGGTCCCGAAAGAGTTGGTTTCACTATCCTTGCTATTCATCAAAGCTTGAGCCGTTTCATATAATTTATCCTTTTTTGTTTCAAGGATATCTTCTTTTGGCCCCTTCCTTTTTCTTTTCTTGGGTTCCTGAAACAAAACAAAACATTTATTACAAACTATCATTGTGCTGATATAATTATATAGAGTAAAAAAAAAATGAATTTTGTCAAAAAGTCAAACAATTCGCAGCAAAACTGATGTCTATAATGTACCCATGTATCTTATTTATTTACAGTTGCCTTCTACGGAAGAGGAATGGAAAAAGACTGCTGAGTTATTTGAAACACAGTGGAATTTCAATAATTGTGTGGGTTGTATGGACGGGAAACACATTTTAATAGTAAAACCACAAGGAAGTGGATCTATATTTTTTAACTATAAAGGTACATTCAGTGTTGTTTTATTTGCCGTTGTTAATGCAAATTACGAATTTATATACGTGCACACTGGATCAAATGGAAGTATGTCCGATGGAGAAATAATAAAAAATACAAAGTTTTATGAAAAACTCGTGAACAATGAGCTACATTTGCCTGAATCATATTTGCTACCTGGAACAGGCATACCTGTACCTTACGTATTTTTGGGAGATAGTGCTTTCGCACTTGATACGCATATTATGAAGCCATATCCTGAAAGGAACATTTCAAATGAAGAAAAGATTTTCAACTACAGGCTGAGTAGAGCAAGAAGAATCGTCGAAAACGCTTTTGGCATTCTTGCCTCACGTTTTAAAGTATTCAAGCAGCCAATCAATCTCAAATCACGTTTTAAAGTATTCAAGCAGCCAATCAATCTCAAACTTGAAAACGTAGATGCAGTTGTGTTATCATGTTGTGCTCTACACAATTTTTTGAGAAAAAAGTCAAAAACTTATTTGACACCTACATGTGTTGACAGAGAAGACTTAGAAAATGGTACATTGGATTATGGTACTTGGCGTCAAGCAAGAGATGAACTAACACCTCTCCAAAGAAATATTCAACGGACATCCAATGACGGGAAGAATGTTAGAAATATTCTGAAGGAATACTTTAACGGTGAAGGAAGAGTATATTTCCAAAATAGAATGGCAAATATTAACAGTGTCTGATTATTATTAATAATAATCTCAATAATGTATGTAGGTACTTATTTCATAAGCTCATAACAAATATACCTACCTACTATATCAGAATTGTCTTTTCTTTGTATTAAATTTGATTTAAAATTTGGCCCATTCGTCTCGCCGACACTCCATGGGATCTCTCTTTTGCGGCGCCTTACACGCGCGGTAGGTACTTTCTAAACAAACAATTCTTGTAAAATTAATTGATAAAAACTTACGACTTCATCTTCCTCCATAAGCGAATCTACTCCGCTTCTTTGTAAATGATTTTTCTTTTCTAAGAATGTCATCATTTCGAAGTACCATAGATTTGGTTTATATATTTCGCTGGTGGCTGATCCGGTGCGTTTTGATTCTTTGACCTATAAAGAATTAGAAGATTTAAAATATGGTAACACAAATAAAATACCCATTCACATGTAAGTACAGAAGGAGGAGCTCGTGGCTAAATAATAACAGCCGCACAGGTCGATCTTCAAGGTTAAGCCGCGCTTGCCGAGGTTGTTCTGTGGATGGGTGACCATTTATAGCGAGTTTCCTCCGTGCCTCGGAAAGCACGTTAAAGGCTCATTACAGCCACCCGATACCCGACCCACCCACCTCGCCTCGTGCGGTTAATATTCTTTATATGGGTTACTATGGATATGCGCTCTCTATAACAACTCTGTAGCGTCACCGGATCGCCTCGCTCGCAAGTTGTCCACCCGCGGACGGCGAGTGGTTCACTCGGTGACGACTCGCTGATGGCGAGTGGACCACCCGCGGCCCGCGAGTATCTATGCGAGGACGACAAGTGTCAATCGCTATAAGGTGCCAGCATAAGCTGACTTCTGATTTGTATCTACTCCGCACAAGACATGGTTCAGCTTTTACTGGCAATGTATAATCTGAAGTGCGGCCTTCTGCAACTACCTACTACAGAGTTAAATTACGTACGGACAAGCGAGAGTTTTAGGAAGTAATGCACCTACCTTTTTTAACTCCCTTTGGTAGGCATATTTTAAATTATCCACTTTTTTCTTCGCCGTTAATTCGTTCGCAGCAGGGTCAATTTCCTTTAATTTTTCGGTTAAAATTTCCCACCCAACTTTTTTTTGGCCCGTGTCCTTATACGTTTCTGAAGATAGGTCCCAAAGACAGGGCAGGTCCCTATAGAGTTCAATAAACTCACAAATAATTTCTTTTTCCCGCGTAGACGCCATTTTCGTAAACACAGTTCGTAAATATATGCGTAACGTGCGGACGCAACGGTTGCTGCTGCGCAACTGCCCTTGGGTGGTTTACAACAAGCGTTTACACTGTGGAATACATGTTGACAACGGCGGAATCCACACGCGGTTGGCAACGCGCGTCCGTCCACAGAGGTTGTTGAAGGTCAAACGAATTTTTGTTGCAAACAAGTGTTTACACTGTTGTAAACCGCCGGTGGAGATCGATGTGGAGGGCTTGTTTACAACAGTCTGGCCGGGGTTTAAAGAAATGCGTGCAACATCATTACAGAATATTGCACGAGTATTGAATTTAGAAGGGTTTGGCCCTATCGAGGTCAAAAATAAAATTAAAAACTTGAGGGCAACTTACTACTTGGAACTGGATAAAATTAAAAAGTCCTCACAATCAGGCGCTGGTGGAAATGTGTATATCCCAAAAGTGAAATGGTTCGAAGAAATGGACGCTTTTATAAGAAATGTATCTATACAAAGGAAAACAACAGTAAGTACCCACAATATTTATTTATTTTTAGTATAAAAATCACACAAAATATAACTTAAAACGTCAATTCACCTTGAAGTGGAAGCGGAACCTGCACGCGGCTTCTCTGAGAAAAAGGTGCTGCGCATTCATCATGTTAAATAAGTTCCCAGATGGTCAAGCGGCTCGATGGCAAGCTCGAAATTTTGTTTTTCTTGGTTAAGAAATTCTGTTTAACTGCCACGGTACACTTCCATTCGTCATAAAGTACCTATTCTTTTAATAAATCTCTTCTCTCTTTCGCATTTACGGAGTGGTTACCTCTAAGTTGATCAGTTATACTTGTTAATGGAGTTATTTCCGATCTCCAAGTACCTGGTATTAATTGTCCTTCAGAGTCCTCTCTGTTTACACAAGTAGGTGTTATGTAGGAGTTAGATTTTTTGCAACCAATTATGAAGGGCACAGGATGCACAGACGATTGCATCAACTGTTTTCAAACTGGTGGGAATTGCTTTTTCAAACACACGGAATCTGGAAACTAGAATTCCAAAAGCATTTTCCACTATACGCCTCGCACGAGATAGTCTGTAATTGAAGACTTTTTCACTGGTAGACAGTTGTGTACCTGGATACGGTTTTAGTAAATAAGTCTTCAACGGAAAAGCTGCATCGCCAACAATTATTCCGTCCACTGGCAGTAATCCATCTTCTAAACGGCGATAAATGGAAGAATTTTTAAAGACTCCCCCATCAGAAGCGCTGCCATTCGCACCAACATCGATGTATGAAAAACAGTAGTTATGGTCTACAATAGCCATCAAAACAATACTATTTGTTTTTTTATAGTTGTAAAATTTACTTCCACTATTTGGTGGAGCTTTGATAGTAACATGCTTTCCATCAATTGCTCCGTAACACGAGGGGAAATTCCATCTGGTGTTAAATCCGTATTCGATAATTTTCCATTCATCCTCTCCATCTGGAATCTGCAAATGAAAAAGAATAATTGTATTAAACAAACAATAAACAATCGAATCTTTCCTCTTGTAGTAACGTGTGTAGGTAGGTGCCTACATTTAGGTACCTACCTATACACACATCTATACTAATAATAATAATAATAACCCTGACCGCCGGTAGCTTGGATCCTGTTCCCGATACCGGTGGGATACTATTTTTTATATTTTTAAATGTTTTTATATTCTAATATTTAAAAATATAATTTATATGTACTTAGTTTAATAAAGGAAATAATAATAATACATAATAAAAATCGATTTAGGTACTCGTTAACTAACTGATTACTTATTTTCAGGATAATTCTGATACTCCCAGCAATATTCCTGTTTCTGGTGATGATGATGATGATGAAGATGAGATAAGATCAGAGAGAAGGCAGCTTAGTAATGCTGAAAATAATAACACTGGGAATTCACCAGCTTCAAAATCCGGGCCGACCACACCAAACTTCAATCAACCGAAAAGACTGAGGTCAAAACGTAGCAAACTGTCTCAGATGTCCGAAATGATAAAAGACATAAAAAATGTATCACATAGTATCAATATGCCATCAGACGAAGAAAATGATTGTGATATTTACGGGAAGCATGTGGCTTCTCAGTTGAAAAAACTCTCTGAGGAACAATGTATAATAGCACAGGAAGAAATTCAAAGAATAATATCCAAGTGTAGACTGGCAGATCTAGAAAAGAGAAGAAACGTGAATATCTACCCAAATACATACTTTTCTATGATGGCTACTACTAGTACACAGCCTCAGCAGAACCGTTATACTTCTAGTCCAGCTTCTACGACAAACAGCGGCAACAGTAGCTCCTTAGGATTTTATCCCACCCAGTCTACACAGGCAGCTGTCCCCAGTAGAAGCTCTATGGGAGTTTACTTTTCATCGCCAACTGAAGGTCCAAGATATGTAGATCCCAGTCAGGTGATCATCAGTGCCGCCCGTAATACAGCTCCTAATAACGATAATATTGAGTGGGAAAGCGACAGTGCAAGTGCAACTAATGTTATTGATTATGCTTTTGATACAGCTTAGTATCTACTTTCGTCTAGGTTATAATGATTTATATGTGATTGTTTCTTTTTTGATACTTTAGTACTTTTTCAATAAATAACTTACCTTAATTTGTGTTTTCAATGACTCATATATTGCCCAACACACTTCCGGTATTAAATTAGAAATAGATGGTATCGATACACGATAAAAGTGACTGAGATTTCGAAACGACATGCCAGAAGCCAAAAATATCAGCGTGATTTCGAGTTTCACTTTGGCTGGCAAGGTGTCTCTCATAAATGTGTCTTGACGCTGAATGGAGCTTGATAGCAACATAAGCAATTCGTCGAAGTTGTTTGACGTCATTCTCAAAGCCAGTTTATATTCCCGAGGATCTTCAATTCTCAACTGGTTTAGCAACATAGCAGAACCTCCATTTTTATCTCTGTCATCTATCCATTTTCTCACCCAAATTCTTTTCTGTTTGGATAATTCTACTTCTAACATACCAGTTACTTCTTGCATCATGACAAACGTAAATTTTCTCAACAAATTATTTACTTTTATTTTTTGCTGTTTTCGAGAATTCATTTTTCCGCACTGACTTTACAAACGTGTGTACACCAAAAGAAATATCCTCGACTACTGACGAAATACTGACTGCGTCTAAATAGCACGAGTCAGTTTTCGGCGCCAGTGCTGACGACAGTTACTGACCCTGTGTAAACCTGCCTTAATCATTGTTAAACAAAAAGCTTCCTTTTCAATTACATTATTTAATCAAATCAAATACTAAAAAAAAGTAGGAGTAGAGAACCACAATCAAATTAATACTAACAAAGTTTTAGTTTTTATTCTTAAACTAAACAATTTAATTACTAACTAGCTGAGACCCCGCACTGGCCAAATATATTGTTTAATAGGTATTAATTAGTAATTATAAGTAGGTAGTTATTAAGTATCACAGTCTAATACAAATTTTCAGGTTAACAATCATCTTTGGCTATTATTACTTATTATTTAAATTCTTACATTAATTATCAACAATAGTAAAAAGATAGAAAGTGCAATTAGGTAACTTAAATTCTAAAATAAAGATAATTATACATCTGTCAATATTAATTATAACCACGAAGGCTAAGGCGGCCTTAGCCTTCTTTTTTTGTTTCCGGGGTGGAAAATCCTCATGGATGTCCGCCGCTCTGGGGCGGGCGGCAGGGTCTGTGAGACTCTTACTGTTTAAAAACCACCCCGGTGTTCCATCTCACACCTACACGCCAGGGGTCGCGGGAAGGGGTGCCTGGGCAGAAAACCTCCACGTTTGCCCGGGGACTGGAGTTCCCTTCTGGATACGTCCGGGGGGAAGACCAGTGTTCGGGCCGGTGCACCCTGGGGTGCGGGCAGCGATTTCCCATTGGGATTATTTCCCAGTGGGATGCCGCTGTCCGCATGCTAATGTTCTGCCAAGAGGATCGCTCCAAACATGTTACTCTGAGTAGCAGAGCGGCAGTTGTGGTGGAGTGAGAGCGGGCCCGGTGTGCACTTACCCTGCCGCCGGGCAGGCAGAAGGGGTAACCCCCCCCCCTGCCACCGCTAATCTCGTAGCCCCGGAGACAGTTAGGGGCGTCGCCCGCACGAGCTGGGGTCGGGGCGGCGTCGGGGCGCGGGCGCGCGTTTTCTATGGGAATAAATGGCAGTGCGCTCACATATCTGTTTGTTCCTGTGGAGGGCGTGCGCCCGTGCCTCGGCGCTGCCTCGGCTCTGGCTCGTGTGGGCGGCGCCCCGTAAGGTCATGTCTCTGGCTGTTGAAGGGGGTCGAGGGTCTTGGCTTAACCGCCCGGACCGCGAGGAAGATTAACCTCTATAAAAAATTCCCCAAACCTCCAAGCGGCGGCGCACCGTGAAGGAGGTTGCAAGCTTGGCTAGTGGGTAGCTTGATCTAGTCGCTAGTGCGAACCGATTATTTTTTGAGTAAATACAACATGTTTCATACTCGTGGGAACAACTATGGTAAAAAAAAATTAAATGAAAATAAAGCGCAAACAGAAGAGGTGAGGAGTGATGCGGGGTCGGAGTCCGACGCTGCATCAGGAGACGCAAGCACGGGAGGCTCAGAGAGCCGCCGTGCCAAGGAGACGGCCGCTGCGACGACGAAGGTGCACAGCAAGCGGCCAAGGTCAGAGGACGGCCAGGGGTCGTCCACTGACGGGGAGCTGGCCTCGGCCAGAAAAGTCCCCACCAGTAGGCGGGGAGGAGTAAGAGAGCGAGGCAAGGGGAGGGGACTCACTGCCCGGGAGGCGGCAGAGCGAGCGGAGGAGCCCGCAAAGGAGGGGGGAACCGGTCGCGCAGTCGCTTCGGGGCCCTCAAGTGACGAGGCGAGTGAGGCTGGCAGCCCCGATGCGGACCGCAAGCTCAGGTTTGCGGCGGTCGTGGAGGCCGCGATTCGGGATGTGTCCCTGAAGAAGCTACAAGCTTCTAAGAACAGGGCCATACTCTCGGCACAGGCCTCCATCATGGCGGCAGCGGAGGCGGCCAACTATGCTGGTCCTTCAGCCAGCGAAGTGGCCGAATTGCGGGCGGAGGTCGCCCGCCTGACGGCCGCCATGGAGCTTCTCCAAGAGGAGAATGGGAGGCTCCGAGCAGACCTGGCCGGCCTGAGGGTCGCCGGCGGCGTGCAGGCAAAACCGGCAAGCCAGCCCGTCCCGGTGGAGAACCAGGTCCTGAACCTGGTTCGGCAGGAGCTGGCAACCTTCCAGGCGCGGTTCTCCGCTCTGGAGGGTATAGTCCTGCGCCCCCCCTGGCGGGCAGGACGGCCCCGGGACCGAACGCGGCCTCGTACGCGGCCGCTGCGGCAGCTGCCGCCCCTGAACCCGGCCCGTCTGGCCGGGCCCAGGCGCCGGCCAAATCGGTGTCGGGTCGCGGTGCCCCGGCGCCGGCGAAACCGGCGTCCGCTCGCGGAGCCCCGGCGCCGGCAAAACCGGCGCCTGCCGGCAAAACCCCGGCGCCGGCAAAACCCCGGCGCTGACCCAGAAGGGCGGGACGACTCGGGAGGGAAAGGCCCCAGAGCCTACGCCCCGCCCCCAAAAATCTCCCACGACCGACGCCGAGTGGCAGGTGGTCGGGGAGAAGAAGAAGGCGGCCAGAAAAAAGGCGCAAAGGAGGCGTCGCAAGGAGCGAGCCGTCGCGGCTAGGCTTCGCTCCCCAAAGACCGCGGCTGTAGTTATAACGCTACAGCCGGAAGCGAAGTTATAGTTTATTTTACTACGTTTCTTCCAAATTTATTACTTGTATAGCCATCAATAAACAGCGGCACTTTTTTGACTTTTTTTTTAAGAAATTTGAAATATATTAGTGTTTTTGTTTATGTGTCGCGCCTTGTCGCCTCGAAATTTTTATGTGGGCATAAAATGTAGACTCTAAGGAAGTAGAAACATGAATAAAAAGATCCCCCAACGTACCCCATAATTTTTTATAGTGCTTCAAACAATATGGGGAAGATTATAATTATACTGACAAAGCTTATTTTTTTGTTTTCTTTTGTCATAGATCCTTCGGAAAGAGTCAAAAAAGTCACCAGAATGGAGCTCTATACTATTATCAAAGAGTTCAAAGGAAAGAAGATTGAAGAAAAATGTTCGTTGTTGGAAGAAAGACTTGCGCAACTAACTTCATGTCCACCCGAAGAAACTAGTGTTCTTACCCGTTCTTTGAAATATTTCAAGACCAGTTTCAAAGAAAGATGGTCAGCAGCCCGTAATACTGATAAGAGATTCGTAGAAAACAATATGGAATGGCTTAATGTATCACTAGAACTACCTTCTTGGACCCACAAAGCAGGCCGACGAACAAAAGAATTCGGAGAATTGTGTGATCGAAGCAAGCGTCGAAGAACAAAAGATTTACGGGACCGGGTACCTGTTGAGGAATTGACGTACGCTGCAAGCGAGAGTCAAGGTACTTCGGGAAATGTTGATGCGTCTAAGATTATGAAAGAAATAACGTCAACGCCTACCAGAGCTAAAAAGTTCCGAAAAGCAATACGGTCAGCTAAAGAAGTACCAATCGCGAGAAAATACACACCACAAGAAGCATTAGCGTTATTTGTAGAAGGTAATTTTACAAGAGGGCAGTGGGAATTAATACAAGGTGGCCGAAAAGAAATTTATCCTTGCTATTCGCTTTTACAAAAAGCGAAAAAGGAGTGTTATCCCGCCGAAGATAGCATAAAAGTTACTGAAACTAGCTTTGAAGTAGAACTTCAAGCTTTGCTGGACCATACAGCTTTGCGACTACTTCAGTATTTAAAAGAAGTGATTGAAACATTATCAGAGTTTGAGAAACAACATCTTACCTTAATATCAAAATGGGGCTGTGATGGATCTAGCCAGACACAGTTTAAGCAGACATTTGCCAACACTGGCGACGATGATGCCAACATATTTTTAAGTTCTCTTGTACCTGTGAGAATGGTTGTTTCTATTAGTGGAGAGACAAGAAAACTTGTATGGCAAAATCCAGTGCCTTCTTCAGTGAGATTCTGTCGTCCTATCCGGGCTCGGTTCATTCACGAAACAAAGGATATCACAAAGGAAGAAATCACCTATATTGAAGAACAAGCAAGGAATCTCAAAGAAACAACTGGTATGGAAGATTCCGTAAAAATAAATCACACCATTTTGCTCACAATGGTCGATGGAAAGGTGTGCAATGCCGCGACTGATACGGCTTCAACAATGAGATGCTACATATGTGGACAGACATCTAAGGACTTCAACAAACTTGAAAGAAGTAATGTTTGTGAAGAGTCTCTGAAATTCGGACTCTCCATTCTGCACGCGAGAATTCGTTTCTTCGAACTATTGTTGCACCTGGCGTACAAAGCGCCCTTACAGAAGTGGCAAGCCCGAACGGCAGAAGACAAAAATGTTTTGAAAGAAACAAAACAGAAAATACAAAAAAGCTTCAAAGAAGAGATGGGCCTTCTTGTTGACATACCCAAAGTCGGTTACGGCAATAGTAACGACGGAAATACGTCAAGAAGATTTTTTGACAATCCTGAATGCTCATCTCGGATTACTGGAATAAATATAGATTTGATAAAAAGGTTCCAAATCATTCTTGAAGTGATATCAAGCGGATATGATATTGATCCGGCGAAATTCGATGACTTTGCTCACACAACTGCCAAACTGTACGTGGAACTGTATGGTTGGCATCCTATGTCACCTACAGTTCACAAGATTCTGATGCATGGCGCTCAAGTAATATCAAGTCACATTGTACCTATCGGACAGCTATCAGAGGAGGCTGCTGAAGCCCGGAACAAACATTTCCGTAAATATCGCGTAGACTTTGCAAGAAAATTTTCAAGAGTGGACTGCAATAGAGATATTTTAAATAGGCTGTTGCTGACATCTGATCCCTTCATCAGCTGCAACCGAATAAGACGGAAGAAGAAAAGCAAGTCTTTTTCCCAGGAAGCTATTAGTATGCTTCTCACGAAAACACTGAATTGTGACAGTTCCGACGACGAAGATGATGAGGACCAAATCACATGTGAACTCGGAGACAGTGATTCTGATTGATTCGGTCTCCTCATGATTATCCTCTTGAAAACCAATCCTGTTTTAAGAGTAAATACTCTCTTAGATTTCTAATTTTTTTTAAATTGTTTTCTTTTTAAATAAATGCCTAATTATGATGAATTATTGACTTTTATTTCATAAAATAGTAAAATAAAATATAAAATAATTGTGTCCGGTTTTTTATGTGAATTACTCCTATGTGCGTCGCCAGGACGGGCGGGTGTCTGGCCGACCAGGTGAAGGCGGGCACCATTCGTCCTGGTTTCGCGGGCATGCGAACCGTGACGGTAAGCTGCCCCGTGGCGGCGGCCAGAACAATCGTCGAGGGCCGAAGACTCCTGGTGGGCTGGGTGTCAGCGCAGGTTAAACTGCTGGAACCCAGGCCTCTGAGGTGCTTCCGATGCCATGTGGGGCACCACGTTGGCGTCCAGTGCACTTCGGAGGACCGCAGCACTCTGTGCTTCCGCTGCGGTCAGCCCGGACATACGGCTGGCTCGTGCAGCGCCGCGCCGCACTGCGTCGCATGTGCGGCTACTGGCAAGCCGGCCGATCACCGGGCGGGGAGCAAGTCCTGCGCTCCACCCACCGGGACCAGGAGAAAAGGCAGGCCCTCCGCCGCCGTCGCCACCCCCACCGTCGCCGCCGCTGCTGCTGTCGCCGCCGCCGCCGCCACCGCCGGGGGGCCCTCACAAAGGGCCCGGGAGGGGGCTGAAATGGAGGAGTAATGGCTCCATTGCGCCTCCTCCAGGCGAACATCAACCACTGCGCCTGCGCTCAGGACCTGCTGCTCCAGAGCATGGCGCAGTGGTCGATTAACATCGCCGTGGTCGCTGAGCCGTACTTTGTCCCGCCCAGGGATAACTGGGTGGAGGACCTGAGCGGCTCAGTGACCAAAGTTTCGTCGGCTGCCGCCGGTACCCCGTCCCTCGAAGGTGTCACGAAGGGACAGGGGTGCGTAGCGGCACGGTTCGGAGAGATCGTAGTAGTGGGAGTGTACTTCTCTCCGAACCGAACTCTCGCCGAGTTCCAGAACTCTTTAACAGAGTTGAGTGTCGTCGTCGCCGGAAACCATTCCTTCTCCGTGCTAGTGGTCGGGGACTTCAACGCCAAGAATTTGGCCTGGGGTTCCCGTTACACGGATGTGCGGGGCAGGATGGTGGAGGACTGGGCCCTGGAAACAGGCCTGGTCGTCCTAAATCGGGGTTCTGTCCCTACGTGTGTGCGGATGCGGGGTGAGTCCGTAGTGGACATCTCGTTCGCCAGCCCCGCTCTGTCACGGCGTGTCAGTGACTGGCGCGTCATGGAGGAGGTGGAGACCTACTCCGACCACCGGTATATCCGGTTCGACGTCTCCACCCAGACCTCTAGCGCGCTGGTCCAGCAGGCCCCGAGTGGTCCGCGGTGGGCGCTGAAGCAGCTGGACCGGGAGCTCCTCCTGGAAGCCTCGATCGTGCAGGCCTGGGTGTCATCACCGGGCAGGCCTGCCGATATTGACAATGAGGCGGAATGGCTCCAGGAGGCCATGTCCGATATATGTGACGCGGCAATGCCCCGAGTCCGGCTAGGATGCGCCCGACGTCAGGTGTACTGGTGGTCGCAGGACGTGGAGTCGCTACGCAAGGCGTGCGTCGACGCGCGACACCGGTACACCAGGCACCGCAGGCTCCGCATCCGCCCTCCGGATGCGGAAGCCACGGAGGCGGAGCTGTACGAGGGGTACAGAGCGGCGAAGACCGCCCTCCAAGGGGCTGTCCAGCGGGCCAACGATACGGCCCGCGAAGAGATGGTGGAGACTCTGAACAGAGATCCATGGGGGCGCCCTTACAAAATGGTGCGGAATAAACTCCGCACCTGGGCCCCCCCGCTGACGCAGAGTCTCCGCCCACAGCTGGTGGAGGAAGTGGTGAGCACTCTGTTCCCTTCACGGGGGGAGCATACTCCCCCGCCCATGGCTCCGCCACTTGCGGTGCCAGAAGCGGACCATGAAGACGACGACGACATCCCTGAAGTGACCGGGGTAGATCTGAGAGCGGCGGTAGGCAGGCTGAAGGCCAAAAATACCGCCCCAGGACCCGACGGCTTGCCGGGTAAAGTCTGGGTCCTGGCCTCGAGGGCTCTCGGGCCTCGACTAGAGGCGCTCTTAAGCGCATGCATGGAGAGGGGCCAGTTTCCACTCCGTTGGAAGACGAGGAAGCTGGTCCTCATTCAGAAGCCAGGGCGCCCTGCGGACTCTCCGTCCGCATACCGGCCCATAGTGCTGCTCGACGAGGTCGGCAAGCTCTTTGAGAGAGTGATTGCAGGCCGCCTCGTCGGGCACCTAGTGAGGACGGGGCCGGATCTTGCGGATAGCCAGTTTGGCTTCCGCAAGGGGCGCTCGACAGTGGACGCCATCATGCGCGTGAGAGCCCTCACGACGGGGGACGCGGTGACCCGGGGTGGGGTCGTCGTGGCGGTGTCACTCGACATCGCCAACGCGTTTAACACCCTGCCCTGGAGCTGTATTGGGGAGGCACTCCGGTATCACCGGGTGCCGACCTACCTCCGTCGAGTAGTTGGGGCGTATTTGACGGACAGAGCCGTCATCTACCCTGGTCGCAACGGGGAGTGGAACCGGCGAGAGATGTCGTGCGGTGTCCCACAGGGATCGGTTCTGGGGCCGCTCTTGTGGGACATCGGTTACGACTGGGTGCTGCGAGCCGACCTCCCTGATGGCGTCAGCGTGGTTTGCTACGCTGACGACACGCTGGTCCTGGCGCAAGGGAGGTCGCATCAGGCGGCGGCCGACGCGATGACACGCGGGGTTGCGATAGTCGTGGAAAGAATCCGGCGGTTGGGTCTCGAGGTAGCATTGCACAAGTCCGAGGCCATGTCTTTCCATGGGCCTCGGAACGGGCCACCATCGGGATCCCAACTAACGGTAGGAGGGGTTCACATCGGCGTCGAGGCAACGATGAGATACCTGGGTCTCGTCCTCGACAGCCGGTGGAACTTCGTCGAACACTTCCGACGCTTGGCCCCCAAACTGGAAAGGACCGGGGCCGCCTTCAAGCGGCTCCTGCCCAACCTGGGGGGGCCAAACACCTCCTGCCGGAGGCTTTACGCGGGGGTCGTGCGGTCCATGGCCCTATACGGGGCCCCGGTGTGGG
The DNA here is from genome assembly GCA_947508005.1 of Amphipoea lucens. Classification (NCBI taxonomy): domain Eukaryota; kingdom Metazoa; phylum Arthropoda; class Insecta; order Lepidoptera; family Noctuidae; genus Amphipoea; species Amphipoea lucens. The sequence goes on from OX382375.1 coordinate 12,568,333, forward strand.
CGCGTTCTCTGCGGCGGCGAGCCGCCCACTATTTGAACGCGCCCCAAAAGGTGGTAGCCGTAAGGCTGATCCGGGGGTACCGCACGATCTCGGGCGAGGCGGCAAGCCTCCTTGCCGGACTGCCGCCATGGGATCTGGAGGCGATAGTCCTAGCGCGCCTGTATGAGTGGCGCGCGGAGGCACTGAGCCGGGGGGAAACTCCGCTTCCGCGGCAAATCGCGGCGGAGCGGACAGACCTCCGGCGCGATCTCATGGTGGCATGGAAGGAGCGACTTTCGCAACCCAGCGCAGGGCACGCCACGATAGTGGCGGTAAGACCCCTCTTTGAGGAGTGGCTAGAGAGGCGTCACGGCGTCCTCACCTATCGCCTGACGCAGGTCCTCACCGGACACGGATGTTTTGGGAGGTTCCTGCACATCATCAGGCGGGAGGAGACGCCCGGGTGTCACCACTGCGAGGATCGCCCAGAGGACACGGTGGAGCATACGGTGGAGGTCTGCCCCGCATGGGCGGAGCACCGCCGTGCCCTCGTAGAGGCGATCGACAGCGGCGGCGATCTCTCGCGTCCGGCCCTGGTTCAAGCCATGGTCCGGGGCGAGAGGGAGTGGGAGGCGGTCACCTTCTTCTGCGAAGCAGTCATGCTAGCGAAGGAGGTGGCTGAACGGCTGAGGGAGAGAGCCTCACACCCCAGCCGCCGCGGGAGACGCTCCGGGCGTCGGGAGCCGCGTGACGACTCCCGGCCACCGTAGGCGCGGGCCTGCGGACGGAGAGTAATGGGTAGCTCACCGTCCGATCAGGACCAGGCCCGTGCCGGACGGCGCGTACGTGTTCCACGCGCGCCTCAAAGAGATGTCAGCATAAAGGAAGGGGCCTGCCAGGGCCAAAGCCTGCCGGGGGTGCGGGATTGTCCGAAAGGGTTACCGCTACCCCGGAACATAAAGGGCTAAGGAAGGAACACGGATGGGTTTTTAGTCAGTAAGAGTCTGACACTCCCTTCGCTCCACCCAGAGCGGGAGGGGTCATTTGATGATTTCCCATCCATAAAAAAAAAAAAAAGGGGTCGCGGGAACGTACGATCATTCCGCAACCCCCGGCTGGTGCCGGCCCGCCACTGCAGGCCTCCTCAGGTCAGGGGGGGGAGTGAGGTGTTTGACTCCCCCCGCGACGTCTAAGAGGGGCGCGCGTGGAACACTACGCGCCGCCACCTCGGGTCCTAGTGTATGGAGGGCGACCCACGTCCCCGAGTCCGTCGCCCCTGGACCCATTTAGGGGGGCTGGAAGAGCGAGCAGAACCTAACCTAACCCAACCTTTTACTTTAGTAAAATAATTTTTGTGATTGTTTAATAAATTATTATTATTTAACAATTTAGAATCCCAGGAGTTTTAGGTTGCATCGACTGCACGCAAATCGCCATCATAAGACCCAATGAGGATGAAGAAAGATATTTTTGTAGGAAACACTATCATTCGCACACGAGTCGTGCGCATGTTTCTGGACCCAACGCCAGGAGACGAGTTGAGTGAAATATTCATAATTATCACAAAGCGAACGCCGCTAACCAAATTACGTACACGGATCTTTATACATTAGTATACGCAAGGAAAAAAAAATTCTCATACTTGCTCTTTCTCTGACACGGTGCCAAAACATATCGCGATTTTTTTTTTCCCAATAAATCATTAAGGTCAAATTGATAAAAAGTTCATTACAGTGACGAGTATTTTTAATAGTTCTTTGTGGTTTTAAATGTTTTAATATAGTTTTCACCACCTTACTTGATAAAATATGGTCACTATCTAGTAGGGTCGAAATAAAAACAGGTTGGTTTATGGGAGGAGTGCAAATTATTAGTATCATATCTTTTTGCATATAGCACAATTTCATAGGCCTATAAAAAGATAGTGAGCCCTGAAACATTCACAGTTGTTGGTCAAATATTCAGTTGCCCTAAAAAACAGTTAATAACTATTTTCAAATATTCGCAAAGTTGACTGATTTGAAAAATGGGTGAATTTGTTTGTCGTAAACGAGAGTTGTGTAATTTGATGATAAATGGGCATAATATAGAAGACTACTTACAAGAAAATTTTAATGGGATATTATAAATTGCATATCAAATAAATAATCGCCTATCAATACACACTCATCATTTATATTCTTTTTTACATCAAATAACTTACTTCACTACAAATAAACTAAATGTTTAACAAAACTCAAACTGCAGATAATTCGAAATTATACATCAATATGACATTACTTTTTTCCTCATAATGCAATACAGTTAAATTTATTTTTGTACAAAATACTACATACATAGCATAAATACTGACAGCACAGCAAATTTTCCATATTTCATAGCAAAATAACTATCCCAGTCGCATATTAACCAGTAAGTACAACAAAACCTGTTCATCATATTTGTCTTAATTTTCAAGAAGCCATGCTCGAAAAATTTAATGATTATTATAACAAAAAACTCCTTTTACATTGCTTTATTTCTAAAAGCAGAACTAATGAAAAAAAGGTTCGCGGCTTCGCGGGCTTTTTCGTCACTGGAGTGCAGAGTGGCGCGAGCGAGTAAGATAGAGATAGCGCTAGGTCGTGTCGTCGGGAGTTAGCCGTATATCTCGCGCGTAAGAGCGAAATAGAAATATTTCGTTAGTGTATTACACAGAAATAGGGGCCTCGCCCGCGAAGTGGGGCTCCGTCGACATAGAATGCAAGAACGAGCGAAGGGCACCCCGAGGTTCGGTTTGGTTAGGTTACTTTAAACCCTTTACACAGAAATAGGGGCCCCGCGAAGCGGGGCTCCGTCGACATAGGAATAGGATGCAAGAGCGAGCGAAGGGCACCCCGAGGTTTGGTTTGGTTAGGATAAATTACAATTTTGTATCTAATTTTATATTTTTTTTGCTGAGCTCATTATGTGGTAATTAATAAATAATAAGACGACTGTGACTAATAAAATGCTGTTTATTTAGAAAAACTGCTGTAAATAATGTAAAAATAGAAGCTATATTTAAAAGAAAAAGAGTTAACATGTATATTAAGATTATTAGTTGTGCATTGATGAAAAAGCTTTTGCTTTAGGAAAAAGCGCTGTACGCTGCGAAAATAAATTGTAGTGTGTTTAGTGATATTTTGAGTTGAATATTTTGCTGTGCAATCAGTAATTTTGATGGGAATTCGGAATCTTATTGCATAGAAAAAGGATATTTTTTGATTTGCGTTTAAATACTACTCAATTTCAATTCGTCACCAGAGGATATGGCTACTGTAGTCTCCTACATTCAAAGAAACTTGGTATCTAAATGTACCAAACGCTTGAGAAATGCATCTCGGATAAAAGACCGCTTTGAAAGTAAGATGCTTGAAGCTTGCTAAGAAGCTTGTTAGATGGTTAATTTCGTCTACTACTACAGGGTCGAGTCACGGTTAATGACATTAATACGTTTAGATGTAGTGGTGGCAGACCTTAGAAACCATACGAAGCATCGTCAGAAAAAACAAAGAAACAAAAAAACATGGAATTAATACAAGAGTACGGAGTGGACTGTGTGCTCAATGCATACTCAGGAGTCTATGGGTGAGACGGAGGAGGCCGCAATCGTTAATATTATACGAACTGCATCAAAAAATGATAAGAAAAAAATTGTTAAATACATAACTGAGAACCCTGAAGACGTTACACCTTTTTCAAAGGAAGAAGCACTACGTACATTTATTGACTTAGACCTTAACAAAGAACAGTATAGGAAAATTTGACTTTGTTTGGCGGACAAAAACTGCTCTGTGTTGGCAACACCGAGTGAAGCTTCGAGTGCTGGCTGGCGGTGAAGTTTTTGAAGGAAGGAACTTCCATAGAGTATAGGAAACTTCCCGCCATTATTATTTTTCTCATGCCGCGAAACGCGTTTGATTTTGTGGATTTTTGTTATTTTCGAATTAATATATGTTTGAATAAATACGTTTTTTAAATACCTTCCGTGAAGAAATAGTTAATATCAGTGTTTTCTTCTTATGAAACTTTAGTCGAAGCGAAGAAGTTGTGTTACCCACCAGATTCGAGCAAACATAAGTGCAAAAGTCAATCTGCAGGACTTGTTGGATCATATTGTGGCACGTATATTACTAATCGGTTTAAGAAAGTTGAAACTACATATTATGTAAATGGTGTTGTCGGGTCATCAGGACAGAGTAAATACAAACAAGTACAAGCAAGTTTTGCCCGAAAAAAGCGATTTTATATCAGATGTAAACCTTTTTATTGCTTCACTTGTACCCATTAGACTCATAGATGAGACTACTTTTGTTATTTTGATTTTTAAGGTAAATAGTATTTAAGTAAACTAGGTATAAAATAATTAAGTAATAAAATTTTGTAATTATAAGACTTCTAATGATAAATGAATAGTTTATTTGAGAAAACCCATAAGTCAACAGACCCTAACTTTACAGGAAACGAAAAAAAACCTCTACGTGAAAAAAAAATATATGGAAGTGGAAGTGTTTTGTTTTTAGTTTAAATGGTTGAAGTGAAATCTATATAAATTGATGCTTTTTTTCTTAAAATGTTGTCCTTATCATGGAATAAATAGCGCCGGAATGTCGTTGACTTAAGGGCTTCCTCAAATAAACAAAATGAAACACGTTTTATAGGTTTAATATCATGAAGTTTTAATCAGACAATATCATAAAGCAATAATTATCTTCTGAATAATTTAATTATTAATTGCTTAGGCCAAAGTGTCATCTATATTGCGATCTGTGACCGGCCATGCGTATATTTTTTCGTTAAAGTCCTGTACTTCTTTATCTTGAGGCAAGTAACTTTTAAGTTTATTTAAATCTTCCATTTTCTTTTTGTTAATTGGTATTTGACCCTCTGGATACGCTTTATTGGTTGGCAAAACAAGTCTCTCTTTATTTGCATTCCTAAGATTGAAAGAATGTTCAATCAGACCATCAATAAAGTCCCTTACGACCACTACTCCATCTCTTTCGTGAGAATAGCGAAAGTAGCAATATTGGCTGATCTTGAATGACACTTTCTGTTCTTTGGGTATGTGTCTACCAGCTGATTCAACCGCGAGCATATTCTTTTTGTAAAATTTTGGCCACCACTTTTTGTAGTCTAGTATATCATAGGACGAAGGCAATGAGACCAAGAAAATGTTTTTCGCCGTTGAACTTAGAATCAATGCTGCTACTTCTTTCACTGTGTAGATCCGATCAGTTCGTCTTATTTTTATTTGAGAAACACCATTAGTCACTGACTTAAGGGGTTTCTCAAATAAACCAAATGTTATAATTTCCATACTAATGCATTGACTTGTGGGATTTCTCTCTGTAGTGTGTATTTACTGCCAAAGAATGCATATTACAAAAAAAGTAATTTTGCCAAAAAAGCTGACTTATGGGGTTTTTCAAATAATCGATTCAAATATTGTTATGAATTTTACTGTCCTACAATTACCATAAAGTATGCTCATGCCACCTGTAACACAGGTTTATCGTAGTACAGGCATCTAACATTATTATACCTTTGTAAATAATTTCTAAGGCTTTTGTAATAATTTTACCAATTTTAATACTGAATAAAAACATTATTATTGTTTCCTTTATTCAATTAAATACATATAAATTATATTTTTAAATATTGGAATATAAAAAATAGAAGCTCACCGGTATCGGGAGCAGGGTCTAAGCTACCGGCGGTCAGGGATCCAGAGAGAAGAACCTCCTGACAATGCGAGCCGTGTCAAAGTCAAAGCATTAATTTCAAATAGGCACGTAAAAGGCACTTTTGAACGTCAAAAATTATCTTAGAATTGATTCTAGTCGTGTCCAGAAGTACTGCTTTCTGAATCAAGCCCTTGATCCAGCTGCCCAACGAGAGCCTCCTCAGGTGTTGGTCGAGGCTCTTGGCTATCAATCCATTGGCTGTAACGACTATCGACTTATTATTATGATTATTATCCAATCCGAGCACTGAAAATCCTAATTTTTTTGGGAATTTCCAATATTTTGGCAACATTATGAACACAGAAAAATAAAATCACAGCAGCATGGTACGGGAATTAAAACTCCACCCGAGTGGAAAATTGATGAATGTAAACGAAATACCGTGAGATACAGTTGTAAAATGTTTTATTTCAACCCAACGACACAGGAGAACAATATTTCTAATATTACAAATTATAACACGCAACAAGCCACACTTGCAAGTTTTTATTTGTATACAGGCCTACAGGGTGGCCGGAACATTGACGTCCAAAAATAAAATTTAGGTCCCTCGTATCGTGGGGTATCCGAATCACCCCCATGTATGTTCCGCGACTTTTCATAGTTTTCGAGTTACGAATTTTTTTCTGATTTTTTGAGAATGATCGACCTGACCAATCTAAAAAAAATAAAAAGAAAAAGTACATGGCTTTGTCGAGATTTTTTTTTTGCAACTGAATCTTCGTGAGTAGTACTTTTATGCATAAAATAATCAGCTTCGTAACTGTAATGAAAGTTATGAAAAAGTTGGTCTAAAGTGAAAAAATTACGTTCGGTAGGTAAATTATGACTTAGCTTTTCAACTTTAAATAAAAAATTAAAACAGTTGACTTCATGGTTCCTAAGTAGGCTTCAAGAATGCGCCAGACTCTCAGTTTCATAATCATAAAAAAATTAGTACTTAATGGGGCTACTTTGGCTTAAATCGGCCTTCAAAAACTGCGAGGTAGAAAATTCTTAAAATTAGTCATCTGACGAATACTTTGCTAACCAAAAATGACTGCAAGAAAAGCTAAGATTCAAAAATTTCGCGCGATCTTTTCCCGTGCACCATGGGTTGTAAATGAAGGCGCTACTCTTTTACCTGCAATAACAATGGGCTGAGAGGATAAGAGACCGAATTATTGCTATCTCTCTCACTCTCGGTGGCGAGGAATGCCCCTCTCGCCACCGAGAGTGAGAGAGATAGTAAGGCGCGCAACCGAAGCCAACGCAAAACAAGTACCTCAGTCGTGCTCACATTGTGTTTATTGCTATACGCGTGTCGCCATTTTGTCTTTACCACACTCGCTTGCCCACGGACCCCGCTGCCTACTTGTTTGACTACTTTGCTCGTTTATTGGACTCTGTTTTGCAATCTGATTTAAACTTTGTTTACTTGGAAGTGTAAAAGATGAGTTACACGTTAAGTGAATATGCAGAAATGCATTATTTTTATGGAGTTGCACAAGGAAATGGCCATGAAGCAGCGCGACTGTATCACGAACAACTTCAACGTCGTGGTGGGGCGCAACCTGAGCGATATCCCGACCACCGTGTTTTTATTAACACGCACAATACTTTAATGGCAGGCCGCATTCCTGGTCGACGCGGCAGTCATGAAGGAATCCCTAGAGCTAACCCGGATCGCAGAGAAATGGTGCTGGAAGAAGTTCAGCAAAATCCGTCTACGAGTACGAGAAGTATGGCTCGTGCTCTGAACATCCCAAGGACTTCTATCCAAGCCATTCTTCAAGATGAAGGATACCACGCGTTCCACATCCGAAGAGTCCAAGCCTTGCTGCCTACAGATCACCAATTACGCGTTGATTTTTGCCAAATCATGTTACGAAAAGAGCAAGAGGATCCTGGATTTTTCAATAAAGTTTTATGGTCAGATGAGTCACGATTTGAGCGATCCGGAATATTCAATATTCATAATTACCACACGTGGGCGATTGAAAATCCACACGAAGTGAGAGCTTCAACGTTTCAACATCGTTTCAGCGTTAACTTGTGGTCTGGTATCCTCAATGGCGAACTAATTGGTCCGTTTGAACTGCCGTCTAGACTTGATGGAGAAACCTACAAAAACTTTTTGGAAAATGAACTGCCATTGTTGCTGCAAGATGTGAGTCTCGAACTTAGACAAACCACGGTGTTCCAAAATGACGGCGCCCCGTGTCACTACGCAACGCAGGTCCGAAATTACTTAAATGAAACATACCCCAACAGATGGATCGGACGCAGCGGACCAATTAGGTGGCCTCCACGCTCACCTGATCTCAACCCCATCGATTTCTTCATTTGGAGCTATTACAAGGAAATAGCATACGCCCGAGACTGTTCAAGTGAACAAGAGCTGAGGCAGTCGATTGCAGAAGCTGAACGTTTTGTGAGAGAGAACAGAGAAGCTTTTAGACAATTGCCAGACAATTTCTTACGTAGGTGTAGAATGTGTATTGCTGCTGGTGGTGGCCACTTTGAAAACCTTTTGTAAATGTTAAAAATAAATTACTTTTTTTTTCACATTATCATCTGTGTTTTATTCAAAACCACTTCTTACTAAAAACATTTCTTACCTAACCTCTGAAACTAAGTTAAGTTAGGTTAACTAAGGTAAGTTTTCAGTATTCTTTTCATTAATTAACCTTAGGAACGAGAAAATAAAAACATTCATCAGATGGCTAATTTTAAGAATTTTCTACCTCGCAGTTTTTGAAGGCCGATTTAAGCCAAAGTAGCCCCATTAAGTACTAATTTTTTTATGATTATGAAAGCTGAGAGTCTGGCGCATTCTTGAAGCCTACTTAGGAACCTTGAAGTTTCCTGTTTAAATTTTTTATTTAAAGTTGAAATGCTAAGCCATAATTTACCGAACGTAATTTTTTCACTTTAGACCAACTTTTTCATAACTTTCATCACAGTTACGAAGCTGATTATTTTATGCATAAAAGTACTACTCACGAAGATTCAGTTGCAAAAAAAAAAATCTCGACAAAGCCATGTACTTTTTTTTTAATTTTTTTTTAGATTGGTCAGGTCGATCATTCTCAAAAAATCAGAAAAAAATTCGTAACTCGAAAACTATGAAAAGTCGCGGAACATACATGGGGGTGATTCGGATACCCCACGATACGCGGGACCTAAATTTTATTTTTGGACGTCAATGTTCCGGCCACCCTGTATAATGGCGGAGAGAGTTATAGTGTACATGTACCCCAGTCCCTACAACCGGGTGAAACACAGCTATCTACCATTAATGCTAATAAATCTAGAACAGTAACGATGTGCCGGTGGGTAGTTGAAACAACTAATGGAATATTTAAAAAATCTTTTAAATTATTTCGTCAAACTTTTTTCAATAGAGCTTCACGCCATTTAATGGTAGACTTTTCTGTGGCTGCTTCTCTAATTAATAGGTTTCACCTTCGGTATAGGGACAGGGAAGACGCAGAACAAATATTACAGATAGTGCGTGAAAATCGGTACAGAAATAATGATCTGGCAGATTTTATTGAAGAAAGGAATTTAAATAGAGTAAGAGTTAATTTTTCAAGTATTGAAGTCATAACTGAGAATGTAAGAGAATTCCCACAGTTAACTGAAAGTGATTTGATTATGTTTGCATGTGGAACATATCAATTAAAACAAGCCAGATCTTACTATGGAGAGCACATTAGATCAAATGGATGTTATCGTATTGAGGTCTCTAATGATAGGAGAACTAGTATTTTGGAAGGTTCACTTTTTCAAAATGATTGCTCTTTATTAAGGGCTCGAATCCAAAGCAGGTATATTAGCCGAAAGACATACTTTGTCTCTATTTTAATAAGAAATAATGCCACTGGAAGAGCAGCCATATCCCAGTACTGCTGTAATTGTATTGTGGGCCGGAGGACTGTAGGATGCTGTGCCCACGTCATGTTTGTTGTCTGGTATCTTGGGTGGGCACGGCATCAAACCAATATAGTTCCTCCAGCACAGTTTTTAGACAGTGTCTTATTGGTATATGATGCTGATGATAGTATAGAATAAATACATTTATCTTTATTTTTTTTTAAATATTACTGGCAATGTGTAACTAACTGATATTATTGTTAACCTCTCCAGCTAAGCTAAAAATTTTTTTTTTTGGAGTGAGTCCGCGTTAGTTGTGCTACCATTGCTTTTTTTTGCGTTTGGCCATTGCTGCTACCATCTGATATTCATTATGTACTAACATCAGTATACTTTCATTAGCTGAAATATATAATACAGGGTTATTGGAAAACACTAACAACCTCTTAAGAGGTCATTGTACTCATCATTATGAACAACTTTTATTATGGGAACAAATCTGAAATCGCGAAATAAAAATCAGAACAGTTGTTCCCTACATTTTGACGAGTTATACGAACATAAATATATATGTTAGGTTTTATATTGAGATTGATTTTTATATTGAGTGGTGGTGGTGTTTGTGACAAATGTTAACAATTCATTAATAAATAAATAAAAAATATACAATAACTCCAAAATCTTTTGAGCTATCCATTAGATATAACTGTACCGATTTTTATTGTATGAAATGGAACCCATAGCTGTTTAATCTTAGAAGGCGACTATTATTGAAAAGGTTAAAATGAGTAAAAAATTATGTACATTCCATTCAAAAGTTATTGTAAGTGTATATAATATGTCTGTGCTTATGAAAAAATAAATGTTATAAAAAAAATAAAACTGTTTTATTTCCAAATGGCGACTTATTTTCTTAACTGATAAGTACTAGAAGGTGTTCATAGCAACTTAAACTGTAATTGCACAAACTATTTATCAGTGTTCACCGTAGGCCACGGTTGTTCTAACATGTTGGCATTGTCCTTTATGTATCAACATCAACACCGTCCCTCAACACAAGAACCCTAGTAAAAGTTCTACATTTTAATTTTTACAAGATAACGAAAATTGTTTTACTCTACCTAAACGTTCCATCAACATACACAATATCAACTTTCTTCAATGTTTCTTTTGCCAGATGACTACCAAAAATTATTAATATTCTCTTCGACACCATCGTCAAATAAAAAAAAATCTCTCACTAAACGGTCTGGCAATTTTGAACTGAATAAAGGCAATTCATCTTGGGAAAGCATTTCGTCCTGAGAAAGCGTACGATCACAATGATCAGAATTGTTTCCTTTTTTTCTTTTTCCTGTTTATTAAGTTTGTGATAATGTTTCTCAATCATTTTTGGTATTTTTTAGCCTTAGGAATCTATAAAAAATCAAATGCCTGTTATCTATACTATCTATACTAATACTAATATAATATTATAAAGAGGTAAAATTTGTAAGTTTGTATGTTTGTAAGTTTGTATGTAGGGGGTAATCTCTGGAACTACCAGTCGGATTTGAAAAATTCTTCTTGCATTTGATAGCCCAATTATTGAGGAAGGCTATAGGCTATTTAACATCACGCTATGACCCTTAGGAGCCGAGCAAAAAGAAAAAAGTCAAAAAGAACGTTAAGTGATAGCGCGGGCGGGTGATGCGATACGACGGGGTGGCTCGGGGGAAACAAGAAGTTTCACGCGAACGAAGTCGCGGGCTGAAGCTAGTAGATTATAAAGAAGGTTATTTTGTTTGCCTAGCGTGAGCTCAAGCTCTCTTGTAAGGCATTGCTAAATAAAATACCTATGATTTGTGGTATTAATAACAAAGTCATTGAAACAATCAAATAAATAACTGAGCAAAGAGAAGTAAGTGAGTGTGTATTGGCATTTGATGAAATGTCGGTAAGAAAAAATTTGATTTACAATGCCAAACTTGACCAGATAGCTACATTGTCAAGGGGACGATAAACATGATAGAAGATAGGAACAACTTTTATCGAATGAAACTCAAGACGATAAAAAGGAACATACATTTCCCAAATGGTATCATGACAAATTAGATCGCGAGACACTGTTAGTTACATTAACAGATAATGACAGGGAGTTCTTATCACACGAAAATTTATTTTATATGCCTACTTTAATACCAACACTAACGCGGCAAGTACAACTTCCATTGTGATCAAATGTGATGCTACCATTCAGAAAACCGAATTGCATCTTCATCTAACGTGGAGAGTTACTTCAAAACGCTTAAAAGATATCTATGTCATATTGACGTAAAATCAAATAGATTGAGATTAGACAAACTTATCGCCAAACATGCAGAGTTCATAGACGGGGAGTTAAAAGAAGCTCTAGGTAAAGTAGACAGTACAAATAGAAACACAAAAAGAGAAGTAAAACTTGAAAAATAGAGAAAGCACTAATGCAAATATAAAGAAATCAGAAGACGATTGTCCAAAGGTCTATCTTTAATATTTAGTATTGTATAAAATCAATTATTTTCTAACTGAACAGCTGTGCTGCTAGGGAGTTTGTTCTGCCATTTCTTCTCCCCAGCGAAAGCACTAGGAAGTGGTGAAGGGCGGGCGTTTTGGGGGACCGTCTTTTGTAATTTTGACGTTCGAAAAGTGCTGATTCTCAGCCTAGTTTGAATAAACGACTTTTAGTTTTGATTTTTTTGACTCATATTTTTCTAAAACTGTGTCATTTTCTGAAAATTGCAAGGGCAAAGGTAATGCTCGAAAGGTCCTGAAAAAATCAAGAATGAAAGCACAAAAGCGGAAACCTGTGCCACTATTGCTAAAAGGACTGAATGACATTTGGAATGTAAATATTCGCAACTAATTACAACACAATATGTTTATTAGGGTTTAGAAAAGTGATTTATTGTGAAAAAGTGTCAACCAAAGAGTTCAGTGACGAAATACCGTTGAAGGGATGAGTCCTTCTAACAAGTGCAGGCCAAAGTAATTGTACAAACTACAATGAAATATATTACTCGGAAACCTCCTAATGTACTACTTATGTTTTCAGGTAAATGCTACTTTACTTATTAGTAACGCAGCTGGTGTTATACCAACCCGTGTTATGTACAAAAAAGCAACGTAACAATTGATCGAGTTTTTACCGTCCAGGGGCGACGTTACAGACATCCACAACATTTGCCACTACAAAGCCTATTGTCGTCGTAATACAGAATGGAAATGATTTGAATAATTTAGTAATCAAAACTCCGAAAACGCTAATTGTTAATTGCATCATGCTTGGACGAAAATAAATTGTGATTTAATTGCAATTTATTTTTAAAAGGAGAATTCAAGACCTGGACCAGGGTGAGGTACCCTAAAATGTACATTAAAAAGAAACAACATCCGGATCAATGAAGATGCCAACAGTGAACTAACTTTCATGGAACAAAAACGGATACTGATAATCAGGTTAACGAATATATGAGCTTTCCGGTAGTATCTAAAACTTGCCAAGCAAAGAGAAACGAGGTTCACTTTGAAGCAATGGCAGAAAATTTGATGAGTTTTTTTTTAGATGTTGATAGTTGATATTTATCACCTATAGGCTTAAAACAGTTTTTTTTTTATTTCAGATTTTATATCAATTATTTGAAGCAGGCATAAATGTTGCGGCTATTGTCAACTAACCTTGATTGGTGGTGGAAACTGTGAGCTCGACAGCAATGAGGTTATTATTGACAATTTTAAATTATTGTTTAGAAATAATAATCGGCCTGAAAAGCATACCGAAGAAACTTCAACCTCGTCTTCGGTATGGAGATTAAATGACGACAACATTCACCAAGAAGTATTTGAGGAGAATGGTGAAACAAAAGCATTTGCTTACTTCAACCTCATCTTCGGTATGGAGATTAAAAGACGACAACATTCACCAAGAAGTATTTGAGGAGAATGGTGAAACACAAGCATGTGCTTACTTCAACCTCATCTTCGGTATGGAGATTAAATGACGACAACATTCACCAAGAAGTATTTGAGGAGAATGGTGAAACACAAGCATGTGCTTATGTGTGTGGATTTTTGATAAAAAATTATAAAAATGACTGTGAGAAATGTAAAACAATATTTATAACATCGGACCGAAGTGTTAGGGTCTCCCCACATTAATCGACGCGGAATCGGCTAACACCGGACAAAAAAGCCTTTATGTCTACGTAATAAGCGTGTCACTAATACCATTCGCATCGGCTCGGCTCGGACGACGCGTCGCGACGCTGGCCGACGGCGAAACGAGCCGTTTGTCGATTAGCTGATAGTGATAGATAGTAGTGTGGTGATACGCACTCGGCTAAAGCCGATTCCGCGTCGATAAATGTGGGGAGACCCTTATGCATACTTTTGATCAATTTAAAGAATATGATGATTTTAAAGAGTCTTTAAATTATGCAAGTATAAACTTTGTTATCTGTGTAGAATTTTGTGCCACGTATATCAATGAATATTTGTTAACGAATGCCAATGAATATTTGTTAACGAATGCACATAAAAAAGCATTAATGCGTGAGTTATTCAACATATTAAAAAGTTCCGCCAATTTTAAGTTTTTAAATGATTGTATGGAGCACAAAGAGACTAACATAAATTATATAATTAAAAGTGTCTTTCATATTACAATTAAAAGATTTTATACAAAAAGATAGAATCCGCCACAATAGCACTTAGGAAAAAAAAAAATTTATTGAAACATGTTTAAGTAGTAAGAGTCATACTATGGTGCTTTATAAAACCCAGGGACTTAAAAACACCTTCATAAAGGTTACAGAATTATGTTTGTTAACAGAATCAAATATGTAACCTTTATAAATGTGTTTTTCAATGTGTTAACCCAAAACATTTTTAAAAGTGTAGTAGTAGTATTATTATACAGGGTGGACCAAAAGTCCGTTAACATTTGAATCGGCTGCCGCGTCTAGCAGCGGCGGCGGAGGGGGGTGGAGGGGTTACGCATTGCAAGAGCGGCCAATAAGAATTTAGTACCATGGCGTCGTTCAGCGGTAGTCATCGTGCGTTTTGTGTACGCGAGTACTATCGAAACAACGATTCTGCGACCTTTAGCTCAACGAAAGTTTTGCGATCATTACAAGATACGACACAAAAATCAAGCTCCATCAGAGCCCTGATTCACAACCATACGACAGGCTATCGTATCGAAAACCTGACATTTCGATAACCTGCTTTGACTTCCCCTCAACAGCAAAATGATACCTTAATCCGCAAACCAGCCAACTCCATTTTGCTATAGTTTACAGGAGACACTTAAAACATTCTAGTTTTTATTTTGAATAAAATAAAAAGAAACTAAAAGTCCCGTTGGTGCATTATGTCACAAAGTTTAATATTTTACTAGGTTTATTACTTAATAACTCTTCATTCGCAAATTAAAGCGTTATTTTGGAGTTGGCCCTTTTGCTAAACACCGAAAACATAGCAATCTGTAGTTATCTGATTTTACTGCAATAGGTAAGTAATAAAAAAGGTTGTTTTCTTTAAAATAATATTTATTAAAATAGTATTAATGCCATTGTTTAATACAATGTAGATCAAGGTATGGTTATTCTTCATAAGATAAGTTGTCATAAAAATTTCGGTAGTCTTCAGGCATCGTATTTTTTAACTGTTGTAAATCTAAATACTTTTTTTTTGTTATTTTTCTGCGTTCAGTATGTAGGTGTGGTATGTTTTCAAAAGGAGTTTTATTTAATGCCTTATTTCGTCACCACTAGGGGGCTTCCCCCTCAGATAAATAACGATAAAACGCCTATGAAGAAAAAAGCTGAAATTCCAAAGAAATCCAATAACTGCGGCAATACGGATAAATCACAACACTTTTCAAGCAAAGGTCCTAAATTGAACATCCTAGAAGATACAATTTTACAGCCAAGTGAAAGATTGTCTATTGAAGATTATAGAAATATATTTTCAACAAACACGAACATAATATCTACCAAATCAAACATAATCGAAGAACACAAAAATTTTACAGAAAAAATAAATAAAAACAAGTCAAAGAAAGCAACAAGAAAGACAAAAGGTAAATATTTTTCATCAGAATGCAGTGATGATTATAGTACTCGCGAAACAGATACATCCGATGAAGAAAATTTAAATGATTATTTGAATAAGTACTTACAAATAAATCTGATGATGAAGAAAACTTGGATCCAAATTCTATGAACTTTGGGCTAGCCGATATTCAGTATGATGATGATGACACATGCAATGATAATATAAAAAAAAGATGATAATCAAATTTTGCTCAAAAAGAAGTACTAGGTAAACACTATTTTGGGACTGTGATATCCATCAAAAATAATAATCCCACAGTTAAATATGTGCGGAAAGTTCATTCTAAAATTGAATCTGTTTTACGTAACCCAACGTGGACGACACACGCCTCAATATCGGTATAGATAACTAGGTACTAAGTATATAGATATTTATTTAAGTAAATTATATTAAGTAAGGGATTTTAGGGAGAGCAGTGGTGGCCCAGTGGTATCAGCCGCGACTTACAAGTTGTAGGTCGTAGGTTCGAACCCCGACAGGCGCTTTACTTTGTGTAAATTATTTCATCACCACTGCTCTCAAAACGGTGAAGGAAAACATCGTGAGGAAACCGGCATGTCCTAGAACCAAAAATTCGAAGACATGTGACATCCACCAACCCGCACTGGGCCCGCGTGGTGGATTACGGCCCACTCCCTCTCACAGAGAGGAGGCCTGTGTCCCAGCAGTGGGAACGTTATAGGCTGATTATGTAAGGGATTTTTAGTGCTATCTGTCGGCAATGTGTGAAACATTATTTAAAAATAAATAACAATGTTGCAAGGTGCGAGTGTATCGGCCTAAAGTATTTTTTTGTTGTTGGCAATAAAGGAAGCTGTTTTTTTTCGAAGCCTTGCAACCACCCGCACCTACCAAATTGATACTGAAACCTAGACTGCATTTTATTTCGCCTCCATCTGTGACAAATTGGTCTTCGAGCACGGATATGATTGTGATGTCTTCGACTTGTGAATTGAACAAAATGGCGGAACGGAATAAAACGCCGACAGTGCAGACGCGTCGTATGCGCAAAGATCAACTAGAATATCTTAAATTGGATAGTGCACCTATGAAGATTAACGAACAGACTCTCT
Organism: Amphipoea lucens; assembly: GCA_947508005.1. NCBI lineage: Eukaryota > Metazoa > Arthropoda > Insecta > Lepidoptera > Noctuidae > Amphipoea > Amphipoea lucens. The sequence continues at coordinate 12,585,146 of OX382375.1, forward strand.
TCCCCATGGCAGCGATTGTCCCATAACGCCACAGGAACTTAATTATTCGATGACGCCTGAAACATGTTGTCGCTTGAAACATTGAAGCTTGATATTTCTTGAAATCCGACTGTGTCGTTCTGGTTTTTGTTTTGTTTTATAAAATATGGTATCTCGTAGTTGACCTTAGACTCAAAACATTTTAGTCTCCCCTCGTATTAATACCTCTTTGCCTATAGTAATTAAGTAATAATGGACAAATAAACTACAGCTATTTGATTTGTTTCAGAAAAAATCTGCTTATTCTGGCTTTGGCGGTGGCAAGAAAGCATAGGCTCAAAACATTTCAGGCTCCCCTCGTATTAATACATCTTTGCTTATAGTAATTGAGTAATAATGGACAAATAAACTACAGCTATTTGATTCGTTTCAGAAAAAAACTGTTTATTCTGGCTTTGGCGGTGGCAAGAAAGCGGAACCATAGAAGCCCAACACCGCCAACTCTACGCGAGAGCCACTACGGCGGCAGACGATGCGGGTATGGCCGCTCGCTGCACACTCTGCCGAACCTTTTTTGAGCACACGAGTAACCTCAACTTCGTACAGCCTGAGGACTCACGCTCACTCAGATTACAAGCTACACGGACGTGTGTAGCCTGTAATCTCACTTATCACCTTAACTTATTCACACTTACATAAAACATGGTTTTCTTAAAAAGTGAATAACAAAATTTATTAAAATAATACCTAATCTGCCTTAGCGATTTATTTGCCATAAATGTAAACAAATATGAGTTTATGGAAAAATAACTTTAAATCCTACACCATAAAGTTCAGGTTACGCAACAACTTCTAACATTTTTATAACTTTTTCAATAGTGCTATACTCCATTTATTATAACATTAGAAAAAAGAGGCTCGCAGAAGCAGGAGTACGAAACCTTTTATTTTCAAGTTAAGTTCAAACAATTTTAATAAATAATGTATGTGCTTGTTTTGTAAGTAACAATGTACGAGTATGGCATACAATAAAGCATATTCTATCTACCTACTCGTCACGATGCTTGGATAGGTACATGAAATGAAACAATTTTTAGTAACAATCAGTTTATTAAGAACAACTTTATATTAGGTCCTTACATATGAAATTGGCGTTTTTCGTACTGGCCACTTTAATCACGAATTTCTCCTCTTTGGTAAGGAATTCCAAATTCAAATTTGTACAGCTATTTACTCATGTATTTGTGCTTCGATGACCGTCATTCATTTGTTTTTTTTCTTCTGTTTTTTCTGTTTGCGTCACTCATTTTACAAAATGGAAAATTTAAAATATCGCATTATTTACGAGTACGAGTTCCGCCGTGGCACTAGTGCTGCGGAAACGACTCGAAGGGTGAATGATGTGTATGGCGGTCATGTTGCAAAAGAAAACACAGTTCGTTTTTGGTTCCAACGTTTTCGTTCTGGAAATTTCGACCTGCAGAACAAGCCCCGTGGACGGCCTGAAACCCAAGTTGATAATGGAGAATTGAAGGCTATTGTGGAAGCCAGACTATTACAGCTGATGTCTATTGTCAGCAATTACAAACCATGATGGAAAAGCTAGCGGCTAAACAACCAAGGCTGGTCAATCGCTCCACGCCACTGCTGCTTCACGACAACGCCAGACCACACACTGCGCAACAGACGGCTACCAAATTAGAAGAGCTTGAATTGGAATGTCTTAGACATCCTCCGTACTCCCCGGACCTTGCTCCAACAGATTACCATTTTTTTCGCAATTTGGATAACTTTTTGCAAGGGAAAAAATTCAACTCCGATGGGGCAGTCCAAATCGCCTTCAAAGATTTTATTGATTCCCGTCCGACTGGTTTTTTTAGTAAAGGGATCAATGAACTATCTATAAGATGGCAAAAGTGCATTGAAAACAATGGTTCATACTTTGATTAATTAAATATATTATATTAAAAAATATTCGACTTTTTGTTCCTTCCATACAAAACGCCAATTTCATATGTAAGGACCTAATATAAACCGACAAAATTAAAAAAAATAACGTGCTGCCACAATTTATGAAGGGATTAGGTAACATTTTAGATTTGGTAGAGTTATAGTGATATGAAAAACGTTCCCGGTACTGTCCGCCCCTGCTTCTTTTAGATTTTAAACATTGCCACGACAATATTTTATGTAAAAACTAAATAATATTAAACGAAAGCCTTGTAATTTCAGAAGGTAGATAGGTTAAATAAGTACAATTAAGTGTGACTGATGTTATTTAAATTGATTATATTCAACTCCACATCAATCTTGACTGTAATAATGTTTGTTGTACTTTTAATACAAAGTGTGCCACTAAAAGAGCCTATTTTAACTTCTGTCTAATGCTATAAGTAAATGGACTATAGAGTCTAGTCCCAATTAAGTTGATTGCAGAGTGTCTATAGTATAGACACTCTGCAATCAACTTAATTATCAGTTAAATAAAGTTGATATTTGTTTAACTTGAAATAACATTAATTTAAAACATCAGTTTGAATAGACTTTACTATCTAATAGACAAATTTTGTATATTAGGTAGTAAAGTCTATTCAAACTTATGTTTTTGGAAGGACGCTCAGCGCTCTCTCAAACCAATTTCAAGCGCAGGCCACACCGTCAGCTGGCGAGTGAGCGAGCTGGCGGGCGAAGCAGGGCGAGGTAAACTATATAAACTAAGCTTAGTTTTTTAGTTCGCGGTGTGAACTGAAGTATGAAAAGATGTGAAACGATGCTGTTGCTCGATCGGCTCGCCCGCCCGCTCGCCAGCTGGCGGTGTGGCCTGCGCTTTACGCGCGCCACGCCCGCGAGGCCAGACTTGAATGTTATTACTATTAGATAAATCTAGACTCAGTGAATGTTATTACTATTAGATAAATCTTCAGTTCTTTATAACCCACCTCAACAAAGCTTTTCAATTCAGACAGATTGTTTATTTGTGTAGGTACGTTTATACTTTGAAGATAACTGTCCCATACTCACAGTTAAGTGGGCCCATACAATTTGCCATAACAATCTTATGTAAGTATTGAAACTGACAAAATTTTTTTTGTTTTAGATTTCAATGGACACAGTCAGGAGGCGCTTGAAGGACGCCGGAAAGAAATGCCGCCGCCCTCTGCCAAGAAGATCCAAATAACCCAGGCGCATAAGAAGGCAAGAGTAAGCTTTTGCCTAAAGTTTTATAATTTTGACTGGGCAAACAATATCGTAATTTTTGTCGACGAAAAAAGCTTCCGGTCGGATATGGACGGAAGAAAAATATTATGACGCAAAAGCAATGAGCGCTATGTGGAGGTGAATACTTTGCCAAATCGGGCAAGTGGAAGAATATCCCTCAATTTTTGGGGATGAATGAGCTCAATGGGACCGGATGAACTGGTGGAGGTTATCGGGCGCATGACTGGGGATCAGTACGTCGAAATTTTACGCGACTTGATGATCCCCACCGTGCGCCTGCACTACACAGAGGACATTATTTACTTGTACCAAGACAACTGCTGCGTGCACACAATCAGTGGTGTAGGAAAATCTATTTCGTTTCTAGAGATCTTTTGCCATAGTAACGAATTATTAAAAACGCCACCATCACTGATTCTCCCTTGGCATCTTATATGGGTCATAAACAAAACAGGCAACAAAAATGTGCGTTTGATAAAAATTGGTTAAAACATACTTTGTACATTAATATTTTTATTTAATAAATTAACGATTTCGATGTTGTACCAATGTACGTTAAAATATCTTAATTTTATTTGATATTTTTTATAACATTAAAAAAAAAGTTACGATTATGTACCCTTCCGTGGGCCGTGTAAACCTAGGTTCCAAAGTTTGCTTAAAGAAAAAAAATACTTCAAATTAAAAGTTTCAATATTTTTGTCTTTTTATTAGTTACTAACATCTTATAGTTGACATTTTACATTATTATGAAAAATCAACATACAATATAAATAAATTATTACACATAAACATGATGTTACCAATTTTGCAACCCCTTCCGTGGTCAAACTAAATTTTATATTCAATATTTGTTACGTGGAACGCGGCACTAGTTTATTTATTTTGGTTGGCAACATTGTCGAGCTGTCAGTTCAACTGACAGCTCGACAATGTTGCCAAACAACTCAGTTGAGTAAAGCTATTTGGTGGAACACACTTGCGCTCCGTTAAAAAATTGTTGAAATATTCTTAAATAAGTGTTTGTTTTACTTTTGTGTCAAAGATCGATGCAACTTTTCAGTTCCATCTATATTTTGGTAAGTACTGGCGTAAAAAATACATGTTTTGATTATCGTGGTCTAATATGAGAGTCCATTGGCAAAAACCAGGTGCGCCATATTGTAACCTCAAAATTTTATGTTTTGAATGGCTATTTTAGTTTTTTTATCCCTTCCGTGGACAAACTTCTCGGTGGACACAATGTCCACGGAATAGACCAGGTCCACGGAAGTGAACTTTTTTCTAACCTTAATATTTTTTATGACACAATTAACATTAGAAAGCATGTATTGCTAGGTTTGTTTTGGCACTTGGCATCGTCCGCACTCCTGACCTAACGCCTAATAGTACCTCCAATTATTTTGACCATTTTTTTTGGCATTTTGTTTTTTAAATGTAATATGTACCTAGTTAATGCTCGTTTTTGCTTGAAGTGGTGTGTACATGTGGGTTATGGTTTCTATTTCAGCTAATAATGCCAAGAACAAGTAATCTTAAGCATCTCACTGATGAAGAAAAGAAGATTCGACGTCGTGAACAAAAAAAAATAAGCATGCGGCGAGCACGTGCCAAACTGAACGATGCTGCTATTGAAGAGATACGCAAGAAAGACAGAGAGAGGTATCATAAGAAGAAAGAGACAGGTAAAATCAAAACTATTGAACAATATACTCCTAGACAACAGCGTCAAATTAGGAAAATGTGGCGAGAAAAATCTAAAAAACGACGTGAATTAATAAAAATGCGGAAAGCCACCGCTGTTTTATTAGAAGAAAATACTCCGCCATCAAGTCCTTCTTCGTCACTTTCGCGCGCTGAAGTTGGAAGGGCAGTAGCTGCTCGTAATAAAAGAAAATTAAAATTAGAAAATGAGGCTTTACATTTAAGGGTCTTAGCAATGGGCAAACAAATAAAAAAATATATGATGCGTATAAAAAGACTAAAAGAAAAGAAACAAAACAATGGGAACATGGTAGGTTCTAAAAAAAAAGTATTAAGGAAGGATATGAGACAAATTGTGCATGATTTTTTATTACAAGATGAGTGCAGTAGATTAACTGCTGGTAAAAATGAGACCATCACTCGAAATAAGATCAAACGTCAAATTCGTTTATTAAATGACACTCTTTTAAATTTACATGTATCTTTTCAAAACAAAACAGGAATTAAAATTTCTTATCAGACCTTTAGAAGATACCGTCCATTTTGGGTGTTGTTTCCGAAAGCTTCTGCAAGAGATACATGTTTGTGTACGTTACACGAAAACAGTGATCATATAGTCCGATCACTGCATAAGGCAAAAATTATATCATATGGATCTGCATCACATGTGGCTAAAGTACTTTGCTGTAATGACACACTTAATCCGAAATGCCTAGAGCGAACGTGTGAGGGATGCCATAATAAAAAAATCACCTTTCATGAATATGATCACAACGATCATATAACTTACGAGAGATGGACTGTTAAAAATGTTGAAGTAGTTATTAAAGGTAAGCCAAAAATATGTAAAAAATGTGTAAAAGAAACAGTGAAAACTACAAAAGGGTGTCTCGTAAAATTATTAAATACTAACCTACCAATATACATGCAGCACATTAGCAATATGATTCATCAAATAAGGTCAATACAAACCATTAAGCAACAGCTATCTTCTTCTCAAGGTTTGTTACATATCGACTTTTCGGAGAACTATAACTGTAAATATAGTTCTGAAGTCCAGTCCGCCCATTTTGGTGGTTCCAAGCCACAATTGTCACTTCACACATGTGTTTACTACAGCAGTGGACCAGCAACTCAAGACAAGACTTTTTTATCAACATCGATGTGCTCTATATCGGAAAACTTACGACATGACCCTGTAATGATATGTGCCCATCTTAGACCTGTCTTACAAAGAATCGAAGAAATTAGTCCAAACCACAGATCATATAAACACATATGATCTGTGGTCCAAACTTATCAGATTTACATATATTAAGCGATGGACCGACAAGTACCGCAATAAATTAATGTTTTATTTTATTTCGAATTTCATAGCCAGAGAATTAAATAACGTTGATAATATTACTTGGCACTACAGCGAAAAAGGTCATGGAAAAGGAGCTCCTGATGGAGTAGGTGGATGTATAAAAAGACTATGTGATAAATCGGTTGCAATGGGCAAAGACGTATCGGATTATGATTCTCTTATGTCTTGTTTAAAAGAAACCTGCAAAGGAATAGAGATTTATGGAATTGGTGACCCGTATATTCAAGACATTCAAAGCATTGCTGATAAGAGTAGAACGAAAGCTTTTAAGGGTACTTTAAAGATACACCAACTTACTTGGAGTCGAAGTACACCAAATATTTTACATGCAAGAAGACTAAGTTGTCTGTCTTGCGCAGCTACGACAATATGTCCACATTTTGAAATCGGACAAATAAATGTTCAACCTGAAAGTACAACGTCAAGCACTCTCAATAGTTTCGTCTCTGATGCCTTAAACTTATCTCCGAGAAATATAGCCACACCTGATGCTTCTACAGTGTCATATAGGTCAATTCAAGTCACACCAGAAGAAGAAGTATTTCAAAGTGTCCCTACTCGTCCTAATAAACGACTGAGGCTGGTTTCAGATTCCAATGATTCAGATGATATATTTCACTCGCGATTTGTAAGACAGCCATTTATTAATAACAAAACAGACACGGAAGACGAAGAAGATTTGATTCTCCTTCCGCAACAAACCAAAAAACCATTCATTAATCCTTACACAGACAGTGAAGATGATGAATCTATATTTTAAATTGGTACATGAGCACCACCGTTTATTTTTCTAACTTTATTTAAATATCATTAACATCAGTGCAGGACTTTGTAAATGCAGAAACGCTTTCTTTTTTTTAGCAAAAATATACTAATAATAATATATATATAATTTTAGTTATAAATTAAATTATTAAATCTTTAGACTCCAAAAAATATGTTTGAAGTTTTCTGTGAAAAAAACGTTTTTGCATTTTTACAATATCCTGCAGTGACAACGACGTAATTATGTCAACAGAAAAGATGTCATTTCTGTGGACATAAAGTTTTTAATTTTTTTTGTATAACAGTGTTGAATGATTCATTGTATTGTTAATACGAAGATGTAAAGTGCAGCGTAATTGTTATTTTTCTTATGTTTTCGAAGTTTTGGAATTACTTTTTTTTATTAAAAGCTCTATTTTAAACTTTTCTGTGGATTATCTGGTCTTTTCGGTGGACACATAAAAATAAAAATGTCACATATTTTCATGAAAATAAGGTTTTGATCTCTGATTGTGTGGACAGTATAATTATTTCACTATTTGGCATAATACATACTGATTTTTTATAATAAAGAACACTTTTTTATTTTTTTATTCCTGTTTTGTTTATGACCCATCTGCAAATATAAATTTGTAATTGGCATCAACTAACGCGAAAAGAACGATGCTAAAGGTTTTCTTATAGTTAAAATACTCCGTTCCGCTATGAGGTGGATTTTCTATAACAATATGTTTGCCATCTATGGAACTCAGGCAGTGCGGAAATTTTCTTCTATATCCTTTTTCAATATTCATCCAAGCATCTTTCGTTGATGGCATCTGAAATAAAAATTGAAACAATGTGAGGTACAACGATAATAAACTAAACTAATAACATTCTCTTATTTTTTAGGAAGTGCCATCACAAGAAATGCTGAAGAAAGTGCAGCTTTAGCGGAAGAAGGAGAAGACGTAGATGGTAGTGATTCAGGGCACTCGTCAACTTTTCAAACACCAAAACTACCAACATCCCGTCGGTCGTCCTGCTAAAGATATAGCGGAACGGCAGATGTCTTCAGCTTTTGGGCAGTTAACCAATATGTTAGCCAAAAGGCAAAAAGAACCTCAACCGCCACTAAAGGAAGAAGATGACTGTGAACTATATGGAACATTGTTAACCCAAAACTTGCGAGAACTGCCTTCTGATGACAGAAAACTGATGATGTATGACATAGATACTTTATTTGTTAATAGAATTAAGGAGAAACAGAGGTGTCAAACCATATCTTCCTATCACTCAGCCCCATACCAAATGCGCATTACTTCACCAATGCCAAACCGGCCGTCAACCTCCCAAACATCCTATTCCGAACCTTTTCCGAATACATCCCCTTATCTAAACCGCCCATCGCCTTCCCCAAATACTCTGAACCAACGATTTCACACCAACCATCCACTTTCCAAATGTTACATTGTGAAACCTTACCAGTTAAATCGCCAGCAGAAAACGAACCATCGAGTTCTCAAAGCATTCAATCCCATTGTATCTCCCAACCGGACTTAACAAATTATACAACTCCCACCATTCAAATTATATCCAACGAATTAATTGCACCACAAACAGGACAAAATATTATTAATAAAGCATTACTTAAAGCTTACGAAGACTTTGATAACTGTAAAAAATGAATAATACTAAATATTATTCATTTTTAAGTTTCCATAGTTCCGGTTTTCATTTTTCACAGTTATCGCATATGTAAAAATATAAATAAATATACAGGGTGTTACAGATAGGGTATATCAATACAAACTGGTTGAAGAGTGTATCTGGTCTAGAATCTCTGTACAAAATTTCAGCTCAAAAGCAGTAACTTTGAAAATGCTTAATATTTTTTTTATTTGATAGTTTATTAAATTGAAATCATAACAAACGTGTCACCGCACTACGAGGGTCATTATCCATTATCTGTAGTGTGTCTGTGCGCCTAGTACACGCACATCACGCCGCCGCGCGCCGGTGCAGCGCCGTGATGTCGAAATAAAAAAATATTAAGCATTTTCAAAAGTAATGCTTTTGAGCTGAAATTTTGTACAGAGATTCTAGACCAGATACACTCTTCAACCCGTTTGTATTGATATACCCTTTGTGTAACACCCTGTATTATATTACAAAAATGTATGGTCTTTTAATAAACTGAAACAAAAAATGCCTTACCTTTATTTCGTCTCTCAGAACTTGGTTAATAGCATTGCAGACTTCAGGTATGATTTTTGATATTACTTGGGGGATACTTTGAATAAATAGTGTAAACTTTTATAACTGTCACCACTTGCGATGAATCTTAATGTTATTGCTAGACGATATTTAGCTGGTATGGCGTCTCTGAACTCAGTATCTTGCTTTGAATTTTTTTTTTGTCTAGCCTGCGCTGTCCCACTCCTGGGCAAAGGCCTCCCTCCACTCCTTCCATTTTTCGCGAGCCCGCGCGTCCTCTCTCCAGTTTTGACGGAACCTATCCAGCTCGTCCCGCCATCTCCTACGTCGAAATTAGAGGTGAAATTTTGTTTAGCAAATATTAAAAATCTGCAAAACTCATACGACAAAAGTTGTGAAACTGTCCTGATGGTTCATAAAGCAGCTCACTAAATTTTTCTTTTATAAATTCTCTAAAACAAAAAAAAAACGTGAATTAGAATTAAATAATACCTACACTGAAAATATACCTATTTGTATTACTACGTATATTACTTACCTTGTACAATTTTTGTGAATTTTTATCATCCACCATCGCCTTCGTCTTCTTCTTTCGAGTTCATTTTGTTTAAATTTAAAATAAAAATAAGTCAAACCGAAAGTGATAGCTGCCACAAGCTCGTCGTCCGCCATATTTGCCGATCCACAAAATACTAACACGTTCGTTAAGCGTGAGGACGACTGTTTGTGTTTGATGATTGTGGTCGATGTTCGGAACTTTGTTTGTGTTTGTGGCATACACCAAGCGTATGGACGGGGCTTAAAAGTCTGATAAAGTATGGCACAGCTTCAATATTCATCGCAACATATTGCTGACATACACTTAAAAGATACACTTAGAAGTGCAAAGCTGGCTGTACAAGAATATCGACGAAGGTACCCCTAACAGGCCTACACCGAGTCGCCAAACTTTTATCGACGTGCATCCAAGATTAGCGGAAAGAGGTATTCAAAGAGCTGTTAATGAACGCGATCGCTTGGTATCGCCCGAAGATGAAGAAGTGCTTAGACTAATAACCAATGATCCTAGACTAAGCGTTAGACGGATTGCAGTGCAACTTCAAATGTCTAAGGCGCGGGACAAATACAAGAGACGTCGGGCGAAGGTGAGGCGCGGGCGCGGCGCCACTTCTTTAATATTTCATACAAAATGTATAGAAGTGGTGGGGCGCGAGACATACTGAGACGGTGGGGCCCTCGGCGCCCCCGCAGTTAGCAGTGGCAATGTGGTATGCCGGACAGTGTACACAAGAGTGAACTAGACGGCGAAAATGCGTGACGATATAGAATTTAACATCAAATTTTGCGAGTTAGTAGAAAACCACCCGGATCTTTACAAATATAATCGATCAAGTTATAGTAACTGCAGTGTTCAAGATAAAGCATGGGAATTGATTGCGCAAGAATTAAACGAGTCAGGTAAGTTCATCTACACACACCGGCAAAATTAGAGGAACACAAACAAAAAGTGCCTTTTTTTAAAAACTCATGGGTATTTGGACTAGTGGTTCCGTTATTTGAATGATTACCTTTTTTTCATATAACATTATGGGTTTTTTTGATAATTTTCAACCTTCTAACAGAAATTGTACCCTCGTAACTTCGTAAGTGTTTATTTACACTTTAAGCATCTAAGTGTTTTTGATAAAAAAGTTGGTTTATGCAGTCAATGTTTGTTTTGATTGGAGAGTTTTCATTGTATTGCATACAAAATGAGTGATTTGTCTGCAATTAAAGTCGCCAGGGCTCTAAGAATGGAAGGTCACACCTACGGTTCAGTCAGTGGAACGTTAGGTGTATCAGTATCCATGATCCACCGTAATGTGCAACGGTACAAACAGACAGGATCTTGCGTGCGCAGGCGAGGGCAAGGCAGAAATCGTGCAAACAGTACCGTAGACGACCGTTTTATAAGGGTGCAAACATTAAGAAATCGTCGTCAAACGGCTGTTCAGACCCGAAATGTCTTAAAAGAAGCGCGTAAATCGTAATGTACGCGTTAGTGAACAAACAGTGAGGAGAAGGTTAAACGAAGTTGGTTTAAGTCATACGTGCCAGCAAAAGTGCCAAAACTTGAGCTGGGCCATCGAGTAGCAAGATTAGCGTTCGCTCGTCAGCATCAAAATTGGTCCAATGAGTGGAGTCGAGTTTTGTTCTCCGACGAAAGCCGTTTTTGTGTAAATTTCATGTACGGAAGGGAGGGGATGTGGAGATATCGAGGAGAACGTTACCATCAAGCAAATTTTTCCGAAAGAACGGCTTACGGTGGAGGATCTGTTATGGCGTGGGGTGGTGCCCACACAAGTATCTCAACTTATTGAAAGTGTATATGATAGTGTGCAGCGATGGCTACATTATTGAGGTAACTGGGCCCCATGGAGCCAAAAAGCCTGATGTATCAATAACTTTGGATATATTGAACGATGAGTTACATCCTTTTCATGTATTTTTTTTCTCCTGGTGACATATTCATTCTGGATCGAGGGTTCAGAGACGCTATGAGTGATCTCGAAGCGTTCGGCTACGAAACACATATGCCAGCCAGCAAGTGTTGCGGTCGGTCAGACACAATTAACTGTCTCTGAAGCAAATGAGTCGAGAATGTTAACAATGACCAGATGATTGAGAATTGCAATACGGAGGGAGATGCCAAATGTTCTAGCTGAATATGTACAGCGTCGTCGTCTTAACGGACAACGAGTAGCTGAAACTGGCTAATAACTATTATGCCGAGCACGTACGTAATGATGATGGCGAATATTCAATCGAATAATTGTATCGAGATTCCGAAGGGCTGACTGCCGATTTGAATGAAGCGGGTATTCCAGGAGCTAGTTTATGGTTACTGAGAGGCAAAATAAAATCGAGGCACACACGTGCGCGCGGGCATTATTCATACGTTGTAGTAAAAAAACAACGAGACTGGCTTGGATGCAGTCGAACACTACTACTGTTCATGCAAATTGGGAAAACGCACCGTGGGATGCTGTGCACATATGATGGTAATCATATGGTATCTGGGGTATGCCCGTTACGAAGAATATATTCATCAGACAGCCAGATTTTTAGATTCCATAATAAAAGATTAACAAAAGTGTAATTTTTTTCCGCTATCTTGTTTTAAGCAACCAGCAACTACTAACGTTGAGCTTATTTTGATCCTTAGTTTTTTGCATTGCATCACTATGCTTAATCACCACAGGCGGGGGTGGAATGAGGAAGAAGATTTTTACGTTAACGTAAAATCATAATTATTATTTATAATTAGGACAAACATGACCATAACAATAGAACCCCGGGACAGAATTTGATAGAATTTTGCCAGAATCATAAGACATATAAGGACATCCATTGCCCGCAAGTCTCATCAGTGGAGGCTCTTGGACCAAGTTCCATACATTTTTGCCCATGGTCCTTTGATTAAAGAAATAACTAAGGAAATAACCGTAATACAGATGGTCCATATCTTTACAGTACCGCCAAAAAAATAATTTTTATCTGCTTGCACATTTCACCAAAAAATATCAGTTTAGTTATTGCACTTGGTCCTTTTTTGAATCTGGCCACGGGAAAAGTGAAGCAAACGGGATTGGAGGGGGGTGTATAAAGCGATCTTTAGACAAGAAAGTCTCACAAGGAATTGATGTTGCAGATGCAAAGGATGCATATGATGTCCTTGAACTTTGTATAAAACGAATCAAATTCTATTTAGTTTCCGACAGTGACATTGAAGTAATTAATAGAATCTTGCCCAATAATGTACAGGCTTTGAAAGGAACCCTTAAAGTACATCAAATTATCACAGACACCGATAAATTCAAAGTACATTACAGAAATGTTAGCTGTTTTTGTGGATCTACTCGTAGAAAATGTTATTGTTTTTCACCAAAAACTCACTTTGTAGTATCCGCTAAAGTTCAACAATCACAAACTGATACTTCTATGACGTTTCATGGAGATTCCGTAATTCCTGTTTATAAAACAGCGTCAAGTACAGAGGAAAATGGTTTCATACCTGTCATATCTATCAATGGCGATTCAGCAAACGGAGATTCTAAACCCTTTGAAAATCCGATCAATACAGCTGAGATCCCTATGTTAATTCATGAAGAACCTACTTTGGTGCACAAAAACCAGTATTTCCTTGACGTTGTAGAAGATAAATTAATTGATGTTAAATCACAATCAGCATTATGTAAATCTGGAAATAAATCATTGGATGTTTTAAATCTGGAATCGGAATCATTCAGTGCCTCAGACCTGGAATCTTTAAAAAATATTTAATGTATCGCATTTAATGCCGACCAACCTTCTATTGATGATTTAATGGATATAGATGTGATGCCCATAATCATAGTACTGGATAACCCTAAAAAATGTGTCAAAGTAGGAAATTCTTCCAAGCAACAACATACGAGAAAACCTTTTACAAACAGAATAAATACAATTCAGAATAAAAAAACCCAGATCTTCCTTTACCGCATTGTGGTTCATAAATGAACCAAACCATATTATCTTAAATATTTTTAAGTTCCAAACTGATTTCCTTATTTTATGCATACTGTGTCAAATTCGTACCGTAGCTTCATTTTATGTATAAAACCGCCATCTATGAGCAAGTTGTGTGAACTACTTTCGTCGTCAAAGTCAGTTAACAAGTACCAACCGGTGCGGAGCAAGTTGTTGATTTTCCAAATTGTGTCAAAAATACAAATCTCATTGATAGTGCTTGCCAATAGATACTACAGGAAAGAAAGTAATCTATACAGGGTGTATGGATCAAATCGAATAGGGGCGTGGGCAAGGTCATTTCCAAACTTTTTAACCCTGAGAATGTCAGTGAATTTTTTTACGGTTCAAAAGTTATGACCGATTTTAATATTTTTTTTCAATCACTTCGCTTAGTTTCAAAGAAAATAATCATAAAAAAATACTATCAGGGCTATCTAAAAAAAATAAATTGATAGCCCTGATAGTTTTCACGAATTCGATCTTTCTTCTTTTTTTTAGTTTTTTTTTGTATTTTTTTTTTTTTTGCTAAAACGTTTGGAAATGACCTTGCCCACGTCCCTATTCGATTTGATCCATACTTCCAGGGACACCCTGTATATTGGTAATTAGGTAAGTTTTTATTGTTTTATCAAATAATAATTGCTTTTAGGTGGTTCTAACTGAATGGAACGAATTTGGTACAATATGCAGAAACATTCTTTCTTCCTTTGTACCTTATTAGTGGCAACATGCACCAATGCTATGTAAAATTGTTTAGCTTATTAGCTTATTTTCTGATATACCGTCTTATTTTGTTATTTTCGTGGTTTTATGCTTATTTATTCGAACATCTATTTACAGGAAATTTGCGATATGGATCCACGTCGATTTTACGGAGGTATCCATACAATTATCCAGGATCTCCCTGTAAATAGTAGTGACGAAGACCTTTCCGAAGATGAACATCGGGTAAGAAAAGCTCATCATTTACCTCCTCGGTATATTCCTGGATCTGACGAATCCGACTCAGAATCGGACGATAATAAACCTTTGTTACAATTGCCGTCTTCATCAAATAGAAGCGCAAGATATGAAAAACTTTTTTGGAGCAACTCCAACTGAGACTTGAAAGTACCTAAAGAATACATGGCAGTGTACGAGCAAATAATACCTACGAAAAGTAGGTCAACTATGCGACAGTACAATCCAAAAAAGCCTCACAAATGGGGGTATAAAATCAACTGTTTCAATTTAGATCATAGATATGTTTGAGTTCAACTTACTGTGTTTGAACAAGATGATTGATGTAGATTTGATTTATTATGTTGCCAATGCCAATTTAAATATGAATAAAAGCAATTAAAACATTTACCTATACGTTTCATTTGCTAAAAACTAACTATTTTTCGAAACTTCCACTTACAAACTTACCCCCTTATTCATAAAACTTATCAAACCTATTTTAGTTAAAATGGGGTTTGTCTCTTTCTTACACACAGAAATGACAACGTGACAGATAAAGACAAACGTTCTATAAACCTATTTTAGCTAAAATAGAGATAAAATAGGATTATGAATAAGGGGGTAAATGTCTCAAAATGTTAGTAAAAGTATCGAAGCCATCACTGTAGTTATAATTTACCGGGCCTTGTCGACCATACTACATACAGTTTAACATGAAAAACGTGACAGACGACGAAAAATTGCATTTTGAAATAAGCATATGCCGTCAGCTACATATAGCTGACACGGCTCAATTGGTTTGGAAAATGTCAGCCATTTATCATTATATGTGTTAAGAACTTGGTACAGAATTACAGTAGTTCAACTCAGTTGTGCGCGCGGCGCTATGAGTGCAAGCGCTTGTAAATATACAACTTTCATTTGTGTGGCAGTGACGCGGCAGTCGTCGTCCGAGCAAGACGTGTTCTTATCGCTTTTTCTTACGGGTACAGTCGTTAACAAAAATGTCTAGTTCTTCACGGAAAAAATGTTTAAGGAGTCAAGTAAATATTTGTTAATTTAAATTCAGATATAATTAATATTTATTAATAGGTTGGGGAAAAAGTTTCTTCGCATTTTTTAAGAAAATTCAAAACATTTTTTAGTGTTCATTTACATTTAACTAAAGTATGTAGGTACCATTTTGTTCGATAACTTTTTGCCATCTTGTAGGTAGGGACATGATCCCATTGCTATAGAAATTTTGGGACTTCTGATCAAAATACCGCGACAAGTGGTTTTGGCAATCCTCTCGTGATGTTAACCTGACACTGCCTAAACAATTCTGAAGAGACCGAAACAGATGGAAATCTGAAGATGCAAGGTCAGAACTATACGGCGGATGCATTAACACCTCCCAGCCAAACTCTTTTAATTTTTGCTGAGTGGCTAAAGATGTGTGAGGTCTAGCGTTATCATGATGAAAAACTACACCCCTTCTGTTGATTAATTCCGGCCGCTTTCTCTAAACTTCTTGCTTTAATTTCATCAGTTGTTCGCAGTAGAGTTCAGAATCGATGGTCCTGCCTGGTGGTAACAGCTCATAATGAATAATGCCCTTCCAATCCCACCACACACACAGCATCACCTTGTTGCGAGTTAACCCGGGTTTCGCCACAGTCTGTGAAGCCTGACCGGCCTTTGACCACGACCTTTTTCGCACGTTCTTGTCGTACGTGATCCACTTTTCATCACCAGTTATCAGCTTCTTCAAAAATGGTTCGGTTTCATTACGTCGTAATAAAGAATCACAAATGAGTACACGGTTCATTAGGTTTCTTTCAGTGAGCTCGTGAGGTACCCAAATATCGAGCTTTTTTGTGTACCCAGTTTTTTTCAAATGCGCCAAAACTGTTTTGTGGTCAATTCCCAGTTCTTCAGCTACGTCGTAACTACCCAACTAGCAAAAAGTTGTATAATATTAGAATTATACAACTAACAGACATGTAAGGGCTGTATAATGCCCGATTTACACTTTGTTAAGTTAACACTGCAGGTGATTAGTGCAGGTGTTTAGTAATCAAGGTGTGAACGGAAGCGTGAAGTGATTATTATTAGAAACTATTACAAACCTTATTAGTTAAACTTACAACGTCTACTTGATTTTTACTCAACGTTATTGTCGCTGACGGGACTGCAAAACGACCTTTACATGATTTAAATGTTATATAATCTGCGCCCAAACCCGCGTTATATTTACGTATAAAAAAACTATTATAAAACCATTTTCAAAAGGCTGAAAGATTAAATAAAAAACGTTATTATACCATTTATATGACATTATTTTGTTACTTGGGTACTGGTATGCCGATCTTGCTCCACTTTTTCAAAAATGACATCCATTGTATCCGTAATAGGGCGACCAGAGCGACGAGCATCTTTGACATCAAAATTTCCGGATTGAAAACGCTTAAACCAAAGGACATGTCCAGTTTCTGCCCTCTGGTAATTCTGGTATAGATAAATGTTCATGATTTAAGGTTTTTCAGTGAGATTTAAAAATTTAGATTTAAATTACTATGGACTAATTAATTCAGTATTACTTGCGTAACATAATTCTCAAAAAAACAGTACTCAATCGTAGCTTCCGCTTTGCCATTTTAAACGGGAAGTACTAAAAATGTTTTTGACGTTCCATTTAATCCCGTAATTATCTTTAAATAGTGTAGGCAATAATTATAAGCCGCTTATTTTAGATGAAAGGAATATATTAACGTATTTGCGTATAAAATACGACAATATTACTAAAATATTTTTGTGTACACATCAAACGTGTTTTTGTGTACACATCAAACGTGGTTTTCTTCGGATACCCACTTCCTAACATGAAGGTAAGTATTTATTACTTTTTTGACATGGCATTGACATTTATTTTTTGGTTGTCAATTCCAAGTTGCGTGTATGCGTTCCTTGCTTACTATGCGATTATATTCTGTTATGGATATTTTCTTTAAACGACCATTGCTATTCTACACGGAGTGACATCATCTAGACACGATGACTATTGCTATACTTGTAGGATTCTGCTTTTCCTTTCGATTTGGATATTATGATGAGGTGCATCGCTGTGCTGCGGATTCGCAGACATATCGTGTCAAGGCTGGCGTTACCCCTGCAAGTGAGACTTGCTCGATGTTTATCAAATCAGGGAGGCCCCTATAGTAGTATACTACTGCCGTAGTATAGTACTGCCGTAGGGCAGTCGCGTAAACCATGCAGGAAAGGCAATACATTGAGCAGTTGTGTTATAATTTGAAAAATACAATGACATGTCTTATTGTTCCAGCTCCCATTAAATGGATACGCAATTTTATAATTTATTAAATACCAAAGCTGCTGACAATGAGAGATTACTAGGTCATACAATGGTCTGCCACGTCATGACGCTAGTATGGTATCTTGGCTGGGCAAGGCATCAAAATAACGTGCTAGCACCAGCTACATTTTTGGACAATGTTTTGGTGTCTCTAGAAGACGTTTAATTTTTTTATCATTTTATTTAAGAATGTATCTACAATAAATTAATTTGTTTTCCAATAAATACATACATAGTTTCATTTATTATAATACCAATTCAATATCAACAAGTAGCTACATATAAATAATATTATGGGTATTGAAGATAGAAACCAAAATACGGAATTAAAGATGATGCCAATATAATATTATAATATTGTGAAAAACAATAGGTGCTTAACATTTTTGTTACACAAATAGAAATATCCAAAAAACTGTAGAATATGATCTCAGACTAACAAAATGTTTCGTTAACCTCACAAAGGCATACCACCAATTAGTACCTGTATTCGCTCACAGATGTCATTATACTAAACAAAGTTAAGAAAAATCCCTAGCGTATAATCCTTATTTTGACCAGTTTACGCAAGATCCTGACTCCTGAAACTTATTAATTAATAAACTATAAAATACGACGATTATAATAATATAAAAATCATTACTGAACATTTTCTTTGACTGCCTAGACATTCGCCCATTGCTCCACCAGACATGTCCTTTGTGCTACTCTCACAGACACTGCACTAGGTCCATAAACATCGCAAATTTTTTTCGCGGCTTGCGTTGCATTTTTACCTATTTTGTAGTAAAATTTTAAAATGTATCGAATTTCTTTATTAGATTCACTCATCTTGACAGAACGAAAAACAAATGAAAATCACACATTTTCCTAATTTGAATTTGGAATAATGTTCTTTAAAAAATATAATCTTTCAATGATACCAAAACCATCCAGATACAAATAGTATAGCCAAAAAGATTTTATTACAAGTTCATACATACTATAATGCGAAAAGACTTTTTCCCCAACCTAATATGATTCTATACAGAGTGTAACGGAAAGGGTATATCAATACAAACGGGTTAAAGAGTGTATCTAGTCTAGAATCTCTGTACATTATTTCAGCTCAAAAGCAGTAACTTTGAAAATGCTTAATATTTTTTTATTTCGATAGTTTATTAAATTGAAACCATAACAAACGTGTCACCGCACTACAAGGGTCATTATCCATTATCTGTAGTGTGTCTGTGCGCCTAGTACACGCACATCACGCCACCGCGCGCCAGTGCAGCGCCGTGATGTCGAAATAAAAAAATATTAAGCATTTTCAAAGTTAATGCTTTAGAGCTGAAATTTTGTACAGAGATTCTAGACCAGAGCCCTGATTCACAACCATACGACAGGCTATCGTATCGAAAACTGACACTTCGATAACCTGATTTGACTTGTCCTCAACAGCAAACAGCTTTTGGAAGAATAGCGGGCGTCTATTTGATTTAAACTGACAAAATTTTCGGGTTTTGGACTTGTGAACAGCGTTTAGAAGACTCCTACGATAACAATGATTAATGTTCGATAGGATACGGAAGCGTATCGAGTGTTTGTGAATAGCTATGCAGATACACTCTTCAACCCGTTTGTATTGATATACCCTTTCCGTAACACCCTGTATACGAAAAAATATATCCTTGTTGACGTTTACGTATTATTGTTTTAGACTCGAGAAACCATTGGCGACTAGAATCAATTCTATTTTAAGATAATTTTTGACGTTCAAAAGTGCCTTTTATGTGCCTATTTGAAATAAATGCTTTGACTTTGACATTGCTAAGGTATACGAATTTCGGAAAAAAGATGCGAGAAATATATTGGAACGTAAGTGATCCAGTTTGCAGTGCAAGTCTAATTTTAATATCGAAATTAAGTGAACAGTTAAATAGCGTACGGAAAAGAACAGCAATGGCAGTGGGGGTATCAGAGAGAACAATAACTAATATATTGGCTGAAGGTAAAGAATCTGACTCTAAATTTAAATCTCCGTATAAAGACCGTAAAAAACGTTTAAAGAAGTTAGAATTAGATAACTATAACGTTGATGTTATACGTTCCACTATTCAAAATTACCATCTAGTATGGTACCAATGGTAGAACATCGCGAGTTACCTACCTTGCTAAAGTTGTAAAGAATATTTCAAGAGAAACTTAATTATGATGGAAGTATTTCGACTCTGCGTACAGCTTTGTTAAAGTTGGGATACAAATGGCGAAAAACGAAACTGAAACGATTTACCCACAGTCGTTTGGCCCATGAACCGTTGGTCAATATTATCTTTAACCCATGAACGTTTCATCCAAAGAACTTTTCACCCATGAACGTTTCGCCAACATAACTCTACATCAGTGAACGCTTAACCAACAGAACGTATTGATTGACCAATAACTTTTCACCCATAGGACAAGGCCAACTGACACCGGGAAAGATGAAAGTCGACGGAGCCCCGCTTCGCGGGGAACCCATTTCTGTGAAAAGGGTTTAAAGTAACCTAACCGAACCTAACCTCGGGGTGCCCTTCGCTCGTTTTGCTCGCTCACTTGGGCCACCGTCATCCCCTTCGAACCTAACCTGTCCGAGTCGGGGTGCCCCAAGTCCCGAGCTCGCTTCGGTCGCTCTTGCATCCTAAGTTCTATTTGACATGGGTCAATTGTTCTTTGGGTGAAAAGTTATTGGTCAAAACGTTCTGTTGGTTAAACATTCACTGAGGTAGAGTTATGTTGGCGAAACGTTCATAGGTGAAAAGTTCTTTGGATGAAACGTTCATGGGTTAAAGATAATATTGACCAACGGTTCATGGGCCAAACGACTGTGGGTAAATCGTTTCAGTTTCGCGAAAAACTGTGGATAACAGACGCGTTATTATAGAGCGGCATGACATCCAAAAACTACGATTTTCTTACCTGAAAAACTTACTCAGATACCGTCAAGAAAATCGGTGTATCGTATATACAGATGAGAGCTATATCTTAACTAATCATGTGCAAAACAAAGGATGGGGTAATAAATATGGACCACCTTTGAAGAGAAACCTGTTGAAAGGACAAAGAATTATCATTGTGCATGCTGGTTCAGAACAAGGTTTCGTACCTAACGCACTATTGACATACATAGCAAATAGTGTTTCTAGTGATTACCACTCAAACATGAACGCAGAAAACTATGAAAAGTGGCTAAAAGAACGTTTAGTACTGAATCTTCCACCTAACTCTGTGGTTGTGCTTGATAATGCCTCATACCATAATGATCAAAATGACAGAGCTCCAAATTCTAATTCTAAAAAATTGAAATGCAGATGGCTGACAGAAAAATATATAAAAAATTTAATCGAGACATGAAAAAAATTGAACATTATGATTTGATTAAAAAAAAAACCATATCTGTTACAAGATTGACGACATACTTCAGCCATATGGCATAAAAGTTCTTCGACTGCCACCTGAACTAAACCCATCCACCCATCCTGAACTAAACCCCATAGAAAATGTGTGGGGAATTTTAAAAATCGCATAATGTCGACCAAAATGTGACGGGAATAATGAAACTAATAAATGAATGTTTAAGTCAAATTGATGAAGTGATGTGGGGTGATACTTGTCGACATGTACAAAAGAAAAAAGAAGAATACCTTCGACATTTTGACATGGAGTCAGAATTCATAATTAACTTTGGTGAGAGCAGCAAATCCGAAAATTCATCATTTGATTTCTCAAGTAGCAATCCAGAATAATGTTCAATAAATAAACATTAAATTACCAAATTATTGATTTTTTTTAAGAGCCCGTATATAATATTTGTACCTGACTGTAACTCTTGTCACGCACAGAAAGTCACTGTATATGTACAAGGTTTACCCACACAAAAGGCCGCATGCACAACTGAGTTGAACTATCTGTACTACTACGTATTTATAAGGTTGTAAATGTATTACTTTGCAAAGGACCTAAATAAATTTTTATATTTTTATTATTTATATGGGTACCTGCTTATCCCTTAAATGTATATTGTGCCAAAATGGTAAAACAACTTAAATCATAAATTATAACCTGCCAAATATTTTTTTTTTTTTTAACATTATTCATGACCATGGATAAATGTCCTTCAGTCGTAGTCACTAAACATACTACTCTTATCTAAATAAGTACATAAAAGGATAACAAGTTCATCATTAGTTTTTACCGCTCTGAATACGAGCTAAGTACATCTGAGTGACAATGAAATTATCTAAAGTTAAGTAAGAATTAAGAAAGTAAACATAAAAAATAAATAAGTAACAAAAAAAACAATTCAATTAACTCCGAAACTATTAAATTTTTTCTACAGTATTCAATATACAGGGTGAATTTTTCAAGTGGGCGTGGATGGCCAAATCCGAAACTATGAGGACTAGCGAAAAGTACTCAAAGGAGTCGCGGGCTCGATTTTGATGAAAACTAAAACTGCATCATTGGATTTTTGAAAAATCAATATTTCTAGCTACGAATCGAACCTGTTGATTTTGAAAAAAAAAACATAATACTGTATTATTACACCATTCGATAGTGTGGCTAATAAGGATCGAATTCTGGGAAGTAATGACATACGGCAAACTAAAGGAAAGATCTAATTTTTAACAAAATACTTTTTTATTTTTGTTATGTTACCTGCCTCATCATCATGCCTAGCCTTTTCCCCAACTATGTTGGGGTCGGCTTCCAGTCTGATGCAGCTAAATACCAGTATTTTACATGGAGCGACTGCCTATCTGACCTCCACAACCCAGTTACTGGGTAATACGATACTCCTTCCCCTTGGTAAGACTGGTTGTCAGACCTTCGAGCTTCTGACTACCCGTAACGACTGTCAAAGATCCAGGAATCACAGCCGGGACCAACGGCTTAACGTGCTTTCCGAGGCGTGGAGGGGTCTCGGTATGTAAAGATGGTCACCCATCCACAGACCAACCGCGGCAAGCGTAGCTTAACCTGATGAATTGACCTGTGCGGCTGTTATTATTTAGCCGGGCCAGGGTTAAATTACCTACCTACTACACCTTAACTGATTAATTGTTCAAAATGATGACCATTGTTTTCAATACATAGCTGGATTCGACGTTCCAAGGATTGTACTGCATTCAGCATTACAATATTATTGATTCCATTAGAATATTTTCCAAAGACCGTAATAGAAATTTGAATTTAGAACATAATGTTGTAAACGTTGTAACATAATGTTGTGAACGTTTTTGTTGTAAAGGTGACTGCGCTGCGGGTGTGTTAATAAAAATATTGAGCATCATTTCGAACAAGGTGCATAATGTAAGTATGAATACTTTAAAATAAGATGAAGTTTATTAAAATTCAACATTTTCCGTAAGTTTGCCGTATGTCATTACTTCCCAGAATTTGATCCTTATAAGGAACACTATTGAATGGTGTAATAATACAGTGTGTTTTTTTTTTTTCAAAATCAACAGGTTCGATTCCTGGCTAGAAAAATTGATTTTTCAAAAATCCAATGATGCAGTTTTCGTTTTCATCAAAATCGAGCCCGCGACTCCTTTGAGTACTTTTCGCTATTCCTCATAGTTTAGAATTTGGACATCCACACCCACTTGGAAAATTCAACCTGTATATCTTAATAATGGATTAAAATAAACAGTTTTGGAAAGTAATTCCTGAACGTGGCGGGGAACACTTAGGGTGCATTCCGAGTTAGGACTGTAATCAATATTATCGATTTGAGGGTGCTTAAACCCGTACCGAATTAGGTTTATGCACGCTCAAATCGATAATATAGATTACAGTCTTAACTCGGAACGCGGCATTAAACAGTTTTGTTCTGCAATGTCACTGATTTCACTGACAAGTATTAGTCTGCATGGCAAACGATTCACATTCAAATATAACGTGTTTTATATCTGCATTTTCCTCAGAGCAAAAGGTACACTTGCTTTCACTGATGATTCTCATCCTGTAGAGATGTGCTGGGACTAAACAATGACCAAAACGCAAGCAATTAATGAAGGTTATAAACTTTCTGCTGGAGTATTTGAATTTGCCAAATATTAAATTACCATAGTGTTGCCTTTCCTAGTAATCTGTGGACTGTGAACTACCAAACTAAAAAAGGCTGAGACAAATAAAGCTATTTGTTCTTGAAGTGTGAATGCCACATGCTGTTAGTACTGACTATAGACATCAAACCCCAAAGCAAAATGATTAAAAGACAACAAACTTTTAAAACAGAAGTAATACTTTCTACTCTTATTTAAATCAGAGAAGAGACTGATCTAGTCATAACAGGAGTTAAAACAGTTTGCCCCAAGACTGACATGGTTTTTAAGACAACAGCATTTGGATATTTTATTACTTTCAATCCCCTAAGACAGCACTAACTGAAACACTCATTGACCTTATCTATGTTTTAACATGAAAATAGCCTTCGGCACCACAAGTCAAATTAATACAACATGTTATTATAAAATTGTTGACCCACTACATGACAAAAGACATGTAATTGACAGACCACATGCCTGTACCTACCTAAAGATGCATTAACAGACACAAACATCCACTGCAACAACAACCAAATACTAACAACCTGTCCTAATTTAATCCTCTGACCAACGTGTTAGTTTCAAGAAAACAACATTTTGCGAACAAATCCCGGTCAGTGGGTCGTCTTATCCCTTCAACCATAGCGATGTTCCTGTGTAACACACACAGAATTACTGCCGGATCAACAGACTTGCCAATCCTCGTTTAAAACGTGACTGCAAATGTTTGCCAGGGCGTTTGGCTTGGCTTGTGTGGATGGGGTTGCAAGCAAGTTTCCTGGCGATCAAATAGTGTATAAATCAAAGGGTATTGCATCCACAAGTTTATACATTTGCTAACGTTTGCACACAGCACCAATATTCTGACATACTCATACGCGACGTTCAAGGTTTATGGTATTAAATTTTAATATTCAACGCAAATAGAAATCCGATAACGAAAGAGCTACATCGGATACAGCACATTCATATTGACAGTGGCAATTTTTTTCTTCTTTTGCATTTTTGCATGTTCCTTGTGGTTGTGGAACAAGCTAGGGTTAGGGCACAGATTACTAATAATATTGAGTGACCTGTGACATTGACAGAAGGGACTGCTTTTTTTTAATTTAATGTCATGGCGACTGAGGCCTTTAAGTACTCTTTTTTTTTTGATAAATAGTTTTTTCAGTCAATAAACCTTTTTCACAGTCTGTTCAACTGATTTTGACTTCTATTTCGTACGCCTAAAGATGGCATTTAAAAGCAAAAAAGTGGATAATACCAACTGTTTACTGCTGCTGCCTTTTGCCATGCCACCAACGCGAGACAAAAAAAAAAGAAACCTCGCCGTTTACCGCTAAGCAAAAAGTCGTGGTCGAGCGGTAAGGCGCTTTGGCCTTCTAACCTAACGTAACCATGTCGGATCCGACCTAGAAGGTTTACAAAGAATAGTATTTTTATTTTTTTTTATTGCTGAATTGGCCCCGCTCTTGACCTCGATCACGCCTGATGGAAAGCGATGGATGAGGTCTATGATGGAACGAGCGTGCCCAGATTCCCAGAAGATGCTTATGGCACTGGAACTCCCACGCATCGAAGAAACACAGTAGGCTGCTTGACCCCAGACTCCAGTGGGAGGGTTGTCGCAAACCAGGCGGGCATCTGCCCTATCACCGCAAGAGAAGAATTGGCCTGTCAAAGTAGATGTTGGCTGGGACTTTCCAGGATGCGCCGAGCGCACGGTTCAGTTGAGTAACTGGCGGAACAAACTGCGCTACACGAGGAGGCATGTTCATGCATCCCACTAACAAAAAAAAAAAACAAATTAATTTACATATTTAATTTGCCGGTCATGGGCGAGACGTCATGTGACGTAATACCAAAAAAAGACCTGTCAAATAGCAGATGTCACTCGCTGTGCGCGTGATTTATTACCCTGCTCACAAAAAATGGTCTACTGATGCTTATATGGGCTCAAGCCACTTAATGTAAACTGTTTTGGGTTTTTGAATAAACAGACCATAATATTAAATGCAAACAATACTCGTAATATGAGAATTGTATTTATAAACAAATGACGTCATCAGAGAATAGGTTGAAAGTGTGTTCGTTCCCGTGTTATGTCGATTTGATAAAACTACTATATGAATTTACACGAAACTTTGCAAGTTACATTATGAATAGACAAGTATTCTAACAACAGCGTTTTTTTGAAAGTCCTACCTTACATTTTAATAATATTGAAACTCAAATTTCAGTGCGCCGAGCCGTTCAATTCCTATTACAACGCAATGACTGCAAACGCCCAATCCTAGTCATATTCAGTTGTTTCTAATTAAAAAAGTGTTACTAGGATACTACATAAACCTTTATTGACTGATAACTACCTATATCTTGTAAAAATATACCACTATAATTGTAAAATCATAAGATTTTCTTGAACACTTACGTAAAATTTTGTTTGACCAAAAAAAAGGATTATTGATTGATTGTGATGTTATTTCGTGCAAATATTATCTACAATATTATCTACAAGGACGTATAATATGTTATAAACGAATATTCATCCACTTAACGTCGATTTTACACAAAAACTATTAAAATAAACAACATAGCATCATAACAAAACAGCACGCACTGCAGCTGCCATTAAGAATCGTAAAGTCTATTTTTAACTTTTTTTTTCCAATATTGCCAACCCATATTTTTCGTTTTGAATCATTTAGTCGATTAGTTTATCTACCGGACCATAGACTCAAACTGTTGCACAGGATATTAGACCGTATTTAACAGTAATAATAGAGGTTGAAGCCGCGTGAATCGGGTGGTGACAAATGGTTACGCTCGCCCCTACGCCGGTTTGTGGCAGCACTCAATGGTGTCGTTTTAAGGCGGAAACACATTATTAAAACGCGACGCGACGCAACGTGTCGACACTACATATTAGTACTCTGTGCACCCGATGTGCATGGCGCACATTACCAACACGCGACGCGACGACATACTAGCAATTTCTGAATACAGTTAGCTAACAGCAGTGGAAGTGTATGGTTATGTACTATGGATTTAATAAATAACGAGTCAGATGAAGACTTTGAAGATACGCACACGATTCAGAGAATCGAAACGCGCGCTTCGGCGAGCCGATGCGCGATTCTAGGTACATGTATGACGACTCAAGAAAAAGAAAATTTTATGTTATATAGAACAGGACATCGTTTTACCAATTCAATTAATTGTTCGTCGGTCATTTCGCTAAATAAATACAAAAAATACTATTATATTGGCATAAATTCCGTTTGACAGTTTGAAGAAGATGGGGTCAAAGAATGCATATACGCTCTGGGACAGTTCTCGAACGACTGTCGACTGATGCGTGGCGTTGGGTGTTGTCTAGAAACATACCGCGCGCGCCGCGTCGGATGGCGTGTTTACCCCCATCATGGGCAACACACCGACCTGGCAAGTCTGGATCGGGTGGCGTGTGCGCGCATGGCGTCGCGTCGGATGTTCATAGTGTGATTCTGGTCTATAGAAAACAATACATCTGATTCGACTCAACACGCATCGCATTTCATCGGGTCGCGTTGCGTTTTAATAAGGTGTTTCCGCCTATACCGCGCGCGCCGCGTCGGATGGCGTGTTTATCCCCACCATGGGCAACACACCGACCTGCCACGTCTGGATCGGGTGGCGTGTGCGCGCATGGCGTCGCGTCGGATGTTCATAGTGTGATTCTGGTCTATAGAAAACAATACATTTGATTCGACTCAACACGCATCGCGTTTCATCGGGTCGCGTCGCGTTTTAATAGTGTGTTTCCGCCTTCATGTTTGGTTTTACTAATCAGCAAGAGTCCGTAAATTATTATGTGATAATATAATACACTAATTTAAATCAGTGAATTATACAAATGTAATATAATGAAATAGGCTTACTAAAAAACATGTATTGAATCAAAATATTTTTGTGCGTTGACCAATCAGACTATAATGTTCCAACTGCTGTGACGTGGTCGACTGTGACAGCTATACCTACCCCTACCCCTTATACCATTATACCTATTACAGTTAAAGTGCCTTGGGTATAAATGACATAATGTTCCAACTGCTGTGACACAGACCTCCTCTCAGTGACAGGGTGTGGGCCATAATTCACAACGCGGGCCTAGTGCGGGTTGGTGGATGTCACATATGTCAGAATTTTAATTCGATTCCAGATTTGACATTAGCTACTGTCATTTTGTGAAATAATGATACCACACATAATAGTGTAGTGATGAACACAAAAATCGATAAACAATGGTCAATGGTCTAAATGCGTATCCCATGTTGTCAAAGAAGAGGAAAAAATGAGTAGGCTAGATATGTTAATTGACAATAGCACAGACACATTTATAATAAATGTTACAGAAAGTGACAGCGATAGCGATAGCGATGACGGCGACAATTTATAAAATAAATTATTACCATAATACATCTATCTGTTTTATTTGTCATGTTCCTTCATGATCACATTTTTTTATTTATTTCACACACAATTATAAGAGAAAAGTCTCAGATCGTTAATTAATCGTCAAAACTAAATTATCGGTTCAGAAATATTTAATTTCCTGATATACTTAGTTTACGAGAGTAAAATTATAAACGAGAA
Source organism: Amphipoea lucens (assembly GCA_947508005.1). Lineage (NCBI taxonomy): Eukaryota > Metazoa > Arthropoda > Insecta > Lepidoptera > Noctuidae > Amphipoea > Amphipoea lucens. Next base: position 12,613,932 of record OX382375.1, read on the forward strand.
GAATCGATCCGGAAATATTCCATTTCCATATCGAATAATTTCGCAACGTCACTATTTAGTACTTGTCATAACGTTGCAACACTGAAATTGTCAAATCTGGAATCGAATTAAAATGTCGACATGCCCATAGATTTTTTTTTCCTTCGCTCTACTCGGGCAGGCTAACTAAAGTCTTGGACCATGCCGCCTAGTCTTCAGTAGACTTGCGAATAATAGTTCAATAAGATGAAAAGAGAGATACGTATCTTCACTGACCTCTATTATTACCACTGGACTGGCGGCTGTCAAACTGCTTTTGTGCCTAATTGATAATCGCCATTTTGGCGCTGTTAGCCGTAGCGAGTGTCTGTGGTACTAAAACTAGTGAAGACGATATCAGCGAGCAAATATCGATAACTTTTGATAATATTTTTACATTAATAAACGTATTATCATAATTACTACTTATATTAACATCAAAAATTCTAACATCGATATACTTAAATATAATTTGTTTAATTAATACATCATAATGACTATTTAAAGTTTCAAACATCATTGTTTCAAATGAACGCGTAGTTCTGGAAACAAAGTATTTGATTTTGGTAGCAATTCTTCTATAACTTTTGCTGTGAGAACTGCCGGAAATATTTTTTCCACCGGCGGCTTCCCATTGGTCTTTTTGCATGCTTATCGAAAAAGTGATTCCACTAACAAACATATAGAAACGACGCTTTGTGATGGAATAGTTAGTCCACCTCTATTTTTTTTTTTGAATAATTAGTGCGATACCGTTTCGTCGATCAGATATGGCATCGGACGGTATTGATTCATAAGCGCTCAAACAATCAATACATGTTCATTTTGTTCTTGATAGATCTCAAACTCAAACTCAAAGCATTTATTTCAATTAAACCAATTACAGGCACTTTTGAATTGTCAAGGGGTCGGTCAGTCAGAAAGATGAAGCTAGTTGCCCATTCCAAAGAGTAATCTAATCACAAAACCTGCTATGTATCCCACACATTGCTTCGATGTTTCGTTTATATTGTTTGGAACAGCCCTACCAAAATGTAATATATGTCAAAATTAGTTCTCTGGACACTCGCTAGTGGCGCTTCAAAAAGACACAAAAAAATTGCTGTCAAACGCTTGAAACAGCCTGTCCAGTGGTAATAATAGAGGTCAGTGCGTATCTTTCTTGTCCGACGAACTATATCTTTCATCTAGTTCACTAGTTCATTTAGTTCAATTTATGACCAGTATAAAATGACCTGTCATTGTTGGGTACGCTTATATGATTCGAGGTCAACAGATATTGGTTTCTATACTTGTTTAAAGATACGTCATCATGATTTATCTATTCTATTAATTTTCTAATTTCTACTGTATTCACATATACACAACTTATCTACATAAAAAAAGTTAGTAGAAAAAGCAACAAATTGATTTCCCTTCATACTTGTCAGGCTTAGGACTGTCAACCTCCATACACAATAAATAATACGCAAAAATGCGTATAGTTTATTGACAAAATTCTGGAAAACGGTACCGTATTGTTTGTTACGTAAAGTATATTATTGCTTGTTCGGCAACGCGAGCAATGCATATCTATTGTCTCACATTATTACGTAAATAAAAACAAGACAGCCGATAGGCGCGCTATCGACTCGACGCTCGTGCTCGATCGGTTTTTGTCGGTGTCGGTCGTGATTCATTTAGTTCCGTCGTTCAGTTCAGAAACGAAACGAGCGATCGTCGCGTCGTTCGGTAGTAGTTCTTGAGTCAAAATGAGTGGCGAATCACGAAGTGAACTAGTGAACTAGAGATACAGTCTGTACGAAACTGAACGAAAGATTAGTTGCTGCTTTCCTAATGAACTAGTTCATTTTTGTCTTTCGTTCGCGAACTACCCAAGTCTAGTCTTCAGTGCTTATTGTCCTTCTTGGCTAAAAGTAAGGCCAAGGCCTCGTCTTCAGAATTACATCCTTCTTGTTCAAAAGTTAGGCCACAGCCTCGTCCTTAGTAGTTTATGCCGTTTAAATTTATTTTAGGCCAGAGCCACGTCTTCAGTATTTATTAGTCAAAATCATAATAACATGGTGTCATGTCCGTGTATTCGTCGTAATTATGTTGTGAATTAAGGTCATATCCTACTATTAAGGCGAATGGGTAGTTGTAGCCCGCGAAATTCAATTTTTCTTACGTTTTTTGCAATTTTCAGGTCAGTGTCAGGTTGTATCTTGATCAAAATATGATTCGCGACAATAACAGGTACGTATTTACAGAATTATAATAATTAGAATCATTAATACATCTTTCTAAGTTAGATTTCTACCGTTAAGAACAAATCTCGTATGGAAAAGTGTTGGTGGTAGAAATCTAACTTAAACAGATGTATTAATGATTCTGATGATTATAATTCTGTGAATACGTACCTGTTATAGTCGCGAATCAAATTTTCATCAAGATACAACCTGACACTGACCTGAAAATTGCAAAAAACGTAAGAAAAATTGAATTTCGCGGGCTACAACTACCCATTCACCTTAAAGTCGTCCCGAAAAGTCAAATTGCCCAGCATGCTATACAAGTTTGGCAAGAAAGTCCTGAAACGGAACTAAAATATTTAATCATTGGCAACACTCGCTCTGCCTCGTCGAGTAGACGAGTAAGGTACATAATCTGTCATTTCTTGTAATCGGTGACTGTTTCTCGTGTTTATTTTTATTTATTTGCGTTATTGTGGTGATACTGGTGACCCATTGTGTTTATAATGAACAGATCTGTTATTCGCAGCTCCGCGAGAGCGATAATTTATAAAGTGTACGTGAAATGTTTGGCGGAACTCGAGGCCGGACAAATTTTATCCGATCTCAACGATGTGTTTAAAAGAACCGCTGAAATGAGAGGTAAAATTATATTTTATACATGTAATCAGATGCAATGTGTGTATTTCAAGGTGCAATATCTATCATAAACCTTTCATACAATTACTAAAATGTACATCCACAAAGTTGAGGTTATGTTTACAAAACACATTCGGAATGCAGCGCGTTCGTATAATTTTGATACTTTTGGTTTGATAATTATTTCATTTTTAATTCATTATAATAAGTAATTGCAAATGTTCAGTTATTTTTACTTTATTGTTCTAGGCAGTGGCTGAACAAGCGCTTCAGAGCATTTCAGTTACCGACTGCAAAAATTCACGTCAACATGTCAAGAAAATAGAGAAAGGTTATTTTCGAAGGGGGCAAACTCTGTATAGTGACGTTGAAAAAGTTATCATAAACCTAAAAGATGAAAGCAGCAGTAGTGACACATCTGAAGACAGCCAGCAGAGTTTTTTGGTGAAAGCTCACACCAAGACATGGATGAAGACTTTTCGGGAGTGGAATACTTAGAGGAAAACATTTTTGATTCTGATTAAAATTTTTATTCTAATTATTTTTTTAGTTTTTGTTTAGACTACCATTTCCTATTGAATTGATCTGGGGTCTTTTAAAACATAAAATTGTCTCACATAATGTGGGATTAGTTGACATCAAGGCATTTTGAAATACCTAATAACTTTTTTTTAATTCATTAAAATAAATAACCGCAAATGTTATCGTTATAGGCAGTGACTGAACAAGCGTTTCAGAGCTTTTCTTTTTTTCATAAAACCCGCCAATATTCACATTAAATGTAAAAAAAAATCTAAGTATCAAAACCGTTTTCGTCGTACTATATAGGGTTACAACATGCACGATTATATATTTCCAATAATGACGCTGACGTTTTATATATTTCCAATAATTTATCAATTAGAGGAATTCTTTGTAAATCATATGTAGGGCATTCAAAAATTATGATCTAGGGTCTGATCACTTCCTATGTCACAATATTGATACAAACAGGGTATGTTATTATTTTCATTCTGGCTAAATGTGCATTGAATCTTCCATGTCCCAGTCTAAGACGATTTAATTTGCTCTTAGGAAAAACAGATCCAGGTCGCAGAAGTTCTGCGACCTGGATCTGCAGAACCAATGGTTAAGCCCAAAAGAGATGCATTAGGTCAATGTTTAAGCTAAAGACTGTTGATACTTGTAAACCGTATTTTATAAGATACAAGATATTAACTTTGCCTTGTCTATATATCCTCGAAACTGTGATGATTGTTAAAGCGAATCCTAAATTGTTTCCAAGCCTACAGGACGCTGTCCCACGTAATAGACGGGATATGAGCATAATTCGCGTATATCCTGCTAAAACTGCACTCATGCGCAAAAGTATCATCTGCATGGCTCCAACGATATTTAACAAGCTACCTAAGCGTTGGAAGGAGCTAAGTATCAATGCGTTCAAGCGTCAGTTGATAATGTTTCTATCGGAAAAAGCTTACTATAGTGTGTCTGAATTTCTAGTCGAAAAACTTGTCTGATACTAATCTTACTAAAATGTTTATTGATGTTGTATTGATTAAAAGTAGTAATGTGACTGAAATATTTGTACGCCAATATATTATAAGGCTAAACATGATTGGACTTTAATATAATTTATGTCATCTTGCATGCTCTTGTATACATACCATGTTTATACAAATAAATGAATCTTATCTTATCTTATCTTATTTTCGCATACCATTTTCTTGCCAGTTCTCATGCCAAATACTGTTCATATAATTTAGTAAGTAGGTCGGAACTTGGTATGGCAACATTTCTTGTCTCTGGGATGTCAACTTCAACAAAAGCTGAAAGTATACTATTGTAGTCTTTAGCTGAAAGCTGAAAACTATTTCAAGATAATCCTCGTTTTCGGTTTCTGCTACTCCTATGTGGGAGGGTGTCCGTATTAAACTTATCATAAATTCTCCAGAACGTCATCAGCGTATACATTCCGAATCTCATATAAAATATATCCGGTATTAGCGTCCAGTTTCGGATTTTGTAAGGCCATGAGAACATACAGTCGGTCGCTATAAGCCAAGTTGTGTTTCCAAGATTCTTTTCATGAATATACTGCAGAGCTGATAAAATGGCTAAAGATTCTGCTGTAAAAATAGACATGGCTCCAGATAACCGAACTCCATGTCCAACAGTAAGATTTTGTAGATATATAGCTAACGAAACATTTCTATTGTTTTTGGATCCATCAGTAAATATATGCCTGTACCCAGGGAATTCTGCAATTAACTGATAGACATCTTCTTTACTCCTTAGGTCACGATTAATGTGAATGTCCATGGGCCAGAATTTGCTAATATAATTACCAGAGTAACATGGCCATCTGCCTTTACATTTCTCAATTTGATATTGATCATCAATACTGATTAGATTAGAAAATTCAATTAGGGATAATTTTTGACGGCTGGCCATTGGGTTCTGTACGAAAACCTGCTGATTTGCAGAATATTCTAGTGGGGTGAAATGCAAAATAGATGTACCGTAACGAAATCATAACTAATCTGAGAATGTAACTAAACTGATAGATTGTTACGAAACTGATAATGATAGGGTGAGATTACACAAAGAAATAAAATATTTTGAGAAAAATCAACTTTATTATTAAAAAAGATAAATCAACATTATTGTTGTTGGAGTTTTATATTTCTACCTAAAATATACCAGATCTTCATCGTGGTATAGAACATATTCTTCAGGTTTTTCCGATATTTGTAGTAATTGGACAAGTTTTACAACTGAATTTTCTGGAACTGTGTCTTTATCCTCTCGGAGCAGTTTATGAAATTTGAGTGTAATCATTGAATTAAGAGTTTTATGGAAAGATATGTTGTACAATTTTTCAACTTTCATAGAATCTTCATGGATATCTTCGATTACACCTATATAATATCTCCAAGACGTTCTCATATAATATCGTACAAGAACATTGTCTCCTTTATCATATAATAATATTAGTGTAGATTTCTTGTTCGGTTTCAGTTATATCTGTTTGTAAGTTCGATTCCTGCTACTTAAAGTCACTTTCCCCATCAATCTTCCTAAATTCTTGTTCTTTCGTGCTACTTATTTCTATTTCTTGCTCTGTCATATTAACATCCATCACCACTATTTCTTCAGCAGTATTTATATAATTCTTTTTTTCTGTTACATCAATCTGTACTATTGAATTTCTCTCAACGTCGGCTGCCTGCAGTTCTAAATCCATGTGACCAGCCTGCTTTGGTATACTTTCTTCCGAGGTATTCTTTATCCTCACATCTATTTCATTAATAATATTTGTGTCATCATATTCTTTTAAATTATTTCCTCCAAAATGTTCAGTGTAAAACTCATCCTCACTTTCTATGTCTGTTAGTGCATTTTGTAAATCAGAATCACTATGTATACTAATTTCAACACTCAGAAGTAGTAGATGAATTCGACGATCTTTTTCTCTTCATATTTTTATTTTTTCCACTAGAAGCACTGTTCTTTCTCTTCTTTTTATTCATCAATTTACTAGTTTCCATAGTGCTTTTCATAATAAACATTTCATTGAAATTTCCTAAGGGGCCTCTGCGGGCTGGCTTTGGCCCCTCGTACGCCTTCCAAAGGACCGGGACCGCATGGTCCCGAGCTATGTTAAATCGAACAAAAATAATAATAATAATTTATTTATTTGTTAACATAGGTGAAAAAATACAGGTCTTGTGTTTGATAACCAGAACGCTATGTTATGCCATGAGGTGTACAAATATGATTTATTTTTTACATTTTATTAAAATCATGCATAGCTATGGTATTAAATTAGAAAATTAAATTAACAATATTACAAATTAATTAAGAGCTTATGTCAAATCTAAATGAGGAATTTAAAGAATTAATAAATATTAGTTAAGATGTCAAAAATAGTTAATGTCAATTTTAATCATTGTAAAAATGTCAAATTTGTTAAATGTCAAAGTTAATCATTTTAAATATCTACTACTACTATTCTGATAAATTGATTCGTCATTTAAATATTCCTCAATAGTATATTAACATTTATCAATTAAGAACAATTTCATTTTCTTTTTAAATAATGAAAGATTCAATTCTTTTATGGCGTCTGGAATTTTGTTATAAATACGTGGAGCCATACCTAGGACACTTTTTTTTACTAATGCAGTTTTACACTTGTAATTATTATTACTCAACGAATTTTTGTATTGACTACGGATTGGAACATTTCGTACCCTTGTAACTTTTTCAAAAAGGTTGGGATTTGTTTTTACGAAAGTACAAACACAAAACAGTGTATATCGCCGGTAGCGTGAGTATTTTTAATGCTTTAAAGTACGGTGCACAGCTATCATCAGTTTTCAGACCACACATGGCTCTAATGCACCGTTTCTGTGCCTTGAATACTAAGCCCTTGTCCGGGGAATTACCCCAAAAAATTATTCCGTACCGTAAAAGCGAGGCTACTAAACCATGATAAGCAACAAGTAACGCGTCTTTATTTACCTTTCTAGCCAATTGAAAAAGTGCATAGGCAGATTTATTAATTTTTTTACACAGCTGTTCTATATGAGCTTTCCAATTGAGGTAATTGTCAATATGGATACCTACCAGGTTTCGGTATGAAGATTATTTTTACTTCCCGCCATTTCAAGGGAATGTAGCGGTGTGTCAGGCAGGCTCGAATCACCACTACGAGGTATTCGGCCAATAAATCTCGGCTCCATCTGAGCAGAGCTGGAAAATACCGTCCATTCCTGCTGCCTTGAAAGGTAGGAAGGTGTTGATTGCCCACGTTATTTTGTCTTTGTCGATTACTTCCAACGCCACTTCCCAATCTAGGCTGCTCGTGACCCTTTCCCCATATGGTTCCCAGCTCTGCTGGGTGGCAATCTGGCATCCTGGGAAGTGGGTCGTTAGGAGTAGTTCGCTTGTCTCAGCGTCGTTTGTTGTGTAGGTGTTATCTGGTTTTTTCAGGCAACCTATTGAGTGGTCTGTCTCTTTAGCAAAACAGGTTTTGACCCTCATTGCCTGGTTGTTACTTTCCATGTTGGTACAGAAACGCCTCCAGCTGTTCTTTCCTCTGAGGCGTATCAGTTTTTTGTATGTTTTTACGAGCTGATGTATAGCGGTCCCAACCTTCTGGCAACCGTGTGTTCCTAGCTCTGTTGAACAGTCTTCTCAGCCTGTGCCGGTGTCTTTCCAATTCAGGACTCCACCAGGAACGGCGAGCCCCCTGCCTAGGTACCGTGAGGGGACAAGACTGTTCATAGCTAGATAAAAGGATGGATGTGATGTTATTAACATGTTCGTCTAAATTGGTTACTGGTATTTCTGCCGGAAGGGCGGGTAGTCTGCCTAGTTCAGCCTCAACGAGTTTGGTGAACTTGACTTGGTCTGTGTTGCGAGGAATCCTCCTTGGTTGTGGTTTGGTTAAGTTGAAGTTAATGGTATAGCGGATCCATCTGTGGTCTGAGCATGATATCTCGGTGGACACATGCCAGTCCTGTATGGAGTTGGATATACCTATGGTTGCTACAGTTAAGTCTATTATTGTTTGCGAACTCGCGTTTATGAAGGTAGGTTCGGAGCCCTTGTTAAGTAAAACAAGGTTATTACTAAGAATAAAATCAAGCATTTCCTCACCTCGGTTGTTGGTTTTGACATTACCCCAGAGCGTGTGATGCGCGTTGGAGTCAGTCGCGATGATTAGTTCCAGTTTCTCCTTTTCACAGTACTCAACCAATGAGGCGAGCTCTGGCAGAGGCACGTCGTCGTCGCCTGGCAGGTATGCCGAGGCTAGTACAATGGCTGGGAGTTCCTGTTTGGTTCTAAAAAGCCTGACTGCTGTCAGGTCCCTTGAACAGAATTCGTTAATTAAAAGGTTAGGTACATGTTTCGGGACAAAAATGCAGGTACGTGGGTTACTAACTGAGGTATCCAGCAGCAGCTTACCCCCGATGTTGCCAAGACCGCATATTTTGCCACCCCTAATCCACGGCTCTTGGATGAGGGCGATGGTCTTTCCTTGTTGGTTCTCCAGCACTCTGCGCAAGGTGGCCGACGCAGATTGGCTGTGCTGGAGGTTGGTCTGTAGGATCCTAGTCCCGCAAAGGAGAGGAGCAAAGGCTGCTGTCCTCGCCCTCACTACTCTCCCCTGGCGGAAAGCAATCCTCGTCCGAAATCAGACCAGACGAGGGTGGATCCCTCGTTGAACCCGCTGTTGATAAAACCTCCAGCGCTGCCATGGAGGTCGCCAATTCCACCGCCGCCCCAACAGTCTCCATCGCGTGAGGCGACGGAGAACGCTCAGGAAGCGGTGGACCAGGCTCCCTCTCAGGCGCACTCGAGGCTGTTCCCGTTGTTAACGCGGCGGCATCCTCCCTGGTACCACCCTCCTCCAGGAAGCGGATGTATATGTTACAGCCAAAGTAATAAATCCGGATATTATAAATATTATCTAGCCATTATTTATAATGTCTACTCAATTTAGATAAAGTGATAATTGACACATAATTAATCACATTAACTAGCAATTTTATATAATATCTTATAAGACTTGGATAATGTAATAAAACAAGTAGGTATAGGTAAAGATTATAAAATTATATTTCAATTTGCCTTAAGCATACCTAACTACATGTGTAGCAATATTATACTGTTATTTGAAAAGTACTATTATAATCTTTATTTTAAGAACTAAAATAACATTGTCATAGATAATATATGTACGTTAATTAACATTGTTATTATAAAGTTATTTAACTTTAATTTATAAAGTAAATTTAAAGCTCACTAGCCATAAAACAAAATTAAAAAAGAAACACAGAGATCAATACAAGTATTTGGTGTCACTCTTTAAAGACTACAATAATAAAATATTTAAAATGAACTGACATAAATTAACTGGGTCATAATTATTGTTTATCGTTACAAGTAGTGCTCTTGTGACATTTTGAGAAAATGAAAAACAAATATTTATCATTTGTAAACAACTGATTATTTTTTCCTTTACTTGCAATAACTACAGTGATAGTTTCATAGAAACGTTTTTTCATTTCATCTGCCATCATCAGACACTGATACGAATGTAAAAACTCGCGGAAATTGCGGCACACACGGCGCGACCTCTCATTACAAAACGATAACGAACACTATTGTCAGTTAGACCGTATTTATTACTTTGGCTAACTTTGACCCGCTATTATGAATAATATCCGGATATAGTGATTAATTTATCACATTGTCTAGTCAATTTTGCTATTTTATATAATGACCAGTCATTATGTATAATAGCTATTTAATCACTATGACTGTAACATATATACTGCCCATAAGGTAGTATACCCGCCGTTGCTGGTCTTTTATGGTTTTGACCATGGGCTCCGGCACACGAAAGAAGAGACAGGTGCCCGGGGGCTCCTGCCTAGCCCTTTCGTGTGTCAGAGTCCAGGTGTTCATTTTGAGGTTCGGGTTCTGCCTCGCCAACATTCTGAGCAGTTGTGCTGTGTCCTCGCTGTTCTCGGGGACAAACAGCATGCACACTACCTTCTTTGGTATGTCCGCTTGAGGCCGAACGGTGAGCTTGGTCCCCGGTATCGGAGATGGTACGTTGTTTACGACCCCTTTGAGCCAGGCCAGTGTGAAGTCGTCCTCACACCAAGTCTTGAAGACGCCTTCAGCAAAGTGAGCCCGGCCTCTAAAATGTATCGCGGTATTTTGGCTAGTTTCAGTTGTTTCAGGTTCAGGAGCCTTTAGTAGAGCCCGGAGCTGATCTTCTATCACCTTACGGATCCCCTCCGCTTGCTCCTGCGTCATCTCGAGGAAGGGCTCGGTCATGACGGCAACACGCAGCTCGTTGCTTCTGAAGGACGCAGCCGCTTCGGCGTAGCTCACCAAAGTTCCGTCCACCGTACGGGAGCGACCAGGCTTGCTCTTCATGCTTATTCCAGTAGGTGTGACGGAATCTTCGGGACGCGAACGTTTCTGTGCCCTTGCCGGTTGTTCAGTGTTGGTCTTGTTTGGGTTCTTTTTCCCTCTTGGTCTCTCGCTGCGCTTGCGCTTAATGCCGGTGGCAGACTCGCCTTTTAGAATCTCAGCCGTAGCCGACACCCCCTTGAGGGACGTCTTTTTCTTGGTGGCTGTTTGCCATTTATTGGCGTTTGGTACTCTTTCCAGTGGGGCTTCAGCCAGACTCGTCAGGTCCCTCTCAGAGACCGCAGCCGTTGACGCAGCCCGTGTTTTGGGCGCATCTACATTTGCAGTACTCCTCGAGTCGCCGTGAGCGAGTGCTGTCCTGGGCCCTTCGGTCAGAGTTACGTTAGGGGGCGTATCCGTGGACGCAGATGAGGTTGGGATCGCTGGGGACGCAGCCTGTTGTGGCGCATCCTTTGCGGTTGCCTTCCTCATCGCATCCTTGGACGTAGCCGAGCGTTTGTGTTTGTTAGATGCAATCTTAGAAGGTTGCCTCTTAAGCGCATCTTGAGACGCAGCCCTCATGTTGGATGTGGATGGCGCATCTGAAGACGCAGCCTGTGGTTGGTTGTTTTTGGTAAGCGCATCCGACGAGCGGGACGCAGCTTGCGGTTTGGTTTTATTATTCGTCTCTTTATCCATAGGTTGGATGTTTTGATTCACCGTCGGGGACGTCGCTCGTTCAACGAGCGATCGCCAGAGCTACTCCTTCGGTATAGGACCAACCTAGTAGGAAGTTGACGAGCCCGCACGCGACGGAAGATCAGGGGACTGTAAACGACACGAGACTATGCCGCAACTCATTCCGAGACCCCACGCCACGCCGGCTGAGCTAAGCCGATCCTTACTTGATATCCCGCTTATGCCTCAGCCGATTGATAGTGGGTAGCTACCCCACTACCGCCGTGTAAGAGGAAATCCGGGCCAAAGTGGTGTGTTGTGTGCAGCCTGCTCCACTCAACCACCAGGATTCCTTCATCCCTCCGTACGGGTGGGGCCGCGCACGGCACAAACACGCGGGAGGTCATTGCAATCCATCATCTGGTCTTGTTTGATGGTGGACATCCAAGGGCATGACCTCGCCACCCCTGAGATAATCACCCGGTGATTTCTGTTACGTCTAATTCATATGGAATTAGACCAATAACGGGGAGCAACCTCGAGAAGGAACATCACCAGACTTACCTTGAGGATCTACACGACCGTTGCGCTCTCCCTCAAGACCACGCCACGCTGCCACCTCTGAAGGAGGAGGCAACGTAGGTTTGCGTCTACAAAACAAAGCCAAGCAAGCGAAGCGTGTTGTTGAAAACCAAAACATAAATTTGCAAACACAATGGAAGCGGAATATACATCCCCACAATACAAACATGGTGTGTCCCCTTCTTCTTCACTTTCCTCTCCAGATGATGAGACTCTTCGTCGTTTTGCTGTTTTCGGTGTTCGGCTGTTCTTCTGTAATTTTTTATTTTGAGCTGTCTGGTTAAAGTCGCAGCACTGTCAGCTGTTTGTGCTGATACTGTGTGTGCAGTTTGAAATACTTCTCGGTTTATGGAAGTTTGACAGTCATTTAACTGGATCTCGATTGTCAAAGAAGGGGCAAAATCTGTTTCGGAAAACACGTTTGGATTATAGGGCCAAATCCCACATTTACGAAATCCATTTACTGCTGTAGACATAGTGGCTGCTTGAACAAAAGCATTTCCAAATACTTCAGCGACTTGGCGGATAGTAACGATAGTCCGGGGTTAGAACGTAGCCAGGCGGTAACGGCTTGTTCATAATAAACGCTCAATGGTCGCATGAACGCAACATCTGCTACTTGTAAACGGTGTGTCGTGTGTGGAGGAAAACACAAGTTTATAACACCATGAGCTCTGGCTTCATTGATCAGGTCAATATTCTGAGTGTGGGTGCTGTGCCCGTCCAGTAAAAGAAGCACAGGTCTCTCTTTAGATGCTCCACTCAAAATCACAAATCTCTTAAACCATTCGAGGAATAGCTCGGAAGTAATCCAGCCCGAATCACTGCAATTGCCCCAAGCACCAGCTTGTGAATTCACCATCAGCTCTGGAATCATCCTTTTTCTTGGAAAAATAAGCATAGGTAGTTAGGTAGCATGTAGTTTCCAGCTGCACTGAAGCACATCTCGACCGTTACCGTCTGTCCTCGTTCTGCTGAAACTATGGCTCCAACCTGTTTGCGTCCTCTTTTAGCGATTATTTTGTCTTTGGCACAACAGAAACCCCTGTTTCGTCACAGTTAAATATACGGTCAGGAGTGAGTTGGTGCTCATCGTACACGTTGCCGAGGAAATTGAAGAATTTTTCTACTGCAACTTTGTTAAAACCAGATGCTCGGGCAGCAGAAGTATTTTCAGGTTTTCTAATTAAAAGCTCTGGGTGTCGTTTTAGGAAGCCATTCATCCACTCTCTACCAGCTTCTTCTTTCTCAGCGTTGAATGGATTATGCTTATTATTTTTAATTGCTAACTGGTATACTAATGCCTTTAAATCTTTAATCGTAAGTCCATATAACCTTTCTTCCATTTCTAATAAATAGGCACAAAGCTCATTTAATAGTAATGATTGCATAGCTTTTAATAATATTAATCATTTGTATGTCAATATTGGCAAAACATAGCGCACTACCTAATATTTAAGACCTTTGTATATAATCACCTATGTTTGACAAATAAATTATTCTATTCTATTCTATTCATCTTCTTCAAACACAGAAAAAACAGGCAGCTTAGGACCCAATGGTACTTTAATTGGTATGGGTAAGTTTTCGTCGGATGTTTTGTGCATACTGAGCGAGCAGCCTTAACTTTTCTCTCTAATGTCATCTGTGGCACATCAAATTGTTTAGCTGCTTTATAATAACCCATTTTTCCATCCAAAACAGCTTTAACTGCTTCCCGCATGGATTCTTCGGACCACGACCCTCTGTCAGTCTTACGTTTGTAGTCACGAACCATTCTAAAAAGAAAACTATAATAAACACACAAAAAACAAACTTATTTTACGGAAAACAAACAAAAACCAATATATAGGGGGGCAAGATGGGGTACCCCATTACCCCATCTTGCCTGCAGAGCCATTTTCTACCAATAAAAACAAAAACAAAAAACAGTCAGCAATCTTAAGAAAACACAATGCCTACCTAATTATAGGTTAGTTTAAGCGTCAATCACAGCCACATAAGCAATTTGCAGTAAAACACTTTTTTTTATTTTTTTCGACATGCGTGCACTTGCGAACTTGCGAACCGGGCTACTGAGAAGTGTCATGGCGGCGCATCGAACGACCAATGAACGAGCGTGATTGGTCAGTTTGAACTGTGAATATCGCGGGTACCCCGTCTTACCCGCTACCCCGACTTACCACCTCCTCCCCCACTATTTAGAACGGTTTGGTTGGGGGTGGCACTATATTAAATCTTTGTTTCACGGGCTTCCTGTCGTATTTGGCTTGACCACACACGTCATATTCGTTTATATACGAGGGTCATTCAATAAATACTTAGCCTACAAAAAGTAAACGAAAATTTTGGAAAAGTGGCAATTTATTTTTCAACATACGTCTCCTTTTAGTTCGATACACTTAGCCCAGCGATGCTCCAACTTTTTTAACCCGTCCGAAAAATAGTTTTTGTCAAACTCTGCAAAATAGGCCTCCGTGGCGGCGATGACCTCCTCTTTTGATCCATATCTATTCCCGGCGAGAGATTTTTTCAGATTAGGAAACAGAAAGAAGTCACAAGGGGCCAAACCTGGAGAATACGGTGGATGGGGCAGCAATTCGTAGCGTAATTCGACCAATTTGGCCATGGCATCGGCAGACGTGTGAACCGGTGCGTTGTCGTGGTGAGAGGCAAACCACACGGGCGGTGCGGCGCCGCACCGCAAGCCATTTCGCCGCGCTGGCGACCACACGGGCAGAGCGGCGTCGCAACGTTCTACGGAGCCGCGGCGGCGCCGCAGCGGCGGCAAAATGAGGGGTTGCCCATCGCTACGCGACAGTCTGTAATAACAAACAACTGCGAGCGGCGCCGCTCCGGCTCCGCTCTGCTTACACCCCTCCCCGCCTCGTCTCGATTCCGATGCGCGCGCGGCGCGGCGCCGGAGCACACCGCACGGCGCCATGTGGCTACAATGCATTTTTGTATGTAGAATACCGCAGCGGCGCCGCTCAGGCGCCGCGCCGCAGCCGCGCCGCTCAGGCGCCGCGCCGCAGCCGCGCCGCCCATGTGGTTTGGCTCTAAAACAGCACTTTTTTCTTCGCCAGATGGGGTCGTTTTTTCTTTAATTCGGCGTCGAATCGGCCCAATAAATCGGCATAGTAAAGGCCCTGTAATTGTTTTACCCTTCTCGAGGTAATCGATGTAGATCACACCTTGTGAATCCCAGAAAACGGTGGCCATAACTTTTCCAGCCGATTTTACAGTTTTTGCCTTCTTTGGAGCACGTTCCCCAGTCTGGATCCATTATTTTGATTGCTCTTTGGTCTCTGGTGTGTACCAGTGGATCCAGGTTTCATCGACGGTCACAAAACGACGCAAAAACTCCGCTGGATTCCGCTTAAACAGCGCCAAACACGTCTCCGATGTGGTCTCACGGTTGCACTTGTTTTCCGGTGTGAGTAAACGCGGCACCCATCGCGCCGACAGCTTTCTCATGCCGAGTTCCTCGTGAAGAATATGATGCACTGTTCCTTCTGAAATGCCTACAGTCTCAGCTAGCTCCCGAACCTTCAATCGGCGATCTGCCAATACGAGATCGTGGATTTTTTTAATGTTTTCCTCCGTAGCAGCTGTTTTCGGTGCACCTGGACGTGGTTCATCAAAAACCGACGTACGGCCACGTGCAAACTCGTTGAACCAATTCTCGACGGTGGCCATCGATGGAGAAGAGTCACCGTACACAGCATCCAAGCGCTCTTTGATTTCGATGCGCGTTTGCCCTTCCAAAAATAGGAATCGAATCACCGAACGATATTAGGTCAACCGGGGCTAATGCGTCACAATACTTTGAACGGCATATTCATATGATTATAACAAACATAATTGTGTATTATTTTAAGCTATAAGTTATGGTAGAAGTTACAAATTTTATCTTATTTCATATTTTAATACCATATAATGACATTTTGAATAACTTCTACGTGAAAATGACGTTTCTATGAAAGCTGGGATTTTTAGACGCAATAGCCCTAGATGGGGCGAAAGCGTCTTTCACTAGTATTATGTAATTGGAAGAGCTAATAACAATTACAATCACGAAAATTTATAAAAATATTAGTTTTATAGTACATTATTATCTTGTACTCCAAATTCTGACCTTAGTTTAGGGAAAGTAGGCGAACAAAAATATTCGGGGCTATGGCGTCTAATTGTCGTCATTTCTCGTAGACACATTCGCCCCATCCTAGATTCCAGGGGTGTCAACCTTTTTTTTTTAGAGTGGAATCAAACTACAATTTCGAAATTACGTATCATTTATTAGAACAACGGAGTATGACGGCATTTTGCCCGTCTTACAATCATTACAAAAATAAATAGTTAAAAAAAAAAACGCGTGAGATCTTTTAGTTTAATATCTTTGTAACATATTATTATTTGACCAACATTAATAATCCTGTAATAATCAATAAATCACAGTCTTTTTTTACAATATTAATCAAGTCTTATATTATTAGGAACTTTACCATGGGACGCTTTGGTGTCAAATTGTACTTAACAAAATACTATCAATACTTAAAAATAGTTAATCAGGGGCGCTATTATGTAAGGTTACGGCTCGATTGTATTCGTATTGGAATGTCAAATTTGACATTTAGTCAATAGATTAAATGTCAAATTTGACATTTCAATACGTTTACAATCGAGCCGTAACCTTACATAATAGCCGCACAGTACTATTTTCTTATTAATGTTACGAGCTTGGGGTTCGTGACAATAAAAACTGCCGATTTAAAAACCAAAAATAGACACTTTAATTAAAAACAGCAATTACAACTTTAACACACTAACAATAAAACGCAATCGCACTACAAGATCACTTGAAAGTCGCACTTGAAGATCGCTTCGATGTTTTCGCTTGTATCGCTTATCCAACACTGAATGCCGGCTCGCAGGCACACCGGCCTTATATAGGCCTCGGATAGTTCCAGAACCTTCTACCGTAGAAACATCTAGAATGTTCGAGTACATACCGAACCCGACGGACCAGACGTCGATAGTTCTGGAAAGTTCTATCATCGAAGTTTCTAGAAGGGACCCGAATAATTATAAGTTCTGCTACTCGATACTAGATGGCGCTAGTGGTAGCTAATGTCGCCATCAAGTGTGGCGCGCAACACTGCCCCCTCCTAAGACATGCTCGTCCCGAGCATTATTGGCCCCATAATAACGCGCCAGTCGATCCACATGGACGATCTTAGGAGTACCTCTTGCACCTTTCTGTATCCGGTAGGTTACGTCATTGATCTTTGTCACAATCCGGTACGGTCCGTCCCATTTAGCTTGAAGCTTAGGAGATTTCCCTTTGCTGCGGACTGGATTGTGCAACCACACTAGTGATCCTTCGTCGAACCCTTTATTGTTCATTTTGCGGTCATAACGGGTTTTCATCTTCTCAGACATTTGCTGGCCCGATTGTCTGACGTGCTCATAGATGTCATTCATTTTGTTCCGCAAGTCATTCGCATAATCGGTTATACTGCGTGGGGCGTCAGGTGGTATTCCGGTGATCAGGTCTGCAGGCAGCCGTAATTCCCTTCCAAAGTTTGCGAAAGCTGGTGTCACCGATGTACTTTCGTGAACAGCACTTCGATATGACAACAAGAACGGTTGTATGTGCTTGTCCCAATCTCGTTGCCGATTTTCCACAACTTTTGCCAGGTATCTCTCCAATGTCTGATTAAATCGTTCCACCATTCCATCCGATTGTGGGTGGTAAGAAGTTGTTCTCGTTTTATGAGTACCCATAACTCGACAAGTTTCCTGGAATATTTGGGACTCAAAATTCCTTCCTTGATCACTGTGAATCTCTAAAGGTACTCCAAAACGGCAGAAGACTTCATGAACCAATTTATCTGCAACTGTTGAAGCTTCTTGGTTTGGAATGACGAAGACTTCCGGCCACTTAGTGAAGTAATCCATTACAACCATGAAATACTTGTTACCACTTTCACTTTCCGGAAATGGTCCTGCAACATCCAGGGCTATCCTCTCCCATGGTGCACCAACATTGTATAATTTCAATGCACCTCTACTACGAGTCTGAGGTCCCTTTACAGCTGCACAACTCGTACATTTGCGACACCAGTCCTCGACATCGTCACGACAGTGGACCCAGTAAAACCGTTCTCGTATCTTCAGTAGGGTCCGTTTAACTCCCAAATGGCCTCCTGAACAACCATTATGGTACAGCTGTAGAACATCAGGTACTTTAGCTTTAGGGACAACCATTTGAAAATGACAGCTGTCTCCTCGAGCATTTTCCCATTTACGGCACAGGACTCCTTCCTGAATCACCAAGCTGTCCCATTGGGCCCAATAGCTTTTTGTGATCGAACTCATCGCTGAGACGTCGCTCCACGTGGGCTTAGGTGCACCGGCCTTTATCCACTCGAGAATCGGTTTGAGGTCTGAATCTTCCTGCTGGGCACGTTGTAGGGTTTCCTTCCACTCGTTGCTGAGGTCTGTCTTGAGCATCCTCACAGGTACGACTTCTTTACTTTCTTGCCTAGTACAATGCTTGCAGTCTTCAGGACAAGGTCTTCTTGACAATGCATCCGCGTTGCCATGAGATTTTCCGCTGCGATGTTCGACCACGAAGTCGTATTCCTGCAGTAGTTCAATCCATCTCGCAACTTGACCTTCTGGATTTTTGAACTGCAATAGCCATTTCAGTGCAGCATGGTCAGTTCGTAAGTGGAATTTCCGCCCCAGAAGATATTTGCTAAAATGCTGCAATGACTTTACCACAGCAAGCAATTCTCGTCTCGTGACACAATAGTTCCTTTCCGGCTTTGACAACGACTTGCTGAAGTACGCTATTACAACCTCTTGATCACCATTCCGTTGAGACAATACACCACCAAGTCCTATGTCACTTGCGTCTGTGTCAACTATAAATTCCTTGCCTGCATCAGGGTACCCCAAAATAGGTGTTTTGCACAGTCGGCCCTTTAACTCCTGGAATGCGATATTGCAACTTTCATCCCAGCAGAAATGTCGCTTCTCCTCGGTTAGCTTGTGCAGGGGTTTGGCTATATCCGCAAAGTTCTTAACAAATCGCCGATAATAAGAGCACAGACCCAAAAATGCTCTGACCTGCGTCTTATCTTTTGGAACTGGCCAATTCTTGACAGCGGCGATTTTCTCTGGATCCGTGCGGATACCTTCTTCCGACACTACATACCCCAAAAAGCTAACTTGTCGTTTGAATAGTGAACACTTCTTCGGACTTAACTTGAGGTTGGCACTCTGGATCTTCATGAGCACGCGTTCCAGATTTTGAAGATGTTCTTCAAACGTACGGCCTACGATGATGATGTCATCCAAGTAGACCAGACAGGCATCGCCAATTAGCCCGGTAAGTACAAGTTCCATCAACCTTTCAAACGTTGCCGGAGCATTGCACAATCCAAACGGCATAACTTTAAATTGCCAAAGACCCTTTCCTGTCGAGAATGCAGTTTTCTCCTTGTCCTTGGGATCAATTTCAACTTGCCAGTAGCCACTTTTCAGGTCTAGAGTGCTAAACCACTTTACTCCAGTAAGCATGTCCAGCGTGTCATCAATTCTTGGCAAAGGATAGCTGTCCTTCTTCGTAACGTCGTTCAGACGACGATAGTCAACACAAAACCGCATGCTGCCGTCCTTCTTCCTTACCAGCACTACAGGTGAACACCATGGACTAGATGAAGGTTCAATAACACCATCCTTCACCATTCCTTCGATCATGGTTTCCACTTCCTTTTCACGTGCTACCGGCAATCTCCTTGGCCGCTGACGGATAGGCAATTCTTCTCCTGTGTTTATTTTGTGTTGAACTAAGCCAGTCTTCCCAATGTCAGCATCGTTTGACGAGAAAACACCGGCGTACTTGAGTAACATCTTCTTCGCCTTGACCATTTCATTTTGGGACAGAGCGCTGCGGCAGTCTTCTAAAAGTGTGGACACTTTCGTTTGTGCATCCTTGCTGAGGGTCCCAGTCGATAGATATTGGCATCGACGTAACCAATCCACTTCCTCGCAAGTACCAACTAGTGTGCCTTTTTCTATAATCTGTTCCTGATCACAAAGGTTCAGCACACGTACCCCTGAGATGTCGGTGGCTCTGACCAAAGTTCGTGCCACTTTCCATGGAAGGTCATTGTCTACCCTTTCCACGAGTACACAACGATTAGTTTGCCCAGGATTCCGAGGAAGACTAACCGGCACAATCGTTTCTGATCTCGGCGGAAGAACAATCTTTTTAAGGCTGTACACATTCCCTGGTAATGCCCCTTCCATAAAAAGTTCCTCTTGTCCACATTTCAAAACACCTTGCTTGACGTCAATCTCGCAATAATTATTCCTCATAAAGTCAAGGCCCAAGATGCAATCGTCCATTATATCAGCCACGATGACATTATGCAGGTAGATTCTGTTGCCTAGCTTCAACTCCATCTTCTTCTCTCCATGGACGGGTATACGCTGACCGGTGGCTGTTACCAAATTAATGCGTTCTCGGTTGTATGCGGAGTCCCCAAGGAACCGACTTAGAAGTTGGGAACTGACGACCGTACGAGAGGCTCCAGTATCTATGGTCAACTTACACGGCGTTCCGTTGACCTCGCCCTTGATGATTAAGCTGTTCCCGTCAAGGGTTTGTGTGATCGAAATCCTTGGGGCTCTTTGAGCATCAGCCAGCACCCGCCCCGCAGTCCTGGCTATTACTCGTTTCCCTGCTGCTGTTGCTGGGCGGTGCTGTTAGCCGCACTACCCTCTGGAGCTCGGTCTTCTCTTTCTGCAGTTCGCTTAGGGCAACTGGATCGAAGGTGGCCCCTTTCCCCACAGCCGTAGCACCTAGGGCTGTATCCTTTATTGCGGTCGCGAACTGTAGCCGCTGCAACCTCCCTGACACGATGGGAACGATGATCCTGCCGCACAGCTTCCACCTCCAGTGCATGGGCCAAGGCGTCCTTAAGCGTCCCGTGGTGACCGAGCCTCACAGCAGCTCTAACTTCAAGGTCACGGATGCCGTCGATAAATACCTGCACCAAATTCCCATCAATAAGCGCAGGTACAGGCTGGTATGCTTTCCGAACCAGCTTCTCAACTTCAAGGGCCCACTGCTGCAGGTTTTCGTTATTGCGTTGCACGCGATCCTTGAGCTGCGCACGAAACACGTGTTCCAGGTGAGCGTCGCCATACCGAGCTTCCAATGCCTCAAGGAGCTGCTCGTAAGTCACTTCTTTGCTGAGAGCTTCCAGCACAGTTAAGGCCTGATCGCGCAGGCCTAGGGTGAGGGCAGTCATGGCCTGACTCTTATTCCACCCGTTCGCCTTCATGACAGCCTCAAACTGAATCTTGTAGGCCGACCAGGAAGAAGTTCCGTCGAACGGTGGCACTTTGAATCCCCGTAGCGAAGGTGTTGTAGCTACGACGGGGGCTGCGATTCCATCCTCAAGTTTGAGGTAATCCAGCGTTTTCTTCACGTCAGCCATTACGGTTTTCTTCACGTCAGCCATCACGTTGTCAACCCGATTATTCACTTGGTCGATTCGGGTTTCAGCTTCCAACAGGCGGTTGTCGTGTTGAGCAACCTTATCCTTCACCTCCTTTATGTCTTTCCCGAAGGTAGCGTGAAGTTCCTTCAGAAGGAGCATCTGCTCTTCCTGTCGGCGGGACTGCTCCTGCTGACGGCGGGCCTGTTCCTCCTTATCTTGCTGGAGCTGTTCTTCCAGCCGACGAGCCTGTTCCTCCTGTCGGCGGGCCTGTTCCTCCTTGTCCCGCTGGAGCTGTTCTTCCAACCGACGAGCCTGTTCCTCCTGTCGGCGGGCCTGTTCCTCCTTGTCCCGCTGGAGCTGTTCTTCCAACCGACGAGCCTGTTCCTCCTGTCGGCGGGCCTGTTCCTCCTGACGGCGAGACTGCTCCTGCAGCATCATCATCAAAGCAGCAAAATCTGGTGCTGATGATGCTGGAGCAGCTGTGGACGGGCCGGCCTCCGTGATTGGTAGTTGTCCCTCCGACGTCTGTGGCGTTGCTCCACCGAATCGCCTCTGGTCCGTCTCTTGCTGGCGTTGACTCCGGGTACGGATACCCTCCGTGTCGTCCTTCGGTAGAATCGGCATGATTTTAATCCTTGCTTCTGACACCAATTGTTACGAGCTTGGGGTTCGTGACAATAAAAACTGCCGATTTAAAAACCAAAAATAGACACTTTAATTAAAAACAGCAATTACAACTTTAACACACTAACAATAAAACGCAATCGCACTACAAGATCACTTGAAAGTCGCACTTGAAGATCGCTTCGATGTTTTCGCTTGTATCGCTTATCCAACACTGAATGCCGGCTCGCAGGCACACCGGCCTTATATAGGCCTCGGATAGTTCCAGAACCTTCTACCGTAGAAACATCTAGAATGTTCGAGTACATACCGAACCCGACGGACCAGACGTCGATAGTTCTGGAAAGTTCTATCATCGAAGTTTCTAGAAGGGACCCGAATAATTATAAGTTCTGCTACTCGATACTAGATGGCGCTAGTGGTAGCTAATGTCGCCATCAAGTGTGGCGCGCAACATTAAGAATAACTAATAATACTTAAGTAATTAAATTTCGTATAAACCTATCTATTTATACCTGTACCTACGTAACAAATTTAACTTTCAAACATCACTGAATGTTGTAATTTTTTAAATTTTCTTTAACCCTATACTTGGCAGAGATTTTTTTTTCAATTTTTTTGAAAAAAAATGACATTATTGTGTTCCTAGGTGATCACTGGAAGGGCAAAAAATAATAAAAAAATATATAATTGTTTAGTTTACGTTTTATTGTATGTATCACATTAGGCACATTACCATGTTCATAACAAACAATAGAAAAAATATGATGTATCATATTTGACACATTGTCAAGAAAAGGAAAAATAAAAATAATACAAACTCTTTTTCTTAATCAACAAGCATAATAGAAAACTTCTAAAAATCAACATAATTATCGGTCTCAACAATCAGCCTTTAAGTCTTACCTAATTAGTGAGTCTTATTTATCAATAAAATGAGATCAATTTTATAAATTATTACTTATTACGTACGTATACATATCAGTCTCAAGAGATTCTTTTTAATAGTAATTACTAATTTTTACTTCTTAGTGTGGTACTCTAAAAAACAATTACGATCGGGCAATAAACACAACCGTATTTCACATTTTTGACAAAAGAATTTCGTCTGTCCTTTTGTGCAGTACATACACCTTCCCCTGGTAATTATTATTTTGGGATAGTGACCAATCTGGTCATATCGCACAGCATCTGGGGGTCTTTCCACTACTGGTTTCTGTATCGTAGCTATTGAGCTGGAAGAGAGTCTACCGATATCGCTCGTCTTGGTTCGCTCAAATTTGCGTAGGCTTTCTAATATTTCTATGGTAAATGTTTTTAGTGACTTCTGTTTTTTGGTATCATGTCTAGCTTTCATACGAGTATCACGCCGATATAAAAGCCAGGCATTATTTACGCAGATATCTAGCATTTGTGAGAAGATTGGCAAATACCAGCGATGGCCTCGGAACGGCGTACGATACAGAGCAACCAGCATATCTGCTAGGTCTACTCCACCCATATTAGTGTTGTATTGTTTGATTAGGTTTGGGCAAGTCACAGGAATTTTTCTTCCTTGGTCTTTGTTGTAATTTACTTGACATGATGTCGATGGCACTGGAGACAATGGTGTGGTCTCAAAAGAATGCAGCTGTCTACTTGCAGACACGTATGGCGATAAAATTGATGGCGAACAAGGATTGGTTATCGGCAACGATTGTTGGTATGGCACCAAAGACGTTGACGCGGCAATATCATTTATCTCAGTATCATCATCTGATAATAGATGGAGGTTTTCTATCGAAGATGGTAATGAGAGCGGTGATGAACTACTGTCGGAGTTCGCTGGGCCTGCGTAATACTGGAGTTCATCTCCCGATGATTCACTTTCATCCAAATCAGATTTTGCTCCCGGCTTCGGTACAAGAGCCACAAGTTGTCGAGCTCTGTTTTGTTGCTGCTTAGTTAGTTGACCAACTACCTGCAATGATAAAATATAAATACTAATTCACACCTCTGGCGATGTCATATATTAGATACATAGTTAAAAATATCTATAATATTGGTTATCTGGCAATGTATCACATCTGATACACTCGAAAAAACCAGTGAATAAAATATATTTACAATCGATTTTGATCAGTCAAAATAGAATACCGACTAGTAAAATATTCTAAGCTACTCAAATTATGTCACTTACGGTTAATATTATTGCAAAATACAATTTAAAACTTTTTTACAAAAAAAAAAACAACCGACTTCAAAAAAAAACACTACAAAGTGATAAATAACTTTAATGTCGGAAGTCGGTGTCGTTGGTTCCGCATTTTCGTTTTTTGACACCGACTTCCGAAATTAAAGTTATTTATCACTTTGTAGTGTTTTTTTTTGAAGTCGGTTGTTTTTTTTTTTGTAAAAAAGTTTTTATTTTGCACTTTTTAGTTGTACCTACCCCACAAAAAAGTTAACAAAAAGATCGTTAATGTAGACAATGTAGATAAATTTTTAGATTTTTGTTGATTTTTCAAAAACCGCTTGTCAGATTTCGATAAAATTTTCATGGGACCATTTGGGAAGTATACTCTTTCCAACAAAAGAAGAATTTTTCAAATCGGTTGGCTAGCGACGGAGTTATGCGCGAACAAACACAAAAAAAAAAAAAAAAAAAACAAAAAAAAAATACAAACATTCGAATTGAGAACCTCCTCCTTTTTTAGAAGTCGGTTAAAAATGATTTTTTCTTACCTTGCGATGTGCAGACGCGTTCGCTCTGTTCGCCATCTTGGGTTCTACTGCTTTCTCAGTGTTGCTAATAGTGAAACAACATGTTTGGTAGAAATTTGATAATATTTTGCTTCCCCACAAATGATAAAAGTTTTAAAAATATTTCTAAGTTTGTGCCTAGATTTTTTAAAAGAACAACGTATCAAATTGTATACAGTGCAAAGAATAGGGTTAAACGTAACATGGCCTCTGCGGGATATATCAGGTTTCTTAAGGAACATTACAATATCATCATCGTAATGTTTTACTTCCGATATATCTTCCACGTCTGGGTAATGAAAAGACATAAACCTACTGTTCTTTATTTTTCTCAAAAATTTCACGTTGGGTATATTTTCGTCATTAATAGAAATAATGTTACCTACGAAATACTTAACAGACTTTTTCGTTGTGAATCTCACTAGTATCCAGTCGTGAATTTCCGGATTCCTTTTGCTGACATCCGGTTCAAATTCGTCATTAGTTTTAAAAATTGTTTTTGCATCATTTTTTGATAAACAATCGTCATTTACATTTTCTGTGCTCGGCAGGAAATCATCAAGATCTTCCATTTCTGCGAAAAACTATTCACGATCACTATCAAACTCTTCACAGGTTAGAGAAGATTCAGCAAAACTAATATCTGTTTCATCTTCAGATTCTTCATCGTAATCAACACACTTTTTTTGTTTTTTCACTCTCTTTTTAGATTTTTGATCAGTCTTTTTCTTCTTTGGTACATGAGATTTTTTTTCGGCCTTTAAGCTCTCTTCTGATGATTTGGTACATTTTGCTTTCTTTCTGGATTGGGGATCTTTGTTTTCTTTTTTCGTGGGTTTTTTCTTATGTTCTTCTTTAATTATTTTTTCTTCCTCTTCCTTTCTTTTATTTTCTAAAAACTCTTCCCTTGTGATTACTTCACCGCCTTTTGACACTTTTGTTTTTTTCAGTTTCACTGTAGTGTCACTTCGTTTTATTCTCTGCAATAGTAAAGATTCAAAAGAATACTTTTCTGAGGGAGACAAAATTCGATCTTCAATAATCTTGATTCTGGGTTTGTCATTAGAGTTATCAAATCGCATTCCTTGACTGTTCAAAGGCAATTTGGAAGACGCTGCTATCAAAGTTAGTTGAGGACTTGAAGTTTTATTGCCTTCTACATGAACGTTGAACGTTTTATTGTTTTCTTTCAATATGTTCCTTTGTGTATGCTCTTCAGGGTCCTGACACCTGTTCATCCTGAGGAGCACCACTTGCAAACTTAGCTCTTTCAAAGAAGGAATTTCCTTTGTTGGTGTTTGAAATTGTTTGAATCTTTTCAATGATTCAGGGTCATATTTTTCTTCTGGTATAGTGTTTCTGTTGAATGGGTATATACCTCCTTTTTTAAAACCATTCCGAATGATAAGTGGATTCAGGTCGCGCCAAACTTCTCCAAGAATGCGACTAAATTCATCTTTTGGCAACATCTTACCTACATTCAATCGTTGCCATTGCACAAGTTTTTCGTCCCAAGTGTTTTTCATTGATTTGAAAACCGACAAATCTAACGGCTGCAGTAAATGACTTGCATGTGATGGTAACTTTATAATAGTCACTCTGCGTTTTTGTGCTTCTTCTAAAACTTTTAATTGAATATGGGTAGAATGGCCATCAAATATTAATAAAGCTGGTGGATCTTCGCCTAAATGCGGTAGCACAGTATTGAACATGTACTTTTCGAATACTTTTGAATCAATCCAGCCATTTTTAGTGGCAGCATACGATGTGTTTTCGTATCCATTGCCTGACATCCATTGGTCCCACATATTTTTTCCTCTATTTATAATTAATGGAGGCAATTTGTCACCAGCGGCGCTGGCTGTGAACAAGATCGTGACATTATCTTTACCAGATGAAGCGATCGTTCGTGTACTGGCAAATCCACGGGCGCCAACTACTTTTGTTTTATCAGGGTCATTTCCAAAACTTGACTCATCAAGATTCCAAATCTTTTCTGGTCTTCCTTTTAAACCAAGTTCATTCAAAACCTCGTCAAGGACATCAAAGTACTCATTAATTATAAAAGGATCGCATGCTACTTTTCTTGACATCTCCACTGCTTGTGGCTTTTTTAAGGACAAATTGTGTCTTTTTTTGAAAGCAGCGAACGAATCATACCCAGGTCTGTTGTTTTTAAATGGGGTTAAGTAATTATTTTGACTCACGTGTATGCTAACTAAATCCAGTGTTTCTTTGGAAGTAAGTCCGAATCCGTATTTTTCCATAACCCGTAGACCATTTGCAAGTTTGAGCTCATTTTCTCTGTCAATAACGGTAGGTGGTCCACGACACTCCTTTACGACACCTCTTCTGTTATTCACTCTATCACATATAGTCGTACGAGGAATATTGTATTTTTTTGCTGCTTGGTACGAGTTTAAATTACCAGTTCTTACTTCATCTACAGCTTTTTTTAAAGTTGCAAGGTCGTATGTAGTTGTTGTTTTTCTTTTGTAGTGCCGCACCATATTGGAAATCTTAAAATAAAAAAACAGAATTAATGCTAATTATAATATAAAATTAAAAGAATTTATCCCCGCCAAAGGAAAAAGCACCTACCCCCCTATCCTAAGCTAGGATCCGGATAATGAGTTAAGATCGTACGTACTAAGTTTCGTCGACATCCGTTCATAGGTTTATACTGATACAAACAAACCGACAAACAGACGCAAATTCTGAAAACTATAGTTTTGGTTTCAGTAGTATAGCAATCAAAACTTTAAAAAAAGTAAGTATAGGTACAATGTAGGTACAGATTTTCCTTTATTATATACTAGCTGCCCGTCGCGACTTTGTTCGCGTGGTTTTTTTGTAAAAAAACGTGTGGTGTTTTTTTTTTAATTTTTTTTTGTTTATTATCCTTTTCTGGACGGAGACAAATACAACAAATCAAAAACCATGAAAATTTATTTAATATAGAAGATAATTATAGATAGATTTACAATTATTATCCTAAAATCAAAAGGTTTAGGAGCCCTGATAATGGGGCTATTGCGTTACAATAGACGCAATCACCCCAACGGGACAGACGCAATAGCCTCAAAGCAAAAATATAACCTACAAATTTTAAATTACATATTGTCAGAAAGTCTTTAGCTAATTACGTAAAATAATGAAAACAACATGTTAGCAATAAAACAATAAAAGTACTTACGGTATAAAAACATCGATTCACTCAAAAAGAACTGAGATTACAAAAGATTTAAGAGGCGTATTACAAAAAAACGCGAAATTGGAAGTTTTCGACGTTGAAATTTTATGTTTTACGTTCGCTGTATGAAATAACAATTACTTGGTAAAAATAGTTCGTTTTCTCTACTACAATAACCTCAGAACCGATTTTAGATAACTTATTTAATTATTTAGTAATAAGCTTTCTCCCGATGCATGTTTAGGCAAAAACGCACGGAGACATGATTTCGGAGCTCTAATTTGGAGATTCTACTGAATATCTACCATCAAAAAAATAAAATTAGCTCTCAAATATCCTATACTTCAATAATAATAGAATACATTTTCGTTATATGCCTTTTATGTAAAGAAAAAAAAATCTACGTAATTCAATTATCGACCGAAAAGGCTTCGAAACAAGCCCCGATATCTCCAAAGTACTACATTATTTAGGCGTAAAATTTATACCAAAATAATCATCAACATTTGCTTAGAATATAGTATTATTTTTATTTTTTAAATCGCTACTATTATTTTGTAATTAAATAAATAAAAATACTATATATTTCACTGCGCCGCACATACGGCAAAATGACCACTTTAGAGGGTCAAAAATAAAATATGTGAAATAATATGTGCATTTATGCTTATATATGTTGCTTACCTACAAGGTTACTTTGTGTCGAGATTTGAGAAGATTTCTAAGTACCTACCTACCTAAAAGGTGTATTTATAGATTATAAAAATGAAATAGAATTTGAAAATAAAATTTGTATATTTTAATTAAAGTACACATAATTATAAATTATACATCAATTATGTTGTAAACAATGGAGTTAATTACTGTCACTATCATCATGATCATCCGTTGATTCTTCGTCATTACCATCCTTGTCTTCGACTGTTTCTACAAGTGGCACATCCAACATTTCCAACACCTCCTTAGAAAAAGGTTTCCTTTTTTTGTGATGGCCCCTCCTCTTGGATGCAATGATTGGATCGGAAGCTATTAGCATCCAATGCACAATGTCGGTATTGGTGTGGATTCTGGAGGTTTTTCTAGCATGGAAAAGTCGTAAGCCTTTGTATTCTTTTTGACTGGTTTCCAGCACATCTTCTGAAAACAACCCCACAGGCAATGGTAGCTCCTTTATTATGTCTGCACCGTGTATTAATAGCTTGTGCACAGATGCACTCATTTTGTACCAATTATAAAGTTCTAAGCACATTTTTGCAGTTTCGATGCAGTAGTTTTTAAAACTAACGTAGTTCACGCTAAATCCACATGATAAAACACTGAGGATGTTGGCAAATCTTTCTATAATTTCAGGATCTAAGCCTGTGATAGCCCCAGATTTTGTAGGTTCAGCAAAAAACTTCCTTGCTGTATTCCCGTCATTTGAGTTTCCTCCACCTTGCTTCGGTTGGTCTACCACTAATCCCATTTGCTGGTAAAATTTAGTGGTTATTTCTTCTTTCCTCTTTTTTATATTTTCTTTGGCTTCTCTGCCTCTCGCTTGCCATTGTCGTAATTCTAGTTTATAGGAGATATGTAATAAGTACTCGTAACATCTAAGGTATGAATGCAGTATGGATATTCCAAACTTAAATGAATTTGTAGGATATTGTTTCTCTAAAAGTAAGTCAAGGTTGTTGAGATCCTTGGGTGTTGCCTTGCACACATTACACGCTTGTGACGACGAAGTATCTGTGAGTACGTTGCATGTCTTTCCGTCCATCATTGTACACACAGGATGATGTTCGAATGTGTAAGATTTATCCCCAAGAGTGACTTCAGTAGGCAACAAATTTGATATTTGTTCCTTTATTACTTCGTAATGGTGTTTAACAGATTCCTTTGTCTCCTTCTCAATCTGCAGGCGAATGATGCGGTTATATCTCGAAGAAGAAGGACTTGGGTTTTGCCAGAAAATCTGTTTTCCATTCGTGGTGACCTCTGACATTTGCAATGGAACGATGGTACATAGAATTATGTTAGTGTCTCCATACAATGAATTGTTGGCAAAACATTGCTTGTAAATCGAATGTCCACCACTCCCATCAAGACCCCACTTGTAAACGACTTTGATCGCTGAGTTTTTCTCGTGATCGTGGTGTAATAGCAGTACATCCTGCTGCACATGAGCAAGTCTTTGTATTGTGTGGTCCAAAATATCTTGAACTGGAATTTGCACTTCAGTCTCTGTGATTATTATATTATTCGGATAACACTGCCTTTTTGTTTGTGCTATGACGTTGTAAGCTGGATATATGTTGGCGCCTCGGGATTTCGCTCCTTTTTGCCAATAAATATAATCTTCTTTTCCCATGTCTGAGTCGATTATAAGCGCTAAAGCTTCCTCAGGAGAGTAAGGCTTTAAAGCCGAATATGATGGCGTATCGTAAATTTTTTTCATCCGTTTGTATCTCCTAGGGCTTGTAGTTAAGGCCAAACTCACTAATTTGGCAGCTGTCCTTTTTCCGCTCTTAGTAAGGCTGGCTTGAGCAGCAGAACATAATAGCTCTGGGCTTGACTCAGAAACAAGTGGTTTCATCACCCTTCGTTTTGTTCGTAAAGAGCTTTCTTCAAAAGATTTTGCAGGTCTGCCTCTGGTCTTTTTCACTTGCAAATCATTGATCGAGCTTATAGTGCCTACTGCTGGCAAGACCAAATCGTTTATTAACCATTTTGAATTGGATTTCATAAATCTTTCCATGTTCCAATTCGATTTTTTCCACTTTTGTAACAATTTTGAAACAAACACTTTCAAAACACTCTTGATTTTATTTACACAGTCTTTTGACAGTTTATATTCACTAAACTTGTTCATTATGTAACTGGTTAATCGTTCTACACACTGAGACGATGATTGTTTATAAAAGTTTTCGCTTTTTAACACTAAAACCAGATCCATTTTTTTTATATTGAATTCCGAGTGACTTGGTCCACTCCGACTACCTGTGAAAAAAAGGGTCCAGTGTCACAATGAGTTGGTTTGAGTTCCTAAAATTCACAGTATTAGTAGTCAACAAACACACAAGTGTAAATATTTAGGACAGAAAGCGGTACTAAGCGGAACTTTTTTTGAAAGTCTAAGGAACTATATTTTTTTATGAAAAGTAGGAGTGGAATGAAACCGTCATTTATATTACATATATTGTATTATAACCAGGGTGAAAAAAATAATTAATTAATAAACATACCTGTAACCTCAATGTCCATAATGAATATTTAGATTTTTGCACTAGTTGAACAAAAATAACACGTTATAATGCCTTCTCGTTTCGAATGCAACTAGCCGTACGCTGCACAACGCTTATCTGTCGGACCCTCTTGGGCCTTTGTTATAAGCATAACAAAGGATGTTTATGGCCTGCACGATGGCCCAGGTACTTGACTCGAAGAATACAAGCAATTTTAGACCTTATATTAAAGTAGTAAAATCTATTTCTGACCGTCTAAAGTGGTAATATTGCCGTATGTGCGCCGGCCATCTGCGATTAGTATCGCGCGAGCGCTTGTCGAGGTTGGACCTATGTCAGTTTATTTCCCGCGCGCCTTCGTTCCGATACTACCGTCGTGTGCGCCGATTGTCGCGTAGACGCTGCCGCATTGCTTTTGTGTGCGTGTGAACTACGACCGCAGTTTTTGATCTTTGTAATCAATGCCTTTGCGGAAAATATTTTTCTGATGTAAAAAATATGGTGTTTGACTGTACCAAATAATAAAAAAAAATACCTATTACATGTGGTTATTTTATTAATTAGAATAGGTTGCAACCATACTACTACATACAATTTATACAACTATGCTATCGACTGTAGATATTATAATCGATTACTGCATAGCAATTAAAATATTTGTGAACATATTTCAACAGTAAAGTTCATAAATAATGAAAAATATCGCTCACCTAGTTGTATAATGACACATCTACTTTTTTCTTATTTTACAGAAATGAGGGTCAAAGATTTTACAAATGTTTGAAACGAAGTTATGACTTCATTTTACATTTTACGCCCTCTCTCAACAAATAGGAAAACTAACACCGTGCCGTTTTACCGCTTTATAAATTATACACTTTTAAACACTTAGGCCGTAAAAACTCAATTTTGCTTTTTTGTAAATATGCCATTATACTGCTAGGTGAGCGATATAACAAAATAAATTCATAACAAAATTGAAATGACACGTAAAAAAGTTTCCGCCCACTAAATTCAATCCTAAAAAAACTTACGGAAGATCAAGATCGCTTAGTCGCCATATTCACAGTATCATAGTGCGAGCGAGAAGCATGAAAGAAAGTATCGCTCGCGTAGTTTGCCGCGCTCGACGCGTAAAATACCTAAATTTGCGTTACGCCGAAATGTGAAAGGGCTCTTAATTCACGTGTTGGCACACAAGAAGAATCGAGACGAAATGACAGATTTAAGATGGCGGATCGATTAAAAAAAAGAGCTCTGTTGCGACATCTATTGATGATTTTTTGTACTTTTAGTGCCAAAGACTAAAAAAAGATGGCGTGAGTAGTTATAAATTACGCGTTTCGTAAGATAATTGAAATAGATGCTTTAGCCCCGTAGACGACATCACCCCGGTTGACCTTGGCTCTTTTTCCATTTTTGTAAAACCGATCGATACGTTCGCTTCCATAAGTTGTCAAATTAAAACTAATGAAGGGATTGGAATGAAAATTTGAAAAAAAAAATTAAAAAAGAATGTGCTACACTGTGGTAAAACTAATAATAATAATAATGTTTATTTGGTATTAAAATTGGTAAAATTATTACAAAAAGTCTTAGAAATTAATTACATAGGTATAATAAAGTTAGATGCCTGTACTAGGATAAACCTGTATCACAGGCGGCATGAGCATACTACCTATATGTTAATGGTAGGACAAAAAAAAATTCTTAACAATATTTAACATTAGAAGTATTGAAATAATGACAAAATTTAATTAATTAATTATTTTATACCTAGTTTACTCAAATACTATTTATCTTAAAGATCAAAATAACAGAAAAATCTTATAAAGTATACGTAATTATTTAGTCAGCGTTAAATAGTTTCTTGCACTTTAAAACTTAGCTACTTACACATAATGATTATGATTTTGCGTCAGCAGAAAATGGTAAGAGGGTTAATGTCAATGTTGCACAAAATTAAATCACGTTCGAGGCAATGTGTTTCATCAACAAAATCGAGGGTTTGTAGGCCAGTGCAATGTTTTGTTGAGTCAACAGCAGGCAGTAAACACGGAAGTTTGGCCTTAAGTATGACGCTCTAGGCGCCGTCGTCGTAGTCGATAGAGTTGATGTACCTGTATTCCGCTATTTTGCTAGCGGGGCACCCAGCTGCTCCCGTTTTGTGGTTATTGGGCTTTTTAAAGCGTGAGCAAGTTGCACATTTCGGTGTGTCAGCTTTCTTCGCGCACTCTGACATCGAGTGTCCTTCTTCACCGCAGTGACCACACGTAGATTTTAGCTCTCTGCATGTTTTTGCTGAAAACTCTTTTGAAACTACAGCGCCCTCTGGCGATGAGGCTAGGTACTTATTGAATGCACCTCGTATTATTTCGTTATGTGCTCCTTCATTTTTGGCCAGTAATATTTATTGGATAAAGACATGTAGCACTCATTAATTCCGCGGTGATTGGTTCTACCTTCGTGGTAATTGCGAATGATCTCCTGTTGTTTTAAATCATGGAGCACAACAACCAGTGGAGAGAGCATCGGCACGTTTTTCTTCTAAATCAAAGTCACTAAAGAACGGCGGGGGGAGAGGTAAGCTTCGCCCGCTGTGATTGGGTGATGAATTGACAACCAAATGACAACTCATTTTTTGGGGATTCCAAAAAGGTAATTAAAAAAATATCGATATCGATAATAATTTGACTTATTAGTAGTTTATGGATTTGTTTGCGATACAGAGATTACGGGTTCGATTTTGTAATAAAACCAGTTTTTATTAAATGTAGATATAATTGCTTTATTTCAAAGAAAAATTAATATAATTTTGCTTTATTTCAAAGAAAAATTTTTAACATCTAATGTTATAGTTTTCTTACAATCATACAATTGCTAATATTCTTTTTTATAAACTGAAACATCTACTTACATTATTATAACAGCCTTCTTTAATCAGTCAAACTTTTAACTTAAATTATCATAACTGAGACACATTGTTAAACAATATCATAATCAACACTTATCATAATTATGTAACGTTAGTTTGACAGTCTTTTTATAATCAGTCAAAATGTTAATAAAACCTAAATTTTCCGTAGGTGAATCATAATAAAAAAAAAATAATAACTATTTCTGAATGTAGGAACATACTAAGATCTAGTCAGATTCACTATCACAGTGGTGACAAATGTAATGGTGACTATCACCTGCGCACTCTACGTGGGACCAGAGTCCACATGTTCCTTGGCACTTGATTCATTTTTCACCAGGCCTACTTTCAAAGTCAAAGTC
The DNA here is from genome assembly GCA_947508005.1 of Amphipoea lucens. NCBI lineage: Eukaryota > Metazoa > Arthropoda > Insecta > Lepidoptera > Noctuidae > Amphipoea > Amphipoea lucens. The sequence continues at coordinate 12,648,601 of OX382375.1, forward strand.
AAAAGTCAAAGCTTTTATTTCAAATAGGCACATAAAAGGCACTTTTGAACGTCAAAAATTATCATAAAAAATAGAATTGATTCTAGTCGCCCATTCCAAAAGGTAGTTTTCGTATGGAGAAGAATGGGCAAGAAACTCCACCGTTACTCTTTTAAAATGTTTAGGTACAATATTTTGCATGGGTACATTAATTATATAATAACATGTGAGGACGATGCACCTAAAATAAAATTACTATACCACAATAGGTAAAAGAATTAAAAACGAAACCATGACATATAAATTAATTATCTGATAGATACATGGTGCTCACATATTTACAAACATGGTACAAGCAAAACGATTTTTATTTAAAAAAAAAAAATACAAGTAAGTCAGGGTGTGAGTAATGAATGTAAAAACTAATAAAAAAAAAATACAATTAAATTAGCAACCAGTTTGATTTTTGTCTAGACTCTAGATTGTCCTATGGAGCAGGACCAGCATATGAGCTTACACAAACCAGACAGAAATACTCTTCTTCTTCAGATGACGGTTGTGACGTGTTCCTTTTCTTTGCCTTTCCTTTCCCAATTCCTTTTCCTTTTAGATTACTAAGATTTTTCTTTATGTGCTTAGCCTTCAGCCGTTTATCTTTTTCTTCTTGTTCTTTCCTAATTTCCTCTTTCTCAGGTGTGTCAGTGTAAATGGTTGACTTTTTGGTTCTAGAACCTCTTGTTTTTCTTTGAGGAGCTTTCGGAAAAGGTCGAACAACCTCAGGTGAAAAAGTAGGCAGTGTAGACAAGGTCGATGCAATAGGCTGAATATGAACATTTTCAGGCAAAAGAGCAGGTGGCGTGACTGACGTTGAAGCAATCGGCTCAATCTGACAATTTTCAGGCGAAAAAACAGGCGGCGTGGCTGAGGTCGATGCAATTGGCTGAATCTGGTTTACAATTGGAATTGAACATGCGCCCAATGAGGAATCTGACGTTGGCAATATTTGATCTTCGTGTACTGGATTATTCTCTACAAAATCAGGGGTTTGCGCGTTGGTTTCAATAGATGGTGTTGAAGGAATGGAACCTTCAATGCCAGGGTTTGGTCTATCCGTTACAAAAGATGGAGCGAAGTCAATTTCTTGGAATAGATTACGATTAAACGGATAAATACCAGTTTTGCTGAAACCTGCCTGAGTATTACCTTGTGTGAAAGCCTGAGGCATAGCAGTTTTGATGACACCTGGTATGTCGTAAATAGTCATTGTTTTACCAGGGTGACTTCGCATCCATCCATCACAAGCAGTATTTATAGCCTTTTTAAATGGTCCAAAGACAGATCGGTCTAACGGCTGCAGTTTGTGTGAGCAGTGCGGAGGAAATGACAGCAAAGTGATACCATTCTCTTTGCAAAACTCCAGTGTATTAATATGGATATGAGAAGAATGATTGTCCAGCAATAAAAAAAACTTTATGTGTTAGAGAAGCATTTGAAAATTTCTTGAAATGTTCAAGGAATACTAAGAATGAGGCATCCTGCATCCAGCCTGAAGGATTTGCAGTTCCAGTTGATCCCACCGACCCATCTCTAACAAAATGATCATGATAGCGAACCCTCGGAAATGTAAAAAAATGAGGTATTGCGTTACCCAAGGCATTTACTGCACAAGCAACAGTAACTAATGTGCCACGTTCAGCTGAAGTAACAGATCCCACTTGCCGTATTCCACGTCTTGCCACTACTTTATCAGGTCTTTGGACGGTAGTTACACCTGTCTCGTCAACGTTGTATACAGGGTTACAGGTTAAGTCGACCTAGATCCTTTAAGAGGTTTTAGTTTTCATCATTCCTAGCTGATTTGACTATGAAACACCTCACCCCAAACCTAACCCATATTGAGATATTGGATTTTGATTATTTTTTAAACAAAATGAAGATTTTTTGTATAATTGTCCTTTTTCTCGGATTTTGTGCCTCTAATTTATAATGTTTTTGCTATTTTTGTGTAGTAGATTAGTTTGTCTAAACTTTCAACACAAAAAAATAACAGGTAACTGAACCAACTGGGTAGTAGTCGACGATTGAAAGTTTAAAAAATAAACAAATTTGTATAAACATTTTTTTTCTTTTAAGAATATTTCAAAAAAAGTCTATGACGGTTATGCTGCAGATGTACTAAATAAAATCTACGTTTCTTTAGCTATCCAACAAGGTATAACAAGCTAGGGTATTATAACAATTCCTAGAAAAACTTTCATAAAAGGGTCTCAGGTAGTAGTAAAAAATAACTGTACTTAAGGACAAAGTTATCACTTGGGTCAGCAAACGAAGTAAAACAAACTAAATAGCTTTAACAACATTTTATTTTTTACAATACATGTTCCACATGTCCGCCTCTGTTCCGCACACATATTCGCATTCTGTGCCTTAGTCCACTTTTAACCACACCAGTCGTTAAGCCTCTTCTGATTTCGTTTGCCGCATCGATAATTTTCTGTCTTAAGACATCAACAGATGAGATCGGATGAGGTTCATTATAAACTAAACTTTTCATATGGCCCCATAAATAAAAATCCATGGGAGTCAGGTCGGGACTTCGGGCTGGCCACGGTATGGGTCCACCTCTTCCAATCCATTTGTTGGGGTAATTAGTGTCTAGCCACTCTCTGACACTTCTTCGGTAGTGTGCAGGGCAACCGTCATGTTGATAGCACATATCTCGGATTAAATTGAGGGGTAAATCTTCCAGTAATTCAGGTAAATCGTTTCTCAAAAAGTTTTCATAATGTTCCCCATTTAAATTGTCAGGCAGAAAATATGGCCCAATCAAATGGTTTGAGATTATTCCCATCCATACATTCAAACTGAACCGTCTTTGTGATCCCTTTGTTCGCTTCCTATTAGGATTTCTGTCTTCTTTCGGAGCCCAATAATGAGCGTTGTGGTAATTGGTGATGCCGTCTTTATCAAATTTTGACTCATCTGTCCACAAGATGTGTCTTAGGAATGCTGGGTTTTCTAAATCTGCGTTCAGCATGAATCTGCAGAAATCTAACCTCCTCACAGGATCTCCTTCTTCGATAACATGTACCGGCGTGTAATGGTAGGGATAAAGGCCTGCAGTATTCACTGTAAACCACACTTTCCACTGCGATAGTCCAAGTTCTCGGGCAACAATATTAGTGGAAGTAGTTGGATCCGATCTAAACCGTTGCAATATTTCATTGTCTTGCTCTTCATCGTCATCATTGACACGTGGTCTGCCTAGGTCTGATCGTCGCCTCGAAACAGAGCCAGTCTCTCTTAGTCGCCGGTAAACTCCGTCAAAGACACTGACATCCGGTACTCGGCGCCCGGGATAACGTGCAATGTATTCAGCCCGAGCTCGCGCGGATACACAGTTGCAGTACCCGTAACAAATTAAAATATCCGCATATTCCTCGTTCGTGAACGTCGTCATCGTCAACAGTTCCAAATCAGAAGCACGTATCAAAGTCCAGTTAACAAGCACAGTCACAAATCGAAGGGAAAACAGTCCAGAAACACAAGCCAAGTCGAGTAAGAATCCGAGAGCACAAGTGCCCGTTTTCACCATCGTTCCCTAAATTTAGGGAGGCCCTTAATAAATTTTAAGTGTTAGTTTCGTTTTCACCATCACCTAAGGGACACTTATGGTCCTAAGGGATCCCATAAATACAGGGACCCGATATTCGGCATCTTAGCGCTAAGTGACCGTTTATTTTGTTGTTGAACGTTCATAATTGCTACGAAATGGAAGATTTTATTGAGAGTTTAGAAGCTATCGAAACTGTGGACTTAGTTACGAATCAAAGTTTATTCAGACGGCCACATATTTATCGTGAAAGACCGGATTTTTTCACGAAATATGACAATCAGGACTTCTTCAAAAGATTTAGGTTATCCAAGGACAGTGTGTTATTTTTGTTAGAAAGAATAGAACACTATTTAGAATATACAGATGACAGGTATGATTTTTTAAACTTATTTATTTAATTTCTTTTTCATATTTTGTGTTTTAACCACAGGTACCTACTCACTTATCAAATTAGGTTCCTACCTACACTGGTGATTAGGTACCTATATACCAATAAGTATTTAGGTATCTGGGAACTGTCAAAGAATATAAGTAGGTACTCACCTACTAATATTACGACCTACTTTCCTAATTTTTATTTTTTTAATATTTGCAGGAATAAGTCTGTACCTCCCATTAATCAGTTGTTATGTACTCTGAGGTTTTTCGCAACTGGAAATCATCTACTCGCAGTGGCTGATATGGGAGGAATCAGCGTATCTACTTGTAGTAGAATAGTAAAAAGAGTTTCTCAAGCTATTGTAACACTACGAAGTGAATTTATAAAATTTCCAGACACTGAAGAGCAAAAGTCTATAGTGAAAGAAGATTTCTACAAAATTGCTCGCTTTCCAAATATTTTAGGTTGTATAGATTGTACACATATTAAAATACAATCACCAGGTAGGTACACCTAATTGAATTATTATATTTTCTATGTTTTAAAAGTTCTTACTGAAATAGTTAAATTTTTACAGGTGGAGATGATGCTGAAATCTTTCGTAACCGAAAGTCCTACATGTCGATCAACGTCCAAACAATAAGTTCACCTAATTTATTGATATCTGATGTTGTTGCACGTTGGCCTGGATCAACACATGACTCGGCTATTTACCAAAATAGTATGAGGTATGCCAGATTTGAGAGAGGTGACTATGCAGGTGCATATTTATTAGGTGATAGTGGATACCCTTTAAAGGTAAGAAAAAAAAACATTTTGTTTACAAAAAAAATGTAATACTTAATTATAATTAAAAGAGATAAGTTTTTTTTTATAACAATATCTATTCTGTGTTTTTTTGGACTCCAAATAGGTTCTGTAAGGGTAAAACACCACCTGCAAAAGAAAAATAATTCTTATTTCAGAGCCATCTTCTTACACCATATTTAAATCCAGTTACATTGGGACAACGAAAATACAATGAATCCCACATAAAAACAAGAAATGTGGTGGAACGCCAGTATGGAGTTCTCAAAAGAAGATTTCCCGTGCTGGCTCTTGGAATACGGTTGAAACTCCAGACTACAGTAAATGTTATTGTGGCCTGCTGTGTTTTACACAATATTTGCATTCTAAGGAAGGAAAGCGAACCAGTTAATGATGGGTCTATTCCCAATTTGGAAGAATTAATTACCAGCGGACAAATACCCAGAATAACGGGTAACAATGATGACATCACTTATGGATCTGTAAGAGATCGAGTAACACAGTATTTTGAAGATATGTATAGTACCTAAATTATGTTTCTTACTTGATTGTAATAAAATATGTTACCTTTTACTTGACGAAGTACTTCATTTTTAATTTCCACGTCTATTGTGGCTGCACTAAGTTGAACATTATACAATTTTCTCTTAAATTCAATCTCCTCTTGCAATAGCTGCCGCTTTAGGTCTTCAATATTTTCCTTTTTCATATTAATTTCTTTGAAGCTATTACAAAGTGAAGACACAGCTTCTGACCTTTCGTTAGGCTGGAATAGACGAGGTCGTCTTCTGGACCACAAAGGTGTTTTTCTAATGTTTTTACATTCAATTTCAATCTAAAAAAAGAACAAAAAGTTTCAGTATAAGCAAAACTGGTCAAAGGGATGAACTAGTAGTAAATAGGTACAGGTACTTACATTTTTATTTGACTCTGCCTCTAGCAATTCAAAGTTATTCATGTCTATAGGCAGATTTTCATTGTCAATGCAGATGACTTTGGCCGGTGAATCAGATACTGTGAATTCTTCCACACAATCACTATCTGGGACTCCTATAATGCCTGTACAGCCCCGGCCTAGTACAGCGCACACCTGCTCCAAAATCGGATCAATCTTTATCACCGATGGTCCTCCACCTGTTTGTGTAGCATCTCTTCGTGATGCAGTGTAGTACACCTTGCTGTCACTTTTCAGTTTTTCCCACATCTTCATTAGGGAATCTTTTGATCTGGAAAATGTAAAATGACATACTGTAAATAAATAAGCACGTACAGTTTGAATAAGAATGAAAATGATTAACAAGTAAGTGAATTAAATAACAAACCTGTATATTGTTCCTGCTGTATTGAAAGAGTCTGTTAGAGCGACCCAAGCGTGGGATTTTGCCTCGTTCGTTGTTCCATCTGTTTTTTTATTTAATATTGTTTCTTTGTGGTCTATGACCAATTTTATTAACCTCTCTTTTTCGTCACTGTTGTAATTTTGTCCCCTTTTCCGTTTTTCTGCCATTTTTTTAGGAAAAAATAGTAGGTACCTACACTTTTTACACGACAAGACAACACGAATACACGACAAATAATCCATAAATATGGAGATATAATATTTATAATGAATTTACTTTATTATTAAGAAATAATCACAGTTCACACATAACGTACAAAACTACTTAAGGTGAATGGGTAGTTGTAGCCCGCGAAATTCAATTTTTCTTACGTTTTTTGCAATTTTCAGGTCAGTGTCAGGTTGTATCTTGATGAAAATTTGATTCGCGACTATAACAGGTACGTATTCACAGAATTATAATCATCAGAATCATTAATACATCTGTTTAAGTTAGATTTCTACCACCAACACTTTTCCATACGAGATTTGTTCTTAACGGTAGAAATCTAACTTAGAAAGATGTATTAATGATTCTAATTATTATAATTCTGTAAATACGTACCTGTTATTGTCGCGAATCATATTTTGATCAAGATACAACCTGACACTGACCTGAAAATTGCAAAAAACGTAAGAAAAATTGAATTTCGCGGGCTACAACTACCCATTCGCCTTAAACCACAAATGCGCGCGCTGTCATCTGTCAAGTTGTCATTATTTCAACACATCTTTTTTTAGATGGCAACAGCACTCCGCATTAGTAAGTAATTTAATAAATACTGGTGATATTTTATGTATTTTAAATGTAATCATGTTTATTTTATGTTGTCTTTGTATTTCGTTATATTATTTTACCTTAAATCTACACGATTTATCAATGGAATACAAAATCGGTAATTTCATGAAAAAGTACGATTTTCGGACTCCCTGATAAAAAAAAAAACTGTCACTTATGTAAGTGACCCTTACATAAATATCCCTTAATCTGGTGAAAACAAACTTAGGTAAGGGGCTGATTTAAGGAGTCTCTTATGTTAAGAGACCCTTAGATAAGTATTGTTTGAGGGAACGATGGTGAAAACGGGCATAAGTATCACATCTACTACGGACGAATCGCGTAAGCAGACTAAAAACTAAAACCAAACAGAATAACAACAAAATGGCCGAAAATAATCTATCTCGCTCACACCTACATAAATCGTCCCGCTTGCACGCACCACAGCTCCATCGAAGGACAATAGTACCGTAATTTTTGCTACTACCTGGGACCCTTTTTTGAATGTTTTTTCTAAGAATTGTGATAATACCCTAGCTTGTTATACCTTGTTGGATAGCTAAAGAAACGTAGATTTTATTTAGTACATCTGCAGCATAACCGTCATAGACTTTTTTTGAAATATTCTTAAAAGAAAAAAAAAATATACAAAGGAGAATGGGCAATTTTGTATGGAGCGTGGGCGGTCCGCGGCCAAGGATGATTTTGTTGTTTATTGATGTGGTTTAGTCCTAAAATTACCGTGTAGAAGTTTTATCACTGTGGTGTACTTCTAAACCGGCTAAAATACATTTTTATTTCCGAACACTTTATACAACGTGTAACGTTAAATGCGCAAAACCTCTTAAGGGGTCATTGTACTCATCATTATGAACAACTTTTACTATGGGACCAAAGCTGAAATCGCGAAAAAAAAATCAGTTGTTTCCTACATTTATGTTCGAGTAACTCGTCAAAATGTACTAAACAGCTGATTTTTTTTTGCGATTTCAAGATTGGTACCATAGTAAAAGTTGTTCATAATGATGAGTACAATGACCCCTTAAGAGGTTTTGCGCATTTAACGTTACACTTTGTATAGCTTATGCTTATGCTTAGGCTTATGTACAATGCAAAAATAGAAAAGGAAAGTGATTTCTGAAAACAAAACTATTCTAGATAGGCTCAAAGATATTTAATATATAATTATCTATATATTACATTGTTAGTATGAACAATTACCATACTACGTATTACATGTTACATACGATGTAATTACTATAAGTTAGTTAGTTTTACAATACTAAACCACCGATTAATCTGATATTCCATAGCTATAATAATAGTGCCTACTCATCATGCTCTATAATCGCACTTAATTCCGCTGCTGGTAACCGGATATCCTCGGTTTGATTTCTTGCCCAGCCTAAATACCACACCACACACATAACATGTGCGCAGCATCCTATCGTGCGCCTTCCACTCAGACATGAACAATAGTAATGAGCGATAGCTTCCCGGCCGTTCATTTGTCGGTCAATAACAATATATGAATAATAAATCCTAGACCTTACATGTCTAGACTGTATTCTGACACGTAATAACCAAACGTCTTGCTCTGCAATGTAATCGCTAAGACCCCTTATTTGCTGCTCTCGGTACACTTCAATATTATACAAGCCCTGTACTAGGTGCTCAGCATAATAACTGCGGGCTAACTTGACTTGGTACGTACCGAGAGCAAACAGAATAAGATCATCCTCTGTAAGATTTGGGAAATCGTCAAAAACAGGCTGATCACCGGTGATGCTTTGGAACGTTGCTCTTTGTCTGTTTATATTATTACGAACAACATAGTCCGCCAGGTGATTTGGTCGATTCAAGCGGTCGTTTATAATATCCACAAATGTGGCTGCATGTACGCTATCATGTATGGGCTCCTGAAAAGCGTTAATTAGTGCAGCTGCTATTTTAAAGTCTTCAAACATATGGTTTAAAGCCCGATTAAAATAGTGTTGGCGAAACAATTTGAAGTCACGCTTGAATCGACCATTTATTACTTCTACCACCCAGCGGCAAATGGTGACCAATCTAGACCTATTCGCTTGTTCGGTTGTGAGCTGATCTGCACCGCGGTCTTTACTTTCAGGCATATAAGCAGAGTAATGAAATTGTGACAAATCAGGAAGGGCGTCTCTAAACCCACGATCTAGTATAAATATATCGTTACGACGAAAGAACCAATGAAATGTACCTTCCTCGTCATATAACATTCTTTGTAATATAGTTGCGTCTGAATCAGTAGCTGCGTAGGGTCCACAAACATCTAAAATATAACCATCGCAGCTTACTATAATGAATGGTTTTAAAAGGTTGGAAAACTTGTGTAAACTATACGTATTTCTTTGGAAAGAATAATTGGAACTCTTCTGAATGTAGATGTATGTTCCGTCCATTATCGCTATTGCATGTCTGTCGTCTAATGTTGAATCAGGGTTTCCAAACAAAGCATTCGGTACGTAGAGATTGCGTTCAACGAGCATTCTTCTGTCGACGTGATTGAAACCCAGGTGCCTAGGCACAAACTCGGCAAATAAACAATCTCTTGCGGTTTTCAAATGTCTTTCAAGAGTTCTCCTACTCATTTGAAAGAGCGTGGCAAGTCTTTCGTTGCATTCACCAGTCCGCAACTTCATCAAATAAATGGCTAGAGCAGTTTTGGAATGTGAACTAGACAAGGAAGGCGTTTGTTCCAAAATATCGTAGAATTGTTCTCGACTAAGACCCAAGCGCATATGTACTTCATTGGTGTCCATATTTTCAATATTTTCAAAATCTAGAACAGAGCTTCTTGACACAGCTTCTTTCATAAGACCCATCATGTGTAAGAAATGAGTACTATTAAAATCATGTCTTAGAATTGGACTATCAATGATCTCGTCCCAGTCATTGGACCTTAGATGTGTTTCACATACTCTTGTTTCTTCTGGTATATATAAGTTGGCATCCATAAGAAGTGATATCCGTATATTTTGAGGAATCCGATGACGTGTAGTATTTCTACATCTCTCAAACATACAGACCGCTGCATTGTTAGGCACTCTAGAATACTCATCAATCTGTAGTACACATTCGTGCGAGGCCGGGTTTGGATTAGGCTGGACAGCACGTTGAGCTCGTTGCCAGCATGGTCGACAAACGTATTCCAGACCGTTATATTCAATCTGGAAAAATCATATTAACTTATAAGTAAACTACATACCTAGTGATGTGTAACATTAATAAAAAAATCGTCTGAAGTGTTTTACAGGTAAAATAAAACAAAAGAAATGACTCATGCAAGTCAGCAGGTAGCAAACTGTCGATGTTTCGCAAGTCGTTAGCACATTCCTATTGTTACTGACATTTATTACAGGACGACTCTACTCACTAGAACTCAAAGGTCATGTTTCGCTGTGACAACTGTAGTAATATGTTATTTACTGTTATGTTCGTCCAAGACTATTATTATTAACATTAAAAAAACTTACTTGATGTGGGGCAATAGCTTCAATAATATATTGAGCATTTGCGGCATTTTCCTCAAAAAATGCATGGGTTATCTCGAATGATCTTCTGTTAACCACTGACCGATTGCACAAAACACACACTGGTCGATTTTCCGCCATATTCAACTAAACCCGGTTTGTAAGTAGAATCGAGTCCAAAAACGTATGCCAAGTGATCAATTTAGGATAGGAGTAAACAAAGTCCAGTATGCAAGCAGAGGTCGAAAGGTTTATAGAAGCACAAGGTAAATCGATGAACAATCGCACAGTACACAACGACACAAGCGTAACCGAAGGACTGCGCGGAAGAAGCGCGCGCGCACCGCTTGCCAGTTGCTTTGTTCTTGCTCGAAGCTGATTGGTCCTCCGCTTTAACAGGGTTGCTTTGTTCTTGCAAGAAGCTAATTAGTCTTCCGCGTTAACAGGGTTGCTTTGTTCTTGCTCGAAGCTGATTGGTCCTCCGCGTGAGCAGGTAGTTGAGTCAAACCGGTGGGTTTTGTTGTGTTGATGATAATAAGTGAAAATAACACGTGTCACGACACGTTTTGAAGTAATATTAAAGCATTACACACACTTATAATATAATAATTATGCAAAAATGCTCTATACAATAACATTGTACTGATATTTAAATATCTCTTTTTCTAAATGAAACACAACGTAACGCCCATAGTAAAAGTTATTCCTAACTAACAGTACTTTCATTTGACACTAATTTGAAAACTGGCCGCCGACCGCCCAAAACGCCCATTCTCCTTTGATTATTATTTAAACTTTCAATCGTCGACTACTACCCAGTTGGTTCAGTTACCTGTTTTTTTTGTGTTGAGAGTTTAGACAAACTAATCTACTACACAAAAATAGCAAAAACATTGTAAATTAGAGGCACGAAATCCGAGAAAAAGGACAATTATACACAAAATCTTCATTTTGTTTAAAAAATAGTCAAAATCCAATATCTCAATATGGGTTAGGTTTGGGGTGGGGTGTTTCATAGTCAAATCAGCTAGGAATGATGAAAACTAAAACCTCTTAAAGGATCTAGGTCGACTTAACCTGTAACCCTGTATATCCTGTGGCTCATATGCGTGTCTGTCCAAAACAGTTTGTAAATTATCATAAAAAACTTCAACATTTGCTCTGTTAAAGCTTGTAGCTCTAGAAAGGCTTGTAGCTTGAGCTACACGTACCGACAATGTCGGGTTTCTCTTCATGAATGAACGGAACCATTCCTCAACAGCCATGCTATTTTCATCCCAAGTAGCTGGTCGCTTTAGGTTGTATTTAATTGACAGTTCAAATGCAAGCTTGCGCACCTCTTTTGTAGAAAGGCCAACATATATATCCGCGGAACGTGTGATATATTTAGTCATCTGTTGTTCTTGCTCCTGAGAAAATACTTTATTATGAGCAACATACCCCATACTGACGCTGCCTTCACTGTGATTTGCGACGGCATCATCGCGTTTACGAATGTATCGTAACAACGACATTCGATTAATGCCATGCATTTCTGCGGCTCTTCTTAAAGAAGTCCCGCGTTTCACTTCTTCATAGGCATCTTCATAGATTTTGATATCACACTGCGCTCTTTCGGTCTTCCGCAAACGTATTCTGGGCATCTAAAAGCAAAAAAAATATTAATATATATTTGTCACAACCGTACCCAAAAAAATTGTCACAACCGTACCCAACGCATCATTTTGAAAACAAAATGTCGCCATGATTTTGCCAAATACTTTACGTAAAAAGAAATCATCTGTAATTAACTATTAATGTTCAACCTTTAAAGAAAAAAATAACAAGATAATCTATCTGTATAAAAATAACAGTAATTAGGAAAAGAAATCGAACAAAAATACTTACTTTTGATTGTTGAAAAGCAATGTGGGCTCCTGCTTACGTCAACGTCGCGCGCCGGCTGACGCAATACTGGGGAACGTGTTTAGGCTTGTAAGCCACGTCTCTCTCCCCTCACACCCTCCGCCCTATTACGTATAGTTTCGTTACTATTGCGACTGTCACTATCGTACCCTGGCACAATCGTACCCAGTTTACCCTATACTGTTGTAACACACGATCTACGCAGTTTTTCACAGACAGCCAGCGTGTTGTAGCTACGTTCAAAATTTTGTGTAAATCACATTGAAAAAAAAGCTTCACTCTGCGAATTTTTCTTGTCTAAAAGAGCTGCGTCTGAAGTGCGACCCCAAGTTTCTTATAAGATCTTTGACAGATCGTGGGAGTTTTGTGCTTTAGATGCTGCTAAATGTATTAAATGGCAGGAACATTTGATGCACGCTATGGTAGGTAATGCGTCTTTCAAATGAGAAAACACTGAGTTGTGCTCTCCAATCATTACGTTCGTAGTATCTGAACAGAAGCCTATGAGATTCGATACAACTTAAGGGACAGGCAAAAGAATCATAGCCCATCCAGCCTTATTAGATGTACATACAAGTAAAATTATATATTTATTGCATTTGGAGTATTAAATTCCCCTTTTATTCTTATAACCCTTTTTTGCCCCTCACATACGTGAAATTCCCCACAAAAAGGGGAATTCCCCCTAGATCGGCAACGCTGATAGTCCAACACTATTCCCGGTGCCATCCACGCATCTCCAATCGATGTTACCCAAATTAAAATCACCCACGAGACAAACGTCGCTGTCGGTTATTTGTTCAAAGGCTGCACTACAAGAATTCACAAAATGTTCCAAAGTACAGCGACGTACTGGCGGAGGTAAGTATACTGCGCAGAGAACCATTCGACTGACGGTTCGTGTCCACGGTAGTTCTATTATAACCCAGAGATCTTCACAATTAAAGGGTTATTTGGAAAAACAGCTACTGTCAGTTCTGGTAAATTTTATAGTAGAAGCAAAACACGTTTTTGGGCAGAATCGCTGTTTTATGAATTATGTATGGGTACTTATGCGATAAGTCATTGAGCAACATAATTTTTATGACTATAGTCATAAAAGTTTGTGAGAAACACATGAAAAATACGGAAAATAACTTTGACAAAGGTACTTTTTCCAAATAAGTTATGTAAAATATTGACAAAGGCTTTTTTTCCAAATACCATAAGTATAAAAAAATAAAACAAACTTTTTATACATGCTTTTATGCATGCTTTTTATACATCCATGCTTTATAATTTATTTGATTTTACCCACAACCATCACGTTTCTCGTTTTTCCTACTCTTGCGTTCAGACATCATTTATTTCAAAAATTATGGATGGATTTCAATGATAATGGTATCAAATTAAAGCTGACATCTTAAGCTTTCGAATGACATATCATTTTTGTAATTTCCATTCATAATTTTAGTTGTATCAATGTATGTGTGCGCCGACAAGGCTTAAGTCGATTTGGTTGCTCGCGAGTGTATAAGGTATTCTTTTAATTCTATTTCCTGGGGGTCTACTCCGAAGTGACACATACGAATGATCGGAACGATCCGATGCATGGCCGAACCGAATATTGTTGTCCTACTACGAAGAAGGTTCGGATTGGCTCAGCTTGGTCGGGACCATAGTCAATATTCGAAAAGAGTGTCGGACCGAACGAAAAGTAGTGCCAGAGGTGAACGTTTTATCGATATGTTTTTATTAGTCATGAATACTCATTTCGATATAATTGAACCGTTGAATTACAGAGTAAAATTATTTTTATAGTAAGAAAATAGAACTTTGCTTTTTATCCAATATTTATTCCTAAGAATATTGTAATATTTCTCGAAAAAAAAATATATTTGTAGCTGGCATACAGATTGCTTTGCCGATTGTCAAAATAAAAAGAAAAAAGGATAAAAGTCAAAGGATGACAAATAAACAAACAAAGGGAGAGATTGTGATTTTTATTATTGCAAAATCGAGAAAAAGTTTTTTTAAACTCAAACCAAATCTCATCTGTCGCTATAGCGATAATCGTATTTCGGTCATTTATCGTCAAGTGCTGACTGAGGTGTAAAGTGTTAAAGTCAAGTTATGAGATACACATCGTATACACACGTATAGGGTAAACTGGGTACGGTTACGGTGCATTCTTCGTGAGCCCACTGTTTACACGAAGTACATTGTATCCACTTTTCTCCGGATCTGCTCTCTGAATAGGGTGCTAAGCAAACAATACAGAAGTATTCTTCCTCTTCAAATTCTTCCGATGACAAATCCTGCTGAGTATTCTTTTTTTTTCCTTTTGAAATTTTTCCTCTACCTTTTCTTCCGTCTAATCTTTTCTTAACTTGCTTCGCTTTGGTCCGTTTTAATTTTTCTTCATGCTTTTTTCTTATCTGTTCTTTCTCCGGTGTATCAGTATAAATAGTTGATTTTCTAGTTTTTCGCCCTTTAGTACATTTCCTTGGGGGTGCTTTTGGTAATGGCTTTACTGCCTCCGGAGTAAAAACGATACAATCATTATTAGCTTGTGCACTTGTGGACGGTCTTGGTGAAATTTCTTGATAAATACCGATGCTGCTAAGACTAGGTGGTGTATTTATCGTTTCTTCTGGTTCATGAACGTTTACTTGCTGGATTATCGGAAATGGTGAGTCAAGGAGAGCTTGTTGTTCTACTGTTGTCTGGAGAGACAACTGTAATTCCTCAGTTAAAAGAGAAGGCGATAGTGGTGGTGTTTCATCTTCGGTTGGATTTTCATTAAATATAGGAACAACTGCAGACTCAATAGTATTGTCCGGATTAGGTCTATCTGTTACGAATGCAGGAGCAAAATCGATCTCAGTAAACAGATTCCGGTTATATGGGTAAATTCCTGTTTTGCGAAAGCCGGCTTGAATGTTGGAAGGTGTCATAGCGAGGGGCATAGCAGACGCTACAATCCCCGGTATATCGTATATGGACATGGGTTTTCCTGGATGGCTTCTCATCCACGCATCACACGTGGAATTTACAGCCTTCTTTAAAGGGCCATATGCGGATCGATCGAGCGGCTGGAGCTTGTGAGAGCAGTGGGGAGGAAAAGACAATAACACAATTCCATTGTTCTTGCAATAGTCCAGTGTGTTTATGTGTACGTGTGAGGAATGGTTGTCTAGTACGAGTAAAACTTTGTGTGACAGAGAAAACTTAGAATGCTTTTGAAAGTGTTTTAGAAAATGCAGGAATGATTCATCTTGCATCCAACCTGAGGGATTTGCGGTTCCACTAGACCCTATTGGCCCATCCCTAAGAAAAATCGCACTCGCGGAAATACAAAAAATGGTGGGAAAACATTTCCAATGGCGTTTACTGCAAAGGTTACTGTCACTAAAGTACCCCTTTCACCTGAGGTTACTGAACCAACTTGACGAGCACCACGTCTAGCTATAACTCTGTCAGGCTTTTGCACGGTGGTTATGCCGGTTTCATCTGTGTTATATATATCTTGGGGCTCAAATTTATAACGGTCCATGACAATGGACAGATTATCATAGAAGACGTCTACGTTACTTTTATTAAAGCTTGTCGCCCTTGACAAGCTTGTAGCTTGTGCGGCGCGTACGGACAGTTCAGGGTTTCTTCTCATAAACATCCGAAACCATTCCTCACCAGCCATTCCGTTGTCTTCCCAAGTTCGAGGTCGTGATAAATTATACTTAATGGTAAGTTCGTAAGCTAATTTTCTCACCTCTTTCTCTGATAGTCCAAAATATATATCAGCACATCGAATCAAATATTTTGATAATTCTCGCTCCTGATCTTCATTGTAAACACGATTGTGTGCTTTATACCCCATACCTTCATCGTCTTTGCCGGACGCATCTCGCTTTCGAATGTATCTTAACAGGGAACAGTGGTTTATACCATGCTTGTCCGCCGCTTTCCGTAATGAATCTCCAGCTTTTACCTCCTCATATGCATTACTATAGCTCGACAAGTTAATTTCCCCTCTGGAAGTCTTCCTCACTCGAACTCTCGGCATCTACAAAAAATAAACATTTTGTTTCAACTGTACCCACAAAAAATGTTTCAACCGTCCCCAACACCACTTTTGGTAGTATATACTTTATAGTTACGACAGTAATAATAACACAGTAAAAATAGTCAGTATCCCTTATTCTACAAGCTTCATAATAATCACAAACACACACTCAATACATTCACTTACAAAGAACAGATAATATAAGCGTTAATGTAAAACAATATGGCGTCCTGCACACAACAACAACGCGCGGGGAGCGGCGCGCTACTAAATTCGCGTTCGGAACTGCCGTCCGCTTCGTTTTCCCATTGCCTCCCTTACTCCCCGCGTAACCGTTTACGAGATATTTGCTCTGTTTCAACCGTCGTTTGTTTCAACCGTACCCAGTCTACCTACCCACAAAAACAATCTAAATATACTATAAACTACCTACATTAATTATTCACTTTACGCGTAATAAAGTGTCTCTTGGGCTTATCGTTTTCGGGTCATTATTCGAAATCGTATTATTCATCTGATTTCTCTGGCATATTTTTTTTTTTTAATGTTAATTAATTCTGGTATTACACGTGAAAATATAGTGTGTTAGAAATTTAAATTTCGAATAGGCACTCAATTTGAATGAATAAAGCCAAAGATATGTGACGTTAAAAATTTAATAACCAGGGGAATCAGAATATAGTCGCAGGGGAATCAGAAAAAAGAAAAAAACATGTTTATGTATCTTTATTTATCTTCTTATGATTAATAAACAAACTAGATAATCAATTTTTTTAATACCAGTTTCTAACAACCTTGCATTACTTGTGAAATAGTGCAATCAATAACTTTAACTATTGGATTCAATAAAAATAGTCAAAAAACAACAAACACCCCCTAAGAGGTCTGTATTATTATATAATTGACTCTAGACAGCAAAACCTAAATTTAACATTTTTTGTACTAATTAACAATTATTTTAACATAACGCTTTGGTTTACAGAAGTTTTTAATCGTATACATTGTTTTTTTACTATTAATCAGTCTTAATATTTTATTACAGCCATTTATAGACATTATCTGTCGATGTATTATCCTTAAACATACGAAAAGCCTTTAATCAGTCTCATGCAAAACGATATCTTTATCTATATACTTACTATAAATCTATAAATAAGGTATTAGCATATATAAAATATCTATTTTTCTTAAACATGTGTATTAACCTATAAAATATTATGGCAACGTTTGAAATAATTATCACATTTAATCACATTCTACTAACTTAAGTTTTAGTCAAAAATTTTGAGATCATCAACGTCATCGTAGTCATCTTCAATCTTACTACTGGAAGGCAAGTCATCGATTTTTCCTTGAATTGACTCTAACATAGCCTCTGCCAGCTTAGGTGTTACAACTCTTTCGTCTATAGATGATACTTCTGCCCAGAAACTGTCATTTGGCCCCAGGTCAAGGGAATCTTGTAGGTTTGTGAAGCTATGACCTCCATCAGTAGCTTTTCCCGTACGTTTTATCAATGCGCTGTTTCTTGTCTTTGGTAGTTGTTTTGGAGCACGAATTGATGTTCTCCGAGTGGTTTCTCCTATATTGAAAAATCCAATGTGCTGACCGTGCTGACATTCGACTGGTTTGAATGAGCATTCTCCTTGTCCACAACTAAGTCGTCTCATAGCCAAAATGTTGTTATTACTTGAGCTCCATACCACTTGGTGGATGCTCATTGTTCCACGGAATTGGTCGAGATCTGAGGGCACCAACAAATCTTTTTCAATTATACCTGTTTCTTCTACCACTTTCAGAATAACACCGGGGACATTAACACTTAGGTGGTTGACAAGGCACTCCATGTTTTGGATATCATTACCACGGGCTACAATTTTATCCGCCGTTCGTTTCAGCACGCCACCAACTCCGTCAGGGGCTCCTTTTCCATGGCCTGCTTCTGTGTAATTCCAGATAACTCGACGTAAGCTCGTGTAATACCAATGTAACTTCGACATAATGTAAAACATCTTGCGATTCCTATATTGTGCTGATGGTGAGTCGGAAATAAAGTACAGTGAATCTACTTCGGGAACAGTATCTTCAACAAAACTTAAAATGGGCAATAAGTGCTCCCATATAGCAATAGCATCATGCCGTAAACACTCACTCATTGTGCAGAAAGACTGAGTGCATAATGTTCCACTTTTCATGTAATAAATGACAGCAGTATGAAGAGTGATCTGCTGTCTGGAACTTCCAAAATGAAACGATTGGATCTCCGATGCATATTTTGTGCTATAATTTTCACTAAAATCACAATGAATTATGCATTCTTCCGACTTCAAATTTGCCTTCAGTTTCTTAATATAATTACTCTGCGAGATAATGTTTGCGCAATGTCTCATATAAGGGTTTATAATATTCTCAAAATATTCTATAATATCCTTTGGACAAGCAGCTACTTTTTCTTTCACTGTCTGTATCGTTACTTTTTCTTGACCATTTTTCATGTAAGTCTTCTTGTTTTTTTTCCATATCCAGTAGTAAGTTTCTAATAAATTGTCAAATTCCTTGAAAATTATATTCCTGTGTTTACATAGGTTGCACTTCCTAGTTAGACAATGGACATCTCGGGGGTCACAACATATTGACTTTAATACCTCAAAAGCTGATTTTTCTTCTGTGAGATTATTTCTTCTTAGGGCTGTCACAACAAGCTCCATGTTTTCGTGGTCCTTGCAAAGACATGTATCCCGAATATTCAAATTTGGAGATATAATCCAGAAAGGACGTAATTTACAAAAAAAACTGTAGCTTATTTGAATGTCAGGGTGAGATTGCAGAAATTTGGTATGTAAGTTTTGTAGGGTATCACTAAGATACCGTTTTTGTTTTCGAATTTTATTTCTTTTTATGTATTCTTTTTTACCTGGGCACATTCTGCTATTATCATCCTCTTCCAAAAACAATTCAATCCTTTTTTTAAATTCAGCTTTGGATACATCACTTAGTAAACTTGGTATACTGCTTCGATCCATATTTCTTTTATTTACTGGTTGTAAAATATTTCTTTTAATATTGCTTTGATTTATTGTACCTATTTGAAGTCTTTTTAATTGTTTTCTATATCTTTCATTTAGTTTTTTTAGATCTTCAATTTTTCTGTCTTTTATTTGTAATTCCTTGTTTGCTCTGTATTTATATCTTCGTAAAATATGTTTCCATGGAGATCGTTTCTTAACAGATTTTTTGGTCGATTGTTCTTTAATTGTTAATCGATGTGGAGTTGAACAGGATGTATCACTCTGAGTACTTTTAGGTACAGGTGATTCTAAGTAACTTCTACTGGGTGAAGGTTGTGGTAGCTCAAACGAATTGTCTGTGTTGTCATTTTCTACTTCTAGAGAAAGATGACATTCGGTCTGGTTCATCTGGTTCATATTATACTGTCGAGTTACTGGTCGTGATCCACATTTTGAAGAGAGATTTACATCGCGGGAATTAGTAGCAAAGGTTGGAGATACAGAAGTTGCAGACATCTGACTGATTATAGACCTAGTAAATTTGGTGGGCGTGTTTGTTCTAGATTTCGGAGATGCAACAAAAGATCTTAATTTTAAAATTTTGGTAGTATGTGGAGAGGGCGACCCTAATGGATCATCATTTTCATTCTTGTCTGTATCTGTATTTTCAATGTTAATTGGTAGCTCGTCAACCAAATTCAATTGATTATTTTTACTCTTCCAATAATTTTTTTTAGAACTTTCCCTACTTTTTTTTCGCATAATTTTCTGCTGCTTTGGTGTCATTTGACTTATTGGTACTATATTTCCTGTTCTTTTTTTCTTTAAATATTTCTCCCTTTCCTTAACCCTCAATTGAGCATGGAGATCCGGATCATTTTTAATTTTTTCCATCCTTCGCCGCTCAGCTATTCTCTTTTTTTCTAAAATCTCATCTCTAGTTTGCTTTTTACGAGGCATGATAGCGATCTGAAATTAATGAAATAACAATAAACCTATTTTACTTATGAACAAGTAAATCTATTTCGGCTTTCTTTACAATTGGCTTTAAAAATAGGTGGTTTTAGTAATTTAAAGGTATGTATTCTAACTTAAACTTGTAAAATTCTGAGTCCCCTGGCCTTTATGCCAGGGTAATCATAGACAGTGAAATCATAAAATAACGAATATTTGTCGATTGTCGCCAACTCAGTACGTCCAGTAACATGGCCTTTAAGTAGCAAAAAATGGTCAAATAGAATGTTGTCTACAGCTTGTTTAATAAATCAAATCACTTTTAATAAATAAGCAAACTTAGTCAGGGTAATCAGAATTTTCAAAAACCAAGCACAGGGGAATCATATTCTTACCTTCGTATTTCCGTAATGCAGCAACGAGACGCACAACCACCTATTTCGACAGCCGGAGCACAACTAAACGCTCGCGCGGCGGGGTTAGCCGCGTCTTCGAAAAGCTTTAATAGGGACGTACTCGCATTTTAGTGACGCACCAGTGGAATCACAATTAGGTCGCGGACAACATCGAAATATTTTTTATGATAAAAACTACTTTAAATATGCGTATTTAGTATTTTTCTAGTGAATCATTGATTAATTAGTATCTTAAATGCAAAAATGTCACATTAATAAACTTCACAGAAAGTAATAATACCGATGATATTGTGTACAATTCTGGTGAGCGGACAAGTCAGGGGAATCATAATTCAGGGGTTTGGATATTTTTCCTAAGCGCATTTTTTTATTTGTGGTTAATAACTGTGGTTTCCCAATTAGATTACATATACAATATTAATAAAAAAAATAATTCACATGTCTATTTACGTTACATGTAGGCTTTTTTCGTCCGGACATAGAAAATTGAGTCGCTGGAGAACAACCCTTTCTCATGTTCGTGTTTTGGAAGTTTGGAAATGAAAGTTATGAACAAACATTCTGCAAGAACAAGTCACCATGTCCAGACCGACAGCGGCACAAATTGATGCCTTCCTCGTCGAGATTTGGTTGCTCAAGGCAACTTGAGAAACATCTACAGTCGGACGCTGAATCGTCGACTGTGGGAAGAAATTTGCACCACGCTGAATGCTTTATTATTTTTAGTTTTACTTGTAACAAATTAAAGATTAGTTCTAGTTGTTTAGTATTGTACAAATATATTTTATTCATTATTTTCTAATGATTTTATCAGTCTTTCCCTCTCTCTTTGTACACTCCTCAAAGCATCTGTGGCAAATCATCAGCAAATGTAGCAAGCTGATATGTCACCTGCCGGGAGTTCTCTGGTTCAAAATCATCTTGGGTTAACTCCGGAGCACTCACTCCGGCCCTTATGCACATATTATGCAAAACACAGCAGGGTAAGATTATTCTGCCTGCTCTATCTGCATCCTAGTGCACCTTCCTCGCTGACAAGAGACACCTCCATCAACCCTTGACTATCCCAAATGTGCGTTCAATGGTGGAGCAAGCACGCTGTTTACATTAAAAAAAATCTAGAGCATAAACCTTAAAAAATTTAGGTTGGTACATTTTCCTTACACAAATCTTTTAATATCTTCCTAATGCGTGGTTCGATTTACATAAATCCAATTGGAATATTAGTTTTATACATAGCTCTATCATTTGAGACCAAATTTATTTCAATATCTACATAAACAAAAAAACACATTTTCAAGTTACGTAATTATACATAAATCCAATTGGAATATTAGTTTTATACATAGCTCTATCATTTGAGACCAAATTTATTTCAATATCTACATAAACAAAAAAACACATTTTCAAGTTACGTAATTATATATGACAATCCTTACATATTCCAAAAAATGCCTTACAACCTTAATTTAATCAGTGTTATTTATTGGATTAGAATATGAAAACTAATAATGAAACTAAGCTAGATAAACTATGTAATTACAGACAGTAACAAACATAGAATTGTAATAATTCATTAAATTCGATAGGATTACGATACTCAAAAGGTAGCTATTTTGCTGTCGTGTATTTTGACATTAATTTCACGATGTAACTCTTATCAAACTCATATTATCGGGCAGTCTTTTCTCGTTCAGAGTAGGGTTTACGACAACAAGTGTCAGAATGAAGTTCAGTCGGATCGGAACCGACCGAACCAAATAGATTGAACTCGTAGTAGGAAATGACCGAACATTCGGCCGATACGACGACCATACAGTTAATTTACCAATTCGGAGTAGACCCCCTGGTTACGTGTAAAAACAGCATTTACTTCATAATTGGGTACTAAATTTGTGTTTTCGTCGGACTTAAATTTTTCTACGTATCTCCGTACAGTTGGGTAGGGTAATCCGCATTCTTTTGCTGCTTTACGAATTGATTGTCCATTTTTTACAAGCATGATAGCCTGCAACATTTCTTCTTTTGTATGACCTCCAATTTTCCTTTGCGCTGTTTTAATTCGCCCCATGCTGAAACAATAACATCATAATACAATGTACCTAATGTTTCAACTCAATATAAATTATGTATAAAATTCAAAACCTACCCACATAAAGTAGCAATATAGAGGTGGTACACAGTGAACCGGTTCACTGTTCAATCTACGTTCGTGGTTCACTGTGTACTTCACCCACCATTCAATATTTAAGGTTATGTTAAAAACAAACAAAAAGAGTTACCGTAGTAACTTCAGTTTTATACGATACCCCAATAAACACTATAATAAGTATAATAAATATCACACAGAAAAACTACACATAACAGAAGTAATAAGAAAAGATAGTACTTACGTTTTATTTTGTTTTGTCGCCGAAAAGTATAATGCGGTCCACCACGCGGGCGTCTTTGGCGCTAGCGCTCGCTTGCGACTGTACCACAGAACCAGTGTCTCCAACTCTATTTGTCAAAATTACGGT
Source organism: Amphipoea lucens (assembly GCA_947508005.1). Taxonomy (NCBI): domain Eukaryota; kingdom Metazoa; phylum Arthropoda; class Insecta; order Lepidoptera; family Noctuidae; genus Amphipoea; species Amphipoea lucens. The sequence goes on from OX382375.1 coordinate 12,671,891, forward strand.
GTTGCTAGTCTAAAAATACGGTATTTGGCGAAAAATTACGGGCGATTAAAAATTAAAAATACGGTAAATTTACGGTAACTTTATTTCACAATCAAACATTAAATTTCAGGCGTTTCAGCCTTTTTGTACATAGAAACATTAATACTTTTAATCATTTTGTCAGTAGGATGGAAATCTACGCAGTTTTTTCCTGTTCTCTTAATGAGTTGCTGCGTAAATAAATTCCCAGCAATAGTTTTTGTAGACAATTGGTTCCTTTTTTTCGTTTTCAAGTCAGTAATGTGGCTGAAAATGCGCTCGCAATCGGCGTTAGAGTGGGGCAATGACAGCATTCCTAGCATAAAATGTGCTAAATTATAGAATGGTCCGACTGATCGCGAGCCTACTTTAGTTTTGATTTCCGACACCTTATGCCAAAATACATCTGGAGGATCGTTAACGTCTAAATCACATTTGTTTTGTGCAATGTAATTCGGAAAATACCGCCATTCATCGTCTAAAATCTGCTGGACATCAAGTTTCTTGGGAGATATTCGGGGCAATAAGTTGAATGTTGAAGCCAATGGTGTTTGTCTCTTTTCAGTTGCAAACATGCAATTTTCATTATTAAAATTGGAAACTGCAATAAACAGTTTGTCATCTAGGCTATATCTTTTTCTTATGCCAACCGCTGCCTGAACAATGAATCTTTTACAATTTTCTCGCAATTGTTTCACAGAATTGACATCAGCAATAACTTCAGGAAGTGACAACTGTTTTTGAACACCAAGACCTAAATAAATATCTTCTGGTCGTATATGTTTGCGTTCGTCTGTGGGGTGGTGTATTATTTACATAACTTGAAGGCATAATTAACAGAAGCAGCTCTCTATATAGTTCTTGCATTTTCAAGTGCATTTCTGGTAAGACTGTATTTTCACTTTGAAAATATGCGTTAGTTCTAGTGAACTTTGGCAACATCCACGAAAGAAAATAAAAGTAAGCCTTCTGAATGGGGTCTCTCAAAGCAGTGTGTATTTCACGGCATTCATGATCTTCAAGCCATTTATCATCAAAGTAAAGTTTAAGTGCCTCCCATTGTTCTAGGATCCTTTCGACGACGGCTGATAACGAGAGCCATCTAGTTTGGGCTGGTCGCAACATTTTATGTATTTTTGCATCACAAAACTCTTGGAAAGCTTTTAGTTGACTTTGCCGCTTACTGCTGGTTTTAAAGTGGTTATAGATGTTGCGTGTTAATTTTTCGCATTCGGGTGGTAATTCTTTGCAACCCTCACTCGAGCATAAGTGTAACGAATGACAAACGCACTTTATAATGGTTATTCCTGGACATAACTGCCTGAATCTTGATGAAACCGAATTGTTACAGCCCATCATTGTATTGCAACCATCTGATCCGAATCCAACTATATTATTTAGCGGCACACAATTTTCTTCGAATGATTTAATTAGTACTTCGAATAGCCGTTTTGCAGTTGTAGTGTGATCTACATTATCTTCGCCAAAAAGGTCAATGAGGTCCCAAAGTCGACTGACCACGCGCCCTATCTTCGGGTCATAATAACGAACAACCACACACATAGTTTTTGTAGACGTAATGTCGGTGCTTTCATCGACTAGTACAGAAAATTTTTGTGATTTTAAATCGGCGCTTAAAGCTGCTTTTTCCGAATCGCCCAAGACATTATTTATTATAACTTGCAGCTTAGTGTGTTTCATTTTCACATTTTTAGCAATGTTTGAATCAGGAAATGCATCAACTAACAAATCCGATAAATGGTCCATACTTGAATGGGGTATCTTATGTTCAGCCATGAACGCTGCTAGTTTGAGCTCTGCATATTTTGCTTTTTCTTCTTCTGAATGAGATTTTGAAGTTTGCAACACTTTTACAATTGGTGGTTGAATGGATTTAATCTTTACCTTACTTTGATGCTTTGAACCTGCGTTATGACGTTTCAGCACACTTATATCAGCCTGCATGGTGGTATCACAGAGCGAACACTTTGCTTTAAATGGGTTTTCTGGATATTCGCGAAGCCACGAGGAAAAGTCTTTATTTTTCAGCCAGCCTGGTCGAAATTTTTGTTTGTACGACTTATTTTTAGCGCGCTTACTACTGGAAGGTCCACCATCACTGTCGTCACTTGAATTGTTACTGTCGGATAACATTTTTTATAAATATAGTTAGTCGCGCCGCGATAAAAGATCAGCTGAGCAAACTTGTGAAAAAATGGCAAACATAAATTAAAGTTGACAAAATGCAAAGGTATGGCTAGGTTCTACTGCAGTACTGTATTCAATAACTTCGTAATTTGGTCGCACAAGTTTCGTCTACTTGTCTATGCACATAAGTTGATTGTACGGGAAATACCCCAGGGAATGACAACACTGTATCAGTGTTGACAGCACTGTATCAGTGTTGTCATTTTCAAACATTGTTTCAAATAAAAATAAACTGTATGTTAGATTGGGTATATCATTTTTAGGGCGCCACTCATAAAGACGAAATTACGGTAGAATTGAACATGTCTACGGTAGGTGGTAGATATGTTCAAATTACGGTAGGTTTACCGTAATTACGGCGTTGTTGGAGACACTGCACAGAACACTAATACCATAGAGGAAAATAATATATCGACTAATACCCTAGGCGGGAAGAATGTCAACTTCAAACAAACAAAATGGCACCCATAATGCGCGCCATCTCTGTCGTGCCATCTCAAACTTTTTAACCGACTTAAAAAAAAGGAGGTTCTCAGTTCGTATTTCAGGTTTGAGCGGGAATTTTGAATCAGCTCAAACTAATAAACGAAAGTGAATGGTGTGGTGCTTTTTTAAATAAAAAAAGTGGTTTTTGAAATACATATAATATTGTTTATTACACTCGTACATGGGACGTACATAACTGGCGAAATATGGGTGTAGGTACACCTCTGCCTAATTTATATTATTTATTTATTCTGCAGGATATCAATTTTTCTTTTAAGAGCAGATGCAGCGTACTCTTCTGTAAATTGGCGATTTTTTAAAACACAAAATTTTTACACAAATGTGAAACACGCTGTTAAATAAATAATTAATGTTATTATCTTTATGTTCTGTACATTTGTCGAGAAACTCAAAATTTATTGAGTTTTTAAACAATATTTCAAGTGTCCCTTTTAATTTTTTTTTATATGCCTCTGTCTCTAAAAAGCCATTAATCATTGTAGCACCACTTTCAATACAATTAGAGATTTTTAGAGGCATATATAAGGGACGTTTTTATATCACTATATTCTTTAAACTCAATAAAAGTATGAGATCTCTCTTTTGTCTCAGACACAAAAATATTTTTACAAATTTCACATTTGTTGCGATTATTTTTTATTATAAACCCACAGACGTACGCACACGCTTGAATTTCGCCACTACTTTCCTGCAAGTTACATTCAAATGTGGAACTTATAGTTTCTTCCAACTCAATTGTTAAATTTGTGTCATAAGCAGTGTGTATATCTGTGGGTGGGGACAATAAAGTTTTAAAATTTCTTGAAATTACATCATTTTCGTCATCTTCACAATTTCCGGTACCAATAAAAGATAAGTGGCTAAGGACAGCTGTTTTAAGACCAGCAACAAACTGTCTAGCAGTTGGATTTGTATTGCAGCCGCAATTGGTCCGAATGCAACCGAAAAGGTTTGTGTCCTGGGGGTCTACTCCCTAAGTCCGTCAACGAAGTAACGAGCCCGTTCGACAGTAGTCCGATACGTCGGACTGAACCCTACTCCCTAACGATTTCGGATTCATCAGTTTCGAACGGAATCATAGACAACATTCGTGAACGAAAGACGCATGGCTATAGAGTTAGACTATTTTACCGGTCGATTACCGATTTACTTATTTTGTAGTTTTTTAGCTTATTTAACAAAAAATAATACTTTTGTCGTAGATAATGACCACATTTTTTAAACTATACTTTATATTATGTCTTTAATTATTATTTTTGCCATTTTTGTCCGGAAACCGGCATCATCCTGTTGATACCTTTGCCTGTTTACGTTTTGAAGGAAATTTTCAAATGAAATGTCAAAACGTCAAATTAGCCGGGAAGTTTTAAAATTTTCTACATATTTAGCTTTTTAGTTAATTGCTTAAAATGCCCCCAACCGCTGCAGCAACACACGAGCAAATTGAGGCCCTTCTCGACTTTATGGGCGAGAATCATGAATTGGCTCGCGGGTTACTGAGGGGTGCCGACGGGAGAGTTCGCTCAAAGCGTCTTTGGGTAAACCTCTGCAACTCCCTCAACTCCATGGGAAGTTGCATTAAGTCCGTCGAGCAGTGGCAAGGGTGAGTTTAATACATTACTCGTCAATATTAATATGATTTTAAGGAGGAATGATAATAATCAGTCAACCTCCAAATACTTATTTGTAGGAGTACTTACGAGTATAGTGGTTTTTATATAGCTTTATAAAATAACCAAATATTCAAATTTTGGGTGTGGTCTGACAAAAAACACCTGGCTAAAAAGGCTGCTGGAGCTACCAGAAGGTCAGCAAGTGCTATAGGTGGAGGCCCATCAGTAGCACCAACCCTCTCCCAAGTAGAATTAAAGATACTATCGATAATGGGAGAGGGTTTTGGAGAGCCGGAAACCGAGGCAAGAGTAGCAGCTTTTCCATGGGTAAGAATTACATTTATAATTAATGACAGTAAGTTTGTCTCAGTGGTAAAAAACTAAAAGCAATTACATATTTTTTGTTGCATCCGTCAATAATATTCAGTTTTTGCTGTACAGCTTCCACCTGTAAGAGAGCCAGTAGCCACCTCACCCACCCATGCTGCTACACCTGCCGACCCACTCTCCCAGGAGCACGCCTCTACATCCATTGAGGCACCGGAGCCTACTTCATTGCCACAGTGGACTCCGAGTGGAGTTGCATTGGCAACCCCTGAGATGCCATTGCAAAGTCAGCGAAGTAAGTATTATCGTTCAGTAGAAAAGAGATTACGTAAATCATGTTTCAAAAATTACTTAAAAGTGACAAAAAATTATTTCTTTTATTTACAGCGTCAAACCCTCGTCGTGCACGGACACGTCGTGTTCGGCGACACCTCCCTGCCGACGCAAGAAGCCGAATTGTTGAGGTGGAAGAAAAGAGACTAGTACTGGAAACCAGGAGAAATGAGGTGCTCGGTGAAATAAAGGTTGCTTTAGTGGAACTTTGTACCTTGGTACGGGAACACTTGAGTAATAATAGAAGCAGTTAAATTGCCAAAGTCTTGAAGCAGAGGCCTTGGTCCAGCAGTGGGATGAATCCCCGCTTACTCTCAGTTCACAATGTTACAACCTTTATTTTCCGAGCTCCTCATTTCTTTTGTTGCTTGGAGTCTCTGCTGCCTAATTGCGAAACTTGTTTTGATTCTGAATGCAACTCCGAACTGAAGCCAACTCCAGTTGTAATCGGCTACAATATTCGGAATTGTGAGACTTTATCTGATTCAAACTAAGCAGAATTGGTTAGTGACGCACTCTTTTTTGGGCAGAATTTGTTTCGTGAACGCGTTTCGTTTCATCATAGATGAACTATTCGCTTCTGAATATTTTTGCTATAATTCAATTTTGTTTTGATTACAACTGATGGTCTACTACTGCTTATAAATAAAAATGTACAATGATAGCCGAAAAATGAAAAACCAATTTATAATAGACTTTCTACCAAAAACTACCATAATTGAAATACGCAAGGAAACGTTTTATTTTTCACGTTTTAGTTATCTGTGGCCAACGATAAAATCGTAAAAACGCAGTGTTGTCAACTTAGTGGGATTTCCACTAAACCTGGGGGTTTGGACACAGGGGTGGGGTGCTGGCGGACAATATTTTGCTTTTAGTGACTGGTGGGTTAGAGTGCTAGACTAATTCAATTTGTAGAAAACAATACAATAAACTACTTAAGCGCAGAAAATGTTATAATAACACGATAATGGCATGTTTTATGTTTTATTTCATCATTATCATTTCAGCCGAAAGACGTCCACTGCTGGACATAGGCCTTTTTTATTTAAACCCTAAGAAAGTGAGAAATAAATCATAAAACTACTGACGTTTTACCTACGATTTATTTCTTTCAAATGCGGAAACCACTATGGATTTGAACGCTGATTTGCATGGAGATCGAAAAACAAAGTAATTTCGAAAAAAATCACACGGCAACATACTTCCGGGATAAAAATACCAACATCTAACAAACATAACATCTTCACTAACATCTTGAGTAAACTATTTTATGATATTATTGTAGTAGGATGATGCTAAAAAAATACTGTGAATAACTTATGTGTTCATTCTCAAATCTTAAAATGGACGATCGAACATCGGTAATAAGAATAAAAATAATTAAAAAAAATTGCGACTTCTAGTGGACTCGGGAGAAAAGTTGGCAACACTGACAATGAGTAAAAGTTATTATGAAAATAGGAAACTTTTAAACCATAATATTCTTTGTTTGGTTTTATTTTGAATGTTGTTTAAATTAATAGTTGTTTTTTAACATACAAAATTATATTTAGGTACTATTCTCATACAGAAACATGGGCCTATGTTAAATAGTTTCGGAAAATTTTTCTCGCGGTTTTTTGTAGAAGGAATACGTTTGTCAAGTTCTCTGAAAGAGGACAATCGGAGGTTTTCGCTGGCTGCACCAAAACTTAGGCTGTTTTGCTCGATAGCGAAAAGTACCTAAGTCAATATAATCCTACAAGTAAGTAACCCAATATATTTACGAAAAAGTTATTCGTATCTCATTAGATTATTGTGACTCGTGCACTTACTTTTGATACCGATGATCATCAAACATCGACCTATATTAGCTTTTAAATACTCAATAGTAAATGATAACTTCTCCACGTACCTACACATAATAGTTATAACAACTTAATACACGATCTAAGACGACCCACTGACCGATCTTTGAGAATTAAAAATAAAGCTTAAACCATAAGATTTCAATATTTTTTTAATTTTCAGTTATGACTTCCAACAAATAGGACTGACTGAGGGTGAGGATGATTTTGTAAATAAAAGAGCACTTCAACTGGGACAAAGTGTCCTTACTTTCTCACTCTATGGGAGCAATCACTGGCTGCACTAAGAATTAGGCTGTTTTGCTCAATAGCGAAAAGCCAATATCTTCATCACAAGTAAGTAACCCAATATATTTAGGAAAATGTTGTCAAAGTCAAAAGGCACTTTTAAATGTCAAACGTTGTTTGTATCATACACATACTGACAATCATTCCTTTTTAACCGACGAAAAAACGGAGGAGGTTATCAATTCGACGCGTATATATATTTTTTTTTTTTTTTTTTTTTTTGTATATATAAGCAACTTATTTAGCTTAGCTTGGTTAGCTATTTGTTGTGGTTAAAATAATTATCATAGTATGTCTGTTAACCTCCATTCTAACAACTGAAATTATTAATCAATATGTTTGTACATAAGTAGTTATTGAAACAAATTATAATAACCATTAATCAAATAAAAACTAAGTACAAAACATTAATCATAATATTTTTGCAGATGGTGCTAAGAGCTGAAAATACAAGAATGAAACACTGCCCTACTAACATCAATCTAGTTGACATATAATGGATTTTCTTACAAAGAATGGAAAACCTATCTGCCTTATTAATAATTTAAGGTAAGCTTTTTGACACAGTTAAGAATCAAGCAGCAACTCACATAGGTAATAATTATTGATGATAAATATATCATAATTACTATGTTATATTTTATGTATACCTAACTAATGTTTACCATTCAAAAGTGTTACGTTAAATAAAAATGTTTGGAGACTGAAATACTGGCCCTAAACAAAGAAGAAATTAAACACTGCACAGCATGACAAGGCCTATGGCTTTTGTTCAGCCATGGGCTGATGATGATGTTGAAATAAAACGCGCGCAGTCGTTACACATGTTCAAAAGACTTGTAAAGGAACACTGCTTGTCGTTGTGATTTTGTCCTAACTGCAATCATCTACTGTCTTCTTTTATTTTCGGTGCTTATAATTAATTAGTATGTATTTATTTAAGTATCTATAATTTTGGATATGTATTTATCTGTGTATCTATTTTAGTGTATTGTATATATAATATTTGCACCAATGACAGCCCCATTTTATGTTCAGCGAAATCACTGTCCATTCCAAGGTTGCCTGGAAGAGATCGCAGAAAGCGATAAGGCCGCCCATTGTATATTTTGTAGTGTTTGATGTGTTTATTTCATGTTATGTATTTTTGTGGTGTACAATAAAGTATATATAAATAAATAAATAAAATATGCCTAGTTTTCTACATAACATAGTTTAAGTACCTACCTACTTTATTTGAGTAGAGAATAATATGATTCATTTTAACACTGCAGGAGAATTCTCGGGGTGTTTCACCTACGAAGACATGAAGGCAGCATGATTGACGCCCATTACTGGTCGCCACTGCTACTGCTGCTCAGCAACTACTTCAGTTTTTAAGCTTCTCAAGTACAAACTCAAGATTGTTAATAAAAGCTAATCATTGTATTTTAGAAAACTTGAATCTTCAGTCTTGCATGACAAAGATATAAACATATTATCTATCTAGTGTTTTAATTGTGAACTGTAAAGGTACAAATAAAAATAACTTGTTATGAAAAATGTAAGAATAGAACACTAAACCTTTTTTTTAATAAAGACAGGTGATTATTATAGTGATACTAATTAGAAAATAGTGGTGATTAGCTAAATTAACTGTCATTCATTGGGTATAGGTAAATAGAAAGACATAAAACATAGTAAACAAAAAAAACTGGTTTTATTTAAATATTATTACAACCTTAACTGACAATAGTATTTATTCACATTTAACATGAAATATTTGGACATGCGGTAAGAATAAATTGGAACAAATGTTGTATGGGATTGGTGGAATTTGGCATCTGAAGTCTTCTCGTAAAAGTCATCATGGATAATTTATATACTGCTTTCTAATGCTTGCTGTCAGAGAAAGTAATTTTTTCTTGAATAATGTGGTTGAGCCTGACAACTGAAAGATAAAAAAAAAAGAATTTATGTAAATCCTCACTATAATATTACAACCATCCACAAAGTAAAAGGCCTCTCCCTTAAACACTTCAATGCAAAAATTCCTTAATCTGTAAAGAGCATGAGAGCTCTTTGAAAACTTGCTCTTTAAGTGACTTCCAATTTACTTTGCTATCAATACCTATACAGATAGATTGTTGCTGTGCATAGCACACAACATATAAGATACAATATTTAGGTGGTTATATCTATGATGGGCACATTCAATGTTCAACACGTACCTAACAAGAAAATAATACTGACATTACCTTGAACAGACAATGATGTGGATATGAGTAGGTCTATGTATATGATGGTGTGTGTGTTCGTCGTAGTCCTTAGGTACATAACCCATTGATTTACGTATATTGCTTCAAAGTAAAAGCCAGACTGTGTTGCTAAGCTTCTGGCATAAGTTAACGTTTGTTATGATACCTACGAGGTACGAATTTGTCTTTCGTTAAAATGCCACCAATATACATCGTTTCTGAAATATCATAATATGTATCTTTAATTTAGATTGTAAGCACTTGTAACAGAATAAAACTTTTACAAATATTTTAATAAATTCACATCACCGCCTCGATTTTTAAAATACCACTGATATTGATGCATTGAGGTTTTACACATTCACAATTTATCAGGAAGACTACCACTTACATTTTTTCGAAAATATGTAGAACGGAAAATGATTCCGACGAGAAGGTCGCCTTCGGTTTCAAACCAACTGCAGTTGGTTTCGATTTGACGTTTTTTAAGCCAATAGTCCCTTGTCATTTTAGTTTCACAATTCGAAAAATTGACGTTTGCCCACTTTTTCTTGACATTTCGTTCATTCTTTAACGTTCATAATTGGTTTCATAATAAACTAGAGTTTCGCAATTCGAAAATCGTAAAATGAAGCCAATTGTGATAGAAATGAAGCCAACTGATCAGAATCATTTGACGATTTGGCGTTCCGCAATTAGGCTGCTGGTCTTCCAACTCAACGAAAACTTGTCTGTAAAGGGTGCTACACACGGCTAAGATACTATAATATTTTATCTTAAGGTGAATGGGTAGTTGTAGCCCGCGAAATTCAATTTTTCTTACGTTTTTTGCAATTTTCAGGTCAGTGTCAGGTTGTATCTTGATGAAAATTTGATTCGCGACTATAACAGGTACGTATTCACAGAATTATAATCATCAGAATCATTAATACATCTGTTTAAGTTAGATTTCTACCACCAACACTTTTCCATACGAGATTTGTTCTTAACGGTAGAAATCTAACTTAGAAAGATGTATTAATGATTCTAATTATTATAATTCTGTAAATACGTACCTGTTATTGTCGCGAATCATATTTTGATCAAGATACAACCTGACACTGACCTGAAAATTGCAAAAAACGTAAGAAAAATTGAATTTCGCGGGCTACAACTACCCATTCGCCTTAAGATACAATATCGCTCGCCATACAATTCAATGGGTGTCGTTATGTTCGTCCATTGAATTGTATGGCGAGCGATATTGTATCTTAATATAAAATATTATAGTATCTTAGCCGTGTGTAGTGCCCTTTACTAGGAATTAGGTGTTGATTGAAAAAAATATACATTGATTATTTATGTTGGTTTTAAATTTGAGATTAGTCTAGAATAAAATAAAATCTGTATACAGGTTGAAATTGAAAACATGCGACAAATCAAAATGGGAGATTATACTCATCATTATGAACAATTTTTATTATGGGACCAAACCAGAAATCGCGAAAAAAAAAATCAGCTGTTCCCTACATTTTGGCGAGTTATGCGAACATAAATGTAGGAAACAGCTGATTTTTTTTTCGCGATTTCAGGTTTGGTCCCATAGTAAAAGTTGTTCATAATGACCAGTACAATCTCCCATTTCGATTTGTCGCATGTGTTCAATTTCACCCTGTATGTCTGTATGTCTTCCACCAGTCCCAACACCCATTAAGTCCTGTAAGCAAAATAAAAAGAGTTTATAAAATAAATACCCAAATCAATAATATAAATACCCTATGCATTTATTGACATGTTTTAATTGGAAAGTTTTCTTGTAAGACTGCATATAAGTACCTATTTCTTTCCAACAATTGCACTAATGTGTCTCTCGCTCTTTGCCCTTGCTGAAGAGTTTGATGAGAGGATATCGCCGTAGAGGTAGACACATCTCCCTGTCTATTGCGCTCCAATTGCAGGTCTTCCTCGCTGAGGGGAGGTGCTTCTAAGCCCACCCGATTACACATATTGTGTAAAACACAGCAGGCAATGACAATTTTACCTGAAAAAAAAAATATACCGTTCAACAGTTCAATACGATATAAGAAAAACATACATAGCTATAGTATAAATTGTGACAAATACCTGCTGTGATCGGTGCATAATGCAGCTCTCTTGCTGCTAAGAGGCATCTCCATCGGCCTTTTAAAATTCCAAATGTACGCTCTATAGTGGAGCGAGCACGTTTTTGTACATGATTGTATCTCCCTTCTGGAGAATCTTCGACAGCATTGTCTACTGGAGTCATCATGAATTTCCGAAGTGGGTAACCAGAATCCCTTGTAACAAACATTTTAGTAAACAATCGCTGTATAATAAATCTGCCACAGGCAACACCTTGAACTCTTTTAGTTTTAACTTTTGTAAAAAATACAATTAAAGGCAGCAGAAAAAAAAAGATTTTATAACATGCCCAATAGACATACTGTCTCCTGTTGTAGACTCTCCAGGTGAGTTTTAATTTCATGGTGCGACCAAATGAAAGAATTCGTCGTGGTATCGTGGGTAGCTCCACCATAGGACGCATCAACATTTAAAATTGTGCATTCTGCATCACAAATCTGTAAGACATACCATTAAAATTAAATATTATGAGAACTTAGATTCATTTACAAGCACTCAAATATAATTATTAATGACAGACCTATTCTCATGAGCCTACTACATGAGTGAATTCACAAGACTAGCTTAGCTTTGTTATCCTAACTAATATTATAAATGAGAAAGTGGGTTTATTTGTTTGTTGTTGTTGCACTTGGGTAAACCATTACTTGAGTTAGGAAATAGGATACTTTTTATCCCTGTAGTATGTTCCAGTGGAATAATTTCTGACCACCACGCGGGCAAAAGCTAGTATATTATAAAAGTTAATGTATTTTACTTTATATTTACCTATTTATCTTAGAACATCTTTTTACATAATAACATTGTTACTTACAACTTGAACATTTAAGGAGTGAAAATGTTTCCTGTTAAAGAAGCGCTCCTCATGTTCATTGGGTTTTACCAATGCCACATGTGTGCAGTCAATGCAGCCGACTACACCTGGCAGGCCATATTTGTCATAAAATCTGTGAACATAAAGCTTATTAAAATTTAAAATGATACAATCTATTTTATTGCACTCCTTAAGTTTAGGTATAAACACACTTCAGAGCAAAGGTAGGTAGTCATTGTCCAAATGGCATGTTTCCGTTTTAAGCAATTAAGGCTATATTAAATTTAGAAAAATACCTAGATTTGTTTTAGAAGAAAAATGGTATAAAGCTTTTAAACTTACTGTCTTTTTATAAGGTTCCTCTCAGCCAAATTCTGTGGAAACTTTATATATTTTTGTAATATTGAGGGGCTGTTGAGTGCATTAGTGACATGCCGCACACAGCGTGACACAGTCTGTTGTGCCATTGGCACATCACTACTGAGGCCCACGGATCCTTGGTAGCTCCCCCGGGCATAAAAATTAAGAACAGCGAGGATCTAAAAGTAAACAAAAACCACAGTAAATGGGTGGGACGGATTGGTAATACAGAATCATTAATAGGTATGTCCTTACCTTCATTCTTGGAACAACACCACTTCGGCGTATGTGTTGAGGCAAAAGAGGTAATAAATCGGCACATAAGTCCTCGAATAATTCCCGGGTGAGCCTACCTATAGTTCCCTATGAACTCAACGTCGGGAATACTCGCCAACCTAAAGTTTCGGCGTATATTCGACCGACGTTGCCTCCGCTCTTCTTGTAAAACTTCTTCAATCAATAAAAAAGCAGCCGTAGTTTGAAATTCTTTATTTCAGTGACTTTCGTCGATAGCACGAGAACTATTTTGATGTCGTATCAACTGACATAACTATCCGACAAAACCAGTGTCATGTTCAACTGTTCGGACGGGCAAAAACACATCGGGAGTAGGGACAACAGTCAAATCGCGTTGTCATTCATTCTTCGCTCGGGCCCCGAACGAATCATCCGTCCGTAGGTCATAGGGAGTAGGAAACGCCCGTAACGAAGGCCGAAACGACGGACTTCGTGCTTAGGGAGTAGACCCCCTGCTGTGTGCGGTCCTGCTGGAGCCTCCTTGTTTCCAAACTTTTTATAGATTTATTTGTACTAATATTTCCCCAGATTCGCTCTATTCCATTGATGGACCAAATCCATCCTTCTTGGGATGGAGGGCGTCGTCTGCAATCCAAAAATGTCAATTCTTTAAAATAAGTCTTCATAAAAGCGAAATGTTTCAGATGCGGTGATTTTTTTTTCATATTAGTTGAAAATGTTTTCCCCCTTCTTAAGTCGGGTGTGCATGCGTTGACGCTATCGAACAGCTTGTCCATATTTGTAATAACATTGGCTGTAGTAACAGCTTCTGAAGAGAGTGTAGAAGCCTTACGTTGCCGTAGGTGTGTAGGGAATCCAAATAACAAGACACTGATTTCTTGGGATACACTTTGTATTGTTCCACATGCACAGTTACAGTTCGGCACAAGCAGGTATCAAGATAATAGAAGGAGAAAGAGTCAAGCACAAGCACGGCAGATCGGCAAGCTACTTTATTACGACCGCACGGAAGTAAACAAAGGTTATGGCGCGAGAGAGCGATTGACATGCGCTTCGCGTCGGAGAGGTGTCTCGACTGGCGGGCGGCCGGGCGGCAGCGATGCCCGCGCGCGGCTTGGACGCCCGCCCCGCGACCGCGCGCGTTCCCCTCAACATTCCAGCGCCTGCGGCGATAAGGAACCGTGCGACGCGCTAGCTAGATCGCTACATCACCCCCCTCCAGAGACCGTCACTACGGGCGATAATAGTCCGGAAAATGCACCCTACGTCCTGATCGTGTCCGCCCGACACTAGGGTCGTCGGTTTTAGGAGTAGAATTGGTGACAAGTGTTTGTTGTGATGTTTGTTCTGTGTTTGTGTTTTTAATATTACTGTTAGTGTTGTTGTTATTGTGGCTGATTGTGGTGTGTGTGTCATTCAGTATGTAGGCTGGTTTGATTCGGTCTATCGATACTGTGACGGTTTTATCATTAATGAGGAGTTTGAATACTTTTTCCCCCCGGCCTAAAACTTTATAAGGACCTGTGTACGATGGCCTAAATGACCCGGATGAGGCGTCGTTTCTTAGGAATACGTGAGATGTGGTGGCTAGATCCTTAAATATAAATATTGTCCTTTTATTACCGTGTCGTGAAGCTGGTGAGGGTTGTAGGTTTCTTGCGAACATGCGTAATCTTGCTATATACTCGGTTATGTTCGCTGCGATGTCGTTTTCCGGTTGGAAGAAGTCTCCCGGTAGTCGCAAAGTCTCCCCGTATACCAATTCTGCAGTGGTCCCTTTAATGTCTTCCTTATAGGCACTCCGCATGCCCAGCAGTACCAGGGGAAGCGTTTCCACCCAATTCTCGTTTCCGTGGCAGGTAATGGCAGTCTTCAGCTGTCTATGGAAACGCTCGACTAGTCCATTGCATGCAGGATGGTAAGCAGTCGTTCTACGGTGCTCAAAACCTGCTATTTCTGATAACCGTTTGAAGAGGCTGGACTCGAACTGTCTACCGCGATCTGTAACAATTTGGGTGGGGCAACTGAAGCGAGAAATCCATCCGTATAGGAATGCTTTCGCCACTGTCTCTGCTGTAATGTCCTTAATGGGTATCGCCTCAGGCCATCGCGTGAACCGATCGACTGCGGTGAGGCAGTACTGATATCCATGTGACTGGAAGTGGTCCGATCAAGTCTATATGGACATGCATGAAGCGAGAACGAGGTAGTTTAAAGCTGCTGAGCGGTGCAGAGACGTGGCGAGAGACCTTCGAGCGTTGGCAGGCTAAGCAGTTTTGTGTCCAAGCCCTGCAATCTTTCCTTACCTCTGGCCATACGTACCGTTCCGCCACTAGTTTCGCACTGGCGTTTGCGCCTGGGTGGCTAAGCGAGTGTAAGCTGTCAAATACCTGGCGTCGGAATTCCTTGGTGACATATGGCCTTGGTGTCTTGCCTTTCACGTCGCAGTACAGCTCCGTCTCTAAGCCTGGTAGTGTTATCTTTTTCAGTTGTAGTGAGGTTTTGCCGTTCTGATGTTGTTGGAGTTCTGAATCTGTGCTTTGCGATTTGGCCAACTCGTTCAAATTGATAGGCTGTACTACTTCTTCCACTCGTGTCAATGTATCTGCCACAACATTGTCCTTCCCTGATATGTGTCTTATATCTGTGGTAAATTGTGATATATAATCTAAATGTCTGAATTGCCTAGGTGGGCAATTTTCCTTGCGCGAGTGAAAGGCAAAACAGATGGGCTTATGGTCTGTATAGATTACAAATTCTCTGGCCTCGACCATATGTCTGAAATACTTGATAGCCTCGTATATTGCGAGCAGCTCACGATCGTAGGGAGAGTATTTCTGCTGTGTTGGACTCAGCTTGCGTGAGAAGAAAGCTAGTGGTTCCCAGGTATTGTTCTTCAGCTGCTGTAGAACTGCCCCCATGGCCGTGTCTGACGCATCTGTCACCAAAGCGAGTTTTGCGTCAGTGTCCGGGTGTGCCAGCATTGCGGCCCTGCAGAGGCCTTTCTTGCATTCTTCGAAGGCTGTGTTTTCGTCTGGGGTAAAATTCACTGGGTGCGAGCCTTTTACAGAACCTGATAAGAGTGTGTTGAGCGGGGCTTGGTGGTGTGCTGCATTTGGGATAAACCGCCTATAGAAATTTACCATACCTAAGAATCTTCTCAGCCCACGTATGGTCTTTGGCGCTGGAAAGTTACTGATGGCCTCAACTTTCGCTGGCAAGGGTTTTGTGCCTCCGGGCGTGATGTTGTACCCTAAAAATGTGACTTCGTGGGCCCCAAACACGCATTTCGAGGGGTTAATAACCATCCCGTATTTCTGTAGCCTGGAGAATAGCTGCCGTAGATGGTTTTCATGTTCTTTTTGGTCTTTTGAGTAAACTAAAAAGTCATCTAAGTATCCGTAACAGAAGTCTAGTCCCCGCAACATTTCATCGACAAAACGCTGAAATGTTTGCCCTGCGTTGCGGAGACCATACGTCATAAAAGGAAATTCGTATAGTCCGAATGGTGTGGTGATGGCGGTTTTTGGAATATCCTCTGGGTTTACCGCAATCTGATTGTATGCTTTTACTAGGTCTATTGTAGAGAAGACCTGACAGCCAGATAAATTATGCGAAAAGTCGTGAATGTGGCGGATTGGGTATCTGTCGGGGATTGTTCTCGCGTTTAGCATTCTGTAATCGCCGCATGGACGCCAACCGTTGTCTTTTTTTGGAGCAAGATGCAAGGGTGAGGCCCATGGTGAATCGGAGGGTCTGGCTGTGCCAATTGTAAGCATGGATTCAAACTCCTCCTTTGCGATTTTTAACTTATCGGGAGCAAGTCGGCGAGGTGTACATGATAGTGGTGGTCCCGGTGTTGTGCGTATGTGATGTACAGTGTTATGTGTTGGCTTGTGATGTATGCCAGATGGTCGGGTTATGTCTGGGAATTCCCGTAATATATCATGGTATGTGGTGTCACCAATTCTTACCTTTACCGAAGAGACGATGTCGGACGAACGCGCAGGCAAAGCCGGGGTAACCAGTGTTGTCTCAGCGTCGATGAGGCGCTGGTTTCGCACATCTACTGTTAAATTGTAGTGAGACAGGAAATCTACGCCTATTATCGCCTTAGTAACGTCTGCAACAATAAAATTCCACATGAAGTCACGGCGTAAGCCTATATTTAATTTTAATTGTATGTAGCCATAAGTATTTATTACACTGCCGTTAGCCGCGCACAATTCGTAGTTTGTCTTAATGCGTCGCTCTTTAATAACGGATCTGGGGAACACACACACGTCACTGCCGGTGTCGACGAGAAATTGAGTTTTTGTGGTTTGATCTGTTACGAATAAGCGACCAGAGCTACGGCAGCCGTCGGTCGCTGTCACTGACTGCCGGTCGCGTTTCCCGCGTAGTCACAGGGTTTCATGCACGTAGTAGCTCTGTCTCCAAACTTGAAATGATACCAGCATATAGGGAACCGTCTGTAGTTTGAATTTGAGCGACCAGTTGGTGACCGTCCTCGGCTGTCGCTGCGAGATCTATGTCTTGACCGTGATAACCTGTCCATTTTCGTAGTCAGCGCTTGTACTTGTTTCGTTAGCTCGGCTATCTGATTGGTCATCTGATCGACATTGCTACCTGGTATCGCCCGTGACGTGGACGCTACCTGTAGGTTAGTGGGCACTACGTCATGAATGCGGTCTGCTAGTTCAGCTACTTCTTCCAATGATGCTTTTGACTGCGAGGCGATAATAGTTTGCGTACTACTGGGCAATCGGCTGGTCCAGATGGTCCGCATAAATTCTTCTGGAACATTCGGTCCTGCAAGGTGTCGCAAGTGTCGCAGAAATTGCGACGGCTTCCGATCACCAAGTTCCTCTTGGGTAAGAAGCTGATGGACTTTCTTCTCCCGCGACGCTGATAACCTCTTCACCAGTTCTGTTTTCAACCTCTCGTATTTGTTTGCGGCTGGCGGGTCGGTGATAATGTCCTCAACTTCAGACGCGTAAATCGGATCGAGACTACCGATAGCGTGATGGTATTTAGTAGTGTCGCTGGTTATGCTTGCCAACACGAACTGGCTTTCTAGTTGTGCAAACCAGAGCGCTGGTTTTTCCGGGTAAAACGGGGGTACCCTCACGCCGACTCGATGCACGTCGTAGTAACGGTTGGGGTCGCTTGAAGTTTTCGCTTCGCCCTGTGCTGCTGCTGCTGCTTTTTGGTTTGCTTGGTCTTGATTCATCTTGTGTTCCTTTCGGGGTCACCAATGTAGAAGCCTTACGTTGCCGTAGGTGTGTAGGGAATCCAAATAACAAGACACTGATTTCTTGGGATACACTTTGTATTGTTCCACATGCACAGTTACAGTTTGGCACAAGCAGGTATCAAGATAATAGAAGGAGAAAGAGTCAAGCACAAGCACGGCAGATCGGCAAGCTACTTTATTACGACCGCACGGAAGTAAACAAAGGTTATGGCGCGAGAGAGCGATTGACATGCGCTTCGCGTCGGAGAGGTGTCTCGACTGGCGGGCGGCCGGGCGGCAGCGATGCCCGCGCGCGGCTTGGACGCCCGCCCCGCGACCGCGCGCGTTCCCCTCAACATTCCAGCGCCTGCGGCGATAAGGAACCGTGCGACGCGCTAGCTAGATCGCTACAAGAGTTCCCCTGTAAACAAAACACATAATTTAAGATCTTACATAACATAATCAGCCTATAATGTTCCCACTGCTGGGACACAGGCCTCCTCTCAGTGAGAGGGAGTGGGCTGTAATCCACCACGCGGGCCCAGTGCGGGTTGGCAGATGTCACGTGTCTTTGAATTTAAGATCTTAAGAATTACATAAATAGGATTTACAGTATGTTACAAGTCAACCCAAAAAAGTCAGTTCAGTAAATAATTATTTGAATCAAATATTACAATTATTATAAGTTTTATTTACTTTGTGAAATTTTAGCATACATCCCCCCAGCAACTGAATGGCTTAAAACTTGGGCAGCTAGCTTTACCTTCATCTTCTGCTTTGTGTTCGGGTTCAAATGTTCTTGTTTTAAACAAGGCGCAAATACGAAATTGGGGTTGGTGTTATCTACCTCGTAAAACTCTTTTATATGGCTCCATTTAGCAATACCTGTAACAAAAGTGAGTCTTAAAGGAGATGGCAGTTTTTGGCATTGCTAATTTTGGAAAGGTACAGAATTCAAAGCTATTTAAAAAAAAGCGCTTATTTTTATGTATTGATAGCCAGATTAACTTTATTATTGAGAATTGGGATTAAATCTCGTTAAATATGTGTATAACTTTGTACGCACTGTGTCAACTTGGCACACTGTTTTTGAAATTAGTTCTCGATGCCTCGATAGATGGCGTTGTACGATTATTTAACTCGCGGTGTTAAGATTTTCCTTCGACACTATATAAGGTCTCTTTGGACTTAGTGAAATTTAGTCTTGCCAAATATACCGTTGGAACAGGGTTGTTGCGTTTTATTCAAAAACCTTCGGAGGGTGCATCCGAAGCCCTAAGCAGACCCTGGCTGGACATCATCAGGTCGAACATGGTCCTTCGAAGTCGGATACACTAGTATCTGGGCACCTAAGCGGTGGTGCATTATTTGCGTAACTGAGTCGGGGGCGGTCTTCCGAGGAAGCAGACCAGCTCGTGAGGAGCTGCTGCCATCAATCAGGAGCCAGGGTTTGGTGGTGAATCCTGCCTTGGACTTCGAGACAGGCGCTGGCGCTGTCAGGATATTGGACCCGGAAGCCACCTGAAGAATCGAGGGTGACCACGTGGAGTGACGTCACGAGGTTGGTGCAATCGTGAGTGAGTGAACCAAAGTGAGGTGAAAGAAACGTGAGTGTTTGAACCATTTTAATTAGCGACTGTCAAAGTGACATTTACTGTCACTGTCGAATAGTGACAGCTGTCATTTCAAAAAGTGACACGAACTGTCACTGTCATTCAATGTGACGTTGACAGTGACGCAGCCTGTCATTCAAAGTGACAGTGACGCAGCCTGTCATTCAAAGTGACAGTGACACGGAACGTCATTCGGAGTGACGTTAATTGTCATCGGCATCTGCAATAACGGAAACGTTCCAGAGACTTTTAACTTTTAGATATTTAACATTAATTTTATAATCGTTTAGTTATTTGTTGATTTCTCTCGCCTAGTTGTTTGTTATTTTAATATGGAGTCCAAACTGTTGCTTCAAAGTGATAATTTAAATAACATTGTAAAGGCTAGACGTAACTTTAAAAAGTCTCCTAAGGAAAGGATCACGGATGTATATGTTCAAGTGAGATTAGAAGCGTTAGAAAAATTATGGGACGTATTTACTAATACCCACAAAGTATTAATAGAAAAATTTGGTTCTCAGTTAACTGATCATGTATATTTAAAAGATGATATGTATGATGAAGCTGAAGAATGTTATTTAGAATATAAAACAGAATTGAAATCTGTTTTGATGTTATTTTGTAAAGATTCAAAAGATCAAAATGTATGCGATGGGACTCCACAAGACGAAATAAAATCTCAGACTGTTCAACTGCCAAAAATAGTTATTCCTAAATTCTCTGGAAAGTATGAAGAATGGATTTGTTTCCGAGATTTGTTTATTTCATTAGTACATAGTAATTCAAAATTGAGTAATGTCCAAAAAATTCATTATTTGAAAAGTTACTTGACCGGTGAAGCCGAACAATTAATAAGGCAAATACCGATTGCAGACGACAACTATGAAAGATGTTGGTCGTTATTAAAAGGCAGGTATAATAATAAACGGTATCTATCTCACAACATAATAAGGCGACTTCTTAGTCAGAAAAACATTACTGCAGAATCAGCATATCATTTAAAGGAATTAGTGGACACTACCAGTGACTGCTTAAGTGGGTTGGCAAACCTCGGAATAGATGTAGCAAATTGGGATATAATGATTATTCATATTTTAACTTTAAAATTGGACTTAGAATCGAGAAAGCAATGGGAGTTTGAATTCAGTAGTAGTAACAGTTCCGATGACTTGCCAACTTACCAGCATTTCAAAGATTTCCTAACAAATAGATACAGGGCCCTAGAGTTTATTGATAATAAACCTTCAGCAAACAGAACTAACGGCAATAATAATTCTAAACTAAAATCATTACATGTATCCGAAGTTGTCTGTTCGTTTTGTTCTGAAGATACTCATAAATTAAGTGGCTGTAAGAAATTTTCTCGTGAATTAGTGGACAAACGTCGCGATTTCGTCACTACAAAAAATTTATGCTTTAACTGCTTGGGTAATAACCATTCAGCGAAGGCTTGTCGCATTAGTACGAAATGTAAATTATGCCATCGTCGTCACCACACACTATTACACCCAAAGAACTCAGATACGCCTGAGACCACTGATGTCAATTCAAACCGGGAAGCGGGCAAGAGCGCTTCGCAGCAGGAGTCAGAGTCTCCTAAGGCAGGGGGTTCTGCTGAAAAAACAGAAAGCCAAACGTCGGTAGTTAGCTGTTTTTCGACACGTAAAATTTGTAAACAGGTTTTGCTAGCGACGGCGCTAGTCAAGGCAGAGTCGAAATTCGGTAATCTTCACGTTTTAAGAGCGTTACTGGACCAAGGGTCGCAGGCAAACTTTGTCACGGAAAGCACGGTTCAGGACCTGAAATTAAAAAAGATTTCGTTGAGAAGTAAGATTTCTGGTCTAGGGGGAGATCAAGAATTACTTTCTAAATCAATAGTGTACATGAAAATTCGATCTAGAGTCAATCCACATTGCACATTCACCTTTAAGGCTCATGTTCTGTCCTCAATCACTACTCTCCTTCCAACGAGGAAGGTAGACGTATTGGAATGGTCAGAATTAGGAGGGATTGATCTTGCTGATCCGAAGTATTATCAACCTAATAAAATAGACCTTTTATTAGGAGCTGAGATGTATAGTCAGATTATAAATGAAGGATTGATGCATAGTCCTACAGGTTCGCTTATTGCTCAGTCTACAGCTTTAGGTTGGATTTTATCTGGAGTTGTAGACTCATCCGTTACTCAAACGGAAGGTGTACTGTCATTACATTGTCAAGTGCAAAAAGAAGAGGATCTACTAAAACAATTTTGGGAACTGGAAACAGATCAAGAGCCATCTAGTCAACAGAAAATGACTAATGAAGAAATAAAATGCGAAGAGCTGTTTAAAGCTACGACGGTCAGAGATGTAAAAGGCCGTTACATAGTGAACTTACCATTCCGAAGCGAAGATCCAGGCTGCAAATATGGCGGTTCAAGATCCATAGCTATAAAGCGGTTTCATGCCCTGGAAGCTAAACTTAATAAAAATGTCGAGTTTAAAGCAAAATACGCCGAGGTAATACAAGAATATTTAATACTAGGTCACATGAAGCCACTAGCCGAAGCGGATATAGAAAATAAACATGCGGTCTACTTACCTCATCACGCGGTCGTGAGAGACGACAAGGACACGACAAAGGTCCGAGTCGTCTTTGACGCTTCCTGCAAGGGAAGTAATGGGGTTTCTCTTAACGATGATTTAATGATCGGTCCTGGGCTGCAACCCGAGTTGCGACATCTATTAATGCGGTGGAGAACTCACCGTATTTGCCTAATATCGGACATAATTAAAATGTATCGAATGGTGCGCGTGGCTAATGAACACACAGACTTTCAACGCATTGTGTGGAGAGACCACAAGGACTCGGCCATTAAAGATTATAAGTTACTTACCGTAACCTTCGGGACGTCTTCTGCGCCGTTCTTAGCGGTTCGAGCGATGCAGCAGGTGGCGTATGATGAAGGAGCGAAGTACCCAATGGCGGCTGAAAGAGTTCTCAACGATTATTATATGGATGATCTACTGACCGGTTGTGATACTATTGAAGAAGGCATACAAATTTACAGTCAAATGGAAGAGTTACTGGCTAAAGCAGGATTCTGTTTACAGAAGTGGTCGAGCAACAGCGATGAATTACTGGAAAAAATAATCGGTGTAAGGTGTAAAGGACAAGAAAGGGTAAGCAAAGAGATTGACATTAAGCAGGATGCGATAATAAAAACACTGGGACTTACCTGGAACAGAAGCAGGGACGCCTTCCAGTACTCCGTCAAGTTGTCTCCATTGCAGGAACCTGTAACAAAAAGAAAGGTATTATCGGAAATTGCAAGATTGTTTGACCCTTTAGGATGGGTAGCTCCGGTGATTGTACTAGCCAAAATGCAAATTCAAAAATTATGGATTTCTGGGATCACATGGGATGAGGAAATCCCATCTGAATTAAAAAATGAATGGTATACTTACCGCAGTAGCTTAGGTGAGTTGAAAAATATTGTGGTACCCAGGTGGGTAAATACCAACTCTAGCAATGTCCGAGTAGAATTGCACGGCTTCTGCGATGCTTCGAAATCGGCATATGCTGCGGTTATTTATCTCCGAGTGATTGATTCGACGGGCAACATTCAGATTTCATTAGTTACTGCTAAAACCAAAGTCGCACCGATAAAACAAGTGTCGATTCCGCGACTAGAGTTGTGCGGGGCAGTATTGCTGAAAAGACTTTTGTTAGAAGTAGCAAAGGTATTACATATAGAAAAACAGAATGTGCGAGCTTGGACTGATTCCAGCATTGTGCTGGCTTGGCTTAATGGTTTGCCGAATAAATGGAAGGTATTTGTCGCGAATCGGGTGTCAGAGATACTTACCTCGTTGGATCCATGGCAATGGTCGCACGTTCCTACAAAACAAAACCCCGCCGACTGCGCATCTAGGGGCATGCTTCCTGCAGAGCTAAGCAAGCATTCATTGTGGTTTCAAGGACCTGATTTCTTGCGGGAAATAAACATTAATTATGATAAATCTCAAGATTTGAACACTGACGTAGAGTCAGTCGGAGTGCATCACGTTGTAGAAAATCCGGACATCTGCGATCGATATGCAACGTTGACGCGGCTTACCAGAGTTGTAGCATATTGTAGGCGTATGTTGACAACAAAGAAAATCAAATCTGAAAAAAAGTGGAAAGGTTATTTACGAACCGAAGAAATAAATGAAGCTTTTGAGACGTGCGTGAGATTGTGTCAGAGAAAACATTTTGAAGAGGAAATAAAAGCATTAGAAAGGAAAGAACAAATTAAATCAAAAAGTATTTTAAAAACATTAACTCCGTTTTTAGATGCAAAAAATATTTTAAGGGTAGGCGGTAGATTAGAAGAATCCGAATTAAATATTTCAAGAAAACACCCCATTATCTTACCAAAAAAATCACACTTTACTCATTTAATTATTGATTTCGGTCATAGGCAAACACTTCATGGGGGTACACAATTAACCTTGAGTTACATTTATAATAAATTTTGGATCTTCGGAGCAAAACAGCTTGTATCTAGCCACATACGGAAATGTGTTACATGCGTTAAAAACAATGGGCTTACCTGTAATCCGCTGATGGGGCAGCTACCTTCAGCTCGTGCCAAACCCTCTCGCGCATTTCTTCGTAGTGGTGTAGACTTTGCTGGACCTATTCAATTACGTACAGCAAAGGGTCGTGGACATAAATCTTATAAAGGATATATCTGTTTGTTTGTCTGCATGTCAACGCGTGCCGTTCATATTGAAGCAGTATCTGACCTTACGTCGGAAGGATTTTTGCAGGCCTTCAAAAGGTTTGTGGCGAGAAGGGGCCATTGTCAAGAGGTGTGGAGCGACAATGGCACAAATTTTGTAGGCGCTGCAAAGGAACTGGGTATTCTCTTTACTAGGGAAAGGAATAGTATTTTGTCGCAGATAGCGGAAACTTTAGGGACTAATGGAACGTCCTGGCATTTTATTCCGCCTCACGCGCCCAATTTCGGGGGACTGTGGGAGGCTGGCATAAAATCGGTGAAGTATCACCTAAAACGGGTCGTGGGCACTTCCACTCTGACTTACGAGGAACTAGCAACTGTTTTAGCGCAAGTGGAAGCGTGCCTAAACTCTCGACCGCTGTCTAGATTGGGAACCAATTCCGAAAACACGGAAATTTTGACTCCTGGCCACTTCCTGGTTGGTGAGCCTCTTGTTACGCCACCAGATTATAACTTCGAAAACTCTAATTTAAGCTCGTTAAAAAGATGGCAGTATACCCAACGTATGTTGCAAACATTCTGGCGAAAGTGGTCTCAGGAATATTTGAGGCAATTTTTTTATAGATATAGATGGACCTCAGAAACTCCCTCTCCTAAAAGAGGAAATGTGGTCTTAGTCAAGGAAGACGGTCTCCCTCCGTGTTGTTGGGTTTGGGGTTTAGTAGAGGAAGAGCATCCAGGTAATGACGGGATCGTACGAGTGGTCACTATTAAAACGAAAAACTCGATTATTAAAAGACCTGTATCTAAATTATGTTTACTTCCTGTTACTGAATAGCCCATTTAATCTGTAATAATTGGATTGTGGTACTTAGGTATAAGAATTTATTAATAAGTTTGTACGGTGGTGGGAATCAAAGTGTTTTTGTTGTTATTACCATTTTAGTTTACACAATTGTAACTTTACCTTAGTCTAGTTGGATAGTATGTAATTTTTCATGTTTTCTGTTACCTGAACTTGTTATAATATTAAGGTGAATGCGTAGTTGTAGCCCGCGAAATTCAATTTTTCTTACGTTTTTTGCAGTTTTCAGGTCAGTGTCAGGTTGTATCTTGATGAAAATTTGATTCGCGACTATAACAGGTACGTATTCACAGAATTATAATCATCAGAATCATTAATACATCTGTTTAAGTTAGATTTCTACCACCAACACTTTTCCATACGAGATTTGTTCTTAACGGTAGAAATCTAACTTAGAAAGATGTATTAATGATTCTAATTATTATAATTCTGTAAATACGTACCTGTTATTGTCGCGAATCATATTTTGATCAAGATACAACTAGGGCATGCAAAACCGGAAAGTCATCAAAACCGGTTTTGAACATCGTTTTTTTGGGACCAAAACCGAAAACCGGAGCTAGCTCCGGTTTTAGCAAAAAAAATCGAATGTAGTATAATTTAAAAAGAAACACCATTTTTTTTAAATACCCACTAAGTCTATAAATAAAACAAATTGTATGATACATTTCTTTTTACCCGACTACGGCAAAGCCAAAGGAGGGTTATGATTTTAACAGGCTATGTATGTATGTGAGTATGTTCATCTGTTCCCTCATAGCTCCTAATCTACTTATCGGAACTCGAGATATGAGGTATCGTTAGAACCGTCTTAATTGTCCGCTGAACATAGGCTACGTGACGTTGCACAAAACTCGATACGGCGCCCTCTAGTGGACAAAAAGTAATGTGTTAAAAATAAAAATTGAGATAAATACGCCATGTTTGGTATCATTTGAAAGGGCTTCACTTGTACATTTCCAAAATATTGCTCAAATTTAAAGCGACGCCCTCTAGCGGACAAAAGTCATGTGTTAAAATTAACACCAAAATTGTTTAAATAAAAAAAAGTAAAAAAACTAAAACCCGACTACGACAAAAAAAAAACGACGCTGAAAAAGTATGAAACAAGATTTTCATACTTCGAACAGAACAAAAGAAAAACCGTAATCACACGTTATAGGTACTAACCGAAACACTAATAACGTGTGACTACGGTTTTTCTTTTTGTTCTGTTCGAAGTATGAAAATCTTGTTTCATACTTTTTCAGCGTCGTTTTTTTTTTGTCGTAGTCGGGTATTAGTTTTTTTACTTTTTTTTTAAAATCCAAACCATAATAATTGTACAGATAACAATGAACTTATAATAGTACAAAGATTAATTAACTGAGATCAAATCAACAACAAGTAAGTTTTTGGTATCTTTGGTACCTATTACGTCTGCTATCAAAATAATATATTTTAAACATAGAAAACACAATCAGCATCTTCAAATATTAAACACAGTCACCCACAATAACCAAAAAAATCAACATTTTTGTAACTTTGAAGACGAACTACAAAATAACATTACTTCGAAAAAAATGTTGACAAAACCGGAGCTGGCTCCGGTTTTGGCTCTCAAAACCGGTTTTCAAAAATCGTTAAATTTTGGCCGATTTCCGGTTTTGCGCAAAACCGGAAAACCGGTTTTGCATGCCCTAGATACAACCTGACACTGACCTGAAAATTGCAAAAAACGTAAGAAAAATTGAATTTCGCGGGCTACAACTACCCATTCGCCTTAAGGTCAATTTATGCTTGCCCTTAATGGGGGGAGAATGTATAACTTTGTACGCACTGTGTCAACTTGGCACACTGTTTTTGAAATTAGTTCTCGATGCCTCGATAGATGGCGTTGTACGATTATTTAACTCGCGGTGTTAAGATTTTCCTTCGACACTATATAAGGTCTCTTTGGACTTAGTGAAATTTAGTCTTGCCAAATATACCGTTGGAACAGGGTTGTTGCGTTTTATTCAAAAACCTTCGGAGGGTGCATCCGAAGCCCTAAGCAGACCCTGGCTGGACATCATCAGGTCGAACAATATGAGTAAGTTGAGCAGCCGGAAACAAGGCTTTTTGGACTTGTTATACTATATGACAGTGTTGTCATGGCAAACAAACAAACATGACTTTTTAGAAGATGACCACAGAGTACTTTTTGATAGACTAAGATGACACACAAAACTTCACAAGTCACATTCGCTCGCTCGCTACTATTTTGTGCTGGTGTGAATGTTTTGTGCGCCCAAAGTTTTACGTGGATTTTTACAACGACCTGGCTTGCTTTTGGATTTCGAAGACTCCTACCTTTCTGAACGACTGTTGCTAGACTTGGACCTCGACGTTTCCTATATGCTTAGATTATTATTTTATTATTATTCTTATTGTTTATTATTATTCCTATTACCTATATGCTTAGATTCCGATAAGTGAGTCTCTAGAGTCTCCTGAGTTTTCTGTGACTACTGAGTTTAATTAAAACTGACCGAGTATCTACACTTGAAACTGTCATTAGGTCTATGATCAGTGGGTAAATCATTGAACTAAACAAACTTCAACAAGTAGTTATTTATCATGTTTGAAGTCATTACAAAGCATAATTAGCAATATGTTATGCATGCAATAAACATTTATGCGTTAAAATAGTAATAGAGGTAAAATAACCTGTTAAAGTACAAACATTAATGCACTTAACCTCACTTTTACAAAAATTAAGTTTTCTCTTTAACCCCATTGTAATTATTTTTTATTTATTTTTTTAACAAAACTCATAATATTCCCTATGAAAACATGCCACTTATTTCTGTGGAAACTGAAAAAGTTTAATGCCAGCGTTCTATGAACTTCTGCCATTCTCCTTTCCAGTAAATTGGAAATATATACTGATTGTTATAAAACAAAATATCTTACCAAATCCAATTTGATTGTTCGATGTTATATTTGTAGGACATTTAATATCATACTTTAGAAACATATTTTTAAAGCATTTGAGCAAATGCGGAGTATCGAAAATGGTAACTACTTCTCGATTATGTAACAGAATATATGGCTTCTCTACAGATGCTCCCAAAATACTTAGAGCTCTCTTATTCACACCATCCATATCGCACACTGAAGCTGAAATATTGATTCCAGAGTCAAAACAATGTTGCAGAACCTGAAATGATTAACATGAATCAATATGGTACAAAAATAACTGCTACATATCTTGAAAAAATAAAAAATAAAAGATCATAATGCTTACCTTCTTTATAAGAACTGACAGCCTATCTGCAGTCACAGATCCGCTAGAAAAATAGTAAGCAATTGGCTGCTTCAGCTTTTCCGAATTCCAGCAATCATAAAGACAAGGGCATGTGTTGCCATTTGTGGTGACCTGCCCTGCAATGAATGGTCTTGATACCCCTCAATCAAGTCTTCCTTCTTGTTATAAAACAATTTTTTTTTTATTGACATCTCGTCAAACATCAGGATATATTGGTTTTCTGATGGATTCTGTTCCTTTATTGTTTTATTCAAAACATTAAAAATTTGGTAATTAATACCAACAGTCATGTTGAACTTGTTTAATAATGTTTTTAGTGAACTGGGTGTTGGCAGGCAAATCACCCTTCTTAATATTTTGTAGCACCTAGTCACGTGACCTTTTATACAGCCTTAGCGCTATTATTTTAGAGTCCATATCCCATCTTAGACCTTTAGGTTTTTTCTTAAAGTTTTGCAACTCACCTTGCAGAAATAATGCAAAGGATGGGGATATTTTACATTTTAATACTTCATGTATCGATTCATTCTTGCTTAATACTTTCAGAAATGATTCATTCTTCAGATGCTTTACCGATTTTTGGAGCCTATTTATTTTTCTCATGTGATTTTTCATTTTCATCAACATATTTTTATCTTTTTTGGAAGTTACCAATGGATTTGTAGCAGCAATAGGGTTGGCCTTCTCAGTAATTTGCGGAATAGCACTAGCCTTGTGCGGATTAATGTTATCAGCCAGATTCTCACACAAAAGTTGGATTATTTTAGATGGACCAGCAACAGGCTCAAACACTTTCGGATTAGCTATTGTGTTTGGAATATTCTCACACAGTGGAAGTGGTTGTCTGGTTACTGATGGACCCGCATTAGGCTGAATCACATTCATTTGGTCCAAATTAGGGTCAGTGATCTGAAAATTGGAAAATATCAAATCATTATTTATGTAATGGTTCACAAAGCTGGCCAAATGTGTTCAAAAAAACATTAAATATAATTATTTTTTTAACCGACTTTAAAAAAGGAGGTTCTGTATTCGACCCGTATGTATGTATGTATGTATGTTTGTATGTCCGCGATTATCTCAAAAACTACTGAACCGATTTTGATCATTCTTTCATTAGTGTGATCTACGTACTTTCAGGAAGGTTTTAGTATATAATACATTAGGTAATTATTCTTGTGTACGAAGTTATATGCATAAATGTACTGCATCTCCGGCATTTCTATGCGAGTTTTGATGATTCTTCGAGTTGTGTCTTCAATTCTTCAATGCACTAGTGTTAATTGAATTTATGTGGGGTAGGTACAACTAAAAAGTGAAAAATAAAAACTTTTTTACAAAAAAAACAACCGACTTCAAAAAAAAAACACTACAAAGTGAAAAATAACTTTAATTTCGGAAGTCGGTGTCAAAAAACGAAAATGCGGAACCAAAGACACCGACTTCCGAAATTAAAGTTATTTTTCACTTTGTAGTTTTTTTTTTGAAGTCGGTTGTTTTTTTTTTGTAAAAAAGTTTTTTACAAATTAATGTTGCTATCACAATGAGTCACTAAGTAGCATCTTTGAAAATTACCACCATTTGTTACCACCATTGTTAAATATGGTCCGAACATTTATTTTAAGTAATATTTACTTTTGTCAAAAACTCAACGAAAAATTAAATAAATGTGCCTGTATATCGATTTTATTCAATTTCAAGCGGCCATTGTTGTTTACATCTTTGGCAAATTTAGAGTGGCAGGACCTTAGATAGTCTTTTTACATTAGCATGACAAAAGCAACACAAAAGAAGACTAATATGAATAATCAAAAGAAAGATTAATTAACCTGAATACATTCCTCATCTGGTGCTGCAGATTTGACTAGCCTATTTCCAGAATTATCGATGAATGATGATTTCTTAAAATGTTTAGTACATAACATTAAATGTCTAGAATGAAGCTTGTTTTGAAATTCTGGTGACGACTAAGAGTCATGAGGAAAACAGTATTTCGCCCATAATTCACACCTGTAAAATACATTGAGATAAATGAGCATTTATTTATAAATTTTGTGATGAGAGTTTTATGCCCTATCTAGTTCTATACTCAAGTAGTGATTTCTACATTTCATCCAACCATTAGGGTACCTACATTAAGTTAAAAGACATTGTGTCAAGTACACGAAAGGAGCCTCTTTAAGCTACAAGTGATTTCTATTTCTGTGTAATACACAGTTTTGCCTACCCGTTCGGGGATTATAACAGGCATGATAATAATTGTAATGATTTCTATGCTCCTGCCATTCTGCAATGTTTCTCTTATGGTATTATTTGCACATGTTTTTGAGTCGCTAAATGTGTGCCTTGGTTTTTTTTATATCAATGACTTACATGGCTACAGAGAGGACAAGCGGAGGATCTAGATTTTTCAAAACCAATTTTTGTTTACTTTAATTCATGGCTCATAAACAATTGGCATAAACAATTTGAAACTGTTTTTTTAATCATTTTACCATACGTACCTTATGCTTTTTGTTCTTCCAGGTTTAGGAAAACGATGCAAGGTGATGTTAGGATCCTGAGCAGGGGAACATCCACACTTGTAACATTTCCTTTCGTTTTCTTTCATGGTGAAAGAAAAAATTGAGTCTCTGTCTCTATAACACAATGCACAGCACTTATAGCTTCACATACAGTAACAAGCTGCCCACGTTCTCCAGATGTGACCTTAGACACTTGTTTGAGACCTCTACGTGCTACAATTTTTTTTGGCTTATGAACTGTAGTAATTCCAGTTTCGTCTACGTTCCAGATTTGGTCCGGCCCAAAACTAAATCTCTGTAATAAGCTCTTCAAATTCTCAAAGAAATTTCCAACATTGTGTCTATTAAAAGCTGTGGCGCGAGACAAACTGGTGGCTTCGGGTACACGCAATGACAAGTCTTTGTGACGATTCATAAAACCGTAAAACCAATTGTAAGTAGCTGTTTCCTGTTCAACCCATTGTGGTGGTATTTTTTTACTATTTTCAGAAGCATATTGAAATGCAAGGTCTCGTACATTCTTAGGAGTTAATCCATGGTACAATTTACTGGCCATTATTAAATAACTAACAAGATTTGTCTCTTCAGTTGACGAAAAAATTTGTGACTGGCAATAGTTTGGCGTGTAGTCAATATTTTCAGTCGTAGCATTTTTCTTCTTTCTGACATATCTTTTCAGTGTCATAACTGCTATCCCGTAACCTTTGGCAGTACCACGAATACTCTTAAGCGCAAAACACACAGAGAACGGGTGCGGGTTGGATCGTGTTCCGTCGCGTGAGACGCGCTATTCATTGTCTTCATACATAGCGCGGGCGCGGGTCAGTGGCGGCGGCGGCGGCGGGTCGGCGGCAGCGAGGCGGGTTTAGAGATGTTCATATCAAAAATATATCGATATTTTTTTCGATATAATATATCGTAGCATTCTATCGATACTTTGCGATATATTGTCCAAATATATCGATATTTTCGATATATCATAAGTAATTTGTTTGTATTTAACTATTCTTACAATATTAGATAGGGTTCAGGTTAATATGAGTAAAATCAGCTAGGATGAAGCAACGAATCAACTTTATTTATTAAAAATAAAACTTAATCAGATATTATTACTAAATAATCAGCTAGGATGAAGCAACGAATCAACTTTATTTATTAAAAATAAAACTTAATCAGATATTTTTTTAGTAATAATATTGGGATTTATAAATCCCAATATTTTTTCTCTAGACCTTGCAAAAACAAAATTTTATTCACTCTTTTGGCTTGCAGTCTGCTTCTCTGTTGAGATAGAACCTGTGCGGCTTTTGAAAAAAGCCTTTCAGATGGAACAGAGCTAGCCACCATAGTTAAATATTTAAATGCTATATTGTATAACTTTGGGAACTGTACTTTGTAATCTGCCCACACTTCTAATGGGTTTTCATTAAATCTACTAACTGGAGCCCTCAAATAAAGCGATAATTCATCTGATAGACTTTCGTCTGTTTTATTCGTTTTCCAATTCCGTTGGACCAGTTTATGGTGATCACTCCAGAGGCTATAATCCGACAGGCTAATTTTATCGGAATTGTCCGAGTCAGATTCTGTCGCAGTACATAATTCATCCTGCTGATTTTTTTTAATGATATCTTTAATTTTACTAACGGCATTTGCGCAGGCCAACGGATCTTCAAAATGAAGTTTTTTAAATCTCGGGTCCAATATTGTTGCAATAGCTAATGATGATACCTGTTCGATGGCACCCATTCGTTTGTTAATCTCGGTAAGAGTGCGTTTTTGTACCTCCTTGATTAAAGGTTCTTCAATATTTAGGTTTTTCAGTTTTGATACCATGCAGTGCACTAATGGAATGACCTTGCTGCTAGAGCAATATTTATCGCCAGATATTTCCTTAGTCGCTGCTTCCAGTGGGCGTAATATGTTAAGAAGTGATGTTAACATTGTCAACTCCATACCAGTTAACATCGGCGGTGCTGTCTTATGACGAATCAAAATTTCGCTTACAGCATTTTTTAAATCAAGAAAACGTACAATCATATAGTACGTGCTATTCCAACGTGTAGGGACGTCCTGAATTAGTTTTGTGTCAGCTTTAACTGATTTACGCAACTCGTCACTTGCCACACAACTTTGTTTAAAAAAAGTAACAACATTTTTTACTTTCGTTAATATTAACTGTAATTCTGGAATTCCCAAAACATGTTGAGCGACTAAATTAAGTGTATGTGCAAAGCATGGGATATGGTTTCTTTTCCCAAAAGCAATTTCAACAGCCTTCACCATATTTGCAGCATTATCGGTTACCACTGCTGTGACTTTATCAGTATTGAATCCCCACTCTTCACATGTGTTAGTGAGCATTTGTGCAATATATTCGGAAGTATGTCTTTCATCTAAGTGGTACACACCCAAAGTTACAGAGTGAAATTCTATTTGGATGCCAAAATGAGCAGTTACTACTAGGTAACTTCTCATTTGTAGGTCTGACCAAATGTCACTTGTTAAGGTAAGATCTTCTACATTGCATAATTTATTTTTCATAATTCTTGATAATACGTCATACTTTTCGTCTAACCAGCGTGTCACAGTGGTTCTGCTGGGAATCTTATAATGAGGTGCTGTAACTTTCAAAAGATTCTTGAAACCTTCATTTTCGACTAATGAAAAAGGGTGATTGTCTTTACTGATCATGAACATTATTGCATTATTAATTCTTTTAGTTTTGTCACCAGTAGAGGTATACGCGTATATTTCTCCAAAACTACTTTCAATTGACCTCTGGCGTTTAAAATGTAATCGTCTATCATAATCAATCTTGTGATCAGTTTGAAAATTGTTAGTACTTATCTGGTTAGTATCCATTGGCGACGACGTTGAAGTTGAAGGCGACAGTTGATGTTCGTTTACGGTAGGTTCCGATATCGTGATATTATCTTGTTTTGAAGTACTAGGGATAGGGTTTAACAAATCTGAATATGAATCTTTTGTACCAGCAGCAGTATTTTTATTTTGGAAAACTTCCAAGTAGACAGCTTTATGAATATTTTTAATATGTGCCATTGCATTGGAGGTATTGCCAGCCGTTTTAACATTTTTTTGACATAGCTTGCATCGGATAGTTTTGTCGTCATTTTTTTCATAATATTTCCAAACAACACTTTTTTTATTAGGAGCCATGTTGAAAGAAACTCTAATTTCTGAAAAGAAAAAGAGAACAGCGTGAGAAAGCAGGAAGAAACAGACACCAAAAATTAATGACAAGTTGAAATGAAAAAAAAATCCATCGAAATAAATTTAATAGACTGTGTCCCATCCCTAATACTCTTATAAACAAAATGGTCAATGTCTTCGCCTGTCCTAGACAATGGACGAATTTTATTACTACTACTACAAAATGGTCAATTGATAACAAGTTAATTAAAACTACATATTGGGGAATTTAACATAAATACTAAAATTATTCGATAGCGCTTTTAAATCACGTTACTTATACTTACTGTAAGAATCGTAAACGGTGATAAACGAAACAGATAATGATTGTCACAGCTTGCTTCTTATATACAAATAGTAGCTTTTTCTATATATGGTTATACACACTAACAGTATTTAGATTTCGAACTTTATTAAACAAAACACAACTTTTATTTATAGGTTATTTTGTACTGAGACCGAACGAAGCGACAAGCGGGCGATTTACAGGCCGGCCACAGACACAAAACAGAGTCACAGACCACAGATTATAGTTTATAGTGCTGCACTACCGCCGTCACGGAGAATACTTAGTATTTCTGTCATTGACATAGGCTTATTCATTATCCACCAACTTACTGGTTAATTTCACACTGGTGTTAACACAGCGTAAATAAAGCAATCAATATGAAAAAAGCGGCCAAGTGCGAGTCGGACTCGCCCATGAAGGGTTCCGTAGCAGCAAGTAACATAATATAAAAGTTCTTGTAGTTCGTTGTAACTTTGTGAAAGGTAAATTGCGGTTTTCGATTTATGACGTATTAAAAAAAAAACTACTTACTAGATCTCGTTCAAACCAATTTTCGGTGGTAGTTTACATGGTAATGTACATTATATATATTTTTTTAATTTTATCATTCTCTTATTTTAGAAGTTAGAGGGGGGGGGACACACATTTTACCACTTTGGAAGTGTCTCTCGCGCAAACTATTCAGTTCAGAAAAAAATAATATTAGAAACCTCAATATCATTTTTGAAGACCTATCCATAGATACCCCACACGTACAGGTTTGATGAAAAAAAAATTTTGGAGTTTCAGTTGTAAGTATGGGGAACCCCAAAATTTATTGTTTTTTTTCTATTTTTGTGTGAAAATCTTACTGCGGTTCACAGAATACATCTACTTACCAAGTTTCAACAGTATAGTTCTTATAGTTTCGGAAAAAAGTGGCTGTGACATACGGACGGACGGACAGACAGACAGACAGACAGACATGACGAATCCATAAGGGTTCCGTTTTTTGCCATTTGGCTACGGAACCCTAAAAAGGTATTCCATACCTTTTTCATTGTGATTTTAATTTCTCACGATATTTGGTATATCGAATGAAATATATCGATTGTACATTCAATACTAGGTGATTCGATAATATCGGGTTGAAGCGATATATCGCGTGTAAAAGAAAACGGGGCTCTATAATAAATTGAATCTCACAGACTTATAGTAAATCTATATTAGAAATGGGAATTGAACCCATTTCTGGCTAACCTAACGGAACCTAGTAACAGGGTACATTTTGTAAGAAAGAAATAAAAACCTGATAGCATTTTAACTATATCATTATATTTGTTTAACCAACAATATCACACGAGTTACATACTTTGGTACACATTTATACGGGACAGAACCTTAGATGTTATTCTATAATAAAAATAGATACAAATCTTATACTTAGATTTTAGGTCAATACCTAATAACAAGGGTGATACCCTATAGTTACATTTTACACAGAAGTTATATAGAATGGCTAAAGAACATAGTTTTAGAAAAAGTAAATACTCATCTTTACAGAATTTGTGCAGAACTTCTGCTTCACAAGTCACGAAGCACTTTTTCTTAGGTGTGATATCCGCGGGAAACTTCTGGCAACTTAATATGGCGGACATAGGACCCTGGGTTTAGAGTCTGTACCGCCGGACAGTTAGCACAGCAAGTCCGTGGATAATTTGGGCCAGAGCTTCCGCAGTACAGCGTACCAGCTCTCTTGTGGCTTGCCAGCCAGAGTTTCCACGTCAGTGTACTGTCTCCTTGTGGCGAGGATATCTTTGGCAGCTTAATAATTACGGCAGACACCAGAGGGTCTTTCCGTTCGACAGCTAGCACAAAGAATCCCCCGATCTTTGTTGTGGAATTCGCGACGCCCCCGTTAGGGGGCGTGGCGAGCGACTCCAGGGCTTCGCCCCCCGGTCGCAGAAATCTATGCGGCGGCCCGCCAATACGGGCCTCTCGATTTGTTGGCTACAGTGGCCTGTGGAAATTGTGGGCATGCGTAAGTTACGCATGCCCATGTGAGTGATTGCAGTGAGTTTTTCTGTAGGCGCGCCGCGACGCTGTTATACAGCGCCGCTTTCTTCACGACACCTAGGCGGTCTGTCCCCGCCAGGTGAGACCCCCAGTTGCCTGGGGGAGGCCCGGCGAGAGACGACCAGCGACTAAGGTGCCGACTCGACGCTACTACAGAATATAGGTGTGTTGCTCCCGCCCGCCCCGCTTCCAGAGCTAGCCGGTCACGGTCCGGGCTAAGGAGCAGTCATGTGTGTGTGAGCGGTATTGTGTTGTGTAACACCGCTCAGTGTCTACGTGCCCGCAGCCCGCACTGCGCGGTCACGTGTGAGTTTGGGTGTCTGTGGAGTAATGAGTGGCTGCGCTCGCTGCGTAACGTGCCTATATTAACCTAGCACACGCTACGCAACGAATGTGTGTACAGTGTGGAGTTCAGTTGTTTCGAGTGAGCCGCGTGTAACCTGGGTGCGGCTCACTCGAGGTGTCAATCCGGTGCGATGGGGTCGTCGTCCGCTACCAGGTCGCGGGGCAGGGGTCTCGCGTCAGGGGGGCGCGCATGCCAGGGCGCAATGTCCTTGACCTGGGGCCAAGTACATGCGTCGGCACGCGCGAACATTCCTTTCGCGAGTTGCCGCACAAACTCATCCAGGCTCTCAATCCCGAGGTCTCTCTGGATGATGTCGTTCCTCACAAAGCGAGGGGCGTCGACTATCGCCCGCAGCGCAAGACTCTGTTGCGCGCGGAGCAGCTTGCGGTTCGTCTCGCTTGTGAGGGCGAACCATGCAGGAGCGGCGTACGTCAAGATTGGGCGCACGTACAACTTGTACACGCCCAACTTGACGCGCGCCGGGATTCGGGACGAGAGCACTGGCTTGAGCAGGTGGCGGGCTACCCTACCCCGTGCGGCGACCGAGCGGACGTGTGGCCCCATCGTGAGCCGACGATCTATGGTGACCCCTAGGTACTTGACCTGGGGCGACCACGCGACGTCGGCTCCTTGTAGTTTCAAGGGTGGCGGGAGGGGCGCTGATCCGGTGATCATCGCCTGCGTCTTACCCACGTTCACCGACAGCCGCCACTTGGACAACCAGTCGGGAAGGAGCTCCAGGGCGCGCTGCATTTTGACCGCCGCGTACTTCGCGTTAAGCGAAGTAGTGGTGTACGCGGCGTCGTCAGCATACAGCGCGAGCGTCGCTTCCTGTGTAGTGGGGATGTCGTCCGTGTATCGTGAGTAACACGCCGGCGACACGCAGCTGCCCTGCGGCACACCCGCCAAGACGGGATGTGCGCTTGACAGCGCTCCGTCGACCACCACCCTGAAGGACCTGTGGGACAGAAAAGAGGAGACCACCTGTACGACGCGACGGGGCGCGCCTGACGTGGCCAGTTTGTGTATCAGGCCCTCGTGCCATACACGGTCGAAGGCCTTCTCCATGTCGAGGAATACTGCTACTGCGTACTCCTTCCTGTTGTGAGCAGCTGTGAGGTGGTGCAGTACCCTCGACAGCTGGAGCGTCGTGCTATGTTCCGCCCGAAAACCAAATTGTTCCGGACGCGGCGTGATGTGCGGCTGGAGGTGTCGCAGCAGGAGTGCTTCGAACACCTTGGAGACTGAGGGCAGCAGCGTGATTGGCCGATAGCTCTCCGGCTTCAGTATGTCCTTCCCCGCCTTGGGCAGCATTATGACGCGCCCTTCCTTCCACGAGGCGGGAAAGGCCCCCGTGCGCAGTATCGCTGTAAACAGGCGCGCCAGCGCTGCTACCATACGGTAGGGCAGGCGGCGCAGCACTGCGTTTGTGATACCGTCGGCACCGGGGGCCTTCCTGGGCTTCGTCTTAAGGATGGCGCGTCTAACTGCGCCAGGCGAGAAGAAGACGGGGTCCTCATCGGGAGCTATCGGCGTTGCGAAGTAGTCTCCCAGGTGTTTCTCGACTGCTGCGACATGGTCGGTGTCGCCGGTCGGGTTGGGGCGGAACTGACGCTCCAGGTGTTCGGCGAAGACCTCCGCCCGGTCCTCCGCTACATATTTCAGCGCCCCGTCGCTATTTAGCAGCGGTCGTACCGGGGCTGGGGTATTCGTCAGCTGGCGGCACAACTTGTGCAAAGATGGCCAGCTGTCTGCGGCTGCATCTATTCGATCCTCCCAGCCCGCGTTGGTGAGCGCCTGTAACTCGGCCTTCACCTTCTCCGCGAGACGGTTAAGCTGCGTCTTGAGTGTGGGACATCTCTGTTGTTGCCACTGCTTGCGTAGGCGCCTCTTCTCGGCGATCATCGAGTAGATACGCGCCGGCAGGGGCGGCAATAGCACTCTCCCCTGCGGCTGCGTGCTCGTCGCCGTTTCCAAGGCGCTTTTGATGCAAGCAGTGATGTCCTCCGCCGTCTGGTCTACGTCCGCGGAACAAGTAATAGGCCGAGTCGGCGTGGTGGTCTCCACTCTGTCCGCAAAAATGGTCCAATCCGTGGATCGACGTGGCGCTAGGGGCTTCAGTCGGGTCGGCATACCCGATAGGACGACGAGCACTGGATGATGGTCCGACTGTAGCTCGTCGTCAATCACTTGTTGCGTGATCTGGCAGTGTAGCCCTCGGTGGACTACGATGTCCAGCACGTCCGGCATGTACCGTGCGGCATCTGGATAGTGGGTCGGCGTTTCTGGGCCGGACACCGTGTACCCGAAGGCTTCCGCGTCCGCGAAGAGCCGCCTTCCCTCGGTGTTGAATACGTTTGAATTCCACGCTGGGTGTTTGCAATTAAAGTCACCGGCGAGGATGGTCGCGTTGCCACTTGTTGGCTCCAATAGGGCCCGCATCTCCCTAAGGTCTATGCGGGCGCTGGGCGGCTTGTATGCTGCGTAGATGTTGACATCCTCGCCGGCGATATGCAGCTGGATACCCAGCGCGTAAAAAGTGTCGTTCGGCGGCACGGGGAGCTCTTGATGGACGACTCTTCGCCTCACTAGTACTGCCAGACCACGGTACCTCATGTGAGCCGACCTTTCATCCTTCCTGTAGACGTGGTATCCCGGAACCCTGACCCTATCTTCGGGTCCCAGGATCGTCTCACTTATTAGCGCCACGTCGATGTCTTGTTCCCTCAGGAGATGGCGGAGGGGGGCGACCTTTCCCCTAAGGCCGCGGGCGTTCCAGTGGATCACCCTTAATGGCCTAGCCATGGTACAAGGTTAGTAGCGTGGCCAGGCCATCAAGGATGACCGTCTCGATGTCATGACCCTGCCTAATCGCCTTAATCAAGTCCATCAGGAGCTTTATGGCGCAGGTCGTGAATTCTTTTTTAGTCTCGGTCTTAGATTCAGCATTATGCTGTTTAGCGCCAGAGGCGCCGCGGCTCGCAATTCTTGCGAACTGTTTTGTTTTTTGTTCCGCGTTCTGCCGCGGCGCCGCGCCGGCGCTAGTTGTAGCTTCGGCGTTTTCTACGACCTGCGCCCCGCTTTCGGCAGGGTCGGCCTTAGGGTTCTCCTCCTGGGTCGCCTGGGGGGGGGTGGTTTTGGGTTTCTTCCCTTTTCCCTTCCCCCCGCGTCTCTTCTTCCTCCGCTTTGAGGAGGTGGCTTGGGTGGGCCCGTTGGCTGCCGCCATGAGCGTGGCGCTCTGGGCCTCTTCCTCCACCATTTGCGGCCTCTCGATGGCCGCTTGAGGCCGGCGCGCGGTGGTCGTGATGGCGGCAGTCCCCGCTCGCTTGTTCCGGGTCTCCGCCTGGAACACGGGGCACTTGTTGTTGCACGCGGGGTGCGGGCCACCGCAGTTGACGCAGGTGGCCGGCTCCTCCCGCGGGCGCGGGCAGTCACGTGCCACGTGTTCGCCTCCGCATCGGACACAAGCGAGCGGGCGGTGACACTGGTGCGAGCTGTGCCTAAACTTCTGACACCGGTGGCACTGGGCGGGCCCACGTTTGCCCCGCCAAGCCTCGATCTTGACACCCCGCATGTACATGAACACGGTGGTGTCGAAGATTGCCCGGGCGTCAGGTGTCCTCTTTAGTATGGCGTGAAATACGCAGCCGGGTCTTCCTTGTGCGCCCTTAATGTGGCGCACGTACTCCGGCTGGTACCCCAACGCCCGGAGTTCCTCCTCTATCTCCTGGGGGTCGGTGTCCGCTGGCAGCCCCCTGATGGCGATCTTCATACTCCGTTCCGCTGGTAGGGAGTAGGCGAACCATGAGACGCCACTCTCCTTCTCCAGGCCCGTCAGATACCTCTGGACCAGCCGGTACTCGTCCTCGGTGTCGGGGGTAAAGCGTACCCCGGACCCGTAGGGCGAGCGTTAGGCGGCCGGCCCAGTTTGGCAGCGAGGGCCCGGAAATGGACGGCCCAGTTCGGCAGCTTCTCCACTACCAGCGGTGGGTAGCGCAGCTTCTTTTTCTTGTTCCCCGGCTTCTGCTCCGTTGACGTCGGGGCGCCGGGGGTGGCCTCAGGGGGAGCAGTATCTGTGGAGGGGGCAGGGGGTGGGTTAGGCACACTTACCCCTGCCGTTGATGGTGATGGCGACTGCGGCGGCGGCGGCGGCGTGCGCCGCGCCACGTCGGCGAAGGTGGGCGAAACGGGCGTAGCCCGACCCCGCGGCGCGCGTTCGCGCTGTGGCCGCGGCGGGTCCAGGCAGTACCGCTTCGCCTCCTCCTCGTCTGCGGTTTCGTCGGTGCTCCTTCGGCGCCGCTGGGGTCTGGGCTCGAGTTGAAACTCGAACCCGAAACCGGGCGGCGGCGGTATTGGTGTAG
Source organism: Amphipoea lucens (assembly GCA_947508005.1). Lineage (NCBI taxonomy): Eukaryota > Metazoa > Arthropoda > Insecta > Lepidoptera > Noctuidae > Amphipoea > Amphipoea lucens. The sequence continues at coordinate 12,713,349 of OX382375.1, forward strand.
ATGGCGCCGGAGTTTGCGGCGCGGAGGCAGCTCCTCCCTCGGAGGGCCAACGCCCGGATCGCGGGGACGTATCTCGCGACACGTCGGCGCGACCGGACGCGGCCGAGTCCATAGATGCCAGCGACATGCTCGACCCCACGCGTGAGGAGCATGCCGACAGCATTGCTGGCGAGTCGAGGGCGGAGGCCCTGGGGGGCGCCGGTGAGTCCGGCGCCTGCGACTGTAGTGCCGACCGCTCCCGCTCAGCCATCGCCGGTCCCGCCAGCGAGAGGCGGGGGCCGGGTGCGGCGGTGCGCGGAGCTGGCACGGCTTGTTTTGGCGTCGCCGCCGGCGCAGCCCCGGAGGGCGCGGGCGGAGACGCGAAGCTTGGCGGCGCGGCGGGGCGCGCCGGGGGTGCGCGGGGACGCGCGGGTGGTGCGGGTGCGTGCGCGGGCAGCGCGGGTTGCGCTTGCTGTGCGGCGGCACGCATGGTCGGCGCGGTAGTGCGCGCGGGCGCAGTCGTGCGCATGGGCGCAGGTACGCGCGCGGGCGGTACTGCGGGGCGCGCTTGCGGCGCGCGGCCAGGGTTCGCGGCAGGCCCCGGGGCCTGTATGGGCACCGGGCGGAACGCGGTTGGGCGGATCGGAACGGCGTGCTGCCGGCTCGTCGACGGCGTCGGCGCAACGCGCGCAGGCGCCGATGACGTCGGTGGGCTGGCTGCTACTGCGGCTCCCGTACCCCCCCCTCTTCTTTCCTCCTCCTTCTTATTGGTTTTGAGTCCGGCCGTCGGCGCACCGGACGACGCCTTGCCGATGTTCGGCATGGACGCCGTCCGATCCAGCGTCGGACGGAGCTCCTCGGACCCGGCATCGCGGCCCAGAGAGCCGCGCTTGCCGGGGTTTGACATCCCGGGGGATGTGTCCTCCGCGACCGCTGCGGCGGGGGTCCGCCGGGATGTGAGTGAACTTAGCAGATCATTGTCCAGCAGATCAACAAAAAACATGAGTTCTATTCGCATGCAGCTGAGTTCTACAGTTCCTGATACTTTTTAGAAATAGTTCTGGCGTTTTTACATAAAAAAAATCAAATGTCAAAATGATCTGCCAACTTCACGTAGCAGATCATTTTGTAGCAGATCAAAAACAAATGTGAGTTCTGTCGCATGGGGCTGAGTTCTACAGTTCCTGATACTTTTTAGAAATAGTTCTGGCGTTTTTACCCTTAAAAAAGGCAATTGGCAAAATAAAACGTATCAAAAACAAATGTGAGTTCTTTCGCATGCAGCTGAGTTTTACAGTTCCTGATACTATTCAGAAATAGTTCTGAACTCACGTCCACTTTTGTGAAAGGCTAGAACTCTTTCGTTTATCATAGATTCGCATCAGACCTGCAATCTAAAACTCGATTCGAATCCAGAACTCACGTTCGAGTGCCAGCAGATCATGGTAGAACGTAAAAAAGTCGAAAAATATTTTTTTCATCCTTTCCAATTACTGTGAAAGGCGAGAACTCTTTTGTTTATCATAGATTCGCATCAGACCTGCAATCTTAAACTCAATTCGAATCTAGAACTCACGTTCGAGTGCCAGCAGATCATGGTAGAACGTCACAAAGTCGAAAAATATTTTTTTCATCCTTTCCAATTATTGTGAAAGGCTAGAACTCTTTCGTTTATCATAAATTCGCATCAGACCTGCAATCTAAAACTCGATTCGAATCCAGAACTCACGTTCGAGTGCCAGCTGAGCAGATCATGGTAGAAAGTTAAAATGTCGAAAAATATTCTTTTCATCCTTTCCAATTATTGTGAAAGGCTAGAACTCTTTCGTTTATCATAAATTCGCATCAGACCTGCAATCTAAAACTCGATTCGAATCCAGAACTCACGTTCGAGTGCCAGCTGAGCAGATCATGGTAGAAAGTTAAAATGTCGAAAAATATTCTTTTCATCCTTTCCAATTACTGTGAAAGGCTAGAACTCCTTCGTTTATCATAGATTCGCATCAGACCTGCAATCTAAAACTCGATTCGAATCCAGAACTCACGTTCGAGTGCCAGCAGATCATGGTAGAAAATTAAAATGTCGAAAATTATTTTTTTATTTTTTCCAATTATTGTGAAAGGCTAGAACTCTTTCGTTTATCATAGATTCACATCAGACCTGCAATCTAAAACTCGATTCGAATCCAGAACTCACGTTCGAGTGCCAGCAGATCATGGTAGAACGTCAAAAAGTCGAAAAATATTTTTTTCATCCTTTCCAATTACTGTGAAAGGCTAGAACTCTTTCGTTTATAATAGATTCACATCAGACCTGCAATCTAAAACTCGATTCGAATCCAGAACTCACGTTCGAGTGTCAGCAGATCATGGTAGAACGTAAAAAATTCGAAAAATATTTTTTTCATCCTTTCCAATTACTGTGAAAGGCTAGAACTCTTTCGTTTATCATAGATTCACATCAGACCTGCAATCTAAAACTCGATTCGAATCCAGAACTCACGTTCGAGTGCCAGCAGATCATGGTAGAACGTCAAAAAGTCAAAAATATTTTTTTCATCCTTTCCAATTACTGTGAAAGGCTAGAACTCTTTCGTTTATAATAGATACACATCAGACCTGCAATCTTAAACTCGATTCGAATCCAGAACTCACGTTCGAGTGTTAGCAGATCATGGTAGAACGTAAAAAAGTCGAAAAATATTTTTTTCATCCTTTCCAATTACTGTGAAAGGCTAGAACTCTTTCGTTTATAATAGATTCACATCAGACCTGCAATCTAAAACTCGATTCGAATCCAGAACTCACGTTCGAGTGTCAGCAGATCATGGTAGAACGTAAAAAATTCGAAAAATATTTTTTTATTTTTTCCAATTATTGTGAAAGGCTAGAACTCTTTCGTTTATCATAGATTCGCATCAGACCTGCAATCTAAAACTCGATTCGAATCCAGAACTCACGTTCGAGTGCCAGCAGATCATGGTAGAACGTCAAAAAGTCGAAAATTATTTTTTTATTTTTTCCAATTATTGTGAAAGGCTAGAACTCTTTCGTTTATCATATATTCACATCAGACCTGCAATCTAAAACTCGATTCGAATCCAGAACTCACGTTCGAGTGCCAGCAGATCATGGTAGAACGTCAAAAAGTCGAAAAATATTTTTTTCATCCTTTCCAATTACTGTGAAAGGCTAGAACTCTTTCGTTTATAATAGATTCACATCAGACCTGCAATCTAAAACTCGATTCGAATCCAGAACTCACGTTCGAGTGTCAGCAGATCATGGTAGAACGTAAAAAATTCGAAAAATATTTTTTTCATCCTTTCCAATTACTGTGAAAGGCTAGAACTCTTTCGTTTATCATAGATTCACATCAGACCTGCAATCTAAAACTCGATTCGAATCCAGAACTCACGTTCGAGTGCCAGCAGATCATGGTAGAACGACAAAAAGTAGAAAAAAATTTTTTTCATCCTTTCCAATTACTGTGAAAGGCTAGAACTCTTTAGTTTATCATAGATTCGCATCAGAACTGCAATCTTAAACTCGATCTGAATCCAGAACTCACGTTCGAGTGCCAGCAGATCATGGTAGAAAATTAAAATGTCGAAAAATATTTTTTTCATCCTTTCCAATTACTGTGAAAGGCTAGAACTCTTTCGTTTATAATAGATTCACATCAGACCTGCAATCTAAAACTCGATTCGAATCCAGAACTCACGTTCGAGTGTCAGCAGATCATGGTAGAACGTAAAAAATTCGAAAAATATTTTTTTATTTTTTCCAATTATTGTGAAAGGCTAGAACTCCTTCGTTTATCATAGATTCGCATCAGACCTGCAATCTAAAACTCGATTCGAATCCAGAACTCACGTTCGAGTGCCAGCAGATCATGATAGAACGTCAAAAAGTCGAAAATTATTTTTTTATTTTTTCCAATTATTGTGAAAGGCTAGAACTCTTTCGTTTATCATATATTCACATCAGACCTGCAATCTAAAACTCGATTCGAATCCAGAACTCACGTTCGAGTGCCAGCAGATCATGGTAGAACGTCAAAAAGTCGAAAAATATTTTTTTCATCCTTTCCAATTACTGTGAAAGGCTAGAACTCTTTCGTTTATCATAGATTAACATCAGACCTGCAATCTAAAACTCGATTCGAATCCAGAACTCACGTTCGAGTGCCAGCAGATCATGGTAGAACGACAAAAAGTAGAAAAAATTTTTTTTCATCCTTTCCAATTACTGTGAAAGGCTAGAACTCTTTCGTTTATCATAGATTCACATCAGACCTGCAATCTAAAACTCGATTCGAATCCAGAACTCACGTTCGAGTGCCAGCAGATCATGGTAGAACGTCAAAAAGTCAAAAATATTTTTTTCATCCTTTCCAATTACTGTGAAAGGCTAGAACTCTTTCGTTTATAATAGATACACATCAGACCTGCAATCTTAAACTCGATTCGAATCCAGAACTCACGTTCGAGTGTTAGCAGATCATGGTAGAACGTAAAAAAGTCGAAAAATATTTTTTTCATCCTTTCCAATTACTGTGAAAGGCTAGAACTCTTTCGTTTATAATAGATTCACATCAGACCTGCAATCTAAAACTCGATTCGAATCCAGAACTCACGTTCGAGTGTCAGCAGATCATGGTAGAACGTAAAAAATTCGAAAAATATTTTTTTATTTTTTCCAATTATTGTGAAAGGCTAGAACTCTTTCGTTTATCATAGATTCGCATCAGACCTGCAATCTAAAACTCGATTCGAATCCAGAACTCACGTTCGAGTGCCAGCAGATCATGGTAGAACGTCAAAAAGTCGAAAATTATTTTTTTATTTTTTCCAATTATTGTGAAAGGCTAGAACTCTTTCGTTTATCATATATTCACATCAGACCTGCAATCTAAAACTCGATTCGAATCCAGAACTCACGTTCGAGTGTCAGCAGATCATGGTAGAACGTAAAAAATTCGAAAAATATTTTTTTCATCCTTTCCAATTACTGTGAAAGGCTAGAACTCTTTCGTTTATCATAGATTCAGATCAGACCTGCAATCTAAAACTCGATTCGAATCCAGAACTCACGTTCGAGTGCCAGCAGATCATGGTAGAACGACAAAAAGTAGAAAAAAATTTTTTTCATCCTTTCCAATTACTGTGAAAGGCTAGAACTCTTTAGTTTATCATAGATTCGCATCAGAACTGCAATCTTAAACTCGATCTGAATCCAGAACTCACGTTCGAGTGCCAGCAGATCATGGTAGAAAGTTAAAATGTCGAAAAATATTTTTTTCATCCTTTCCAAATACTGTGAAAGGCTAGAACTCTTTAGTTTATCATAGATTCGCATCAGAACTGCAATCTAAAACTCGATCTGAATCCAGAACTCACGTTCGAGTGCCAGCAGATCATGGTAGAACGTCAAAAAGTAGAAAAATATTTTTTTCATCCTTTCCAATTACTGTGAAAGGCTAGAACTCTTTCGTTTATAATAGATACACATCAGACCTGCAATCTAAAACTCGATTCGAATCCAGAACTCACGTTCGAGTGTCAGCAGATCATGGTAGAAAGTTAAAATGTCGAAAAATATTTTTTTCATCCTTTCCAATTATTAGGTAAATATATTCGTCCACGACTTCGAGTGTAGCGTCTCCGATCTTCATGAGAGTGGGTGTTACATGGGCATTTGACATGACCTTCGTTTTGTCCATGAGACCCACTCTTTCAGAGGCTCTACTGAGGTCATCGAGCATTGTACTGAGGTCCTCCATAGTTTTAGCCATGACTACTATATCGTCGGCAAACCGAAGGTGAGTTATAAACTCGCCATTGATGTTAATGCCAGCTCCTTTCCAGTCCAGAACCTTGAAGACATCCTCCAGAGCAGCGGTGAACAGTTTCGGAGAGATAACGTCTCCCTGTCTCGCACCTCGCTGCAGAAGGATAGGTGTCGAGGTGTGGTCCTGGAGTCGAACTGACATAGTGGCGTTTTCGTACAGACACTTCAGCACCTCGATGTACCGATAGTCGATCTGGCACCGTTGAAGAGACTGCAGTACAGCCCATGTCTCGATCGAATCAAAGGCTTTCTCGTAGTCCACAAACAATTTCGAATTTCGAAAACAACAGAATTTCGCGTAAAGCAACTTTATCATACGGCGATTTAGCCGCCATTTTAAATCAAAATTTTATCTTCACTTATCTTATTAATTATCTCTGCCAGGAAGTTGCGAAATTTAATTACAATTTTATAAAACCCCCGAAAAAAAAACACATAACTCCAAAAAGAAAAAAAAATCTGAAATTTAAATGGCCTTTAAGTTTTACACAAGTTCTAGGTAATATTTTAATGCGAGCGTCGTTATTTATAATATTTAAACAAAGGAATTTAAAAGGTAGAATTTCGAGTAAATCGAGATTTTGGCGTTTTTGATTAGTGAAAATTACATTTTTTTAATTTTTTAAGCAAACAGATGGGTCGGGATAGTTGGAAAGGTAAGACAGAGCGTAATTACAATTAACTGCGCCGGAAACCGCCTCAAAATCCGTCTTCGTCATGCAAAGTTATTGTGGTTTGTGTTATTTGCTGAGTAGACGTTTGAAAAGGTTTTTCCGATTTTCAGAGCTAGATAGGTGTAAGTGGTGTCAAAACACGCGTCTGCGCGCAGCCTTATCGACAATCGAGTTTTTAGAGGTAGGTATAGAACAAATTTATGAATTTAAGTTACAAAAAAGTGATTCTATATATAGAAAATACGTAATTATATTATTTTGGGTGTTCTAACAGGAGAGACTGGTCTTGAAACGCTGTCCAAACTGAAAGTGTGGCAAGTAAGTAATTATTGATAATTAAACAAAGGAATAAAAAGGAAAAATTTCGAGTAAGTCGAGATTATAGTGTTTTTAATTAGTGAAAATTTCGAAAAATTAATAAAAATATTTTTTTTTAATTTTTTAAGAAAACAGATGGGTCGGTATAGTTGAAAAGGTAAGACAGAGCGTAATTACAATTAACTGCGCCGAAAACCGCTTCAAAATCCGTCTTCGTCGTGCAAAGTTATTGTGGTTTGTGTTATTTGCTGTACCGCTTAGGTGATTTTAGAACAAAAGACGTTTGAAAATGCTATTCCGAGTTTCGGAGCTAGACAGGCGAGTGTGGTATCAAAACACGCGTCTGCGCGCAACCTTATCGACAATCCAGTTTTTAGAGGTAGGTATAGAACAAATTTATGAATTTAAGTTACAAAAAAGTGATTCTATATATAGAAAATACGTAATTATATTATTTTAGGTGTTCTAACAGGAGAGACTGGTCGTGAAACGCTGTCCAAACTATTTATATAAATATGTTCTACCATGATCTGCTGGCACTCGAACGTGAGTTCTGGATTCGAATCGAGTTTTAGATTGCAGGTCTGATGTGTATCTATTATAAACGAAAGAGTTCTAGCCTTTCACAGTAATTGGAAAGGATGAAAAAAATATTTTTCGACATTTTAACTTTCTACCATGATCTGCTGGCACTCGAACGTGAGTTCTGGATTCAGATCGAGTTTTAGATTGCAGTTCTGATGCGAATCTATGATAAACTAAAGAGTTCTAGCCTTTCACAGTAATTGGAAAGGATGAAAAAAATATTTTTCTACTTTTTGACGTTCTACCATGATCTGCTGGCACTCGAACGTGAGTTCTGGATTCGAATCGAGTTTTAGATTGCAGGTCTGATGTGAATCTATGATAAACGAAAGAGTTCTAGCCTTTCACAGTAATTGGAAAGGATGAAAAAAATATTTTTCGAATTTTTTACGTTCTACCATGATCTGCTGACACTCGAACGTGAGTTCTGGATTCGAATCGAGTTTAAGATTGCAGGTCTGATGTGAATCTATTATAAACGAAAGAGTTCTAGCCTTTCACAGTAATTGGAAAGGACGAAAAAAATATTTTTCGACTTTTTGACGTTCTACCATGATCTGCTGGCACTCGAACGTGAGTTCTGGATTCGAATCGAGTTTTAGATTGCAGGTCTGATGTGAATCTATTATAAACGAAAGAGTTCTAGCCTTTCACAGTAATTGGAAAGGACGAAAAAAATATTTTTCGACTTTTTGACGTTCTACCATGATCTGCTGGCACTCGAACGTGAGTTCTGGATTCGAATCGAGTTTTAGATTGCAGGTCTGATGTGAATATATGATAAACGAAAGAGTTCTAGCCTTTCACAATAATTGGAAAAAATAAAAAAATAATTTTCGACTTTTTGACGTTCTACCATGATCTGCTGGCACTCGAACGTGAGTTCTGGATTCGAATCGAGTTTTAGATTGCAGGTCTGATGTGAGTCTATGATAAACGAAAGAGTTCTAGCCTTTCACAATAATTGGAAAAAATAAAAAAATAATTTACGACTTTTTGACGTTCTACCATGATCTGCTGGCACTCGAACGTGAGTTCTGGATTCGAATCGAGTTTTAGATTGCAGGTCTGATGTGAGTCTATGATAAACGAAAGAGTTGTAGCCTTTCACAGTAATTGGAAAGGATGAAAAAAATATTTTTCGAATTTTTTACGTTCTACCATGATCTGCTGACACTCGAACGTGAGTTCTGGATTCGAATCGAGTTTTAGATTGCAGGTCTGATGTGAATCTATTATAAACGAAAGAGTTCTAGCCTTTCACAGTAATTGGAAAGGATGAAAAAAATATTTTTGACTTTTTGACGTTCTACCATGATCTGCTGGCACTCGAACGTGAGTTCTGGATTCGAATCGAGTTTTAGATTGCAGGTCTGATGTGAATATATGATAAACGAAAGAGTTCTAGCCTTTCACAATAATTGGAAAAAATAAAAAAATAATTTTCGACTTTTTGACGTTCTACCATGATCTGCTGGCACTCGAACGTGAGTTCTGGATTCGAATCGAGTTTTAGATTGCAGGTCTGATGTGAGTCTATGATAAACGAAAGAGTTCTAGCCTTTCACAATAATTGGAAAAAATAAAAAAATAATTTACGACTTTTTGACGTTCTACCATGATCTGCTGGCACTCGAACGTGAGTTCTGGATTCGAATCGAGTTTTAGATTGTAGGTCTGATGTGAATCTATTATAAACGAAAGAGTTCTAGCCTTTCACAGTAATTGGAAAGGATGAAAAAAATATTTTTGACTTTTTGACGTTCTACCATGATCTGCTGGCACTCGAACGTGAGTTCTAGATTCGAATCGAGTTTTAGATTGCAGGTCTGATGTGAGTCTATGATAAACGAAAGAGTTCTAGCCTTTCACAGTAATTGGAAAGGATGAAAAAAATATTTTTCGAATTTTTTACGTTCTACCATGATCTGCTGACACTCGAACGTGAGTTCTGGATTCGAATCGAGTTTTAGATTGCAGGTCTGATGTGAATTTATTATAAACGAAAGAGTTCTAGCCTTTCACAGTAATTGGAAAGGATGAAAAAAATATTTTTGACTTTTTGACGTTCTACCATGATCTGCTGGCACTCGAACGTGAGTTCTGGATTCGAATCGAGTTTTAGATTGCAGGTCTGATGTGTATCTATTATAAACGAAAGAGTTCTAGCCTTTCACAGTAATTGGAAAGGATGAAAAAAATATTTTTCGAATTTTTTACGTTCTACCATGATCTGCTGACACTCGAACGTGAGTTCTGGATTCGAATCGAGTTTTAGATTGCAGGTCTGATGTGAATCTATTATAAACGAAAGAGTTCTAGCCTTTCACAGTAATTGGAAAGGATGAAAAAAATATTTTTGACTTTTTGACGTTCTACCATGATCTGCTGGCACTCGAACGTGAGTTCTGGATTCAGATCGAGTTTTAGATTGCAGTTCTGATGCGAATCTATGATAAACTAAAGAGTTCTAGCCTTTCACAGTAATTGGAAAGGATGAAAAAAATATTTTTCTACTTTTTGACGTTCTACCATGATCTGCTGGCACTCGAACGTGAGTTCTGGATTTGAATCGAGTTTTAGATTGCAGGTCTGATGTGAATCTATTATAAACGAAAGAGTTCTAGCCTTTCACAGTAATTGGAAAGGATGAAAAAAATATTTTTCGACATTTTAATTTTCTACCATGATCTGCTGGCACTCGAACGTGAGTTCTGGATTCGAATCGAGTTTTAGATTGCAGGTCTGATGTGAATCTATGATAAACGAAAGAGTTCTAGCCTTTCACAATAATTGGAAAAAATAAAAAAATAATTTTCGACTTTTTGACGTTCTACCATGATCTGCTGGCACTCGAACGTGAGTTCTGGATTCGAATCGAGTTTTAGATTGCAGGTCTGATGTGAGTCTATGATAAACGAAAGAGTTCTAGCCTTTCACAGTAATTGGAAAGGATGAAAAAAATATTTTTCGAATTTTTTACGTTCTACCATGATCTGCTGGCACTCGAACGTGAGTTCTGGATTCGAATCGAGTTTTAGATTGCAGGTCTGATGCGAATCTATGATAAACGAAAGAGTTCTATCCTTTCACAATAATTGGAAAGGATGAAAAAAATATTTTTCGACTTTTTGACGTTCTACCATGATCTGCTGGCACTCGAACGTGAGTTCTGGATTCGAATCGAGTTTTAGATTGCAGGTCTGATGTGTATCTATTATAAACGAAAGAGTTCTAGCCTTTCACAGTAATTGGAAAGGATGAAAAAAATATTTTTGACTTTTTGACGTTCTACCATGATCTGCTGGCACTCGAACGTGAGTTCTGGATTCAGATCGAGTTTTAGATTGCAGGTCTGATGCGAATCTATGATAAACGAAAGAGTTCTATCCTTTCACAATAATTAGAAAGGATGAAAAAAATATTTTTCGACTTTTTGACGTTCTACCATGATCTGCTGGCACTCGAACGTGAGTTCTGGATTCGAATCGAGTTTTAGATTGCAGGTCTGATGTGAATCTATTATAAACGAAAGAGTTCTAGCCTTTCACAGTAATTGGAAAGGATGAAAAAAATATTTTTGACTTTTTGACGTTCTACCATGATCTGCTGGCACTCGAACGTGAGTTCTGGATTCGAATCGAGTTTTAGATTGCAGGTCTGATGTGAGTCTATGATAAACGAAAGAGTTCTAGCCTTTCACAATAATTGGAAAAAATAAAAAAATAATTTACGACTTTTTGACGTTCTACCATGATCTGCTGGCACTCGAACGTGAGTTCTGGATTCGAATCGAGTTTTAGATTGTAGGTCTGATGTGAATCTATTATAAACGAAAGAGTTCTAGCCTTTCACAGTAATTGGAAAGGATGAAAAAAATATTTTTGACTTTTTGACGTTCTACCATGATCTGCTGGCACTCGAACGTGAGTTCTAGATTCGAATCGAGTTTTAGATTGCAGGTCTGATGTGAGTCTATGATAAACGAAAGAGTTCTAGCCTTTCACAGTAATTGGAAAGGATGAAAAAAATATTTTTCGAATTTTTTACGTTCTACCATGATCTGCTGACACTCGAACGTGAGTTCTGGATTCGAATCGAGTTTTAGATTGCAGGTCTGATGTGAATTTATTATAAACGAAAGAGTTCTAGCCTTTCACAGTAATTGGAAAGGATGAAAAAAATATTTTTGACTTTTTGACGTTCTACCATGATCTGCTGGCACTCGAACGTGAGTTCTGGATTCGAATCGAGTTTTAGATTGCAGGTCTGATGTGTATCTATTATAAACGAAAGAGTTCTAGCCTTTCACAGTAATTGGAAAGGATGAAAAAAATATTTTTCGAATTTTTTACGTTCTACCATGATCTGCTGACACTCGAACGTGAGTTCTGGATTCGAATCGAGTTTTAGATTGCAGGTCTGATGTGAATCTATTATAAACGAAAGAGTTCTAGCCTTTCACAGTAATTGGAAAGGATGAAAAAAATATTTTTGACTTTTTGACGTTCTACCATGATCTGCTGGCACTCGAACGTGAGTTCTGGATTCAGATCGAGTTTTAGATTGCAGTTCTGATGCGAATCTATGATAAACTAAAGAGTTCTAGCCTTTCACAGTAATTGGAAAGGATGAAAAAAATATTTTTCTACTTTTTGACGTTCTACCATGATCTGCTGGCACTCGAACGTGAGTTCTGGATTTGAATCGAGTTTTAGATTGCAGGTCTGATGTGAATCTATTATAAACGAAAGAGTTCTAGCCTTTCACAGTAATTGGAAAGGATGAAAAAAATATTTTTCGACATTTTAATTTTCTACCATGATCTGCTGGCACTCGAACGTGAGTTCTGGATTCGAATCGAGTTTTAGATTGCAGGTCTGATGTGAATCTATGATAAACGAAAGAGTTCTAGCCTTTCACAATAATTGGAAAAAATAAAAAAATAATTTTCGACTTTTTGACGTTCTACCATGATCTGCTGGCACTCGAACGTGAGTTCTGGATTCGAATCGAGTTTTAGATTGCAGGTCTGATGTGAGTCTATGATAAACGAAAGAGTTCTAGCCTTTCACAGTAATTGGAAAGGATGAAAAAAATATTTTTCGAATTTTTTACGTTCTACCATGATCTGCTGGCACTCGAACGTGAGTTCTAGATTCGAATTGAGTTTAAGATTGCAGGTCTGATGCGAATCTATGATAAACGAAAGAGTTCTAGCCTTTCACAGTAGTTTTATTTTGCCAATTGCCTTTTTTAAGGGTAAAAACGCCAGAACTATTTCTAAAAAGTATCAGGAACTGTAGAACTCAGCCCCATGCGACAGAACTCACATTTGTTTTTGATCTGCTACAAAATGATCTGCTACGTGAAGTTGGCAGATCATTTTGACATTTGATTTTTTTATGTAAAAACGCCAGAACTATTTCTAAAAAGTATCAGGAACTGTAGAACTCAGCTGCATGCGAATAGAACTCATGTTTTTTGTTGATCTGCTGGACAATGATCTGCTAAGTTCACTCACATTCCGCCGGGCAGCACGGTGGGCTCCCCTTGTGTTCGCCCGAGTGCCCTAGGGAGCTCGCGCAAACACAAGACGAGTCGGGTTAAAAATTGCGGTCCGCACGGCACTATTCACTACGCGTAGGTTGTACTGACAGTGAAGGTCACAGGCCAATCCTCCCCCGATCTATTGTTTACATGCCTTTTTTATAGTCTCAGAAAATCTCAATGGTTCCCACCTTTTTCGACCAATCACAGAGCGTCTCAAGTTTTGGCTAAATATCTAATATTATAGCTATTAATAAACAAAACTTATGTAATAGAACTAGTTTAAAACTTAATGGGATAGTTTAGCAATATAGCCATTGTATATTTGTAATCTCTTAAGTAATATCTGATGAGTTTTAGTATCTACCAATTGCAGCTCGCCATTACAGTTTTTTGGTTTAAAATCGTTTAGTAACAATTTGGTACATCGAAATTGCAATGTAAAATCTAAGAAATATTAAAGTATCATACCATTAATCATTACGTTATTAATTCGACACATTAACAAAAATAAACATTAGTTTTGATTACGCAAACTGCAAATCAAAACATTGGTTTGGACTCTAGTCTTTTAATTCATGACATTTCTTATTCTGCCTTATAAGACTACTTCTTTTAACTATTAAGATAAATTATTCTGTCTTTGAAATATAAATCTAGGAAGTGATAATTACATTTATTTTAAATCAGAATTCTTGTTTCACAAAATATTAATTTATGATGAGAATAGAATTTATAGATAAGAGATGGACCGTTCTCATAAGTCAACGTCACCTGTCTTGTGACAGCTGAAATTGTCTTTGTTATTTATGCATTGTGTTTACCAGTTTACGTTTTAGAAGTGATTATTGTTTTACAACATTAATTAACAACAGTTACTTTCCTATAAATGTGAACAATCTAACACGTGCATCTATCGATATTTTATGAAATATCGATTTATATCGTTCACTCCTAGGCGGGTTGGCCGATGCAGTGTGATTGAAAATGTCGGCGGATTCGGACACGGACGATGAGTTACTATTTCTACTTATTTTGAAAAGAAGAATTAGAAAACGGAAACGGATATGGGTTCATGAAATTAATATAAAAAGGCTAGAATATGGAGAATACCATCGCCTGTGTAAAGAATTGGAAACATATGAGGATCGGTTTTACAATTTTTTTCACATGTCAAAAGCAAGTTTTGAAGAGTTGCACGATAAACTGCGTACAAGAATATTCAAACTCGATACAAATTGGAGGTCAGCCATATCTACCAAAGAAAAACTCGCAGTATGTTTAAGGTAAGTAAGTTTTATTAATTAAGTAGGTATAAAAAAAAAAAAAAAAAAATAATAATAAAAAAAAATAATAAATTAAAAAAATATTTTTTAATATATGACGGAGAAGGCATGTGTGTCTCGTTATTATCAGCCATATTTTAACTAATGTGGGCGAAGTATGGGTATGTGTTGGTTATTGCGCAATAGAAAAACGGTTTGCAGTTCAAATTAGATTATAATTTCACGAACAATTTAATCACACTAGCAAATCACACACTATAGGTACACGATACAACCAGATACGGAACGCAGGACAGTTTCTGAGCGCATGTTGTTCGTCCGATCTCCAATGTCCAAGAAGCTCCACATCGTTCTGTCGCGCTGTTGTCGACCCCCCACGAACTCAGGCTAGACTCTGTCAAGCGCCGCCAGATGACGCTGGCGTTCCGAATAGTCAAACGAATGACCGGATGCGACACGGCCATCCTGCGATGCACACGTCCTCGTGTATTAATCTGTAAACAAACGTATCCGCAAAGTATCACATAGCTCGGTCACTCCTGACCTAACCCATAAAAATCAGTTAAAACTCTCTCTCTCAAAACTCTTTATTTCATTTGAACTAAACTGGGAACCTTATTACTAACAATCAATGACAAATTAGAAGAAAATTAACATCTGACTACACATTTATCGCGCTATCTCACAAAAGACACAATCAAACCAAATTAATCAACACACTTAAGCTCTACATGTGATTTCTGGCTACGCATAGCCCAGTGTTGGGGCTTCAAGTATCTTCAATGAAACTCCCGTATCGAGGTAGTGGTTTAATTAGGGGTAAACACTGTATTTTTGCGATTATTATTCTACAAGCTTCGATGATGGTGAAAATTTTGACTGACAATTTGTGATTAGTGAAGGTAGGTATATGTAAAATAAAAAAGACACGTACGGGGCGCCTGGCCCTTTAAATTAGCAAACACGACGCGCACTGAACGTCTTCACAATTAAGCCAGGCGTAAACATCCTCCCCCCGTTGAAACGCAGTGGTTTCAACCCTTATGTAGCTCCTCTTCGGTTGGTAAGGGGCAGATGCGAACCAGAGGACGCCGTACAGTTCCTCTTATAGTGTTTATGTCGGCTACTCTTGCAACTCCATCTTGTCCCGGGAATAGCCGTGTAATACGTCCGAGTCTCCAACATAAGGGTGGGACGCCATCTTCCTTCAGTAGGACCATATCCCCAATTTTGACTGCGTCGGCGTTGGTCTTCCATTTACGGCGATGTTGTAACTCGGCGATGTACTCAGATTGCCAGCGTCGCCAAAAATGTTGGTATATTTGCTGCAGCCTAGCATAGCGCTGCAAGTTGGTTGAGCAGCAATCTTCCAAAGGTGGTTCAGGCAACGCGGTGAGAGCCCGACCAATGAGAAAATGCCCAGGAGTAAGGCAAAGGAAATCATCAGGAGAGGAAGATAAAGGATAGAGAGGTCTACTATTTAATACAGCTTCTACCTGAGCGAAAAGAGTTTGAAGTTCTTCAAAACTTAAATGAGAATTACCCATTACTCGCCTAACATGAAATTTTGCTGAACGGATACCGGCCTCGAAAATACCGCCAAAATGAGGAGCGTAAGCAGGTGAAAAATAAAACTGAATGCCTTCCGAACATGCAAAATCAGATAGATCGTTTTGGTAAATCTTAAAAAAATCATTAATTTCTTTAGCTCCTGCGACAAAGTTGCGTCCATTGTCGCAGAATACCTCCGCTGGCCTGCCTCTTCGTGACACAAACCTTCGGAATGTCATAATGAAAGCGTCCTTTGATAGATCACTCACGGCTTCAAGGTGAGAAATTTTATATCGAAGGCATATGAAAAAACAAAGATAGCACTTGATTAACGATGCTCCACGTCCCTTTCTGTTTACAATAAGGAATGGGCCAGCGAAATCAATTCCCACGGTATGAAATGGAAAATTTGGCGTGACACGTTGTGAGGGCAAATGTCCCATTATCGGCGCAATAGTCTTGCCCTGCAAGCGTCTGCACCTGGAGCAGTTATGGAAAATGCGTCTAGCTAAATGTCTGCCGTTAATCGGCCAAACGTATTCCCTAACAACGGCCAACAATAATTGTGGGCCAGCATGTAGTCCGCGTTTATGTTCGTATTCGAAAATCAATTTAGTAAAATGATGCGAAGCATGCAGGAGAACAGGGTGTTTTTTATTATAGTTGTAATCAGATGAGCCGAGTCGGCCACCAACTAGAATGACCTTGTCGTTACTTAAAAATGGAGTTAATGATAAAATATTTGATTTAGAACTTAAAGCTTTATTGTTACATAGTAAATTATATTCACAGAAGAATGATTCTTGCTGTGCAAGACGACACAAATAAAGAAATGATTTATTTAATTCATCAACAGTCAAGGGACCGAGAAATTTATCTTTATTGGGTTTTACATTATTAATAAATATCAGCACGTAAGCGAAAGATCGTTTTATTTTAGTTAAGCTAGAAAAGTCCTTAAAATAAATTATAGGTTCATTTTGAGTAGCAACATGAGTGGTAGTACAATTAGGTTTAGTTTCCGGTAAGTCGTTAGAATTAATTTTATTAGGTTTTAAGATAGGCCAATTACTTTCAGGCTCAGTGAGGAATGGAGGGCCTGACCACCACAGCTGGGCATTGCCGAGCTTATCTGGACTGATTCCTCTCGATATGAGGTCTGCAGGATTGACAGATGTGGGCACATAGCGCCACGAGGAGGCATCTGTTAGCTCACAGATCTCCGAAATCCTATTAGCTACAAATGTTTTCAAATTTATAAAGCTGGTGTGGAGCCAAGCTAACACTACTGATGAATCACACCAGTGAACTTGATGCTGAACTTCATATCGGAGTGACTTTCTGACAGCTTTGCATAACCTTGCTGCCAGTAGGGCAGCGCACAATTCTAGACGAGGGATAGTCGTACTTTTAATCGGAGCTACTTTGGACTTAGAACAAAGCAAATTGACTGTGACTTCGTTCGCAGCATTAACTGAACGCAAATAAATGCAAGCACCGTATGCGTGTTGTGATGAATCACTGAATGAATGTAATTCTACGGATGCGGGTTCATCACAGAGTACACGCCGCGGAACTTCTAGATCTAAAAGAGAAGGTAAATATTGCATGAAATTGTTCCAGTCTCTTTGAATTTCATGTGGGACTGGAGAGTCCCAAGTCAAATTATGTAGCCACAGTTGTTGTAATAACATTTTCATTTTTATTACACATGGACTAATCAGTCCTAATGGGTCAAAGATTTTAAAAAGAGACGATAGAAAAGATCTTTTAGTTAAATTACTGTTAGAAGAAAGAGGGTGTTCGATAGGGAAATGTAACTGATCGGTTGATGGGTTCCATCCCATGCCTAGAGTACTAGTTGACTCACTTACTAAAAGATTATCATCAGTTTGAGTATTGGAATCGAACAATGATGGTAAATTAGTCTTAAACTTACGAAGATTAAAGCATCCTTTCTTTAATTCTTCAGTTACAGATTGATGAATATAACGGAGGGTAACCTCACTTTCAGAACCGGTGATGAGATCGTCCACAAAGAAATCATGTTGAATTATGTCCTTAACCATAGGATCAGAAGATTCTTCACCAATCTGCCACAGACGCCGAGTGCTTAAGTAGCTAGAACTTGCCATTCCGTAAGTCACAGTACCCAGCTGAAGCGTTTTGATGGGCAAAGACTCATCCTCTCTCCATAAAATAAGTTGAAGATTGCGATCCTCCTCATGGACCCGAACTTGACGGTACATTTTCTCGACGTCACCCGTGAGGAGGAACTTATGTTGTCGAGCTCTTATTAAGATGGAGAACAGTGAGTCCTGCATATTAGGCCCAACCATGAGGATGTCATTGACAGACTGACCCGATGAAGTAGGAGCCGAGCCATCGAATACGACTCTTATTTTCGTAGACTCACTACTGTCTTTGAAGACAGCGTGATGGCAGAGGAAGTAAGATGTAGAAGGTATAGGTGTAGCGGATTCTGAAAGGTGACCTAAGTTTGCGTACTCACGCATAAATTCTACGTATTGTGATTTCACATGTGGTTGCTTGCGAAGTCGCCTTTCTAAGTTTAACAAGCGTTTTTTAGCTAATGAATAAGACTCACCAAGACAATCAGGTGTATCCTTTAAAGGTAGACTAACTGAAAATCTACCAGTATCTAAACGGAGGGTGTGCGATAAAAAATGTGTTTCGCATGCCTTCTCGCTATGACTCATAAGTGGTTTAGTTTGGGGAACATTTTCTAAGTCCCAGAATTTTGTTAGTTCTTGATGTATTTTGTCAACAGACGACACATAAGAAACGACTGAATGATTAGAGTCCACATTATTATCAATTTCCTTTAACATATTGTTTGTGGGTAAATTAAAATACAATGGACCTGAAACCAACCAACCGAAATGAGAACTTCTCAATACAGGTGAATTAAGACCGAGAGAGAGTTGATCGCGGCCAATGATGTCCCAGAAAATATCGGCACCGATGACAACATCAACAGGTGCTGGTTGGTGGAAGTAAGGGTCCGCTAAAAAGTAATCACTCGCAATATTAAGTTTTTTAACGTCAACGGGTATTCTAGGTATATTACCGGTCAACACTGGCAACACCAGAAAAGAAGAAGTGACGGTAAAATGCTTCATCAAAGATTTCAACTGAACTACGCAAGTTTCTGTAGCCTGAGTGGTGGTTTTATTACCTATGCCAATTATATTGACATGCAAAGTGGTAGTCGGTTCTAGAAGCAGTTTTGTTTTAAGAGATTGAGTAATAAATGATGACTGACTACCGCAATCTAAAAGAGCACGAACCTTCTGCGTTTGATTGGTCACAGGATTGACTACCTCAATATAAGCAGTAGACAGTAAAACTTGATGATTATTTTGATTTGAAAAATTAACAATAGTGTCATCAGTAATGTCGGGTGAAATGGTGACAACACTGGAAATATTTTTATTACCAGATTGTTTATGTAACAGTCTATTGTGCCTTGTATTGCACAAGCGACACGGATGCATACGACAATTGCGTGCAGAATGGCCAGATCTCAAGCAGTTATGACAAAGTTTCAATCTGCTGACCTCACTGATACGGTCATCCACACTCTGAGCCAAAAAGGTGGGACAATCATAAAGGCGATGATTAACATTACAAACGCCGCATGATATATCAGAAATATTATTGTCTTCACTATTAGAAATGTATGACTGATGAGATTTTATTTTATTGTTAGAATCTATAGGCCTGGACGTTGCCGGAGTCTTAGGTTTAGAGTATGGATGGCTGCTATTTATTGACTCGAGTACATCAGCGCGATCAATAAGAAACTTGAAAAAATGTTGCAAATTAGGTATATTAGTATCCAACGTGCCCCGGTATTCTTCCCACTTGGCTTTAGTGTGGCTATCAAGCTTGGGGCTCATTATGTGAATGAGTAAAATATCCCAGTCACGTGAACCTTGGCCGAGACTAGCTGAAGCACGTAAGTTTTTATTAATATGATCCACAAGAAATCGTAATGATTTATCAGACTCGCTTGTGATTGGTTTTATGTATAATAATGAATTTATATGATGAGTTATTAATTGTCGTGCATTGTCATATCTGTCACATAATAATTTCCAAGCACACGCATAATTTGCGCTGGATACCTCTAAATTAGCAATAATGCGCGCTGCATCGCCAGTCAAGTACGAAATAAGATAATGGAATTTGTGAATGGGCGCGATGCGGTCATTATTGTGTACTATAGATAAGAATGTGTCACGAAACTCAAGCCAACGAAAGCAAGACCCGTCGAACTTGGCAACTTGAATTTGAGGTAATTTAAAACCTATATCATGATGGTCATGATTACATGGACCTGCAGTTATCTGACTTGAATTTAAATCCTTATAATTACTTTCATCATGACGGTTCGAGTTATGTTTTTGTGTAATACTTTGAGCAATTGCAATGTTGGATATAAATAGTTGTTCGATAGTATCACGTTCATCAATCTCATTAGATAAATGGTCAGAGTTTAATACTTCTATTTGATTTTGCTAGTCATCAAAACGGCTGTAGATAGACTCAAATTTACTTAGTTTTAATGTTAACTCAGCTAACTCAATCTGAGTAAGCGATTCTTTAGAGGTAACATTTGATAAAAAGTTTCTAAATTTAGTGATTTGACCTTTTATGGAACTACGTTTCACCAAAAGATCCTGTAATTCTTGAGGATTGTTTGTGCTAGATTCACCTCCATAATCTTTACCCATTGTGAACTCAAACCTTGTTAATATTGTATGTTAAATCGGATTGAATAAACAATTTTGATTTCAAATAAGTTTCACTATGGAAATTATGGACACAAACTAGGTGATAATAATATTAAAAAACTAAAAACTTAGCTCACGCTCCTCGCCTAACGTCACCTGAGGCCGGCCCGGCGCAGCAGCTGTAGGTAGGGCTCCGCTCCGATCACACGGTGACACGGCAGGCGGCCCGACGCGCGACGTTGCGTTACACGAAGAGATCGGCCTGGAATGTTCGGCGAGGTGGGTGAAAAATATGCTTATAGGACAGTTATAAGCCTGTTGTGAAACACGGATAAAACTATGATAATATCATAAGGAGATAATGTAGCCTACTATTACTGTAGGTATATTCGTATGGACAGTAAAAAACGTTTGCCAATAGGTAATGTGAATTTAGGTACTATGACCTGCGTATGGTGTATTGATGTGATTATTTTAAGTCACTACAATGACTACAGACACCAAGGCACTCTTAAAAGCTATTTTAAATAGGTATTGGAAGGATTTATGAAGGTTATAAAAGGTAAGGGTAAGTAGGTAACAGGGAATTCACAAGGAAAAATGGGCACTTAGCTGCATTGGCCGATGCTGCGGTACGATGCTGAATGCTGATCGTTGACCGGCGGTGGCTGCAATGGCTGGTACACCTCCAAGGAACCCAGGTATGATGTTTGATTTGGATGAAAAGTAGCTGCGGCGCAATGGCTACACCGGCAGCGCGTGGTCGCAATGATCGAACTTGTTTTTCGCCAAAATTACAGGTCTGTCCTGGTCGCCAGATGTTGGGGCTTCAAGTATCTTCAATGAAACTCCCGTATCGAGGTAGTGGTATTAGGGGTAAACACTGTATTTTTGCGATTATTATTCTACAAGCTTCGATGATGGTGAAAATTTTGACTGACAATTTGTGATTAGTGAAGGTAGGTATATGTAAAATAAAAAAGACACGTACGGGGCGCCTGGCCCTTTAAATTAGCAAACACGACGCGCACTGAACGTCTTCACAATTAAGCCAGGCGTAAACACCCAGTAACCTCGAGTTACCCATCTTTATTTTGTGCGAACCCCCACGGGAGCGCCGAGTCTTTCCTGGACTCTACGGTTTTCACTAAAACCCGACCTCCGCCAGAGTTGACTGCTTACCGCTACACGTCAACCTCTGGTACGGTCCAATCATCATGCAAACTTAATTACTCTCCTCATTGTACTACTACTTTGCTCAACCTCAATTTCGTCACTTATACTCTGATTTTCTGTCATTTTTCGCAACCTCGCATATGAAGACTGATGAGATAATTAAAAGGGACTCAACTCTTTAAAATCTGTTTTATTTCACAATCAATTTGCAAGAAGCATTCAAATTAGAAACCAAAAATTTGGATAATCTAAGAATTTGAACTATCTAGTTTCGAGATTACCGAGACCAAGTACAACGTTTTCACATTACTTTAATCAAAGAAAACAAAACCACAGGTATCCCATTCACGGTCCCACACATTTGTCACATACGCACTTCCCGCAGGAATGCCGAGTCGTCACTGACTCTACGGTCTTAGCTTCAAGGCTAGACCCGACCATACTACCCAGAGCTACCGCGTACTACGTACCGACGATACTCTGGTACGGTCTCTGAGTCATCCTTGACTCTACGGTCTTGGCTTCAAGGCTAGACCCGACCATACTACCCAGAGCTACCGCGTACTACGTACTGTAGAGACTTCTTTGAGGGTTACAGACCTCCTTGCGGGTCAGGCCGCTGCATATATTTATAACGAGTTCCTTTCGAACATTCAAACAGATGTCATATGAGAGTCGTAGGTTTGACGTCTATAAAATAAGTCGAATATTATAATTAATATGAAAAAGGGATAAAAGTCTTCTTAAAATATATCCTGATAAACAGTGGATGGGATTTTATTCCGTAGAATAGAGCCCCCTATTCTACATTTGGTGGAGGTGTGTTACGATCGCCGGATTTTCGCTAAGCTTGCGAAATAGTTTTTTGTTTCAGCACTCATAGAAGTGAACAAAAAAAAAACCTCTCGAATGCCAAGCGAGACCACAAAGTATACTGTGAGTATAATTTAGAGGCGAAGAAACGTCGCCAGGAGGATAAAAAGCTAAGTGGTTATATGTATTTTTTTTATATAAGGAGAGAAAGATGGCTCAAGTTTTTGCGGGCATGGACGGCGTATGCCTGGAGGATTTTCTTAGGCGATTTGAGGTTGTTGCCGCCTATAATAAATGGCGTGAGAGCGACTGGGCGCTCATATTGAGCGCATATCTTGAGGGTGCTGCCCTAGCAGTTCATAAGTGGAAATACTATGACGACATGTCATTTGATGAGATATGTGAAGTGTTATGGGAGGAGCTTCCATGTAAATGTCACAGAGACAAAAGAATTGTTAAGGTGCAAGTAATGGAGATGGCACAAGATCTGTCTGAGGAAAGCAGACAAGAAAATATTGTAAATGTAGATAATGATGCTTCTGTATTATTTAGTGGAAGACAAGATGACCCGCTACAGAACGAGCAGTGCTGCCTAGAAAGCAGCGTGGAAGTTGGCAGTGATGGAGATGAGGACGAGCGCAGCAGTGAGGCGTGCATCGCCGCAGAGGAGGAGAAGGAGCCGATAGAAGTGTTCGAGAGTGAACACACGGATGAAAACATCGAATCGGGTCTGTCTAGTCCATTTATTAACATAATTAGCAATGTTTCAGAGCCACAGAATGAGCACGATGATCGCGATGTGGGAATAAATAAAATTAACATCGCTGCTGATCATTTTGATGTGGATAATGTGTCGATCGATTCGTCCGAAATAAAAGAGAATGGTCATTTCGATTTTTCCGAAATAAAGGACGATGGTCATTCCGATTTTTGCAAAATAGAGAAGAAAGATCACTTCATCATCGACATGAATAGTAGTAATAAGGTGACTAGTGATGAGTTAGTTGAGGATGATATGAACTTGGACGCAGTCAGAGATGGAGATGCAGAGGTGTTGAACGACTCCGTACAATCAATAGACTCATTTAGTTTTCCTACGGATGAGGTTATAGTTCGTAATCGTAGTAATTGTATAATATGTCATGTAGATGTCCCTAATTTAAATAAGTTTTTTTCGCAATGTGCTACAAACAATAAGAGAAAAGCACGAAAGAAGAAAAGAATCCCATTTTTCAAAAAAACTAAGACTAAAAGATCATTTCAAAAAAGTTTTTTAATAATTAATAATTTTATAAAAACATTTTTTGTAAACAAGCATCATTTTATAAAGAAGTTTTCGATTTTAAAATATAAATTCAGAAAAAGGAAGTTTAGAGATAGAAACCTTTTTAAAATTGATTAAAACCTTTTCATATTAGTATGTTAATTAATAGTTGTTGTTTTTTTTAATTGTCATGTATCTTGTCATGTAATATAAATATGTCACTTGAATGTAAACATCATATTTTAGTGCATTATTTTTATTTGAATGATTGTTACAATTTATTAATATGTGTCCATTTGTGTTTTGCATATGCTGAGAAAATACATCGGACGCGGCCGGGAGCGTGTGAGGTCTCGCACCTCCCAGAGGGCTGTGAGGTGCGCCCTCACACCTGCAACGGGCCAAAGGGAGGCTTGATTAAATCGTCGGCTCCAATGTTTAGGGATCGAATAGATTGCCCTTACACCAGCATATTTTGACGCGAATTATGGGAGGAAAGTCACTCTTATAACTGTGGTCACTCCTATAGAAGGGGGGGTGACAGACACTCAGCATAAGTTGACACCGACTTTGCTAACAGGGGTATAACCCTTGCAAAGTGTGTTTGGTTGACACTTTCGGTTCAACTTGTGTTTTATCAGTATTGACTGATATTAAATAATTGATTTTCGAAATAGGTATTTGATATTCTTTGCTGGAGTAGGAGCATGTTAATTTTCTTCAATGAACCCTGGCCTCTTAAACTTTTCCCTCCCTCTGGCTCAATCCCGTCCGATGGAGTTAAAAGAATTTGATGCTAAGATCGTTTAATTTTCTTAAGCCTCTTCTAGGTCGATGTGAACTCTCACATCAAGTGTTATTATTAGAAGGCCGCGTCGCGCCTTTTACCGAGGTTTTGACACGACGAGGTTTAAGCATGACGACGTTAGTTTGTATGGGTGCATATTGGCACATATAGATGTTAATTTGCTTGACACTTAACGTGGTGTTGGATTCGCGGTTCGTACGTCCTGACTTAAGCTTACTCTTGCAAGAGACGGACCTCATCATGTAAATTTGTTCCTCGGAGTTAGGTCAATATACAATAGGATAGGTAGATAGGGTTTGGATATTCGAATGGTGTGAATAAAAGTCTCCGGCTATGCCCATACTTTTATTCTAAGGTGGGCGTAGCTGATGTAGAGACTTCTTTGAGGGTTACAGACCTCCTTGCGGGTCAGGCCGCTGCATATATTTATAACGAGTTCCTTTCGAACATTCAAACAGATGTCATATGAGAGTCGTAGGTTTGACGTCTATAAAATAAGTCGAATATTATAATTAATATGAAAAAGGGATAAAAGTCTTCTTAAAATATATCCTGATAAACAGTGGATGGGATTTTATTCCGTAGAATAGAGCCCCCTATTCTACAGTACCTACGATACTCTGGTACGGTCTCCGAGTCCTCCTTGACTCTACGGTCTTGGCTACAAGGCTAGACCCGACCATACTACCCAGAGCTACCGCGCACCACGTACCCACGGTCTACCAAGTAGATGCCGATTTCTAACGGGCTATGGCTACGATACTCTGGTACGGTCTCCGACCCAATGAACCGAGAACCTGAGTACACAAACCAAAGTGATGCCAACTCATCATCAATATTGTCTACAATCTCAATTGGTACTTGGCCCTCGGGCATCTTCCGAACACAGTCATGGAGCGTATTTAAAATTTGCATTGTAAACTAGATTAGGCTATACCTAATAATGTAACCATTTCTGCTGTTGTTTACCAGGAAAGCACTCAATACCAGAGTCAAAACAAAATGAAAACGGCTCACCCGATTCGGTAGACGATAGATCTGTAGCTGGCTTAATGGTACAGACATCCACTCGCTGCCACCGCTTCCCTGGCAGAAGTCGCGAAACTCCTTGCTCGAACAGCACCGTCCTTGATCAGTGACTCCTCGTACAGGAGAGTGCAGCGCTGTCTGACACTGCCATCTTGCTTGCAGACGTTCTTGTGTGTTAACCTGTAACCGAAAAATCAACAGCAGTGCATGTTCCACTCGGCCAATTCTGACCATTTACGGCTTCTAACTTTTGAAATCAGAAAACTTTAATCCTCTTCTTATTGTTTTTACAAAACAATACCTCTAAATTAACTAAACAAACTTTCATTATCTAATCACAGCGAAAATCATCAACCAGAGTCATGTACCATCATTATCCACATTAACAACCATCTTTTTCACTAAGAGCCTTAGACACCTGGAAACCGTGACTGTGATCCTAATACACCATCTTATACTTATAGGTTTATAAAGAATTGAATATAGATTTCTATATGGCTCTTAATGTTTATTAAATACCTTCATATTAATAGATAACTTAAAAAATAATGATTGGATCATTTCTGTTAAATTAAAATTTTATATGAATCACAATATTTAACAGTTTTGCTATAATGATCCAACATCAAATATACATTGCAATTCCTTATTTTGCCACCAACCATTCTAACATTTTTCAGATACCTATATCACTACTTAAAAATAAAATGCAGATATTTTAATTTTCAACTATTATTTGCTTCCAACAATAAAAAAGAGCTCAAGGTTCAAAATCAAAGTCTGGGACTGTACCAAACCCATCTACATCATCAATAATTTGGTTACTTCCTTTTAAATTTTCATAAAATGGGCGACAGTCAGCTGGTATTAACTCAAATATTGACTTCAAATCATCAAGTTTAGGTTGGGCTATTGCCTTGCCATCGGGCCTTAAAGGGACCAATTCATTCCTTTGGATGTTAACTCTAATAATTCTTTTTCCTGCCCGCTTTTTAATATCCAGTTCTTCGAATTCCGACTCTTCTTTGATGTCACTTCGCATGAAAATAGAAAAAGGAAACTCTTTCTTCAAAAGAATTTCTTACTACGTAGCCAGTTCACTTTCTTCTTACTTGTGTACATTTTTCTGTTTATAATATTTTCTTCGATGGTTTTGCAGCTCAAAAAGTTTTCATATTTCATTCTTATGACCTTCAAAGGATTTCGTGTTTTACATTTCCTCATTATATTCATGTAATCATCTACTGTGTATATCCTTTCATATTCTTTCAGCTTTGACTCTATTTTTGAAAAATCCGTATCATTAGGCAGGAACGTGTGCCCTGGCTCTAAAAATCTTAAAGAAATACTTTTCAAATTGCTGTGTGAATGTAGAGCTGTCTTCAGCATTAAAGTTAGCTTGATGTTGCGATTTTGTCCTCCGCAAGAATCACTCCACAAAATAAGGTGCTCTGTGTGTGGACGCAACTCATTATCAATATGATGAAGTAAACACGAGCCAACTTCTTGGGCCCCTCTACCGGCTTCTCCCTCAACCCATACATAGCAGTGACCTTTGTCATCAGAAGCTGAGTGTATGCCACTATTGTAGACCCACAACTGGCGTTTATAAAATACCACATCCGTAGGTATTCTAGGAAGTGGCAGAGTTTTCTCCAGATCAAAAGTTAAACACTCAACATTCTCTTCTGTCTTTGCTCTTTCAAAATCTTTCTTCATCTGTGTTCTTAAGTCTTCTGCTCTTTTTAGATGTTCCTGATGTTTATTTTCGTCATTCGAACCGTTTTGTTTCTCTATAGCATAGGTATCACACTTATTACATGTGTCTTTTTTTAATGACTTACATTTTAAATTAAACTTTTTGTAAAATATCTCTTTGAATGTTCCATATTTTAAGCATTTACGATTTTCTGTTTGAAGCAAGAAATTGAATTCCTTCAGATAATATTCCTCATAAATTTTTCGCACTGTCATTCCCTACTGCAAATACAAAGCCTCTGTATTTTCCCTTCTATAATGAGAAGTGTATTTAGGTAATTTTTTAATTACATCTACTGCCAATGCTATATCATCTGAAGACGACCGGTTCCAACCTCCTTGAGCAATGCCTCTTTTATCAGTTAGGATATCAGCATGTCGATTCTGTAAAAATCTCACCGTGAAAACTTGCGTGAAGTGAGTTGTCAGTGTCATCCCACTGATGCTAGGGATTGACCAAGCAAACATTTACAATCATAATCGAGATTTTAATAATATTTTTTAAGCTAATCTTATTGAAAATTTTATATATTTTCAAAGCTTTTAGTGGTCAAAACATTAATATTTTGTGGGATTTTAAAATAAAATAGCAAAACATAAACATAGAAACTCAATGTTGTTTTTTTCTTAAAGTTGTATAAAATAGATATTACTACACCTATCCAGAAGGTAAAGGCCCCTTAAAATCGCTAAAAATATGCACATAAACCACCTAATCTCTTGAAGAAGCTTGACTTTCGCTGTAATAGTAAGAAATGCTCAAGATGTTATTCATAAGAAAACAGGACTTTTCTTTTCTGGCCGGCACTTTAATTTTTGAATACCTTATGAACTTATCAACGATGAGTTTATGAAATACAAACTTATTTTTGCAGTCGATCAAATTAATTATGTGCATTGTGCATGCGTGAATATTCAACCCAACTACGGAAACATTCACTGTGCGTGGTTCGACATAAACATGGCATTTTTTTTATTTGTTTGGGAAACTACCACAAAAATAAACAATTACTATTACTCAAGTAAACTAATAGAAACAAGAACTACCAAGCTTATAAAACTAACAAAACATATTGAAACGTAAAGTGATTGCGGAATACGCAATTTGTACAATTAATTTAACGTCATTCTCAAACTTTTGCTCAGCCTACCTAAAAATATATACTGGGCATTCTGTAGCAAACGATTAGAAAAGTATCATAAATAAATAATTGTACAATAAATAAAAATAATTTTAAACGGCGAGCGCATTCCGAAGATAAATTCAAATATAGAAACAATTCGGCGCGAAATTCAATAAATGACTATAGTCAAAGGTCCTCAGTTACTGACTCATTTTCAATTGAATGTCCAAATAACTATTAAAATTACATTAGAAAAGCATAAAACATTATTACAAACAATGCTTTTTGTATTTAATGCTTAAAATAATTTTATTTCAATTTTTGAGTATCGATTTCCGACATTCGACATATTAATTACCCGAGTCAATCGAAATTAAAAAAAAATTGTTTAGCATAATCACTTTCGCACATCATTACGATGAAAAAAAAACCACAAAAATGGACGGCGATTTTGAACACAAACTGAGTAGTGGTAATGAATAATACGTGTTATTCGACCTGTGTTTCAATATTACGTTAGGATTTGGGCATTTTCGTGTTGTTAATAATATTTCCAATAATATTTGTCACATTTTAAATCTTATCTACATGTGTGTGTGTGATATTTGTGAAAAGTAAAAATGTAAACACGCACGATTGGCGCGAAACTTCGCCATTAGATATCTATCAAAAAACTTCATTACCACTACTTATTTTAACTTGAACAATGGATGAATTCGTCAAATAATTAAATGATGTATTATTCACTGCCCCTGTGGTAGAGTTTGGATGTTCGAAATCCCCAATTTTTATGTTTTTTAGCCTCGACCACTACTGTCAACAAAATGGCGATTATCGCATTTACAGACTTGAATTTAATAAAGGTAAAGTAATAAGCTTGCGCGCTAAATATGAAATATTTAATGGCGTTAACATATGAGTTTTTTATCCAACTCTCTTAATTACCGCACATTCATAAGATTTGATGGGTAGCATATAAACGAGTTGTACATGGTCGTCAATGGCATGAAAGCAAAAAAAAAAGTTCACTTGATACTAACGACAACTCCTACTTAATACGCATGCGCTGCCGCTGCGTGATATATGGATCATTCCGAATTATGCCATCATCGCCCACAGCGCTCACATAAATAATTTGCGTTCCGATTTAGATAAATCACCATCATGGCAGCTGAGAGTCAAAACTATTTTCACTTGATTATGTACTCACGGTTGGATTATAGTATTTATTTGTGTGTACACCACGAATTTCTTATTCTTTGGTAAGGTGGCGACTGTAGCCGGAAGCACAATTTCGAAAATGCCACGTTAGATTAACGAAACCGGTTTGAACTGTCAAAATACCACGCTCGACAACCTTACGGCGTGGTAAGATTATGCGCGGAATAATAGGTAATTTATACCATACAGAATAATTGGGGTCAATGTGTAAGCACGCTGTAATCGATTACAGTGCAATTCGGAATGTTCCAATTTTCACTCCACGGTAACCATGGCAACATCACTTCACGCGCGTCGCTCATTGGCTACGGTTTCGTCGCCACTCGCCAATCATGGGCGACGCGCGCCTGGATTGTCTTCCAAAGGTTCGCGTCAGTATATGCCGGTTTCGGTCACGAATTACTGATCTTGTACATGTAACACACTGTATACGGCGTTCACCTTCCATTTTTTTGAAGCAGATGAGTAACCAAATATACAGAAATGAGGGAGGGAAATTCGGTTTTACTACTTTTTTTAGAAACAAGCCAACATTTATATTATCACCTAATATTCATAGACGAGACACCTGTTTATGCATAAAACATAGCAACATGGAGATGCTGTTTTTAACTTTGCTGAGAAACAACAACAGACATCGAGTCCCTCACAGACGTAATTTCAAAATTGACCTGTGATTCACATTCATATGATTGTATGTATAGGAAATGTGCCAATTGTATAGGATCAAAATTGTTATATCCATTAGTAGGAGAAGCTTTATCTAAATGCGTGAACTGGGGACAATGGGAAAGAATAGACCACATGTATGAAACAATTGAAAATGGGATACTTAAACAAATGAAGACCAAAAAGATGGTAAAAAATCAAAAACAGGGGATGATTAGTGAATTAATCCAAATTTTTGAAAAGAATATGCCCTCTTTTATGATGCACGCTTACAACTTTAAACACCAGCAATTAAAATATAGAGAGAAAATTGCAAACTTGTCTTCAGATGAAAGTTTAATATTGACTTAGTGAAAACTATGAGTGCAAGTCATTTGAGGAGGTGCAAGCTACGCACTTCGAGGCAAGTAAAAGTCAAATAACTTTGCACTGTGGAATGATGTACACAGTCACTGGTTCACAGTCATTTTGCTCTATTTCAGATAGAAAAAATCACGAACCTAGTGCTATTTGGGCGCATCTCTTACCTGTCATTAATTTATTAAGGCGATTATAGCCTTGAATGTCCTTGAGCGTTTGGGCGGAGCATAGGCGAACCCAGTGCCTCACCCCGCGCGCCCGCTTACCTCCCCAATGTCAAAGAGTGTCGTACTCGTACGTAGCGCATGCAGATGCGGCGTGGGATGCATTTTGTCTTAGGCAGTTTTATGACGCTACCTACTGAGTGTAGATGGATCGAGAATACGTACAATATTTATGTTGTGAGTATGAATGCTATTGTACTTACAGTAAAAATACTGCTTTCTTAGAGACAAATAATAATAATATCAATAAAAAACGTTTATTCAGTATACAGTAAACAAACAATCTACCTGGTAAATATTTCGTTAATAGTAAAAAAAAGTTCTACAATACGCAGATAGGTAGGTACCTACTACTCAGTACTCACCCGTAATACTTGTCCACAGTTTTCCATGCGGCACTTTGACGTTTTGGTAACTTCGTCATAATCGAAGTAACGGTAAACATTGTTTACTTTCTTTCGTCCCATCGTTTTGAGTATTTTTTTCAACGTAAGCGTCAGGTGCGCAAGCAAGTCGGTGCGTGTCTATGATGTAGTGTAGAAAAAGACGCGTGATCGCTGTGATGTGAGCGCCGCGCTACCCCCCGCCCCGCGCGCGCCCTTCCGAAAGCGGACGCCGCGCGTCACTCGGCTCTTGTGGATTAAACCGGTTAATAAGTTAATAACGTTCTTTTAACGTTTCGACTCCGAACGAAATAAAAGATAAAACCGATTAATAACGTTAATAACCGGTTATTTTTAAACCGGTTCCAAGCCTTGGTTATAAGGCCCGATAGCTGATAGTGTAACGCATCGGATTAGCAAACATATAGGCCCAAGTTCCAATCTCGAAATGAGATTTTCTTTCTTTTCATCAATTATCTTAATCTGTTCTTTTATTATTCGATAAATTAATAAACGAGAATAATAATGTAATAATTGTTTTTATTATTATATAGTTAGTGAAATATGGGGTAAAGAATAAAAATGTTTTATAAGTGATTACAAAATGTTTATTCGTTATAATTTGATAAAGAATAAATAAACTTCTAGTTTAGGACTTATTGTGGTTATAGCTTAAGTATTCATTTTCATTACGAAAAGAAGATTGAAACTAAACCTCAAAATAACCCTTATTACGAATATGCTACAGTATAATTTTATTTTATTATTACTAGGTATAATCAATTTATAATTTAATCCTTAGTATAATACCCATTATTATCAATGCAATCTTGTAAACGCTGGCGCATGGGACCTACAATATTGCATAGGTTTTTGAGCTGGTTTTCGTTTGCACGGCGAACGGTTCGTAAAGACGTGTTGAATAATTCGTCAAAATATCTTGTTGGTATATAACCAATTGTTTCATATTCACTGACCAGCTGGGGCATTCCACGCAGCAAGGCTACCCTCTTCCTTATTTAGTGACCCTCCGAGTCACAGTAGGTAATTTCTCTAAAACAAAAAAAGAGTACTGTTAGTCTACTAGCAAAATACGAATACTATTGAGAAACAAAATTATAATGAAAATAGAAATGTTACATATAAGGATAATATAATGTTATATTCATCATTTAAAATCTAGGACTTCGAAATTATAATTTTTTCTTCTATTTAGACCTTATAATACGTTTAAAAAAATAACTACAAGGATCAGCAGTTCTATTTTAATAAAATAAATGTTTGAAAAAATAATTAAATCATATTCATAATACTCACATTCAGTTCAGTTTCATAAGATATTTGTGTTATATTAAATCCACTTTTACGCAGCGCAATCACATTCGCTTTCATTTCAATATTCTGCATTTTAAAAGGAACTACAACACGGCTAATAGAACACACGTCGCTAACCCACAATAATTAACAACCAATAAACAACGTTCTATTTAATCGCGGTGAATGAATTGTAACTTAACTGTGTCTATCTTATAAGTAATTTATTTAACTGTGGGTATAATCATAAAGTTTTACGAATTAAGCGCACAAGACGAACATGGCAAGGAAATATATTATTATAGTCATAAGCGTCATTATTCGAAGTAATTATTAAAAAACATTTTAAAAAACTATCACCGCGCGTGAGATTCGAACCCACGGCTCGCTACGCAGGACGCGCTTACCCAAATGTGATAACCGCTAAGCTATCATGCCACATACCGTAATGGTTGAATTAATGAAATACAATCAGTTGCAAATGAATGTGAGTGTGTGTGTCTACAGTAGAAAAATAGCTAATTAAAAGAAGGTCGTAAGTAAAACCAAAGTGTCAATCTATTGCTTTGTGAAATTACTACTCCACTTATGACCGTGGCCGTACTAGAGATACTAGGGAAGTTTCCTGATCTGTGGCGGGATGAGCTGGGTTCGTTCAATAAATTTAAAGTTAGCCTAAAACTAAAAGAAAACTCAGTTCCAAAATTTTTTAAGCCCTTCGCGCTACGAGATAAGGTCGAACAAGAATTAGAACGATTAGAAAGTTTAGGTATTTTGGTTTCGATAAATCACGCGCATTATGCCACTCCGATAGTACCTGTGTTAAAGGAGAACGGAAAAGTGAGAATCGCGGGAGATTTTTCGGTTACACTAAACAAAGACCTCGTAATTGAAAAATACCCCTTACCAAGGATAGAAGAAGTTTTTGCTAAGATTGGAGGGGGCGAGTTATACAGTAAAATTGATCTAAAAAATGCGTACAATCAATTTATTTTGGATGAGTCATAACAAGAACTAACAGCGATAAATACGCATAAAGGTTTATTTAAATATACACGTTTAGTTTACGGATTAGCTAACGCACCGGCTATTTTCCAAAAATCCATGGAGACGCTTTTAGCATGTATAGACGGAGTCAGCGTCTGGCTTGATGACATTTGTATTACGGGTCCAGACAAGAATACGCACATTAAAAGATTAACAGAAGTTTTAGGTAGATTAAACGATGCCGGGCTACGTCTTCAAAAAGAAAAGTGTGATTTTTTTAAGCAAAGTGTACTTTATTTAGGCTACGTGATCAGCATAGATCGGAATAGGTAGAGCTGTTTTACACTTGCTTAGAATAATTGGTTGGTTAGAATAATATGGATATTCCCCGAGTCCCGGGATTTGGTTTTTAAGTAGTAAAATCATAAAAACTATTCACGCCTTCGGGAATAATGATAGATTACACTTCCTTTCTGACGGGTAAATATTAGGTCCTTACATATGAAATTGGCGTTTTGTATGGAAGGAACAAAAAGTCGAATACTTTTTAATATAATATATTTAATTAATCAAAGTATGAACCATTGTTTTCAATGCACTTTTGCCATCTTATAGGTAGTTCATTGATCCCTTTACTAAAAAAACCAGTCGGACGGGAATCAATAAAATCTTTGAAGGCGATTTGGACTGCCCCATCGGAGTTGAATTTTTTCCCTTGCAAAAAGTTATCCAAATTGCGAAAAAAATGGTAATCTGTTGGAGCAAGGTCCGGGGAGTACGGAGGATGTCTAAGACATTCCAATTCAAGCTCTTCTAATTTGGTAGCCGTCTGTTGCGCAGTGTGTGGTCTGGCGTTGTCGTGAAGCAGCAGTGGCGTGGAGCGATTGACCAGCCTTGGTTGTTTAGCCGCTAGCTTTTCCATCATGGTTTGTAATTGCTGACAATAGACATCAGCTTTAATAGTCTGGCCAGATTTGAGAAAACTGTAATGAACAATACCGGCACTAGTCCACCAAACGCTTACAAGTAACTTTTTTGGGGTTAATTTTCGCTTGGGGCAGGATTTGGCTGGCTGGCCAGGATCCAACCATTGCGCTGAGCGCTTCCGATTATCGTAAAGAATCCATTTTTCATCACAGGTAATGATTCGGTTTAAAATACCTTCATTGTTGTGCCGGTTCAGTAATGTAACGCAGCAGTCGACGCGCGTTTGCCGGTTTGCTTCAGTCAATTCGTGAGGTACCCACCTTTCAAGCTTTTTAATCTTCCCAATTTGCTTCAAGTGAATTAAAACAGTTTTATCACTAACATCGAAGCCTGCAGCTAACTCGGACGTGGTTTGCGATGGGTCCGCTTCCACAATAGCCTTCAATTCTCCATTATCAACTTGGGTCTCAGGCCGTCCACGGGGCTTGTTCTGCAGGTCGAAATTTCCAGAACGAAAACGTTGGAACCAAAAACGAACTGTGTTTTCTTTTGCAACATGACCGCCATACACATCATTCACCCTTCGAGTCGTTTCCGCAGCACTAGTGCCACGGCGGAACTCGTACTCGTAAATAATGCGATATTTTAAATTTTCCATTTTGTAAAATGAGTGACGCAAACAGAAAAAACAGAAGAAAAAAAACAAATGAATGACGGTCATCGAAGCACAAATACATGAGTAAATAGCTGTACAAATTTGAATTTGGAATTCCTTACCAAAGAGGAGAAATTCGTGATTAAAGTGGCCAGTACGAAAAACGCCAATTTCATATGTAAGGACCTAATATAAGAAGGACGGGATTAAAGATAGTACTATAATAAATAGATAAACTTGATTCATTAAACCACATATATTTTTTTACGTAACAATGGTGCCGATTTTCTTGTCACAAATGCCTCTAAACTAAACTAAAAATCACTATAATTTAATTTATTCCTGTCAAGCGACAATAATTTTCCATTCTGAAATTGACTAAAGTGACGCAACTTAACTATATTTTAGTTTGACAGCACTAAGATGGCACTGAGTTATTAATCTATTGAAGATGGCAATTTTGCTATTCTGAATTTCACGTTTTTCACCTAAAATTTTGATTGTCTAAATAAATCGAACTAAATCTGACTATTTTTAATCGCGATTAAAAAGGTGTGGAATAAAATTAGTCGTCATGAATAGAAACTCACACCAACACCTCGACTTCAGGTGCAAAAACAGTACCTTTGTCTGTATCTTTTTTTTTTCTTTTGATTATATCTAGAAAATGGTGCGTCCTATCGCAAAAATAATGAAAATTTCGACCCCCTTTATGAAACTCATAAAATCCTAAAATTCAACATGTAGGTGAGGAGATTTAAAAATTTAGTACAACTCATAGAACTATTATTACTCTAGCGTAGTACAACTGATGAAAATTATGACAACTTTTTTTTGTTACCGCACGGTATCCTGAGTTACTGAAATAACATACTTATATTCTCTAGTTTTAAAAAAATAATAAATATTTTACGTAGCGATAGTATTTATTTGTTAAAAGGTAAAAATGTGAAGGGTAGGTATTAATTTATGTCAGTTTTGTTACCATACTTGGAGTCGAATAATAAATAAAACTATGGAGGATTCTACCGCTTTAATATACACTCCTTTGCAAAAAAAACGGGCACCTAAGGAAATTTACGTTCTCAGGTCGATTTGACTTAATTAAATGAAATTTATTTTTTTGACGTAGTCTGTAATCTGTAGGTATACTAATAATCGTGTAAATTAATACACGTGAAGTGAATTCTGGCAATTTTTTTTTTAAATTTTCGATGAATTCTTTAAAAGCGATGTACACGGCCAAACAATAAGAAGTGGTCGGCAATAAAGACAAGAAGATTTTTTTTACTTTTTTAAATTAAATAAAGTTACAAATGTAAAAATCTAATAGAGTGTGACCTCCTCTTGCCAAAATCACAGCTTGAATCCTTCTGGGCATGATTTCCACGATGTTTTTAATAACGTTTTGAGGAATACGTTCGCACTCTTCTGCAATGACTCTTTTTAGCTCCCTGATGTTTTGTGGAGCAGGTTGCACTGATCTAACCCGTCTTTTTAGAACATCCCAGACATGCTCAATTGGATTGAGGTCAGGACTTTGAGCTGGCTAATCTAAACGACGGATCCCAACTTCTTGCACGTATGCTTCCACGTCGCCAGAACGGTGCGGGCGAGCATTGTCGTCCATAAAAATGGAATCTTCCGCAAGTGCAGTCAATGCGGGTTGTGCATATGGAATTAGGACTTCCATTATGTACCGGTATGCATTTATTGTTCCATTTTTTCAGAAAATTGACTCCGTACGCTCCGTCAAATAAATTTTTGCCCAAAACATAACTGAGCCTCCGCCATAAGGAGTGATTTCTTCGAAACACACTTCCGCATAGCGTTCCCGTGGTCTTCGCAGCACTCGCCGGCGTCGGTTCTCTCCACACAAAGAGATTCTAGCTTCATCAGAAAACAATACTTTATTCCAGTCCTCCAGTGTCCATAAAGCACAGTTTCGAGCAAACTGAAGTCGAGCAACACGGTGCTCACGGAGTAATTTAGGGCCCCGAGCCGGGCGGTAACTCCTGATATTGGCAGCCAAAAGCCTCCTCTTGACCGTCCACAAGCTAACTTCTACTCCTCTTACTTCTTCAAGGCTCTTCTTCAGGTCCACACTTGACGCCTGACGATTCTGCAACGCCTGACTCACCAAAAAGCGGTCATCTCTTGGTTCTGTGCATCGTTTTCTTCCCGAACCGGGTCTTCTTTTGACCGAGTCGGTCTCTTGATACCGTTGCCAAGTCCTCTGGACAGTTGAACGACTCACATTTAGCCGCTGTGACACGTAAGTTTGCGAACTACCTTCTTCAAGTAGGGCTATAATTTTACCGGCCCTTATCGCTTTATCACTCGTATCAAAAAGTGGTATTTAATGTAAAAAGAAAGATTAAATTGTTTAATTTGCAGAAAATATACAAAAAGTTTTAAAATTTTAGTAATCAGTAAAAAAATCGTTTCAACAATTCGCGCCAGTAGTAAAGCAATTTTACAATAATCCACAATAATCATTATTTTTCTTTTGTTAATTTCAAAATTTAAATTTAGAACGTGAAGAATCATGCTAGGATGCTTCAAATAACATACCAATACATCGTCAAATTAATAAAACTTCTTTCTTATTCTTCTTCATTGAAGTAGAGAAAAAAATCTAAAGTGCCCGTTTTTTTTGCAAAGGAGTGTATTTATTCAAAAAATACAGTCTTTTTATATTACTTAACGAATCAACAAGTTACAAAACGTTTTAGAAAACAGTTAAAAATACAATTATATCACGGTTTTGTTACCACAGTCTCCAAATCAATCATTGTTTTTCATGCGTATAATGTAAACTGAACTATATCATATTAAGAACATGTTCAGAAGTTATTAAATAATAACACACGTAACCAAAATCAAGCATATTCCTGAAAGTAAAAAATTTTACGACAAAATCTTACAAAAAGTTTAAAAACAAAAAGGGGACAGGAACAAAATCGACGGTAACAAAATTGTTAGGCTTGGTTTAAATTCCCTCAACACAACAATTAAACTTAAAACATTTATGCCGTTATTCATAATCCTATTTTATCTCTATTTTAGCTAAAATAGGTTTATAGAACGTTTGTCTTTATCTGTCACGTTGTCATTTCTGTGTGTAAGAAAGAGACAAACCCCATTTTAACTAAAATAGGTTTGATAAGTTTTATGAATAAGGGGGTTAGTCGTTAATTAAATATTCACATACAATGGAAAAGACGTACAGATAAAAGAGCACAAAAACCTTAAATCTTACTTTATTTTATGAGATCAATAAGAAGGAACACAGTAAGTATTTTTTTATCTATTTCTTAAAAATTATTCAACGTTTTCTTAGTTAAATATGTTTATACATAATTATGCAAGTCTTGTGGGCTTTAGTGGTATAAACCGTGTTACAAATACATAAGTATATAAAAATTTTTACTTTTTAGCGTGATATGCTTCTTATAAAATAATCAACATCAGTCTTCTTTAAATTATTATAGTTTTATAAATAATCAACATTTCAAAGTACCTAATATAATCATTCTTCACTAACAAAAATCTTAAAAATATGATAAAAATTATTAATTAAAGGCACTATTTTTCATCTTTAATACCAATAGTCTAAGATCCGATTAAAAAGGACCTTCACCGATCTGTTTACTGGATAAAAAGTATTTTAAATCTAATATATTAAATAATATAACGCGGGACGGTTGCCTAAGAAATAACTGGCCAGGTAGTTTAGTCAACGACGATATGTCAATGTTTCTAATACGCTTGTGTATACAACATAAATATAATATTCATAATACCTATTATGAATGCTGTCCTTATTTTGTTTGCATAATAAATTTTATTTTATTCCAGAAATAATTCTATATCTCCAATAAACCAGTTATTAATAGCATTGAGGTTTTATGCTACGGGTAATCATTTGTTGGCTGTAGCAGACATGGGTGGGATCAGTGTGGCTACTTGCAGTCGAATAATAAAAAGAGTGTCTGCAGCAATTGTTTCTCTACGTCCAGAGTTTGTAAAATTTCCGAATACAAGTGAGGAGCAAGAAAAAGTAAAGATGGAGTTTTATAACATTGCAAGGTTTCCCAATGTACTTGGATGCATTGATTGTACACATGTGAAAATTCAATCACCAGGTAAAACTTCAATACACTAGGTATAATAGTTTGAAAAATCTGAGTTTTATTTTACTTTACTATGAAACTAAACTGTAGGTACTCCTACCTATTTAATTGTATGTATTTTTTTAGGTGGAGATGATGCAGAGCTATTTAGAAACAGGAAGGGATACATGTCCATAAATGTTCAAACAGTAGCATCAGCAAATTTATTGATAAGAGATGTTGTGGCACGTTGGCCGGGTTCAACACATGACTCTGCTATTTATCAAAATAGCAATACATATAGAAAATTTGAAAGAGGAGACTATGCTGACAGCTATTTGCTGGGTGACAGTGGATACCCATTGAAGGTAAAATGGTTTAGTTTAGCAATCAGGTAAAAATATAGCTTAAGTGCGAGGAATAATATAATAGGAAGATATGTTTAGAAATAAATAATATTATCTAAGTATTATGTAATTTATTTACTTAAAAAAATACAATTTGTCGTAGGTCTCTAATCATTCTTTGGCACACCAAATAAATTCTTCAGATTGAAGTTTCCACCTGTAAAGTAAATCATAATATTATGGACTTATAAACAGCAGACATATTATTTTCTTTTCAGAATCATCTGTTGACTCCTTATTTAAATCCTACAACAAGAGGACAGCAAAAGTACAACGAGGCTCATATAAAAACTAGGAATGTGGTGGAAAGGCAGTATGGAGTCTTGAAACGACGTTTTCCTGTCTTAGCCATTGGTATAAGATTGGAATTAAAAAATGCTATCAATGTAATTATTGCGTGTTGTGTCTTACACAACATGTGTATTTTAAGAAATGAAGACGAACCAATTAATGAAAATACTGTTCCAAATATAGAAGAACTTATTTCAAATGGGCAAATAACTAATGTCACAACCAACATAACAGTCCAGAACACATATGGGCTTCGAAGATTGCAAATTACAAATTATTTTGATAACTTGTTACATGTAATAAATTAATGTAATATGTAATGTACTATTGAGGTTGTTATTAAATGTTCTTATGTTATAAAATACCTTTTATTTGATTAAGTACTTCTATTTTTATTTCTAGGTCTTTTCTTGCTGACTCTAGTTGTAAATTATAAAGGCTTCTTTTAAATTCAATTTCTTCTTCCAACAATTTCTTTTTCAAATCTTCGATTTCAACTTTTTTACTATTCACATCTTGAAATCCTGTACACAGGGTAGCCACAACTTCCGACAGTGGATGGTTTTTTTCTTTCAGTATAGGCCTACGCCTTTTCCAAAGAGGAGTTGTTATTTTTAAACTTGATGGTGTGTTTGTTACTTTATCTTCGTCTTCCTTTACTTCATTTATTGAGTTGTCCTAAAAACAATCAAATCATATTAAAGATAATCAAAGTATATTAAGTTATTTAACTGTAAGTAGAGCTGTTGAGTAGAGCTTACTGTAACTTTGTCTGTATGTAATTAACATAAGTAGCCTGTCCTGCTTCCAGATGTGAGCTATCTCGCTAGTCAATATCAGATCAGCTCCAGAAGTTTATTAAGTGAAAAGGTAACAAACAGAAAGATAGATAAGTCGTTTCACGATTAACCCAGGGACTAAAGGAATACGCCACAGTACAGTAAAAAGGTTGCCCGCAATATAAATGAAGTCTGTAAATAATATACCTGCCAGTACTTACTGTAACTAGTTCAGCATCTAAACTTATAGTCTGCGATTCTTCGTTGGTTATTTCTAAATCTGTGACTGTATTTATTGGTATAGTGATGACTGAATCAGAGTCTAAAACATCAGCAATACCACTGCAACCTCGACCCATTAAATCGCAGACTTGTTCCAGTATTGGGTCTGTTTTTGAAGTTGATGGTCCTCCACCTGTTCCAATAGTACAACTCCTGTTTCTTGAGTTGTACATTTTTGCTTCACTTTTCATTTTTTCCCAGACTCGTATGAGAGCATCTTTACTCCTAAGATAAAAAAAAACATGACTATAGTTGCACATGTGGTCATTTTCATATTGATAAAATATGGTATGTTGGTTTTTATTTAAATGTTGACTAACCTGTACATATTTCCCGTTGAATTATATTGGTTACAGAGGTTTATCCAAGCCTCGTTTTTAGCTTGATTAGTTGTACCGTCTGTTCTTTTATTTAAAATGATGTTTCTGTATGAATACACCAATTTCACCAACTTGTCTTTCTCGTCCACTGAAATTTTGACTACGCTTTCTTTTTTCTGCCATTTTATTATACCGTATACGACGAATGCGAAAGATTGACAAAAACGTTAATAAATAACCACGCAGACGATCACAACAAACAATTACGAACCATACGAACACAAACGAAAGAAGTGTCAAATACAAATATGACCACAGATTAAACGCGAGTTTCGTAATGTAATACACAGAGTGAATATGCAAGATAATATTAAATTAATTAAGAATATGAATGAAATAATATTTATTAGTTCTATCAAAACATGATTTATTACAAACTGTATCTATTTGTGTATACTAAAGAGAATTTGATAAAAATTTATATTGTTTAAAAGTATCGATAAGTTCAAAGACGAATCAGTCACTTTTATCGAAAACAAAACGTCACATAGTTATGTGTCCCCTAGTTAGATGATAAAAATGATGGTGAAACGAAATTTTATTTAGGGGCTTGTTTAGGGGAGCTTTTATGTAAAGGGTCCCATACTTAGGAGGTAGTATAGGGGATGTCGGTGAAAACGGGCATTAGTATTGTACATCTGCATTTATTGCAATTTTGAAAATTCACCTTTCTCTTAGAAGTGCTAAATTTTGGCGTATTGTGTGCGTTAGTTGGCTTAGAACTAGGGCCAGGAGAAGTAGGCAAAATAATAAATGGTAATTTTTCGATATCCAGAGTTGAGTTTAAAATACTGCTTGTACTGTCCATAATATCTTCTTTTTCTTCCTTATCTACTGTATCGAATGGAGAATCTTCTGTTAGAATAGAACATGAAGGTGGGCGTGATGGAAGATCAAATTTAACCAAATCATGTAAGAAATCAACGTCATCCAACTCTGCACAGTATATAAGTGGTTGTATTGGATCACTGTTGGTTAATTGTAGATAGTGTTCACCCAGAGAAAAACAAGAACACTTTCCTCTTAGCGGTTCGCAAAAACAACTGACATCTCTATATTTTATTTTATGACTGTCTGTCTGTGTGTCTGTAATGATTTGTTGTACTTTCATGGTACCGGGTAACACACGTATATTGTCAGAAATTTTATTTGAAATTGCATTTATAGCTTCTTCCTCAATAAGGTGAACTTCTATAGTAGTTTCAGTTTGTTTAATTGCCTCGTATGCATCTCTAGCATTTTTTATGTCGACACCATGACTTACTTTCCTATCTAACATCCGTTTTATGCTGCCACCGATTCCATCTGCCACGCTCTTGCCATGACCAGCTTCGAAAAATGACCACGTTGAGTAAGATAGATTAAGTTGCCTGGTTAATTAAATAGAGAATGTAAAAAGAAATTGTTTTTCTGGCGATACTGAGAGGTTGGACCGTCCGAATAGTAATGGATAACATCTATGTCTGGGCTCATCTCTTTAACTGTATGTAAAATAGGAGTCAAGTGGGCCCATATTGCTGGAGGTTAGTGAGTGAGATTGTCGGATATTGTGCAAAAAGATTGTGATCTATTTTTCAAATAAATCATGCCGGTATGGAGACTGATTTGAGATTTCGAGGCACCAAAATGCATGGATTGTATTT
This sequence comes from Amphipoea lucens, assembly GCA_947508005.1. NCBI lineage: Eukaryota > Metazoa > Arthropoda > Insecta > Lepidoptera > Noctuidae > Amphipoea > Amphipoea lucens. The sequence continues at coordinate 12,756,514 of OX382375.1, forward strand.
CTTCCGTTAACTTACTCTGATAATTTTCAGAGAAATCACAAATTATAACGGCCTCAGTAGCTTTCATATTAGTAACCGCCTTTTGGTACTCTTTTTGTTGGTGAATATTATTATAATGGTGTTTCTTAAAAGCTATGATGTCGTGGCTAAAATCATCCATTAATTTTTGCGCTGTATCAGTCTTCGTTACTCGAACAGTCTTTTTTGTGTGAACTATGGTTCCACCTTTCTTTGTGTATGCATGATCTTGGCGTTCCCACTGGTTCCAATTAACCGTATGTAGAATGTCATGATCTGCTGCAAATGTTAGTGTTTTATTTTTGCATTTCTCACATTTGTTATACATACATTCAAGATTTTTGGTATCACATACTAATTCTTGCAATAATTTGTCAAAATCATCGTTTATTATTCGATGTCTCCGTAAACTCTCGTATTGAAAATTGATATTCTCATGTTTTTCGCATAGACAAGTGGACCTGGATTGGATGTGAGGAGATAAAACAAAGAAAGGCTTATGTTTGTAAAACGTAGTAATACCATAACGCCCTCCCTGTGCTCTGTATTTTCTATGGAGATTTGGAATGCTATCAATAAGGTACCTAATTTGTTGTTTATTTTTATTTTTTACTCTAGAAGAGTGTCCTCGTTGTCTCAAGTACTAGTTGTCACAAGTTCAATATTGAATAAACTAAACGGATTTTTGGAACGCGAATATTGACAAATTGGAACGCACCCCAGTGCTACCAACATAAGAAAGTGTCATGGCCGCTAGTCTCCCGTGTCGTCGTGTGTTGTGAAATATTTAAAAATTAGTTTGGTGAGTAAATTTTACTCTATACTTTGAACTTAGTTATTGACTATGTTTAGTTATGTATTATGTGGTTTCTCATATATTTTGAGAAAGAAAATAGTCACTTTTAATGTAACTACGAAAGGTGTTCTCGTTTGTAAACATTTAGAGGTTATTATTTGTGTGTTTATATTTTTTTATCTCTGGTACATGTTGTCTCAATATTTTTGGGGCTAGTTGTCACTGTGACAACAAACCCCAGTAAACATTGAAATATTCTAACAAATACTATATTTTTTGTTTCATGTAGCAAACATGCCTAGAAATAGAAAAAGACTGACTGATCGCGGCCAGACGACCGCAGAAATCATGATGCAAGCGGTGAGTGCTGTGGGCCCTAGCAATTCTATAAGAAGTGTTGCCAAAGATTTTAATATTAACTATAGGACACTCGCAAGATATTATAAAAAATATAAAGACAAAGAAAATTCTGCTGCGTTATCTGTGGGGTATGTAAAAGTAAGACAAGTTTTCAAAGATGATGAAGAAGAAAACTTGTCAAAATATTTACAAAGAGCCGCAGATATATATTTTGGACTGACTCCGATTGAAGTTCGTAAATTAGCCTACCAATATGCTGTCGCTTTAGATCGTAAATTTCCTGAAACTTGGGTAAATAATGGAAGAATGGTTGAAAGGCTTCATGCGGCGACATCAAGAACTAAGCGTTCGAAAACCTGAGGCGACTAGCCTTGCTAGAGCAACTAGCTTCAATTCTTATAACGTGAATTTGTTTTTCGATAACCTAGGAAAAGTTTTAGAAAAGTACAAGTTTGAAGGGCAAGACATATGGAATGTGGATGAGACAGGAATTACTACTGTCCAAAAGCCCCAAAAAATTGTTGCTCGAAGAGGCATGAAACAGATTGGCGCCCTGACTTCTGCAGAGCGAGGAACTTTAGTAACATTAGCTGTTGCAGTGTGAGCTGCAGGAAATAGCATACCGCCCTTTTTCGTGTTTCCTCGAAAACATTTCAAAGACCATTTTGTCAACAGTGGACCAACAGGATCGATGGGTAGCGCCAATCCATCCGGCTGGATGAACGAAGACTGTTTTTATATATTTATTCAACAATTTGTGCGATACACTCGCTGCAGTTCTAAACGCCCACTGCTACTATTGTTGGATAACCATGATTCACATTTATCCATAAAAACATTAGATTATTGCAAGGAACACGGAGTTGTGGTGTTGTCATTCCCGCCTCATTGTTCTCATAAGCTGCAACCATTAGACCGTAGTGTTTATGGACCCTTGAAGAGATACGTCAATGTTGCTTGTGATGACTGGATCAAGAATCATCCTGGTAAAACAATGACGATTTACGATATTCCTGCTATCGTCAAAATTAGTTTACCACCAGCCATAACTCCCCAGAATATAATGTCTGGCTTTTCAGTGAGTGGCATATGGCCTTATAACCGTAACATTTTTACAGACAGACTTTGCACCATCTTATGTAACCGATAGACCTGAAGCTGACCAGGAAATCGATCAGGCTATAGAAAGTGAAGACTTTGTTGCTCCAAACGCAGAACATACCCCAGCTTCTTGCAGAACACCCTCCCCAACTCCTGGAACCAGTGCAGCTACTCCTCCAACATTAAACAAACCAACGCCGGAAATTTTACGACCATTTCCGAAAGCTCCTGCTAAGAAAACAACATCCAATCGGAGAAAAAGGACTACGGCAATTTAAACGGAAACCCCGGTTAAGAATGCGTTAGCAGAGCAACAAAAAATGAGAAAAACGAAGGCAAAGGTACCTACGAAGAAGAAAAATAAGAAGCAAAAACAAGTGAGTAGCGAAGAAGCTGACGATTTGGATGATACGTCATGTTTGATATGTTTTGAAACATGGTCAAGCAGCAAGCCCAATGAAGAATGGGTTCAGTGCACAAAATGCAAAATGTGGGTGCATGAAAAATGTGGTGGGAACAAGGACTTGTTTTATTGCTGCCCAAATTGTGCCTCCGACGATGACAGTGATGTCAACAGTGATGTGTGACAACGAGGACATTGACCTGTGACAACCTACCCCATGTCGGGGGTAATTTGTCACACTGGACGTAATTTTTTGACTCTCTTAATAATCATACAAATTAGTTCTTTTTTTAAGATTTAAGAGCGATTAATAAAAGCTGAAATACCAAATATAAGATTAATGAAGAAAAATTTGTAGTTTTATTTCAATTCTCTCAATTAAAAATGTTTATTTAAATTTTGAGACAACTAGGAACCAGCTCCCCTACATTCCTTTTTACCTGATGTTATTCTACTAACATCGTCTCTTACGAAGAAAGCTTTTATTTCTGGAATCTCATTTTTTTTTGCCTTCTTTGGTTTAAATCTTGCTGTCACTTTTAATCCAAGCACTTTAGAAGTATATTGTTTATTTTTCGAATTGTGAACCACTCGTTTCAACAACTGTTTTTCTGAATGTTTCGTACAATGGGGATCTTCACTGCCATTTCATCACGATAGGTGGCGCATCGTCGACATGGCCATTGAAAACTGTCAATTCAATACATTTTATAACCTATCATTCAGTTAATTTTAATTTTCTCGTAAAATGCCTCTGTGTGCTGTACCAGGATGCAATAACCCCGGTGTACATTTATTTCCCAAAGATACAACGCTAAAAAAGAAGTGGGAAAAGGCTATACGTCGCAAAAATTTTGTAGCGACACAGCATAGCAGGTTATGTCGGAATCATTTCCAAGAATCTGATTATGTAGGTGAGTCAGCATATACAGGTGAGTTATTATTAACTATGTGTTGATTTCAGTCATTAGTTAGATCACTGTGGTGGTTATGGTTAACTTTAATTAGCTGGTCAGTGGGTCATCTGTGTTTGAAAACTTTATATGTAAATCTATGTAAAAAGACTACTGAACAGGTACCCTGTGTGCCTCCTTATTACAGATATATTCCACAACTATCACACAATATGAATTACGTCTTGTACTTAATCTCTTAAGTAGGTACTAATGTCTACAACTGTAAAGGATCTCTGTTTTAACAATTGTTGTTGTTTTTCAGGAAATCCTCAAATATGCAGATTTCTCAAAAAGGGGACTGTGCCAAGCATATTCCCTTGGTCCACCCGGGTGTCAACAACACCTACATCAAGAAGCCTACGGTATCTGGAAAGGAGCAAACGCAGAATTGATTTTGAACAGCCAACTGTAGACGAATGTATTCCTGAACCCTCTACAAGCACTGAAACAGAAATATCTACCATAGAGAGCTCCTCAGAAGATATTACTCCAAGAACAGTCTCTGTTAGCGTTCAATGTGGTAGTTCTTTGGGGATCATATCACTAGAGGCTATGAGGGCAAATCAGCAAGCTATTCATTTTTATACTGGGCTAGAAAATTATGAAAAATTCATGCTGGTTCTAGACACTTTAAGTCCCATGTGTAATAATTTAAATTACAAGGGAAGTAAAGTAATTAATGTTTCTGTTGGTGACCAACTGTTGATAACACTTATTCAAGCTAAGGAGGTATTTACCAGATTTTGAGTTGGCATTTTTATTTGGCATTTCTCAAACTAATGTTGCTAATATTTTCATAACTTGGATAAATTTTATGTATGAAATATGGAGTCTAATTAGTATTTGGCCCAGTAAAGAATTGGTGCAATACTTTATGCCAGAGTCATTTAGAAGAGATTTTCCAAATACAAGAATAATTGTGGACACAACAGAAATACCCATTACAAAGCCTGGGAATCCTGTAGCACAGCAGGTGACATTCAGCAGCTACAAACATAAAAATACTGTTAAGGCTATGATTGGAGCTACACCTGGTGGCTTAATATCATGTGTCTCAGAATGTTATGGAGGTTCAGTCAGTGATCGCCAGATTATAGAAAGATCAAACCTTGAAAATCTGTGTGACAGTGGCGATTCTATCATGGCAGACAGAGGGTTTAATGTGCAGGATATTTTTGCTCCAAAAGACATTAAAATTAACATTCCAATGTTCTTGAAAGGAAAGACACAAATACCAGCTGTCAGAATAGTAAATGACAGAAAACTTGCAAGCAAACGAGTCCATATAGAACGTATTATAGGTCTAGCTAAAACTTATAAGATTTTTAAATGTGAACTGAGCCCAAATCATGTACCACTAGCTTCTAGAATTTTATTTGTTTGTGCTATGCTTTGCAATTTTAGAGAAAATATTATGAAATAAAAGCATTTTTATGATAATTATGTTTTATTGTAAACCTTATTCTATAAAAGAATATTTTTTGATAACAGAATTTTTGAAAAAGTTGTGATAAAAATGGTCCAGTTTTGTCAACATATCCTGTATGAATGGTTCATCACGTTCAATAAATATAACATTTAAACCTTTATGGGTAAAAATCAATAAGTTGCAAAACAATCTTTTGGTTACATATAACTGCCCTTGAATTTGGCCATAATAAATATTGTTTTTTTTTTTAAGTTAGTTGTCCATTTTCGCCATATTGTAAATATGGTACTGTTAAAGGACTGATTTCTTGATTTCGGGAAGCATATGGACATTTGACTTCAATAATGGTTTCTGGCCCCAGTAAACCATCAGGAGATGCTCCCAGATAAGGCCTCAATTGAGACAAAAACAAACCACATTCCACTACAACCACATCATAAGTCTCCATGTATTTTTTAATAGCTACTTTTTCATTAATAATGCCATGTGCCATGGCTCTTGTCCGGACTGGATTTTTATTTAATACTTGATTGGAATACTCGTATTTAATTAATGTTTCACTTTTCAAGTGGCACACAGTGTGAAAAATGCTGGCTGTTATGTGGGTTTTTCTATATTCATGCCACTTTGGATTGGAACTTTGGCCTCTTGTTTCCATTTCAATCTCCATAATTCTGTTTTCAGAAACATTTAATAGGTCCATGGATTCTAAAAAAAACATCCAGTGCTGTTTTTTCCATATAGTCATGGTCCAAACATATTCCTTGTTGGTTAGCTGCAGGATATAATTGTCTTAGAGGCATTGACGATTTTGAATAATTTAATATCAATGACTGAAACCTGCATTGAAATGCAACTTTGTCAAAATTAGGGTTTTGTCTCAAGTATGGAGAGTAAACAGAATTATGAATATTTCTTTTGGAGGGAAATCTGGAGGCTCGCAATGGTGTTGCATAATATTTTTTTGATGGCTTATGAAATGTCTGCAGTTGTGAGGTAGAAACTTCATGTAAGAGTATAACTTTTTCCCGGACAATATTTTCAGCAGCAAGAAAGCTATATGTTTACAATGAGCTTCTTTTCCATCTCCTGCGGCACATTCACAGCTTGCTTCTTCAGGCATTCCATCATTACTTAATTTTATGTTAACCTCATATTGAAGCTGCTTCATGGATGCTTTGCAATAACCTGGAAGAAGTATTGATACATTAAATAAGCAAATACACAATACCTACATTAATGTTAAAAACTTCATCATCATACTATTGTCAACTATGGAAAAATTTACCTAGCTACATTAGTCACCAGACATTAACTTTAAAGGGATTTTAGTGAGAATAAGCCTACCTTTTAGGTATGTATCTTGGCCGGATGTTGTTGATCGTAGAACAAGAAGGTATCTTGATTCATACAATCTTACAGCATCACTGGTATTCTTATTAAATCTGCAATAAAAACCATTATGAAAAATAAGGGCCGCACGAAGGTATCAAACAAAATTTAGCTGTATCATTAGATAATATACAGGGTGTTTGGCAGAACGTTGAACATACGAAAATGGTGGATAGTTGGGGTCATCTGCTACTTACTCAGCCCTAATTTATTTGGCCCTGGCCCACTGGATATTTTTAATTATTTTTTTTTATCTTTTTTCTTGTTTCACCACTTTCTTAACTTTAAAGTGTATTTTTTATTAAAAGTGGGTGAAACAGGCAATATTTAGTTTTTTTTTTTCATACTTTTATGTTGGCAGATTCTTATAAAATTATTGCTTTATTCAGATGTTAGCTAGAAAAAAAGTTATGAGTCCTCAAACTTACAGAAAGATGTAAAAAAATACTTAAATCTTAATTTCAACTTGCATTTAAAAAAAAAAAAAACAAAAAATGATTGAGGAGTTCCAATTCTAGCAAAACATCCCTAGTGTGTGAGCTTTCTAATGGTATGTAATTTGCTTTTATAAAAAAAAAAACTAAGAGTTATTTCATAATTTTATCAAGTAGGACATTTTTGACGAAACTCTACCTTTACGGAAAGTGAAATGTTTTGCGAAATTTAATACTGCAAGGTTGGTAAAAATTAAATGGTCGATTCAAATTATGCTATACCAGTTAGGTGTGTTAAGGAAACAATTAAAAAATGTTAAATAATTTATTTAAATAATAAATCACAAATGTTCGAATTGACGCCCTTCATTTACAATACAGGCGCGGCATCTACGTCTGATTTCTACAGTCGTTGCGCGCAGCAGCATCTCCTGTCGCATAACTTCGAAAGCAGTATTAAATCGATTTATCAAATCTTCTCTACTTTCTACTTCTGTAGTGTAAACTAGTTCCTTTGCCCTTCCTCACACGTGAAAATCGAGCGGAGTGAGGTCGGGCGATCGCGGAGGCCAGGGGATTGGTCCTCCCCTGCCAATCCACGAATTTGGGAAACAATTATCCAAATGCTCACGTACAATCAGACTAAAGTGAGCTGGACAGCCATCGTGTTGAAAGACAAGAGGCCTGTTTATGTCTACTTGGAACACTTCTTCCACTAATGGTGGTAAATCATTGATCAAAAAATCCAAGTAGTTGTTCCCATTGATGTTGTCGGGCAAATAATGAGGCCCTATTAGCTTATCGCCAATCACTCCTGCCCAGACATTCACACTGAATCTCCTCTGGAAGCCCCTTTGTCTCTTCACGTGTGGGTTTTGATTCTTAAGTTCCCAATGGTGAAGATTATGATAATTGACAATCCCTTCTTTGTCAAATTTGGACTCGTCCGTCCACAGAATACTTTTTAAAAAGTTTCCGTCGCCCACATCGGTATGCAGCAAATGGCGACAAAATTGCACACGTCTCCCAAAATCACTGTCATCGAGACCTAGAACAAACAAAACACGTCTAAGAATCGATTTCAATGCTGAATAAAAGATTCAGTATTCCGAGTTCAAACTGTACAATTATCTAAATTAAATTATCTTCAATTTTTAATTATGTACCTATTTGGCTTTATGGCTTAGCCATAAAGACGTAAGACCACATTCACAAAAAGGCATGCGATTTTCCATTTGTTCTGAAAAGGAGCCATAAGCGCTGGCAAGTTTACCTACGCTGACCACCGAATTCGAAATCCAAATCCTGTAAGCGATAGCCGCCTGATTGTTACGTGAATGCGGCCGAATAGGAATAGTTTATTCGAATTTATTTTAAATTAGAATTGAATGCGCTAAGAACAACATGAGGCAAAACAACTAATAAAGAAAGTAACGAAATCAAGGTTAAATGGAACGATCAATTGAACTGTCTCATAATTTACTACATTCCACAAAATCGTATCAGATGCAGTACATAAATAGCTTAAAATCTTACCTTGCACTGGAGTGTAGTGAAAAGCATGCCTACCATCTGCCTGGAGAACAGACCACACTTTCCATATGCTTAGGCCAAGCATTGAAGCTATCTGTCTAATGCTTTTGGTAGGGTCCGCGTCAAACTCGGCAAGAACTTGTTCATCAATGGTAGGATCGGGTCGTGCTACGTTCACTCGTGGTTCGTGAAAGTTCAGGTTACCGGCTTGTCGTAAACGTCGGTAAGTACTCGCAAATGTCTGATGACTGGGTACTCGGCGGTTGGGATAACGCTCTTGATAAATCCTTCGCGCTTCACGTGAATTAGTATTAGCGCTTCCATACGCTAACAACATGTCCGCGTATTCCTTACTGGTAAAAGCAGCCATTTCTTTACCAATAACAACAGGTACCTAACAGTAATAACAAAAAACGTAACTAACAGGTTACAAAACTTGTAAAATTCTAGGGCTCCGTTAGGCGAGAAAAAACACCACTGTATCACAACACACACAACTATACGTTTATTCCATGGAAATGGTTCACACAAAAAAAAGATTTCTTAAATTACTTATACTAATTGCGGTAACGAAACCATAGCGTGATCTAACTCGATGCCAACGCCATCTATCGAGCACATGGGCAACTTTGGACAATTGTTGGACTAATATTAGTTGGACTAATATTAGATCGCGCCGTGGTTTCGACCTGTACAAAATTGGACAAAACTAGTGATAACAATAAAATAAAACGAAGTGAACAAAAACAAACGTAAGCGTAACGGGCACGTGAGATCGCAGAGGCAGTTAAGTCTCGACTAAGAAAATAGTTCATTCTGAGGCGTCACGGTGCCACGAGAGCGAAAGAGAGCAAAAATACGCTATGACTGGGCAAGAGTGAGACAAAATTTCTACCTGCTTCGTGTAACAACCATCCCAAGGGAATAGTGAATGTCAATTTGCACCACTGCTACTGGCAAGCCGGCGATCATTTAATTTTTACCAACCTTGCATGCAGTATTAAATTTCGCAAAACATTTCACTTTCCGTAAAGGTAGAGTTTCGTCAAAAATGTCCTACTTGATAAAATTATTAAATAACTCTTAAAGTTTTTTTTTTTCATAAAAGCAAATTACATACCATTAGAAAGCTCACACACTAGGGATGTTTTGCTAGAATTGGAACTCCTCAATCATTTTTTGTTTTTTTTTTTAATGCAAGTTGAAATTAAAATTTAAGTATTTTTTTACATCTTTCTGTAAGTTTGAGGACTCATAACTTTTTTTCTAGCTAACATCTGAATAAAGCAATAATTTTATAAGAATCTGCCAACATAAAAGTATGAAAAAAAAAACTAAATATTGCCTGTTTCACCCACTTTTAATAAAAAATACACTTTAAAGTTAAGAAAGTGGTGAAACAAGAAAAAAGATAAAAAAAAAATAATTAAAAATATCCAGTGGGCCAGGGCCAAATAAATTAGGGCTGAGTAAGTAGCAGATGACCCCAACTATCCACCATTTTCGTATGTTCAACGTTCTGCCAAACACCCTGTATTATGTAGGGGAAGGCCGGGCAAAGTGGATAACTTAAGGTTTTTAGGGATTTAGCAGAAAAGGTTTACAATAAAAAAACAAAATAATTATCACAAATCAGTCTTTATTTATTGCTCTTACAAATACGAACGTCAGTAACCAATAATATTTAAACAATAATCAACAACAATTAAAATTTTAAAAAGTACGAAAGTATTCGCATTGCCCGGTACCCCGGGTAAAGCGGACCCCGTACTTGGGCAAAGTGAATACCCATATTCAATCTCTGAAAACATAGAAATAACTTCGATAAACTGCAAAAAAAAACTTTACTTGACAATAAAATTAGAAAATCAAGATTGGCAATTGTCACAGGTATACCCTTGAGTGCCATCAAAAGCAGAACAATCTTCGTGACACCATTGTTGACAAATGTCACATTGAATCCAATTTTCAATTGGTTTACCGTCTTCTTCAATATATATTTCACCGCAAAAAAAGCATAAAAAACCCTAAATTCTTTTATTTCCTTTGGCTGTTTAACCTTTTTAGCAGTTTTTTTGTCTTTGTCAGTCTTTGTATTAGTCTTCTTAGGAACAGTTTTTGACTTATCATTCAGTCTTTTAGTGACATTCTTAACTTTATTTTTCTCATATTTCTGCTTTTGATCTTCCTTGATCGGAGTACTGGTTAATATTTCCGATTTTTGTAATTTCCGTTTACGTGTGGTCATTGGTTTGGCAGGATTTGGAATAGGTCTTAACACCGAGGGACTGCAGTGGGAGGTTGAGCATCCCGGTTTCGGATCAGGTGAGTTGTCACGGCTAGTATTCTGTCGAATATTTACTTCAGTCTCTGGCACCACTGTGTCATCTCTCTGAGCAGCTATATCTGGCTCAAAAGCGGAGACAATTCGGGAACATCCTGGTTCTGGTTCAGGTGTACATCTGTAGCTACGAATCTTTTCAGGCGTGGTAACAATGGGCGCTACAAAGTCTTGAAACTCACAAGAGGGCGTTCTGTTTCGAGATGGAAATATTTCTGATAGAGGTTCTACTGAATTTGATGGAATCTGTTCTTGAAGGAGTGAAGGCGAAGGAGTTGAAGAAGTTTCTGCAAAATGTATGAAAATATCTGGATTTGATGGAATCTGATCTTGAAGAAGGGAAAGCGAAGGAGTTGGAGAAGTGGCTGCAAAACGTACGGGAATATCGATCGTTTCTAGTGCGTTTTCACTTTCTGTGCCAATATTCATTTTAGACGTTCCTGCAATCACAGCGGCTGGTTCGTAATCTTCGTCACCAAAAGCATATTTATTCACAGGCCAAATACCAGGTCTTTCAAATCCATGAACTGCATTTTGAGCTACTGCACTTTTCAGAAAAGCTGGTGATAATAGTCTGGCTACATCGTATTGATTTATAATGCGTCCTGGGTGCGATTTTTGGAATAAATTTACCTCCCTTTCAAAGTAAGTTTTCAGAGGGCCATAAACCGCTACATCCATGGGCTGCATTTTATGAGTTGTGAAGGATAAAATTACGACATTTTTCTTGCTAGCGTAATCTAAGGCTGGGTAATACTTATGGCTCTCGTGGTTATCCAATAATAGAAGTATTTTCTTCTCAGGGGTAGGTCGAACATGTTCCACAAAAAAATGCATCCAATTCAAGAACACCTCACCTGAAGTCCAACCGTTTGGAGTACAGGTTCCTTGAGTGCCGGGAGGTGCACCATCAAGTAGTCTGGGTTGCATCTTTTTTCTGGCGAAAATTAGGAATGGTGGGAGAAATGAACCAGCAGCATTGCAACAGCCTATGATAGTAGTCAATTGACCACGTTCTGCACTGGCGATTATGCCCACTTGTTTCTTTCCTTTCGTGGATAGAACTTTAGGCGGTTTATTTGTGGTTGTAGATATACCAGTTTCATTCATGTTGTATAATCTAGATGCATCAATATCATATTTTTCTGTTAAAGCTTCAAGGTTTTCATAAAAACGTCCAACTTCATGTCTATTAAATCCTTTTGCCCTTGCAACCGATGTTGCCTCTGGAGTTCTGAGGGTTATTTGCTTGTGACGAGACAAAAATGACGATAACCAATCATCTCCAGCTTTTTCGTACTTGTCCCAGTTATTCGGGTAGTTCAAATGATTGTTCTTTGCGTAGATGAACGCTAAATTTCATCTTGACTCGTTAGCGCCCGGACAAAAGATGCGTAGACGCCATGTCATTAAAGGCGGCGTTAAGTTCGGCTGACGTCATAAAGTGGGCGGAGCTTTGCAACTTGTTTTGCACACGGCACGCTCTGACGTAAAATCGCGTGATCCTGTGCTGCGTTGAGTCGTGCGAGTGGACTTGCCTACTCGCTACAGTGTCCTCCGGGCTGTCCACACAGTGGCGACACCCGGGCGTTACTTCCGCACGAATCTGGTGCAGGTACCTCCCGAACTTACTATGTTCGGTGAGAACCTGCGTCATGCGGAAGGTAAAGATGCCATAAGGTCTTTCCAGCCACGGCTCAAAGAGGGGAGTTACCGCCGTAATTAAAGCGTGCCCAGCACTGGGTTGCGAAAATCGCTGTTGCCATTTCACCATGAACATAGCGCCAGGGTGGCCCGAGAAATTCAAAATTTCTAATGTGTTCGTGTAATTTGCCGGTCAGCGTCAGTCTATAAAATGACCGAAAATATAATCATCAAACAATCTGCCACTAACCTACAAATTGTAAAAAACGTATGAAAATTTAAAATTCACGAGACCGGGTACCCAGACGCTTTTTAAGGTACACCGTACCTACCTACTTAATTTTTAGTTAAAACCGCTATGTAAACTAAGCTTTATGCTGTCGGTTTTGTTACTTTTTCAGTCAAACTATACCTAATTATGTTACCGTACCTGCAGTAACAAAACCGAAGTAACATAATCTAACCTAACCAAAACATTAAAAATTGCTTTTCAGTTTCTCGCTTAGGTAAACTACATACAACAAGTTGTTTAGTATAAAACCATGCATTTCATTATCAATTTATTGTAAAGAACGTACAAATAAGTAATTAAATGCATTAGTACAAACCTGACGACGAATTTCTTCTTAAAACCCAACCGGCAACAAAACGCGCTCTCACTAGCGACGAAATGACACTGGCGTTCAATTTTAAAGATGGCCGATCTGCTTAGACTATAGTGTTGCCATTTTTGGAAAACCGAAAAAACCAATTGGTAGATTTCTAAAAAAAGAAATTGCCGTAACAAACCTGACTTGTCCGGAAGTAACAAATTTCGGGGACACTAATTGTTTTTAAGTTTTAAAGAGGTGTGAGGAATTAAAGCTTTTTTAATTATTTTAAACATACTATAAATAAGTTTATTTTTTGTGAAAACAGCAAAACATGTCTAGTTGTTCCAGAAAATATTGATAGAATGAACTTACATGTTTTCATTTACACTGGGGACAAGCCAAAGGGGGGTATTGAACTAAAATAATATACATATATTTAATTTTAGCTGGATTTCATTGGAATTTAGTTAAAAACGTAGTAAAACAGGTAAATTTTCAATCAAGTGACTATTTTAACCCAAATAAGTACAGAGATTCTTAAGTAAAAAAAAAAACTTGAAGGACATGCCTAAATATATAATATAATATATATATTCCACAACTATCACACAACGCCATCTAGTCCCAAGCTAAGCAGAGCTTGTGTTATGGGTACTAGACAACTGATAAACATACTTATATATTTCTAAATACATACATATTATAGATAAATTACACCCAGACACAGAACAAATGATCGTGCTCATCACACAAACATTTGTCCTGGGTGGGAATCGAACCCACGACCTCCGGCATAGCAGTCAGGGTCACTAACCACTAGACCATCAGGCCTGTCGTGAGTTGTAAATGTGAGTTGTACTGAATTTTTGAATCTCCTCGTAATCATTTTTCATATTTTCCATACAAAAAGTGAAAAATTCCTTAAAAAACACGTCAAGGCTGCCCCCTCCGTGCCTGCGGTTCTAAAAAACAATTCACGGGGTAGGGAAAATAAGTACCTACCACGTGTCGACGAGTCGCGATTGTCAAATTCGATTTTTGTGTCAAAATTATTTTTAAAAGAGAATTTTTTATGCAGAATAGCTGTAAGATTTTCATAGCAAAAAGTAAGGAATTTTAGTGATAGTTTAGTTAGTTTAGTTCGGTGTACAAGAGAATCGGCACCAATTTCTTATTTAAGAATCAACAATCATTTAAACATTTTTATTCTGAAGTTGTACAAAAACGTATTACCATACAAATTATTTGTTCCTCAGTAAAATCAAAACATTACACTGGAAAACAGCATGTCTGTTGCATGAGATTTTTTACATGAATTTGAATAGGTTTTCCACGCTGATTTCAAAAATATATGCCGTTTTTATGTGGCAGCTCTAGTTTTGGAATTACGAAATGACAGGGTTTTTCATTGAAAATGCACATAGATTACGTCTAAAAAAATTATTAAACATATTTATTCTGAATAAAATTTCCTTTTTTTGGATTTTCTAGAGTGAGATGTATTATGAGTACTATTTTGAATGCTCCAACAATAATCAGCCATCATATGTTCATTCCAGTACCCCTGATACCTCTCCTCCATAGTGCGAATATCCTGGTGAAAGCGCTCTCCTTGTTCCTCGCTTAGGTAACCGAGATTTTCAGGAAAATAGTCTAGATGGCTGTGAAGGTAGTGAAGCTTGATACTCATGTTGCATCCAAGCATGATGTATCACTAATACTCAAGACTGGTCTTATGGCAGATTTTAAGTTTGGATATACCCACTTAGAGCAATTTTGTGGTTTATTCCCATGATTTTCGTTACACAGAAATAACAGTCGTCATGATGGTTGGATGGTTCACGCCAAATCATAGGAGCTTTGTACTTAAAAGTGGGTCTTTTTTTGTTTGCCCACAGTCGCAAAGATTCAACAAAACTTTTACATACCAAACTTGGTATCCAAGGTTTAGCGTTTGACGGCAACGGAAACCCAAAGTAGTCGAAGTATGCCTTTTTCACTAAGTCCGACACATTTAAACGAAATTTTTGGAACATATATTCTCCACAAATAACACAAAAACAATCAGGATTATTGAAACACGCCCTTCTTGAGGAAGACGTAATGAAATTTATAAAGGAACTAGTTCAGTTACACCGCTATTGATAGAAACTATCGACTACTTATGTAAATTCAAGACGGTACCTGTATCTCACTAACTAGAGCTGCTACAAAAAATCTGAGGGTGGATTTGAAATCAGCGCACCCAAATTAGTAAACGGGCCATTATTTTTTTCCAGGGCCCATAATCGGTCTCTCAAGAACAAAGCCTCTTACATTAAAAAAAACTATGATTATTAAAATAAAATCGCTATTGGTAGAAACGGAATAATAATATCCCTCTAAGAAGACATAAACATTAGTGAAAAATGTTATAATTTGACGTAAATGACGGTAACTCAGTCGCTTTTCTCGGTAACGCAGTCGTATCTCATACAAAATTCGGCTGTCCCAGCAAGCAACTCGCTTCAAATACATTGACATTACATTAAAACTCTTCACGGCACTATTAAATGTGTCCTTCACCACACAATCCTCACTTTTGAAAACTTCATGAAAATCAATTTTGAGAACGCTGTTTATGACCAATATTCAAAACATAGAAAACCTTTTTGTGTGGGTCTATGGTCGATGACCTTTATTAAGAAAAAGAAGGTAGAACATTTTGGTACCTCGAATCACTTTCCTGTAATACTTACTTAATTAAAATTGAATAAACGTGTGTTACTGAAAAAACGCCGTTCTTTTATGTTTTTTCTTCACCGGCACCAGCGCATCATAATAACGGTGTGAAACATAAAATTGGTCCTTCGAGCAATAAAAAATCGACGCTGGGTGAGTTTGGAGTCTGTACTCTAGTGGCGGAAACAATATCCTGCTGCAGAAGAGCGTCCTGTCCCCGCGTCAGCCTGTGAAACCGTGTGCCTCAATATTTTGGTGGTACCAAGCGAGATTTCCTGCACCTGAAGAGATATTGCTGCGTGGCGTCTTATGTACGTGGTGCGGCACTTTGGGAAAAATTGCGTGATTTCTCAACCTTTTGCCGGGCTATAATTTGGAAGATTGCGAAAAATATAAGAAGAAATTACAGGAAGGGCCGAAATTCATCCTAAGAGGTATTTTATATAAAAAAGTGTGTGCGTGAAAGTGAATGTCAACAAGTGTACAATTTCTTGTTGTCGGCCATTTTAGAAGCCACAATTTCACAAATCCGCATGCGCACAATCATATTTTCATTGTATCAAGCCTTTTGCTACGTGTATCGGAGCGTCGTGCGCATAGACTGCAGAAATAATTGCGTGCTGCCAACCTCGCAACGACCAATCAGCAAGCGATTTCGTCCGAGTTCTTCCGAAGAATCGTTCATCGTTCTACGTTCGTATCGAATCGGTCGCGTTACCTTTCCTCCATTTTGTTTGCTCATTTTACAATTTGTACCCTTGTCTTGAAATATTTGCTTTGTTGTACTTATAATAACTACTTCACTTACTTCAGTAATAACTGTAATAAGGTTAAGTTTAAGAAAGCGCTAGTGATAGTCGTGAATTAGTGGATATTCAAAGTTTTAAACGTTTGAGAGGCGTTGACTTTGATACCTAACGCATTGAGTATTTTGTTTGCTTGCACCAACTTGTCTACTGCTGATATTGGCAAGCCTGACAGTGTTGTGGTCATGTCAAGTACCTCACTTGTACAAGATGTGTTGCTTCCTACCGCTGTGGTGCGTATTATAGCTAAAAATGGCACATTTATCTATGCACGAGCTTTACTAGACACAGGCAGTCAAGTGTCTTTTATTTCTGAAAAACTGGCTGGTAAAATTGGCTGCAAAATAACACAGGCCAATCAACTTATTACAGGTATCTTGCAGAGCACTAGCAACGTGCATCGTAAGGCGGAGTTAGATATTTATGCTACAAACAGCAATTTTAAATTATGCTTAACCTGTTATATAGCAAAAAACATAACCTGTGAACTGCCACAACAAAGTTTTTATAATACTGGGTTCAATATACCATCTAATGTCAAATTGGCAGATGAACATTTTAATAAATCTGGTGAAATATCGTTACTATTAGGGTGCGACGTATTTTTTCAGGTGCTCCAGAGGGAGACGCTGCCATTAACGCCGAATGGGCCCTACCTGGTTAGTACCAGCTTGGGATATATTGTGGCAGGCAGTCTACCAGTCTCCGCTGGCAAAGTATGTTCATCAAATTTGTGTGTGAAAGTTCAAGGTACCCCTCTTAATCATTTTTATAATAATCCTCTTAATGAGCAGTCAGATGATATAGGGGACGTTATTTCAAATTTTTGGAAATGTGAAAAAGTACCTGAAGTTTATAAAGAAGGTACTACTGAACACCAACTAGCTGAGGAATGTTTCCAAAATTCTGTGAAACTTGTTGATAAAAAGTTTTGTGTAGACTTGCCTTTAAAACTTAATGTAAATGACATCCAGTTGGGTGACTCATTCAACCAGGCACTGCATAGATTTTATAATTTAGAAAAGCGCTTTGCTAAAGATAATAATTTATATCAACAGTACAAAAAATTCATTCAGCATTATGTTGAACCGGGCCATGCCATATACTTTGATATCTCCAACTATGACCCTAAGGCAGGTAATGTGTACTATTTACCTCATCACCCCGTCTTCAATTTAAATAGTAAAACTACTCCGGTTCGAGCTGTCTTTGACGCGAGCATGAAAACTAATAAAGGTGTTTGTTTAAATGATATTATGCTTAACGGGCCAGTTGTGCAAAATGACTTATTTGACATTTTGACACTATTTAGGACTTTTAAATTTGTTTTGCTTTGTGATATTAAGGCAATGTATAGAGGTATACTAGTAAGCAATGACCATTGCTGCCTACAAAACATTCTTTGGCGAGATTCACCTGATCAAAGTGTAAAATGTCTTCAGTTGAAAACGGTGACTTATGGTTTAAAAAGTTCTGCGTTTTTAGCAACACGCTGTTTGATTGAGCTTGCTGAAAGATACAAAGAGCAATATCCTTTGGCATGTTTTGTGTTAAAACATTCATGTTATGTTGATGATATCTTGTGTGGCTCCAACGGGATTGCAGAACTTCTTGAGGTAAAAAGACAGCTTATTGAGCTTTTAAATTTAGCTAGCTTTTCATTACATAAGTGGTGTTCTAATCAAAGTGAAATATTAAATGATATTCCTATTGAAATTCATCAATTGAATAAAGAAGATTTTGATAAGTCAAATACTTATGTCAAAACGTTAGGTTTGTCATATGATGTAAGTTCCGATACCTTGAATATGAAATGTCCAGTTACTGAAACACAGCAAACCTATACTAAGAGACAAATGTTAAGCTTTATTAGTAGATTTTTTGACCCACTGGGTTTGGTAGGTCCTATTTTGGTGCAAGCAAAATACTTAATGCAACAGGCCTGGTTTGAAAAATTAAAGTGGGATGATATCCTACCGGATTATTTAAATAAGAGATTCCTTGAATTTACTGAAAGTTTGATGCAAATGTCTTGTATCTCTGTTCCCAGAAATATCAATGTTCATCCACATCAAAAATTTGAGTTAGTCGGTTATGCCGATGCCTCTAATATTGCGCACGGTTGCTGCCTCTATTTGAGAGTAGTTGGCGAAGACAACACAGTAAATGTCAATCTTTTATGTTCAAAATCTCGTATAAATCCTAAAGATAAAAGCTTAACTATACCTAGACTTGAGCTTAACAGTGCTTTATTATTAGCTATATTATCAAAGAAAGTACATGACACTTTAGCATTAAAGTATAACAATATCCAAACCTACTTATATTTAGATTCAAATATTGTTTTAGCTTGGCTTAAGATTGAACCTGTAAAACTTACTGTTTATGTTGCTAATAGAGTAGAAAAAATCAAACAATTGTCAAAAGATGTACACTGGGACTATGTTAACACTAGTGAGAATCCTGCTGATTGCTTGTCTCGTGGTCTTAAACCAGAACAACTGAAAAAACACTCATTGTGGTTTCAGGGTCCACAGTATTTGCAAAACAGTGATTATGTTCATTGTAATTCACAACTAAATATGAATGTATCTGATATTCCTGAAATAAAAATGCCTTCAGCGATATGTAATACTTGTAATAAAGAAAATAATTCTCTTCATACTTTTATAGAAAAATATTCAAATTTGAATAAGATGACTAGAATAATGGCTTATGTCAATCGTTTTATATTTAATTGTAAAAAACAGAATTTTAACAAAAGGCAGGGATATTTAACTCCTGAGGAGATGGTTCTTGCATTGCATGACTTGACTAAAATTGATCAAAGCAAACATTTTGAAAATGAGTTAACATTGTTAAAGTCAAAAGCTAACTTAAATTCTTATTTGAGTAGTTTAAATCCTTTTATAGATGGTCAAGGTCTGTTAAGAGTGGGAGGTCGTTTACAAAATACAAACCTGACATTTCAGCAAAAGCATCCCATTATCCTACCTAAAAGGTCTGCTTTGACTAAGTTAATCATTTATAATGAACACATTAGACTCAAGCATGCGGGGCAGAAGCTAACTCTTAGTAGCGGTATTGGCTGATCAATGCTAACAGAGAGGTAAAAGCTGTGTTGCACAAATGTGTACTTTGTTTCAGATTTAAGGCCAAAGTTTCTAGTCAACTTATGGGATCTCTCCCACTTGAGCGCGTCAATGTTGCTCGTCCTTTTCAAATTGTAGGTACTGATTATGCCGGTCCTTTCAATGTTAAACAAACTAGGATAAGAAATCCTGTTATTACAAAGGCGTATGTTGTAATTTTCATTTGTTTTATTACTAAAGCAATTCACATAGAATTAGCTTCAGATATGACTACTAATACATTCTTGGCTTGTTTAAGAAGATTTATAAGTCGTAGAAACAAACCTACAAAAATATTTTGTGACAATGCTAGTTACTATAAGGGAGCTAGTAATGTACTCAAGGAATTGTATGATTTACTGAATTCCACAGATCATCAAAACAAAGTTTTTGATTATGGTAGTGCAGAAAGGATTGAGTTTCAGTTTATTCCTTCATACTCTCCTGTATTTGGTGGTCTGTGGGAAGCAGGAGTCAAAAGTATTAAATATCATATGAAACGTGTGATTGTCCATAGTGTACTTACCTATGAGGAATTGTACACAGTTCTAGTGCAAATCGAAAGCATTCTAAACTCTAGACCGCTGACGCCTATGTCAAGGGACTGTGATGACATGTCTTACCTGACACCTGCACACTTCCTCACTGGTTCTCCATTGACCTCTTATCCAGAGCTAAATTTAACTGATGTAAATGTAGGAAGACTCAGTTTCTGGAAGCAATGTACTCAAATGCAACAGCATTTTTGGCAACAATGGCATAAGCAATACTTAGTCATGCTGCAAAATCGTCCTAAATGGAAAACCCAACAGCCTAACTTAGAAAAAGGTGCTATGGTGTTACTTAAGTCTGACAATGTATCCCCATTAAGCTGGCCTGTAGGTAGAATTGTGGAGGTCATTCCAGGAAAAGATAATTTAGTTCGCGCAGTTGATGTGTACAGAAGACCGAAGAGTATAACCTGCCTCTCTGCTTAGCGTTTGTGGACTACGAGAAAGCCTTTGATTCGATCGAGACATGGGCTGTACTGCAGTCTCTTCAACGGTGCCAGATCGACTATCGGTACATCGAGGTGCTGAAGTGTCTGTACGAAAACGCCACTATGTCAGTTCGACTCCAGGACCAGACCTCGAAACCTATCCTTCTGCAGCGAGGTGTGAGACAGGGAGACGTTATCTCTCCGAAACTGTTCACCGCTGCTCTGGAGGATGTCTTTAAGGTTCTGGACTGGAAAGGAGCTGGCATTAACATCAATGGCGAGTACATAACTCACCTTCGGTTTGCCGACGATATAGTAGTCATGGCTGAGACTATGGAGGACCTCAGTACAATGCTCGATGACCTCAGTAGAGCCTCTGAAAGAGTGGGTCTGAAAATGAACATGGACAAAACGAAGGTCATGTCAAATGCCCATGTAACACCCACTCTCATGAAGATCGGAGACGCTACACTCGAAGTCGTGGACGAGTATATTTACCTAGGACAAACTGTCCAGTTAGGTAGGTCCAACTTCGAGAAAGAGGTCAATCGTCGAATCCGACTCGGCTGGGCAGCGTTCGGGAAGCTACGCAATATCTTCTCGTCCCACATACCGCAGTGTCTCAAGACGAAAGTCTTTGACCAGTGCGTGTTGCCAGTGATGACATATGGCACTGAAACGTGGTCGCTCACAATGGGCCTTATTAGAAGGCTGAAAGTCACCCAAAGGGCAATGGAGAGGGCTATGCTTGGAGTTTCCCTGCGGGATCGAATCAGAAATGAAGAGATCCGCAGGAGAACCAAGGTAACCGACATAGCCCGAAGAATTGCCAAACTTAAGTGGCAGTGGGCAGGGCACATTGCTCGCAGAACAGATGGCCGATGGGGCCGAAAGGTTCTGGAGTGGCGACCGCGTACCGGAAGGCGTAGCGTTGGAAGGCCTCCCACAAGGTGGACCGACGACCTTGTGAAGGCCGCAGGAACTCGTTGGATGCGAGAAGCACAAAACCGGTCGAAGTGGAGGTGCTTGGGGGAGGCCTATGTCCAGCAGTGGACGTCTTTCGGCTGAAATGATGATGATGATGATGAGTTGATGTAAAAACTGTAAAGGGTTCAATTATTAGAACAAGTGTGTTGAAAGTTTGTCCATTACCTATAGACTACGATTAGTGTAGTGTTGTCTATTTTTAAGTAAGAATTTATTTTGTCTCATTTTATGTAATCTCATACTAAGTACTAATGTTTTTTAAGTTGAGTTAATTTAAATCTCATAGTCACTCGCTATATTAATTGCTATAGTTTAATTTGAACTTCTAATTTTGTGTCAATTATATCACAGTTTTTCGTTTTTATTAATTCTGTTAAATTAGCATTGGCCGAGGCCCCAGCATGTTTATGACCAATATTCAAAACATAGAAAACCTTTTTGTGTGGGTCTATGGTCGATGACCTTTATTAAGAAAAAGAAGGTAGAACATTTTGGTACCTCGAATCACTTTCCTGTAATACTTACTTAATTAAAATTGAATAAACGTGTGTTACTGAAAAAACGCCGTTCTTTTGTTTCTTCTTCACCGGCACCAGCGCATCATAATAACGGTGTGAAACAAACGCTAAAAAATAATCAAGAAATAGTCATAAATAGTCACCAAGGTCAAAAAAACAGTCGCATTACGATTCCAAAGTTATAGCTATAGGTTGGTGAGGATTGTGTGGTGAAGGTCTCCACACAATCCTCACCTCTAATGCAACCAAACGGCTGGGAGTATCGAGTTGGTTTCAGTTCCAAAAAATAGTCAAGAAATAGTCGTAATGCTATGCCAAATCTCGAAAATAGTCATTAAGTGATTCCAGAGATATAAAGGTGCTTTGGTGAGGATTACGTGGTGAGCCTTTCTCGCCACAATCCCGGAACGCTTAGGTTTTTGAATTTTAATTTGGTGTCAAAAAATAGTCAAGAAATAGTCGTCTCTAACCATGATAATTTCAACCTGGTTTACTATGTAGAAGTATGTTAAATATCCACGTGAACTTCTACATACATTTTGTTTTGGTACAGTCGCGACTACTAAAATTACACATTTATTTCTAATATGTACCTATATTACTTTAAATCGGTATTAAAATATTGTAGTTACTTACGTATTTATTTTTTCTGTCAGTTTAATAAATACCTATGTTTCCTGCTATTTCATTTCTAGACATTTCCTTCCGGTTGGCTTTATGTTAAAGTAACTGATAAAATATAAATGACTAACCCCCTTATTCATAATCCTATTTTATCTCTATTTTAGCTAAAATAGGTTTATAGAACGTTTGTCTTTATCTGTCACGTTGACATTTCTGTGTGTAAGAAAGAGACAAACCCCATTTTAACTAAAATAGGTTTGATAAGTTTTATGAATAAGGGGGTAAATCTTTATTTCAGATTAATTTTATTGTAGTATGAGTAATTAAGACTATCTACTTAACTATATTACTAAATAAAATACCTAGTGTGCAGGACGATCGACCTATTAGTTTAATTAATTTTACTTTCGGTGGTTGGGAAACCCAATATTATGCAATTTTGAAATAATGATCACGCAGCATTCCCACAGTGCTGGGGCGACACAGGGTAATTGTTTTCCCAAAACTAAAATTCATTGTTTTGTTTTATTATTTTCAACATGTTTTATTGCTGGTATTGTAAACCAAATTGTCGGCACCCTTTGATAAAAATATGTCTTTTATAGTTTGCTTGTGTATTTAATCAGTTCCGACTTAGATCTCCCACAAGAGACTTCAGTAGTAAGTAGTTCTGAGTGATGTGATGTGACAAGCTCTCAAATTAATATCAAGCAAGTAACTCATCAGTTTGTATTTATTATTGACTAGCTGCTGCCCGCGACGTCGTCTGCCTGAAGGCTCTACAGCACCAAAAATACCTAAGATGCCAGTGTCGCTATAGCATTATAAGTAAACAACTTTTAAAATAGCATTAAAATATAAGTTTTTTTTGTAAGCGAAGCAAGTGAAGAGAGTTATATGGGAGTCCTGCTGAGTTCAGTGTGGTGTGGGGGATGTGACTGAAGGAAATAGAGAAAACAATGCAGGAATACATTCCAGGACACAAAAGAGTAAAAATACGTACAAAGGCATCATACCTTAAAACACTTCCTTATAAACAACGTTGGTAGTTATGCTGCCAGGAGCCAAAATGTAAAGAGAGTCAGGACTGGTGACGCGGGAGCAAGCGACGTACAGTTGTCCGTGTGAGAAGCAACTCGTCCTGAGGTCGACACCCGCTGCCCTCAGTGTCTGCCTCTATTGATGGTTATCGCGAAGCAAACACTCACGGGGAACTGTACGCGCTTGAACTGGAACGGGAAGATATGAGGTATGAGGGGAATGCGTGGTATAATTTATACTGACTCGCCAACGCCACAACCCGTAAGAATTTCCGCCTCAATGGTGTGTCTGTAGAGCAAAATGACTTTAGGGTGGGTCCCGTTACAGAACTTCAGAGGAGATAGGTTCCGAAGAAGCATAATCGGGACACCGACCTTTAGCTAGATGGTATGCGCTGGAAGTCCACTTGCTGACAGGGAGTTCAGAAATTCCACGGGATAATGTGTGGCGTCATCTTGCTCGACAACAGTGTTTATCGAGGTGTAGACCACTTCATTCCCCTCAATTTCCGAGAGAATGCATTCGTTAATTGCTGCAGCTTGATCATTTTTGGACGTCAAAATGGCCCGCTCACACACCCAAGAATTCTGCAGGTGCAGTATACGACTGATGTCCCCGTACACACAGCAAATGAGTTCTTCTAAGCTGGATACCACTCTACCGAGAGACTTTGGAAGCACCACCTGTCCACCTCTCTCTTCTGGTAGAGTGCCTTCGCCAAGACTTAGAAGGACATTGGAGAATTCTTGAGCACGTGCATTGCCGCCGAGCCGAGCTCTCATATTAATGGTCAAGCGCAGCGTACGAACTCGTGACCACAACGAAGATAGTTTCAACGAAGCATTCACCTCGTCAGCCCTCGATCCCCGTGTCACCACGGGAAGCGTTTACCGGAAATCGCCACTGAACAGAACAGCTGTGATACGACGCATCAAATGTTCGTTCCTGCGGATGTCCTGCAGGGTTCCGTCCACGGCCTCAACTGCCTTCCTATTGGCCGTCGTACACTCATCCCATACGATCAAAGAGCAATCCCTTGAGCACGTGTCCCTTATCGCTGTTACGTGACACACCACAAACAGGCGTTTCGGCGCTCTCTAAATCGATAGGAATTTTAAACATGGCATGTGCTGTCTTGCCACTCGGAAGCAGTGTGGCAGCGATTCCCGACGACGCTACAGCAATAGCAATTTTGCCTTGCCTGCTGACCTCTGCAAGTATGCAAGTGGTAACAAATGTTTTTCCTGTTCCACCAGACGCATTCCAAGAAAAACATTTGACCCTGGTTTTTTCCCAACGCTTTCAAGGACGGTGTCATAAATTTGTTTTTGCTTTGAAGAGAACAAAGCGACATGGTCATTTCGCCCGGATCGTAATTTGTCTCAGCGTTATACTCCCGATTTACACGGTCTCGATGCGGTGATGATTGATTAATTGTCGTCCTCAACTCTGCTCAAGATTTTAAGGGTTTTGTTGGAACTTGAATTTGTAAAAACGAACTATACGATACAACTTTTATGAAGAAAATGCACATTGCCATCTATGAATTTTAAGAATAACTAACTACTAACCTCGCCAACATGATCAAATTTAAATTATTAATTTCCAAAAAGTGTCAACATGTAACTTGATTTGATTTTTATGAAATCTCATAGATGGCGCTGCTTCAAAATTTTCTTTATACTACTAAAATTCATTAAACTATGTTTTTTCTGCCCAAGTTACTTAAATGGCGTAGTTTTTATAGTGTAAAGCTAGATAATAGCATGGCTTACTGAAAAACAACATTTAAATATGCGTCGTTAGATTACGCGCTGTCACAGAATGCGTAAGAAAAATAAAGATTCACAGCTCCTCCCCCATAGGTGATAGCGTGATAATATGTAGCCTATATGTTGACCCGACCTCTTAGTAATATTCATGCAAAATTTGAAGTAAATCCATGCAATACTTTTTGAGTTTATCCCGGACATACATACAGACAAACAGACAAAAATTCTAAAAACTATATTTTTGGCTTCGATATCGATTGTAGATCACGCCCCAAGTATTCTTTTAAAAAAATATTCAATGTACTGTTTTGACTTTCCTACGATTTTATTATATGTATAGATTTAGCTCCTTTGTTGCCCTTATTTATTAGTAAAGAATAAATAAATAAAATAAATATAAATAAATAAATAAAATACCTACCCAAAATAGCTACATAACTAACAATTATACCGTTTTTAATACAACCAAAAATAAGATGACCATAAAAAGTACTTAATAATTTTGTGCTCGACTGTACTTTACTCGAAAAATGTATGTAGAAGTTCACGGGGATATTTAACATACTTCTACATAGTACACCAGGTCGAAATTATCATGGTTGGAGACGACTATTTCTTGACTATTTTTTGACACCAAATTCAAATTCAAAAACCTAAGCGTTCCGCGGTAATCAGGTGAGGATTGTGGCGAGAAAGGCTCACCACGTAATCCTCACCAAGGCACCTTTATATCTCTGGAATCACTTAATGACTATTTTCGAGATTTGGCATAGCGTTACGACTATTTCTTGACTATTTTTTGGAATTGAAACCAAGTCGATACTCCCAGCTGTTTGGTTGCATTAGAGGTGAGGATTGTGTGGAGACCTTCACCACACAATCCTCACCAACCTATAGCTATAACTTTGGAATCGTAATGCGACTATTTTTTTGACCTTGGTGACTATTTCTTGACTATTTTTTGGCGTTCTCAAAATTGATTTTTAAGAAGTTTTCAAAAGTGAGGATTGTGTGGTGAAGGACACTATTAAATTAAAATATCTACGGAAATTAAGGTAAATATGAACTTTATTAACAGGCTAATAAGTTTATGTTTTCTTTAACCGTGTATTATTTACGAAATAATTCTTGTCTTGTCTCTGTTGAAGTAAGAAAACGTAAGTACTCTGTGTTACCAAGCAAAAGTGAGTCTTAAATTCGACTTTTTTCGTGCATTTTCGACTAAGTTCGTTTGATTTAATGTGAATTGCTGGCGGGGTGAGGCGGGTGTTCGTGGCCTAGACGCTGGCCGCGTCAGTCGAGCTCGAGTCGTCCGGAGAGGCGCGTGTGTTTATCACATGATTAGACAAACTGAACAGATACAAAGCTTCAAACAACCGCGCGAATCGGTTGCACTACTACAAGCACGCGGGGCATGTGTGCGTGACCACTGGCCGCTTGTCACGTACGCGGCGAGACTGGAAAAAACCAGTTTACGCTGGCACAGCTAGTTGACAATCTCAGGGTCAGTGCGACGCACGTTGTTTGTTTTGTTAGTTCCAAGTTTGAATATTTGAATGTAAAAACGTGGTATATTATTGTTAATAATGGTGGTTTATTGTACTGTGTGTATGAATAATACTAGAAAAAATAAAGATATATCATACTGCAACTATCCCAAGGAGTACAATAGGTAAGTAAATATTTGATTACTTCTTTTTCAAGTAAGTACCTTTTTGATAAGAAGACGGTTGTACACGGTTTTTACCTTTTTATTATTATTACAAGTTTTTACTATATATTTGTAGGTACGTGGATGGGTTGGTATGTAGTAGGTATGTGTGTTAAGTTTAAATATTGCAAATTAGTAAGGTTTGAACCACTTCCCGATGTCTGATTGAGCTGAAATTTTGTATACCTGCGTAACTTCGGTGATAATGCAATAATAAGATATAACCTGACGCTGCACCCAGGATTATCTTCTCACTAGGGAACTCTTCAACGGTTAGTAGCACGATCACGAAATTTTTATGATAGATGAATTTTGATAATTCGACACGATATTTATCATGAACTGCTGCTGCAGCCAGCGTTGTCTCCTTACGAGGGAACTCTTTAACGGTTAGTAGCATGGACTTGAAAGTGAAACTTTTTATTTAAATTTAATTTTGCTTGCTAAACATGATCTTCACCATAGACTGCTGCTGCAGACAGGTCTTCTCACGAGGGAACTCCTCAATGGCCATAATAGCATGATCATGAAAGTTTGAATAAGAGTTTAAAAAGCATTTTTAATCGAAACTTATTATTAATACCTACATCGTACTTATTTCTCGCTACTAGTAGGTCTTGAAATTAAATGAATATTTAAAAAATAGGTACCTACATAATCTTTAAAATATAGGTCTACCTATGTCTTTTGTATAATAGTGTTCGGATCGCATTTCCATTTTATTTTTGTTTCAGCTCAAAGCATTTACCACACCATTAAAAGAAACAATAAATTATTAAAAAACAAAAATTATAAAAAGAAAGTTATTAGAGTAAGTAATTTGTAAATCATACTGAATAATAAAACTATTTAACAAATGTTTTGTTTAATTTGTCGTAACCTATTGTGACAACCCTACCAAAATAGGTAACAATTTTGCACGTTCTTAAGAAGCTTTGCCTCTGTTCCGTTTGTCTACTCATGTGTGTTTATTGTGCGGCCGCTGAGTTACCGACGGCAAACGGTGAGTTTTTTAAATATTTGATTGTTTTTTTATTGCGTTTTGTAATAGAATAAGTAAATATTTGCATGCACTCAAAAATAATTAGGTATTTATTATCATATGACCCAAATGTTAGAATACACGTTATTTTTACAACTGCGTTACCACTACACTGCGTTACCACGAGAAGTAACGCAGTTGTAGGTGCAGTAACGCAGTTGCAAAGTAAACAGTTTTCGAAGTGTATTTATCTATTTTACAGTTCACTTAATTAATTATTGGGTTATTTTGTTACAGTATATTATTTTCAATATAATGGCGTTAACACCGGCAGAAAAACAACGGCGTTATAGGGAAAAATTGAAACAGGACCCTGTGAAAAATGCTGAGGCTAAAAGAAAACATCTTCAGAGATATCATGCTACTAAAAAACTTGTAAAGGATATGACGGAAAGAGAACATAGATCTGCAAAGCGTAAATGGAAGGTGGCAAACAAGAAACGTCGAGAACGTCTGAAAAGAGTGCAAGTTATTCTAGATAATACACCGGCTTCAACACCACGATCAGGAACTCCGGTTTCTCCAAGGTCAAGAGGAAGAAGACAAGTAAGACGAGACAGATCTGCATTATACAGACAAAATAAAAAATTGGAGGAAGAAAACGAGAAATTGAAAAGAAAATATAACAAGTAAGGTCGAGTCTTGTAATTGCAACTAAAAATATTGGAGGCCTTACGTCTCCGGTTGATAATTCTATATTCATAAGCAAAATACATTTTTTTAAAGATTCGTTATTAAGTAAATTTTATGTAGATTTATATCATCGTCATAAATAAAGGAAAGCTGTAAATAAAAAAAATCTATTAAATAAATTTCTGACACAGGCACAAATAGTTGCAATTATCCGTCCTGGCGGGTAATTGCAACTAAAAGTAATTAGTTTTTTCTTTTTTTCTGTGGGTACTGCTACCGTTATATTGAAAAAATATACCTTGTTCAATATTTCATAATATTTTGATATCTATGTCCAAGTAATAACGTTCAATTTTGCTTAAAATCACTTTTTAGACATGGGTCCGGTAATTGCAACTATTTACCTACAAATAGTGTTGTGAACCTTGTTGTGGTTTTATCGACTAGCATGGTAACAAAATTAAAAGTCAGGAATACAGTTTTATCGATGTTTATATTGAGCTTAATCAAAGGACGACATCGTACATTAATAATTATTTAAATTGAAGTAATTTAAAATACTTCAAGGTGTAATTACAATAGGTAATCTTTTAGTAATCAAATAGCCATTTCTACTTATCTTTGCAAAAAAAAAAACAGTCTTATCTCATAGACCTTTTTAGATATTAAAAAAGTAGTACTTAAAATAAAATAGGAAATCATTTACATTCAAATACCTCTACTTTAAAAGGAAATATGACTGTATCTTTTTGTTTATTTAACACGGCGTTGGGCAAATATGAAATCACATCTTCTATATCAATTATGGAAATGTCGTTTTCAACGAACTTGAATTCTCTATTATCTTTTTTAGATTTGAGTCCTTTGACTACAATTTTTTCTTGGTTAATATCCTCAATAAGACAAACGTATTTATACGTCCTTTTGCCTTTAGTCGACCGAAATCCAGCCAAAATGAAGTCACCCACGTCGAGATCTTCTTTTTTTTTTACCTTAGATGCTTGTGGTTGTGGCATTTTATTCTGAAAATAAAATCAAATTGTTATCCTTCCTGTACTACTATATTATAACTTAGAAAGTTTATGATATGTGTACTTACTTCCTTTTGTGTAAATATTTTCTTCTTGGCAGTGTAAGTCTTTCTTTCCTTCACTCTTTCGCTTTTTATTTTAGGTGTCTTTTGTTTTTGTCCTTTAGAAGTAGATGGTAACGGATCATCAAAATCTTCGTCAAACCTTTCTTCCAAAACAGTAGAATGTTCATATAAACTACCCGCCTTCTGAAAATTTGTACTTATTTTATTAACATAGAACATAGATTTCCCACGATTTTATGCCCCGGTGTACACTTAATAATATTAATAACTACCCTGAATCACTTACTTCATTCTGCTTTAATGTTTTTTTCTGCCCTTTATTCAATCTTTCACTTTTTATTTTAGGTCTATTTTCTTCTTGTCCTTGTCTAGTAGATAATGGTAATGGCTCCTGCAAACCTTCATCAATGCTTTCTTCCAAAATATTTTGAAAAAAAATTTCAGGGCCTTCATCTTCTGTAGAATTCATTGAAGTATATGAACAATCACTCTCACTGTCCGAGTCTAAGGTCTTTTTCCTTTTATTTTTCTTTGCTTTGGACTTATTTATCAGAGGTTTTTTGTTCTCATTATAACTTGCTCTTTTCAGTTTTTTTAGCCGTTTAGTTTCTTCTGCTTTTTCCTTTTTCATTTTTCCTTTAGAAGTAGATGGTAAAGGATCATCAGAATCTTCGTCAAACCTTTCTTCCAAAACAGTAGAATGTTCATATAAACTACCCGCCTTCTGAAAATTTGTACTTATTTTATTAACATAGAATATAGATTTCCCACGATTTTATGCCCCGGCACTTAACAATATTAATAACTACCCTGAATCACTTACTTCATTCTGCCTTAATGTTTTTTTCTGCCCTTTATTCCTGGGGCATAAAATCGTGGGAAATCTATGTTCTATACATAGATTTACCACGATTTTATGCCCCGGTGTACACTTAATAATATTAATAACTACCCTGAATCACTTACTTCATTCTGCTTTAATGTTTTTTTCTGCCCTTTATTCAATCTTTCACTTTTTATTTTAGGTCTATTTTCTTCTTGTCCTTGTCTAGTAGATAATGGTAATGGCTCCTGCAAATCTTCATCAATGCTTTCTTCCAAAATATTTTGAAAAAAAACTTCAGTGCCTTCATCTTCTGAAGAATTAATTGAAGTATATGAACAATCACTCTCACTGTCTGAGTCTAATATCTTTTTCCTTTTATTTTTCTTTGCTTTGGACTTATTTATCAGTGGTTTTTTGTTCTCATTATAACTTGCTCTTTTCAGTTTTTTTAGCCGTTTAGTTTCTTCTGCTTTTTCCTTTTTTTCTTTCTCATTTTTCAGACGATGAAGTGCATCTTTGTAAGTTAGTATTTCGCTTCCTTGACTTATCCGTTTCTTTGAAGTTTTAGGTATGTCGTTACGTGAAATAGTTTTTAATAGTAGCTCTTCGAATGAAACTCGTTCTTCTTCTTTGCTTTTATTTATTGTTGAGCTGACTAATACATTATCCAATATTTTTACTTTACAAGAATAACTGTTGGCATTGGTATTGGCATTATTAGGACGTGAAAGTATGAAAGTTTTAGGGTCCTTTACAGTCTCCCACTTTTGAAACTCAACCCGAGTACCTGAGTACGTGTTCATATCAGCCTTTGTACCATTTTCTGTCGGTAGCTTTTTCTTCATATCCCGTGTAATGTTTGCAATAGCCTTATCAATTTCGTCTGGCAATCGTCGTATCTCACTGTTAATTGTTTTAAGGCATACACTTATTAGTGTTGGTACTTTATGTTCTTTCTGATTGTTATCTTTCTTGGTGTGACTTCCTTCAACATTTTCTTCACCATTGTGATCAGTATCATTACGAAGCTGTTTTTTTTTCTGCTGGTGTTCTTCCCATCTTGACCATGCCAGACTGTCGAATTTTTCTTTTGGGATTGCATCTTTGTTCAAAGGGCATATGCCCGCTTTCCTGAAGCCATTTTGAATGATAACAGGATTTAAATCATCCCATATATTAGTTATGATTCTGGCAAATTCTTGTTTTGGGAGTTTTGCTCCCACATGGAGTCTTTGCCATTTCACAAGTTCGCTGTCCCATTTGTCTTTCATAGGTTTCATTGTACTACAGTCTAATGGCTGCAGTATGTGGGATGAGTGAGCCGGCAGTTTAAGAACCGTAATGTTTTCGGCAACTAGAAGGTCTATGACATTCAAATCTACATGTGTCTTATGACCATCATAGACCAATAAGACTGGTCGTTCTGCTCCGATAGCTGGCAAAAAAACGGCTTTGATGTATTGTTCGAAAATGGTGGTCTCCATCCACCCTTTTTTACTGACAGCGTAAGCTGTATGAATGTTATCATTTTTAAACAGCCACTCGCTCCAC
Organism: Amphipoea lucens; assembly: GCA_947508005.1. Taxonomy (NCBI): domain Eukaryota; kingdom Metazoa; phylum Arthropoda; class Insecta; order Lepidoptera; family Noctuidae; genus Amphipoea; species Amphipoea lucens. The sequence continues at coordinate 12,788,952 of OX382375.1, forward strand.
AGATGTTTCCCTTGAAATATTATTAAGGGTGGGATCTTTTTGCCAAGTGCATTCGTAGCTAAGAGCACAGTGGTGTTATTCCTCCCAGGAGAGCCTGTCGTTCTAGTAGAGGGAAACCCCATCAGACCCACAACTTTAGTTTTGGTGGGGTCACTACAAAAGCTGGTTTCATCCAAATTATATATACATTGCGGTTTGTCAGCCAAACCACACTCTTGTATTGTTCGTTGTAACATATCGAAATAATCGTTAACTATGAAAGGATCACATGCTTTTTTTCGAGCTATTTCTACAGACTGTGGCTTTTTCAAACTTAATTTGTTTCGTTTTTTAAATCCTCTAAACCATTCCTTCCCAGGATAGTTATCTTTAAATCTCGTAACGATTCCGTTTTTTCGAATATACTCAGATATCAATATTTTTACTTCCTTGGAGGTTAATGGATACCCACATTTTTCCATCACATGGAGATTAGAAGCTACTTTAGTTTCCCACTCTTTTGACAATTCAGTAGGTCTGCCAGGCGTTGGCTGTTTGGCACCGCGTGTTCCGTATAAACGGTGAATAATGGTTGACCTTGGTATTCCGTATTTTACGGAGGCTTGGTAGCTATTAATTTTTTTTTGTCGTACATTTTCGACAGCTTCTATTAGATCAGCTAATGAATACTTCGTCTCTTTTATTCGTTTATATTTTGGCATCTACAAAATAAAATAAAAAGATACTCAAAAACTAGAAAACAGGTCATAGAGGTAAAACGATATTGTTTGGTAGTACAGTAGTACAGACACCAGCACATCAAGCTACTACAATCTGTCAGATTTCTTTGATAGATTTTCAACTTTATTTCTAGAGCGTTAGGTTCAAGGTTCATTGGGAAAAATTTACAATTTCGAGTAGCTTGACCTGCTGGTGTCTGTACCTACATCAAATAAAATAAGGTGACCTAAATGCCAGGATTCCACTTATCAAATACTAAGATAAACTTTAACATTTGTGAATTTTAATATTTGACTCAAAGAGCGACACTAGCGCCAATAGTTTCAAATATATAGGTAAACGAACTATTCAACTACTGCTTAGTATGAATAGTATCCCTTTCGATAAAATATTTTTATCGTAGTAGTTATTTTCACTGTCGCATCACTAGCATTATCATACTTCATATAAAAGTGGTCAGATAAATGCAACTAACCTAAAAATTTAAAAATAGTTGCAATAACCTGACTTTTGATTTTTAGTCTGGTAAATGTAACTGAACCCATAAGTTGGGCTAGATTTATCTTGGAATGAAACAAATAAGTAAAAAACAACTTACCGTAGTAGATAATCACTTCCTTTATAAAGAAACCTACCAAAAACCACAAAAAACAGAATTAAATAACTATTGCGCTCCGCGTTTACGCCGCGTCACTCCGAACAAAATGGCGGTTTGACAAAAAGTCATGTCATTTACACAGTTCAATAGCTATCAGCGCCATCTTAATCTTTTCATTGGAACTTAGGATAGAAGAACAATATTACGCCTGTCGTTGTTCGAAATAGTGATGATAGATGGAGTTATTTAAATTAGTTGCAATAACCATATAGTTGCAATTACAAGACTCGACCAAGAAAAGATACCAAAGACAAAAAGGAAAAAAGTCACAGGACGGAGACAAAAAATACATAGCTTTGTCTAACGCTATTAAAAACCATTACTCCAGAATAAAGAAACTTAAAGACCGCTTAGCTATCAGGCGTATTTTTGACGAACATTTCATAAAAGATTCCAGGCTGAAAACTTCCATTGTTCAAGAAACTCTCGGTATCAATAAGTTAAAAAATAGGCAGACCATACCTAGACAAGCTACTCTGATAAAAAAGATTCGTCAATTTTTTGATCGTGATGATGTTTCTAGGATCACTGCTGGGAGACGAGAAACCGTGACTTACAAAAAAAATAAAGCGCAGAAGAGATATCTGCTTGATACAATGAAGAATCTTTTCATTTCTTTCAAAAGGGAGAATCCTATTGAGTGTTGCTCATATTCTTGTTTCACCAAGCATAGACCATTCTATGTAAAACCCCCAGCAGTTGATGGCAGAGATACATGTCAATGTAAAACGCATACCAATACACAATATATGCTTAATGCTCTTTACTGCAACAAAATTATAGCAGAGTCAAACATGACTCAAACTGTTGAGAAAACTGTGTGTGCTACTGATAACCGACTATGCATGACAGGTGATTGCGAATCCTGCAACACGAATGAAATATCCTTCAATACAGAGAATCAGTCCCGAATAGTAAAATACCAACAGTGGGTTCGACGATCTGAAGTTATTGACAAATCGGGCAAGAAAGTCAAAATCACAAAGAACATTAAGGAAATTATCACAAGTCCTGTCACAGAGTTGATAGAAAAATTTAAATTGGCAATACCAGGATTGAAAAAATATATTTATAATAATAAAATGCAATACAGAAGTTACCGGCTCGCAATAGATTATCTTAAAAATGACGAAGCTCTCCTGCATGTAGATTTTAGTGAAAATTATAAGGGTGAATTGCCCAAGCAAAAAAATACACGGCAAACCTGAGAACGGTAGTGCAATGTGCTGATTATTAATTTTATATATTTTTTCTCAACAACGTAAGTATTTCTCTACCTTGGCAAAAAAAATCATTGGTATCTACCCTCTAATATACCCAAAAAAAAAATTACAAAGTGTTATTTTATCATCACGGTGACCTGTCCTGAACCCAATTCCGCTCATAACATACCTTCTCCTGCAAATACATTCGTAATATGGATTTAAATTGATTTTGTTATCATTAAATTATAATATATTCGATCAAATAAAACAATTTTTGTTTGTTTATCTTCTTTCTCATGGATTTGACAGGCAGTCAACTTTTGTCTGGAAAAAAGTTATCATTTCAGAGGACAGTAAGTTTTAGTAGAATAGCCACATCAACATTGCGTTGTTACGCCCCTTTCACCTTTTCTCACTCCGGATCAGTCCGGCTTAAGCTCTCGGCGCGAACGCACCGGTCCCAACGTCTTGCGGTTTCCCGCCAAAAAAGTAAGTTTATCATTTCAGTAATATGGGGACAAAAATAGTTTCATTTCGGTGGCTGTTATAACTCGTGCTAGATTTGTTTAATTTGTTTCAAAATTGTGTATTAAATTCGCAGTAAGTACTGTTTTGTTTGAGTAGTGTTCATATTTTTTAAATAATTTTTTTTCGGAGTTAAATGTAGAACTAACCTCTATTTTATCATCTCAGTGTTATCATTTCAGTGGATTCGGTGGACTGTTATACCAATTACAGTCCACCGGAATTAAAAGTATCTCCGAAATGATAAAAACATAAAGTTTTAGAGATCCTGGTGTCAAATACAAAGTCATAGTTTTGTAATGTACCTACTTTTACCTAGAGTGTCGATTAGATTATTTAGGTGTATTTGTTGTGTAATATTTGTGCTTAAGATATATAATATATACATATATCTATGTAGTTAGTACATGTTTACTATACATTAGATACACATTTGTTCGGCTCAACGAAAATGTGATGAGTGTGTGGGTCACCACAGTGTAGATTATTATACCTACTAATTGTCAACAAAATAATTATTTCGAGGGTTTACCTTCAATATAAGTCACTTACCTTTATTTTTATATCATTTATTACGAGTAAATAACAATAATAAATAATATTTGATATAATTACAAAATTTCTTAATTTTACAAGATATAACAAATAAGTTAAAGAGCATTTAAACGTTATATGAAAAAAAAAGAGATATACCTATGTGATGAGAAATTGCCTGTGAGAGTGTTTGTCTGAGTCAATGCAAGAGAGCTAGTGTGTGAGCGCGTGGTGTATCTGAAGGTATAGTATTTTATAGGATCATAGTATAGTGTGTATGAATGTATGTCTGTGGATATGAGAAAAAAGAAAATTGAAAAGCGTGTATTTTGATTTTAGGATGCCGCGGCCTAAGCAACAGACTAGAGAAGAAAGGTTGGAAAAAAGGAGGTTGTATGAAAGAAGAAGAAAAGAGAGAATTAAGAGCAATGAAGTCTCACGCGAAGAGTTTTTGAGAAAAGACAGAGAAAGGTATGCCAGAAAAAAAGCAGCGGGATTAATTGTTTCAAGGCATCTAATGACCCCTAAAAAATTAAGAATCCTAAGAAGAAAAAACAAAATAAGTGCTGCTGCTTATTACCAAAGAAAAAAAAATAGAGCAGCTCCAGCTCCTATAGCGGCTCGTGCTAACCCTCTGGATGAGACAATTGGGGATCAAAGTGATGGTCCTGGACTAAGCACTTCCTGTCACAGTTCCTTCTTGCCTACTTTACGGCGCAGCTTACGATTGAACAGCAATAGTATTAGTACGAATATCCAAATCCAACGTTCTAATACTACAGAAGCTAGAAGCTTTCATCGGGTATACACAAGCAGTCCACGACAAACCCTGCTATCAACGCATCAAAATTTTGTAAATTTTGACTATAGCAATCCTGGTCCAAGCACTTCTCGTCAAGGGAATCCATCTTCGGCTCGGCGCTGCTTGCCGATGAATAGCGATAGTACAATTGGTTCCAATATTCAACATCATATTGATGACAATGTAGTAACTGGCACTCATTGTGTACAACCAAGTGGCGTACAACGAATAACATGTCCATCAAATCTAAGTAGTATCGAGTCAACATTATGCCCCAACAGCCCTGTTTCAGACTCGTCAATTACATCTGTAGAATTCAAGCGAGGACTTAAAGACAAATTTCGAAAATATCAAAAAACTAAAACTAAGCTAATAACAGAATTACAAAACAAATTATTACAGGTCACTAAGGAAAAAGAAATGTTCAAAAAAAGGTGTAACAGACTACAAAGCAATTATATGATTTTGAAGAAAAGTACCCAAAAAGGAGAAAAACCAGCAGTAGAAGTCATAAAACCTGATGAAAAAAAAAATCGAATTCTCAGGAGGGTGGTGAAATTTTTAGAAGATGATGAAAATTCAACACTGTGTCCTGGAAAAAATGACACCATATCTAGACATGGATTAAAAAAACAAAAAAGACTATTGACAGACACACTTAAAAATTTACACTTGAAATATTTGGGATCAGGAGAACCACCGATAAGCTATTCAACATTTTCAAGAATGAAGCCTTTCTGGGTCACTCAACCAAATGTGAATGCACGAAATACATGCCTATGTGAAAAGCACGAAAATATGAAACTTTTGATTGAATCTATGAAAAGAAACCGCCTTATCAAAGAAAATACAATATCCGACGTTTTAAGTAGCCTATGTTGTAGTAAAGATAACATCGATTGTCTGCAAAGAATATGCTCAAGTTGTAAAAATAGACACATTGATTATCAAGAGTTTAATAATGAAGTGAACATAGCGTATTGGGGTTGGGAGAAGAATAAAAGCATATATGTCAAAAATAATGTAGAAAAATCTGCTATTAAAGTTGAAAAAGTAAGGCGTTGGGTGAAACCACTAGATTTAATAAAAAAATTCGAAGATAGCCTGAAACCATTCCTTAAACATTGCGTCAATAATAAAAATCAAAATCAAGCTTTCAAAACGTTAAAAGAAAATATGACTACGGAAGACTGTATTATACAAATTGATTTCAGTGAAAATTATAATGCCAAATATGGATCCGAAATTCAATCCCTTCATTTTGGTGGTAGCAGACAACAGTTCACTTTGCATACTGTCGTAATATATTTCAAACTCGACAACGAAACTTGCAAAACTCAGTCATTTTGTACTGTAAGTACCTCTTTAAGGCATGATGCTGCTGCAGTATGGGCACACCTCATTCCTGTTTTGCAAGAAATTGAGATAACTGCTCCTCTGGTTCGTAAACTTTACGTTATTTCTGACTCACCATCTGCGCAATACAGGAATAAAAATATATTATATATAATAACTCAGTTATCCTCCTATTGTCCGATGCTGACCCACATAATTTGGAACTATTGTGAGTGTGGTCATGGAAAAAGCGCAGCAGATGGAGTGGGTGGAGTATTAAAGAGAACGCTAGATAAACAAGTCTCATATCAACATGATATTACCAATATTGAATCGCTGGTACAAAACCTACAGTGTTATGTTAAAGGTGTGAAAATTGAAACAGTTGAAGATTATCAGGTGACAGAAAAAGATTGGCTCTTGCCCAAAGACTTAAAGACTTTTCCGGGAACTATGAAAGTTCACCAAGTTGTTTGGTCTAAAGAGTCAGGAAACCGTTTGGCACTTCGACATCTGTCCTGTATTGAAAGAGAATGCCTAAATAAAACTATTAGGTGCCCTCACGGCAAGCATTTAGGTTTTCATGACTTCACTGGGATTCAATCAACGAATTTTGCAAATAATACAAATATAGCACATCTGCGTCCAATTCAACTGTCAGAAAAATTAGTACTACGTCCCAAGCCATTCAATGAAAAGAATCTTTCCAAAAAATTACAAAGGAATAGTTTCATACATGAACCACACACACACTCAATCACAAACATTGAAATATCAATTATTAAGCCCTCAACATCCCATTCCTTTGATGGAATGAATAATCAAAAAGGAGAGAATGAGCAGGAATCATCGATAATACCCAAATCATTGCTCGAAAAATATGAAAACTTCAATGAATTTAGCACTCCATCGTGTTCATTTTTTGAAAACAATGATACTGAAATTATTGAAAAGTATGAACGGACAAGAAATATTGACAGCGAAGAAGAAATCATGATTACAGCCAAGAAGAGAAAAGTAAGAAGATTATCTTCGTCTTCGTCCAGTTCTGATTTGAATATTTTTTGATTTTTGTTATTGTATATTTAGTTTTTTAAATATTTGCTGTCATTTAATGGCATGACTTGTTTTAGGTAGGAAGTTAAACTTATTAAAGAAGACTGATGACTATAATAATTATAGTAAAGACGTGCTGTGGTGTGATAATTAAAGAAGATTTGTTTATTAGGTACATATCTAAATTAAAAACCTATATTTATAGTCATGAAAAGAGGCTGATTAGTGAATTTGAGAAATAATTGTGTGATTTAAAGTGACATGATGAAAAATTAATCTTTAAGCTACATACTTGAACCTACTCGTAAATACGTACCCAGAAAGACTGTTTTATTGGAATAACTATAATTCGCATTAGGTATAAGAATTACTTATACATAATTGCGAATTATAGTTATAGGTAGAACAAAACTTTGTTGTTTTTTGTTCTATTTAGATATGTTCGTTTCTCTATTGTTGTAGTAATTTAAGAATAAAGTGATCTCAATCTCAGGTTTCTGTTATGTTTCATACGTTTATGTAAAAGGATTAAAAGTACTAAGCTATTACTACTAAGATATTTTTATAATGTTTCTTATTCATTTATTGTATTTTAAAAATATAAGAGTTGATTTAATTTTAGAAGTTTTACTGATATACCTGTAGAAACACTATTCTCCTCTCGTTACCAATTTAACTAAATTATACCTAGCATTTTTCTCTTAGTGCAATAGGTAGACATTAGGTATTACTATTAATGGCATAACTTACAAATGCAACCATCATATTAATCAGAAACTTTAAGCTTTCTAATCGCGATACGTTGATTCTTTTGAAAATATATCAAGTAAATTAGTATTAGTACATAAACAAGCAAAAATATTTATTTAAGGTTACCAGCATTTACGATAAAGTTTTCCAACATTTTCACACAACAACAACCACAAAAATTACCAAAGGTTATAAAAGTAAAGAAACTATTCATTCATATCATAATAAACATTACATTACATTAATATCATTCTTTGAGGTTATTGTAACCTCAAAGAATGATATATGTAATAATACTAACTGTAATATCTGTATATTAATGATGATATTAAAAAAACTGTGTACTGTCCTGTCTCAGTGTTTATCTAAAATTTGTGGAAATCAAACCTAACAAAGTACGGAACCCTGGCTGGGGGTGCCACGGTTGTTCTTAGCTGTATCATTTCGGTGGATTTATCATTTCGGTGGTAATTTTTATCATTTCGGTGGACACTTTTAATTTCAGTGGACTCTTAAAACTTTATCCTTAAATATTTATGTAAGTTTTGATAATATTTGATGTCCACTCACGCACAATGTTATAAAATAGACTAAAGTATTATTTGTCACTAAAAATATATAGATTGCATTGAAATAAAAAAATCCCACCGAAATGATACATAAAAATCTCTTGTTGAAATTCACCCATAATGGAAAATATTTTGAAGAAATCCAGCATCATCATTTCGGTGGATCGCGCCAGCAAGTTACTTTGCATACAGGTGTTTTGTATATAAAACCACAGGAAGCAGACAAGGCACAAGTTACTTCTTTTTGCAGTGTATCACCGAATAACTCTCATAATCCTGCATCCATTTGGGCACACCTCCATCCAGTTATCAGCACATTAAAGGTTAATCATCCACATATAAAAACAATTCATGTCTTTTCCGACGATCCAGCTACGCAATACAGACAGAAGGTAAATTTTTATTTTATCTGTTCGAAAACCTTTGAAGATTATGGCTTTGATCGCATAACCTGGAACTTTTTCGAAGCTGGCCATGGTAAGGGTGCGGCTGATGGTGTCGGTGGCTATCTAAACGCACAGCTGACCAAAACTTTCTTTCACACTTTGAAAGACTCTAGCAAGATTCAGTTGTATTACATCACTAACGATGACATTCAAAAGGTAGAGCAGGCTGTTCCCCAAGGCATAATTCCTCTCCGCGGTACAATGCAGGTCCATCAAGTTTTCTCAGACACTCCTGGATTATTGCAGTATCGTGATTTTAGTTGCTTCTGTCAAAGGGGCTTTTGCGCTTGCTTTTCACCTCAAACATATCAGCCAATTCCTGTTTCTACCAGCCCCGTTAGCTCGCCTAAAGGAAGCAATGATTTAGAAATTCCCTTTGATGTAATTCCAGAAAGAGACGGCTTAGAAACTATGAACGAAATTGAAGTATTAACTGACATATCTAATATTGTGGGCAACCCTAAGAAATCTTATTACGAATCGGTTTATTCTCCAATTTCGAGTTCAGATGATGAACTTCTTTCACAGCTTAAAATACATCAAGAAGCTTCAGTATCTAATACATATGAAAGAAACTTGATGGAAAAAGAAAATGTGCATCCGTCTAAAATATTTTCCGGTGTTTACATTATTGTTAAAGTTTCTTCAGACAAAGACAAATTGTACTTTTATTTGGGTGTTGCCCAAAGCAATGTCGATGACGAGGGAGAGATTAAAGTTATGTTTTTAACAGCAGTTGACGATTCGGGGAAAATGTTCAAGCTTGTTGAAAGGGATGTTTCGTACGAACCATATGATAATATTGTCGAGATAGTTCCTAACCCTAAAATAATTATGAAGGGTAAACGTGTATATTACGAATTTGATGTTCCATTAAATATATTTGAGAAATAAGACTGATGAGACAAAGATTTTATGTTTAAAAATGTTAATTTGAGAGGATATTTCGTTTTGTTTTTAAGAAGTTTTATTTTATTTCAAATACCTACTTTACTATTGTTTTTAGAGCGTTTCTATTAGTTAAAGCGAAAAAAAAAACACCTAGTGCTGTGATAAGATTACCACTGTGTTACTTATCCAACTACTGCGTTACTTTTTTGTCCCTCTTTTTCTGAATACGTTAAGAGTTATAAAGCTTTTAATATAATTTTGAACCACCACAAATTTTACATTTTTTTGTTTATCTACCTTTTTTCAACCTATGCTATAAAGATTGAGCTTAAATTGCTATTATTAAGGCATATTTTGAGAAATTACAGTAGCTTAAATTAAAATAACGTAACGCATTGGTAAACTTAATTAGAAAATAAGATATTAGACTGAGATGATTGTGATTTTACATTATAAGATTATTGTAATTCTTGTCTAAGTTTATGTCTGATAGGTTTTTAAAATTGAGGTAAAAGTTCCTACAATAAAACTAATTATTCTAAGTAAGTAACACAGTTGTTGTTTTTCTACTCCTTTCCTTGTATTAATATCAAACAAAACAATAAATAGTAAAAAAAACATCGCTGCTAATGCCTGTACTGTTTACTTTAAATATTGATAAAACTAAATTAACCTAAAAAATAAAAAAAAAACGAATTGGTTTTATAATTATTTTTACGACATAGTTACTCAATTTGGGCCCTGGAAAAAAATAATGGCCCAAACAACAGTAAAAAAACTTTATGCAACAAAAAAAAAGTTTGATTTTGTTTTTCTATCAAATAGAAAAGGACATGTCTGGTGGAGCAATGGGCGAATGTCTAGGCAGTCAAAGAAAATGTTCAGTAATGATTGTTATATTATTTTAATCGTCGTATTTTATAGTTTATTAATTAATAAGTTTCAGGAGTCAGGATCTTGCGTAAACTGGTCAAAATAAGGATTATACGCAAGGTATTTTTCTTAACTTTGTTTAGTATAATGACATCTGTGATCGAATACAGGTACTAATTGGTGGTATGTCTTTGTGAGGTTAATGAAACATTTTGTTGGTCTGAGATCATATTCTACAGTTTTTTGGATATTTCTATTTGTGTAACAAAAATGTTAAGCACCTATTGTTTGTCACAATATTATAATATTATATTGGCATCATCTTTAATTCCGTATTTTGGTTTCTATCTTCAATACCCATAATATTATTTACATGTAGCTACTTGTTGATACTGAATTGGGATTATAATAAATAAAACTATGTATGTATTTATTGCAAAACAAATTATTTTATTGTAGATACATTCTTAACTAAAATGATAAAAAAATAAACGTCTTCTAGAGACACCAAAACATTGTCCAAAAATGTAGCTGGTGCTAGCACGTTATTTTGATGCCTTGCCCAGCCAAGATACCATACTAGCGTCATGACGTGGCAGACCATTGTATGACCTAGTAATCTCTCATTGTCAGCAGCTTTGGTATTTAATAAATTATAACAATCATGACACTTGCGTATCCATCTAATGGGAGCTGGAACAATAAGACGTCATTGTATTTTTCAAATTATAACACAACTGCTCAATGTACTGCCTTTCCTGCATGGTTTACACGACTGCCGTAGTATAGAGGCCAACCTGATTTGATAACCATCGAGCAAGTCTCATTTGCAGGGGTAACGCCAGCCTTGACACGATATGTCTGCGAATCCGCAGCACAGCGATGCACCTCATCATAATATCCAAATCGAAAGGAAAAGCAGAATCCTATAAGTATAGCAATAGTCATCGTGTCTAGATGATGTCACTCCGTGTAGAATAGCAATGGTCGTTTAAAGAAAATATCCATAAAAGAAAATAATCGCATAGTAAGCAAGGAACGCATACACGCAACTTGGAATTGACAACCAAAAAATAAATGTCAATGCCATGTCAAAAAAGTAATAAATACTTACCTTCATGTTAGGAAGTGGGTATCCGAAGAAAAACACGTTTGATGTGTACACTAAAATATTTTAGTAATATTGTCGTATTATATACGCAAATACGTTAATATATTTCTTTCATCTAAAATAAGCGGCTTATAATTATTGCTCACACTATTTAAAGATAATTACGGGATAAAATGGAACGTCAAAAACATTTTTAGTACTTCCCGTTTAAAATGGCAAAGCGGAAGCTACGATTGAGTACTGTTTTTTTAAGAATTATGTTATGCAAGTAATACTGAATTAATTAATCCATAGTAATTTAAATCTTAATTTTTAAATCTTACTGAAAAACCTTAAATCATGAACATTTATCTATACCAGAATTACCAGAGGGCAGAAACTGGACATGTCCTTTGTATTTACAATAAAATCTTAATTAAAATAATACGCTTCAACAATAGTTCACTTATTTAAACAAAAAAATGTCATTGGTCTGGTTCGTCTTCAGCTTCACTAGAAGTCTGAGTATGACCAGAGTTAAAATAAATTAGAAAAAACCATTATTTTTTCTAAATTATCTAATATTAATCTATATCTTTTTACATCTAACACCCATTTATATGTGGAAAACGAGCGTTCAACATCTGTTGATGTTAGTGAAGCGAATTTATATGACAAAAATCCCGTAGTATCAGTTGGAATCCCGTGGAATATCCATATTAACATCAATGTTTGCGGTCAATGAACCTAAATAGCTCTACCTATTCCAATCACTGGTGATCAGTAAAGCGGGGCTAATGACTAATCCCGATAAAGTTAAGGCTAATAAAGTTAATAAGCGCTCCCGAGCCAACGAACGTCACCGAAGTTAAGAGATTCTTAGGTGTCGTTAATTACTATAGGAATTTTATTCCTAACGCTTCGTCGTTGCTGAGCCCTCTTCACGAGTTACTACGGAGCGATGTGCCCTGGACGTGGGGAGAAAGGCAGCGGCAGGCAATGGTGGCAGTGCGCCACGAATTGGCATCGGAGCGCGTACTGGCGCACTTTGAGCCCGCGGCGCAGCTCGTGCTGACGGTTGACGCAGGCCCGGCCGGGCTCGGGGCCGTGCTGTCACAACGCGGGGAGCACGACGAGCACGAACGCCCGCTCGCTTATGCATCTCGATCGCTCACCTCTAGTGAGCGACACTATAGCCAGATACAAAAGGATGCGACCGCTATTATATTTGGAGTAAAAAGGTTCCATCAGTATTTATACGGTCTTAGTGAGCCTTTTATTTTAAAAACGGATCATAGGCCTTTGGTTTCAATATTTAATAACAAGACTGGCATACCAGTAACAACAGCGCTAAGACTTCAAAGATACGCTATTATATTGTCGGCTTATAATTATGTAGTGCATTATGTATCCGGTAATAATAACCTAGTAGCCGATTATTTTTCACGCGCGCCCCTAAAATGCACAGATAAGTCGGACAAGACCGATAATAGTGTAGCTACGGAGCGCGATACGGTGATTCAAACAGCAGTGTTGCCAACTTTATTATAACGAAACCACGAATTGTGGTATCGTAAACCACCAGAAAACCACTAAATTTGGCGATCCCTCAAACCTCCAGAAAACCACTAACATATTATGCTAGACAGATATTAACTAAATATTATTTGAAAATAAAACAACAATATTGTATTTTTTTTTTTTAATTATAGCTTATTTTTGATAAGTACAAAAAAAAATCTTAAAGGCAATCATCTTGGGAAGAATCGGCTTCTTCTATTATTTCTGTTTTTGTAGAATAAATTTCCTTGGTCCCAATTTTTTGTACTACGCTATTGGGTATTAAGTAATTGCTACAACATTTTCCTTCGCGTTTTAAACCAGCACGGACTGTGAGAATTGAAGATAGCAAATTTAACTTCATTCGGTTTCTGTGTTTTGTTTTCAGAACGTTCATCATACTAAATAATCGCTCTACGTCAGCGTTAGAATGAGGTAAAACTAATAAAGATAAAGCAAATGTGGCTAAATCTTGAAATCTGTTTTCTCCAGCCATGTCTTTGAAGTTCAGTACCTCGTACCAAAATTCCTTTGTATTTTTTGTATTTTCCCAACTGAGTAGATGGATTTGACGCCATTGCTCGTGAACTTTCGCAATATCTTCTTGCTTTTTATTAAAATGCAACATCAGGTCAGCGATTGGCTCTTTATTGTGAGATAGTGCGTGTTCTACACAGATTCTTTTAATGTTTTTCATGAGTTTCAAGTTTTCGGGCAATCTGTTTTTCAGTTCATGAATCAAATGCACAATGAACTGGATACACCTATTACGTATTATTTCTTCTTCATTCGGTGGAAGTCCTTTTTCTTTCATCGTTGACACATGAGATTCGAATCTGTACCCCAAATAACATTTCTTATCAACAAAATCTTGAATATTTTGCGTCAAAATATCTACCTTCTGGTTAGGCAATATTATTTTCGCAACAAGTGTATCAATCAAATTGGTCAATTCGTCATAAAGTTTTGAATGATCTGCGTCTTTTGATTCAAATAATTTATTAACTCTGTTAACGTCAGTAAGAAGTGGATACATAAATGCAATGTACGCATAATTCACGTCATCTGAATACATTCCATGCAGCAATTCTGCTGTGTAACATCTTTCTTTTAATTTGGCCAAATTAAAGTGTGTTTTCAGCTCCAACCATTGTGTGTAAATCCGTGCAACTGCAGACTCTATAGATAGCCACCTAGTTTGACAAGACTGTACAATTTTCAAAGGATTATGACCGTCATTGATAAGTTTGTATAGTTCTTTATAGGTAGCTTGCCTCGAAGAAGAACGGCTGAACCAGTCATATGTTTCTTTAATAATGAATTCGAGATTTCTGGGTAAAAAAAGCTTTGTTACTGCTGATACTGCCAATTGCAGAGAATGGCATATGCAGCGCACCAAAACCAGATTCGGTAATTCTCTTTTCAATTTAGCATGTACACCGTTATTAACTCCGGTCATTACCGAGGCATTATCTGTTCCGATGCCCATTAAATTTTGTAGAGGTATATTGAATTTAGCAAGTGCCACCTTTATGGCGCCAATAATCCCGTCCGCGTCACACTCATTCAACATTGGAAGATCTAAAAATGTAGATATAATTTTTTTGTAATTGCAGCTGTAATAAATAATAATTATTCCTAAATATTTATGAACGGAAATATCGGTTGATTCGTCTATCAATAAACTATAGGTGAAAGGAGTATACAACTTTGCAGACTTTTACTCCGGGGTTTCTCCACAGGCATGCAGGAAATATAAATAAAACTCGAGGCTCATGCAAAATAAAGCTGCGTGTAGATGTGGTGAGTGGGACGTCATGCGTGGGCGGCTGCGGGCGGAGTAATGAACAAAATGTTTAGAGCCGCGCGTTTTTTATAAGCGGCGCTCGTAGCGCAGAGGGCGGGGATACGTGATTTATCCTTCCGCGATTATGTGTTTGTTTTTGTTGTGTTGTTAGTGGCAGCATATTTATTTATTATTGTAATTCAGGTACACATACATGGTTATTAGGTACACATACATGGTTATATACAAGAACATCAAAGTAAACAACAATTAGAATAAATCATAAGAGCAAATTATAAAGGGAAAACGAATACAGGACTAAACTAAATAACTACTTAGGGCTAAATTATACATGTAAATGGCCTTAAAACTAAGCTGTTATTTACAATCTCCCCCTCGTGCGCAAGCACCAAAACGTTTAGTCCGCTGTTGTGATCACGATGAGGCGAGAGGCCGGGCGGCGAATCAGACCAGCTGCTGTTCTTACTTCGGTTATTCTGACTCGACCATCTGGTCCTGGGTGAACTTTCATCACTTCACCTCGAGGCCACACTCCTCTGGGCATCGTACCGTCGCATATAATTACGATGTCGCCGACTTTCAGGTTCTTATGTTGGGGATTGCCGCTGGGTCGGGGCATTAAGAGAGGTCTATATTCAGCTGACCATCTCGCCCAAAAGGCATCGGCTAGTGCTTGAGCGGCTTTCCAGGAGTGTGTGTTTGCATGTGTGTCATTAAATGAGCCAAACGGTGACATTCCACTAGAGCGCCCAATAAGGAAATGATTGGGGGTTAACGCTTCTTCATCTAGGTTGGGGTTCACCGGGGTCAATGGCCTCGAGTTGATCACGTGTTCGGCTTCCAGCAGTAACGTGTGCAGTGTTTCGTCGTGTGGGAACCTCTCCTTCAGGGTGACTTTCAAGGCTGATTTTACAGATCTGACCAATCTTTCCCAGGCGCCTCCCATGTTTGGGGCACCCGGTGGTATCTTCTTCCAGGTTATCAGCTTCTCTGAAGCGAAAGCTTTAAGACTGTGGTCGTTGCTCTGCATGGCTTCGGCGATTTCGTTTTCAGCACCCACGAAGTTGGTTGCGTTATCGCTGTATATGACAGTCGGCGTGCCATCATTCTTCGCAGACTCATGATCATGGAGGAGGCCGTGAGGGATGTGGCCACCTCCAGGTGCACTGCGCGTGTGGTGAGGCAGGTATATAGTGCGCCCCACCTTTTTTCTAGCCTTCGTCCGACTGTTACTTGCATGGGCCCAAAATAATCCACCGCGGTTGCAGTAAAGGGCGGTTGGTTTTGGGCCAGCCTTTCTGTTGGTAGATCGCCTAAGGGGATTTTTGAGGGGATCCCCCTATAGGTCCGACACCACTGGCATTTGTTGCAAATGTAGCGTATAACTCCGCGCAGTCCTATTATGTGGTATCGCTGCCTCAGCTCATTCATTACGGTTTGATGATTGCCGTGGTTGAAGGTTGAGTGCGTGTGATGCACCAACAGCTGAGTGAATCCTTCTTTGGCATGTAGGACTGGCAGGTTGTGCTCGTCTGTGATTCTGCTGTCTAAACACAGTATGCCGTTGCGGTCGATTTTCACGGAGAGCTTGTAGAACGGGGACTTCTTCGGCGGTCGCCGCCCGGCCTCCATGGTCTTGATATCTTCGGCGAATGAGTTGTACTGGCTCCTCCTCACGAGCAATAGCTCTGCCAGTTTGATGTGGTTTGGTGCGATTTCCTTACTCGTGTTTCTTTTGAGTAGTTTGGCTTTAAATACCTCAGCGGCGAGCAGAACGGTGGCAGCAGCACGTACTAATCGAGTGTATTTCGAGAAACGCTCTATCTCAGGTAAATAATCGCTAACGTCGTGCCTGATGGTGACGTGGACTTGCTTAAGCAGCCGTTCCTCCCCTGAAGGGGGTGGCGGCGTCTCGACTTGCTTTTCTCGCGGCCATGTCTCGGCATCGCGCCTAATGAAATCGGGTCCATAGAACCACCTATGTTTCGAATCGAAGCCGGCGGGTATACCCTTAGTCGCGTCGTCCGCGACGTTATCGGCGCTGGGCACCCATCGCCAGTTAACTGGAGTGGTTAGACTCTCTATTTCCGCTAGTCGGTGCGCCACGAACGATTTAAATGTGCGCGGGTCTGATTTGATCCATTCTAGCACTGTTTTAGAATCGGACCAGTAGTAGCACTTGTTTATGTTGTAGTCGGACTCGCGCTTGACCGACTCGGCTAGTCGGCTTCCTAATACTGCGGCCTGGAGCTCTAAGCGGGGTATCGATATCGGCTTCAACGGAGCTACCTTGGCTTTGCCGGCCACTAATCGCGACGTTTTTACGCTTCCGTTCGAACCCGAACTTACGAAATAAACTGAGGCTGCATATACTTTTTCGCTCGCGTCGCAGAATACGTGTAGGTCTCCTTCGCCTGAGGGCGTGGCGGGTACGTACCTATCTAGCTCTAATCTTTTTAGTAAGTGTAAATTGTTTATAAACGACATCCACGTCGCGTGATGTTCGGCCGTGATGGGGTCATCCCATCCTATCCCGCTACGCCATATCTCTTGTATTAGACACTTTCCGATCATGGTGACCGGTGATACCAAGCCGAGCGGGTCGAATACCGACATGACCGCGCTGGTTACCTGTCGCTTGGTAGGCAGAGTGTCGCCTCGAATGACGTTTGCGGGTGTGCTTCTAAGATTGACATTGAAACCTAACGTATCGCGCGCGTGGTTCCAAATGAGGCCTAATGTTCGCTCCGTGTCGCTTTTTCCGAGCGTTGTCGTATCGCTACTGCGTGTATCCGTGACGTCACTTATCACTTCGGGCACGTTCGACGCCCATCCGCGTAACTCGAAAGATGCGTTCAAGTGGACTTTGTACATGGCGTTTATTACCTGTTTCGCCTGGTTTTCAGTGTCGAACGAGCCTAAGTAATCGTCCATATAAAAATTACGCACAGTAGCCTTCGCGACCTCGGGGTATTGTTGACCGTGATTTTCTGCGTTTTTATTCTTAACATAGATGGCGGTACACGGAGAGGAGGCCGCCCCGAATATTAGTGATGTCATCCGGTACTCTTGTGGCGGCGCCTCTCTATCTTCACCCCTCCATAAAAATCGCAGACTATCACGGTCCTGCTGAGCTATTTTCACCTGCAAAAACATCTCTTTGATGTCGGCTACTACCGCGATACGGCCTTCTCTGAATCTGATTATCACACCGAATAACGACTGCAGTAAATCAGGGCCTGCTAAGAGCGCGTCGTTTAGACTTTTTCCCCCATACTTAGCGGCCGCATCGAACACCAATCGTACTTTACCTTTCTGCGGGTGCACTACTGAGAAGTGCGGTAAGTACCAGCTACGTGGCGATGCGGCCGGGGTGTCTATTCTTTCAGCATAACCCGCCTCTATGAGGTTATTCACCTGTTTACTGTATTCGGTTTTCAGATTCGAGTTTTTATCTAGTTTGCTCTCTAGGCTGTATAAACGGTTGAGCGCTTGTTTTTTGTTATTTGGCATAGTTTCGGCGTCCGTACGCCATAGCAAACCCGCCTCGTACCTATTACTATTTATTTTTTTACAGGTTTTATCTAAGATGGCTAGGGCGCGTTGGTCGGGGTCGGACGCTGGCCTGCGCGGTTCGATTCCTAATGATTCTATGCTAAAATAATTCCGTATGAGTTCTAGCGCGGGGTCGTCGGCCTGAGTGGGCCTCACATGGTTCACGATCGCGACAGTACCACGTGGTCGCGCGTTTTGCCCGTGCAGAACCCAACCCAACTTGGTCAACGATGCTACGGGCTGGCTCTTTTTCCCGACACGTAATTGTCGTGACGTAATCAGGTGCCAATTGTCCTGGCCTATTAGCACGGTCGGTTTAGCTCGCTCGTAGCATAGTTCATCCTCTAACTCCGTTAGGTGGCCGCATTGTCGCACTAGGTCTCTGCTGACCTCCTGAGGCGATAAGTTTAATTTTCCTATGGTGTTCGCGTTCATAGTTTCTATGTTTCTGTTACATAGTCCGCGGATCGATAAAGTGACATGACACGACTCGTGGTCGTCTATTCTGTTGCCCCCTACCCCTTCTAACGTCAAGAGCTGGCTGCGTCCCCTAGGAATTACGCTGTCCGCCACCTCACGCTCAACGAGCGTCATGGTTGAGCCTTCGTCTAGCAAGGCGTATGTGGCTGTCGTTCCTATGGGGCCGCTTAATTCTACCGGCACTATTTTTAGGTAGGTGTTAGACGCGTGTACATGATTTATCGAGCTTACGTTTCCGCGGGTAGGCAGAGATGTACTGTCGCTGCCGTGCAACATTTTATGGTGGGCCGCTTCGCACCCGTTTACGCCGCACGGTATGTATTTACACTTAAAAGGTCGCCCGTGTGAGTTACCTAAGCATCGAAAGCACATTTTATTTTTCTTAGCCGTGTCCCACCTTTCATTTACCGTTAGTTTAGCGAAGTCGGCGCACTCCGAGGCGCGGTGATTTCCCGCGCACATTGCGCATTTTTTACTCGACTCTGCTGATGCCTCGACTGCCGGTCGTGATGAGCGCGGCTTATGTGATTTCGACGCCTGTTTCTTCGGGGAGGTTTTACTTACTGCGGCTACCGTTTTACGTGGCGCGGGCGGGTCGATGTTGGCCTCCGACCGGTCGCAAGAGCTGTCGCTACCGGAGTGTTCGCGTTCGCGGGTCGTGTTTACGGCGCGCTGCCTTGTACGGTTTTTTCTGTCGTCTCGCGCCGTTTCGTAGGCAAACATCGCGCCGCACTGATCGGCCATAATGTTTAGGAATCTAGATAACAATTCTAATTCCGGCGCTCCGGTGCGCTCTGACCTGAACTCGTACCATTTGTATTTTAATATTATACTGAGTTTTTCTACTATGCGACTGACTAACTCAGGCGAGTACAGATATTGCGGCTGATTGAGTGATTTTATTGCCGCTACTGTATTTGATACTTTGCTCGCGAAACTACCTACATTGCGCCCGTCTTCCGACATGCGGGGCATGCGTTTTATATTTTCTAGTTCGGAGAGTATGAGTAATTCCGGTCTTCCGTACCGTCTTTCTAGCGTGTCTATCACCTCATACGGATCCGACACCGTGAATAGTAACGCTCTGACCGTTTCGCGAGCTGCGCCTCTAAGGGCTTTTCTTAATCTGGCCACGTTTTGTACGTCTGTAAACATGTCCACTGTGTCATTAAAGACCGATTTGAAGGCCATCCACTCTGCGATCGCCCCGTCGAAGTGGGGTAGTTCGTGGATGAACTTCGGTGCCGCGGAGTCTGATCTGTTGGAGTTTACCGCTGCTACTATCGCGTTGGCCAGCATCGCCATGTCGCTACTATTATTATTATTAGACGTCATGTCTTTGCCAACGCGTGGTTCGCTCCTACTCCCATTGGGTGGTCGTGTGGCTTGTCCCGGGATTTGAGCGTTATTGTCTAATATTGCCGGCCTATCGTTCGCGCATTGTTCCGAGATCCAACCTTCTACACGCGACTTTTCTACTCTGGACGGCGGTTCCGCGTCGTTGGTGGAGCTCTCTAGTTCTAATCTGGCTATTTCCAAACGACTTACGGCAGCTGCGGATGCCGCCCTAGCCCGTGCTATCTCGGAATTGTGTAACTCTAATTCGGCTTTTAATATGGACAACCTGCTACTCGCTCTGTCCCCGGGGACATTTACTACTGTGCTCGACGCACTCCTAACATGCGCGTTTGACTCGTCTGCTTGCGCGGACTTTGGTTCGATTACTCTATCCGCCCTATCGCTAATGAGCGTGCTGCTTTCACCGTTCGTGTCCTCTGTGCCGGTGCCCTTACTCCACGTATTTGTTTCGGTCGACGTTGTCTGACCGGACGCCGGCGTGGCGTCTGTGGCAGGCGTAGATTTGCCTGAACGCAATACACGTGCGTTTTCCATTGCGCACGAGAGGGGCCCTACTCCTATTTTTAACTTAAAACTAACACTTTATCACTTTCACTTGCACTTTTGATCTTCTCGTTGTGTCGCCTACCTTGCCTATCAGCCTGGCCGGACTCCTACCGCGGTGATGCCGGACCAGGAATGGGAATGATTGGGGAAAGGAGGGTAGGAACCTCCCGGCAGAGGATGCGGGCGCTCACGGGTGCATCAGAGTGCGGTGGGAATATTCCACACTCGTCGTTGCGTACCAACTCGTGGTCCCAGAGCGTATCCACACCTTACCGGCGGGGTCTGACTGTTACACCTGGGTAGGTGCGTGGAGCCGTCAGATGGTCCACTGTGCTTCTGTACGTTTGGCGGCCGTTTATCACCGCTAGGTGGCCACGTACTTGTGATGATTTGCTTCCAAGTAATTAGCAGTGGTTAAGCAAGCCAACTGCTAACACTCGCGCGTACTTGTTTCTTTCTTGACGCGAAGGATTGAAGTTTCTTCTTGCTTGAGCACAGGTTTCTTGATGACTTGACACGGAGTGAAAGGAGTTTCTTCTTGTTTGAGCGCGGATTTCTTGAACGGAGACTGGAGCTTTTCCTGCTTCAAATCTTGAATCTTGATGCAGAGATCCGGAACTCGAAGGACCATTGAAAGGAGTATACAACTTTGCAGACTTTTACTCCGGGGTTTCTCCACAGGCATGCAGGAAATATAAATAAAACTCGAGGCTCATGCAAAATAAAGCTGCGTGTAGATGTGGTGAGTGGGACGTCATGCGTGGGCGGCTGCGGGCGGAGTAATGAACAAAATGTTGTGGAATTCGCGACGCCCCCGTTAGGGGGCGTGGCGAGCGACTCCAGGGCTTCGCCCCCCGGTCGCAGAAGTCTATACGGCGGCCCGCCAATACGGGCCTCTCAATGTGTAGGCTACATAGGCCTGTGGTAATTTTGGGCATGCGTAAGTTACGCGTGCCCATGTGAGTGATTGCAGTGAGTTTTTCTGTAGGCGCGCCGCGACGCTGTTATACAGCGCCGCTTTCTTCACGACACCTAGGCGGTCTGTCCCCGCCAGGTGAGACCCCCAGTTGCCTGGGGGAGGCCCGGCGAGAGACGACCAGCGACTAAGGTGCCGACTCGACGCTCCTACAGAATATAGGTGTGTTGCTCCCGCCCGCCCCGCTTCCAGAGCTAGCCGGTCACGGTCCGGGTTAAGGAGCAGTCATGTGTGTGTGAGCGGTATTGTGTTGTGTAACACCGCTCAGTGTCTACGTGCCCGCAGCCCGCACTGCGCGGTCACGTGTGAGTTTGGGTGTCTGTGGAGTAATGAGTGGCTGCGCTCGCTGCGTAACGTGCCTATATTAACCTAGCACACGCTACGCAACGAATGTGTGTACAGTGTGGAGTTCAGTTGTTTCGAGTGAGCCGCGTGTAACCTGGGTGCGGCTCACTCGAGGCGTCAATCCGGTGCGATGGGGTCGTCGTCCGCTACCAGGTCGCGGGGCAGGGGTCTCGCGTCAGGGGGGCGCGCATGCCAGGGCGCAATGTCCTTGACCTGGGGCCAAGTACATGCGTCGGCACGCGCGAACATTCCTTTCGCGAGTTGCCGCACAAACTCATCCAGGCTCTCAATCCCGAGGTCTCTCTGGATGATGTCGTTCCTCACAAAGCGAGGGGCGTCGACTATCGCCCGCAGCGCAAGACTCTGTTGCGCGCGGAGCAGCTTGCGGTTCGTCTCGCTTGTGAGGGCGAACCATGCAGGAGCGGCGTACGTCAAGATTGGGCGCACGTACAACTTGTACACGCCCAACTTGACGCGCGCCGGGATTCGGGACGAGAGCACTGGCTTGAGCAGGTGGCGGGCTACCCTACCCCGTGCGGCGACCGAGCGGACGTGTGGCCCCATCGTGAGCCGACGATCTATGGTGACCCCTAGGTACTTGACCTGGGGCGACCACGCGACGTCGGCTCCTTGTAGTTTCAAGGGTGGCGGGAGGGGCGCTGATCCGGTGATCATCGCCTGCGTCTTACCCACGTTCACCGACAGCCGCCACTTGGACAACCAGTCGGGAAGGAGCTCCAGGGCGCGCTGCATTTTGACCGCCGCGTACTTCGCGTTAAGCGAAGTAGTGATGTACGCGGCGTCGTCAGCATACAGCGCGAGCATCGCTTCCTGTGTAGTGGGGATGTCGTCCGTGTATCGTGAGTAACACGCCGGCGACACGCAGCTGCCCTGCGGCACACCCGCCGAGACGGGATGTGCGCTTGACAGCGCTCCGTCGACCACCACCCTGAAGGACCTGTGGGACAGAAAGGAGGAGACCACCTGTACGACGCGACGGGGCGCGCCTGACGTGGCCAGTTTATAAATCAGGCCCTCGTGCCATACACGGTCGAAGGCCTTCTCCATGTCGAGGAATACTGCTACTGCATACTCCTTCTTGTTGTGAGCAGCTGTGAGGTGGTGCAGTACCCTCGACAGCTGGAGCGTCGTGCTATGTTCCGCCCGAAAACCAAATTGTTCCGGACGCGGCGTGATGTGCGGCTGGAGGTGTCGCAGCAGGAGTGCTTCGAACACCTTGGAGACTGAGGGCAGCAGCGTGATTGGCCGATAGCTCTCCGGCTTCAGTATATCTTTCCCCGCCTTGGGCAGCATAATGACGCGCCCTTCCTTCCACGAGGCGGGAAAGGCCCCCGTGCGCAGTATCGCCGTAAACAGGCGCGCCAGCGCTGCTACCATACGGTATGGCAGGCGGCGCAGCACTGCGTTGGTGATACCGTCAGCACCGGGGGCCTTCCTGGGCTTCGTCTTAAGGATGGCGCGTCTAACTGCGCCTGGCGAGAAGAAGACGGGGTCCTCATCGGGAGCTATCGGCGTTGCGAAGTAGTCTCCCAGGTGTTTCTCGACTGCTGCGACATGGTCGGTGTCGCCGGTCGGGTTGGGGCGGAACTGACGCTCCAGGTGTTCGGCGAAGACCTCCGCCCGGTCCTCCGCTACATATTTCAGCGCCCCGTCGCTATTTAGCAGCGGTCGTACCGGGGCTGGGGTATTCGTCAGCTGGCGGCACAACTTGTGCAAAGATGGCCAGCTGTCTGCGGCTGCATCTATTCGATCCTCCCAGCCCGCGTTGGTGAGCGCCTGTAACTCGGCCTTCACCTTCTCCGCGAGACGGTTGAGCTGCGTCTTCATTGTAGGGCATCTTGTCTGCTGCCACTGCTTGCGTAGGCGCCTCTTCTCGGCGATCATCGAGTAGATACGCGCCGGCAGGGGCGGCAATAGCACTCTCCCCTGCGGCTGCGTGCTCGTCGCCGTTTCCAAGGCGCTTTTGATGCAAGCAGTGATGTCCTCCGCCGTCTGGTCTACGTCCGCGGAACAGGTAATAGGCCGAGTCGGCGTGGTGGTCTCCACTCTGTCCGTAAAGATGGTCCAATCCGTGGATCGACGTGGCGCTAGGGGCTTCAGTCGGGTCGGCATACCCGATAGGACGACGAGCACAGGATGATGGTCCGATTGTAGCTCGTCGTCAATCACTTGTTGCGTGATCTGGCAGTGTAGCCCTCGGTGGACTACGATGTCCAGCACGTCCGGCATGTACCGTGCGGCATCGGGGTAGTGGGTCGGCGTTTCTGGGCCGGACACCGTGTACCCGAAGGCTTCCGCGTCCGCGAAGAGCCGCCTTCCCTCGGTGTTCATTATGTTAGAATTCCACGCTGGGTGTTTGCTATTTAAAATCACCGGCGAGGATGGTCGCATTGCCACTTGATGGCTCCAGTAGGGCCCGCATCTCCCTAAGGTCTATGCGGGCGTTGGGCGGCTTGTAGGCTGCGTAGATGTTTAAGTCCTCGCCGGCGAAGTGCAGCTGGATACCCAGCGCGTAGAATGTGTCGTTCGGCGGCACGGGGAGCTCTTGGTGGACGACTCTTCGCCTCACTAGTACTACCAGACCACGGTATCTCATGTGAGCCGACCTTTCGTCCTTCCTGTAGACGTGGTATCCCGGAACCCTGACCCTATCTTCGGGTCCCAGGATCGTCTCACTTATTAGCGCCACGTCGATATCTTGTTCCCTCAGGAGATGGCGGAGGGGGGCGACCTTTTCCCTAAGGCCGCGGGCGTTCCAGTGGATCACCCTTAATGGCCTAGCCATGGTACAAGGTTAATAACGTGGCCAGGCCATCAAGGATGACCGTCTCAATGTCATGACCCTGCCTAATCGCCTTGATCAAATCCATCAGGAGCTTTATGGCACAGGTCGTGAATTCTTTTTTGGTCTCGGTCTTGGAGTCTGATTCAGCATTATGCTGTTTAGCGCCGGTGGCGCCGCGGCTCGCAATTCTTGTGAACTGTTGCGATTTTTGTTCCGCGTTCTGCCGCGGCGCCGCGCCGGCGCTAGTTGTAGCGTCGGCGTTTTTCACGACCTGCGCCCCGCTTTCGGCAGGGTCGGCCTTAGGGTTCTCCTCCTGGGTCGCCTGGGGGGGGGTGGTTTTGGGTTTCTTCCCTTTTCCCTTCCCCCCGCGTCTCTTCTTCCTCCGCTTTGAGGAGGTGGCTTGGGTGGGCCCGTTGGCTGCCGCCATGAGCGTGGCGCTCTGGGCCTCTTCCTCCACCATTTGCGGCCTCTCGATGGCCGCTTGAGGCCGGCGCGCGGTGGTCGTGATGGCGGCAGTCCCCGCTCGCTTGTTCCGGGTCTCCGCCTGGAACACGGGGCACTTGTTGTTGCACGCGGGGTGCGGGCCACCGCAGTTGACGCAGGTGGCCGGCTCCTCCCGCGGGCGCGGGCAGTCACGTGCCACGTGTTCGCCTCCGCATCGGACGCAAGCGAGCGGGCGGTGACACTGGTGCGAGCTGTGCCTGAACTTCTGACACCGGTGGCACTGGGCGGGCCCACGTTTGCCCCGCCAAGCCTCGATCTTGACACCCCGCATGTACATGAACACGGTGGTGTCGAAGATTGCCCGGGCGTCAGGTGTCCTCTTTAGAATGGCGTGAAATACGCAGCCGGGTCTTCCTTGCGCGCCCTTAATATGGCGCACGTACTCCGGCTGGTACCCCAACGCCCGGAGTTCCTCCTCTATCTCCTGGGGGTCGGTGTCCGCTGGCAACCCCCTGATGGCGATCTTCATGCTTCGCTCCGCTGGTAGGGAGTAGGCGAACCATGAGACGCCACTCTCCTTCTCCAGGCCCGTCAGATACCTCTGGACCAGCCGGTACTCGTCCTCGGTGTCGGGGGTAAAACGTACCCCGGACCCGTAGGGGCGAGCGTTAGGCGGCCGGCCCAGTTTGGCAGCGAGGGCCCGGAAATGGGCGGCCCAGTTCGGCAGCTTCTCCACTACCAGCGGAGGGTACCTCAACTTTTTCTTTTTGTTCTTGTTCCCCGGCTGTTGCTCCGTTGACGTCGGGGCGCCGGGGGTGGCCTCAGGGGGAGCAGTGTCTGTGGAGGGGGCAGGGGGTGGATTAGGCACACTTACCCCTGCCGTTGATGGTGACGGCGACTGCGGCGGCGGCGGCGGCGTGCGCCGCGCCACGTCGGCGAAGGTGGGCGAAGCGGGCGTGGCCCGACCCCGCGGCGCGCGTTCGCGCTGTGGCCGCGGCGGGTCCAGGCAGTACCGCTTCGCCTCCTCCTCGTTAGCGGTTTCGTCGGAGCTCCTTCGGCGCCGCTGGGGTCTGGGCTCGAGTTGGAACTCGAACCCGAAACCGAGCGGCGGCGGTATCGGTGTGGAAGGCGCCGGTGTTTGCGGCGCGGAGGCAGCTCCTCCCTCGGTGGGCCAACGCCCGGATCGCGGGGACGTATCTCGCGACACGTCGGCGCGACCGGACGCGGCCGAGTCCATGGATGCCAGCGACATGCTCGACCCCACGCGTGAGGAGCATGCCGACAGCATTGCTGGCGAGTCGAGGGCGGAGGCCCTGGGGGGCGCCGGTGAGTCAGGCGCCTGCGACTGTAATGCCGACCGCTCCCGCTCAGCCATCGCCGGTCCCGCCAGCGAGAGGCGGGGGCCGGATGCGGCGGTGCGCGGAGCTGGCGCGGCTTGTTGTTTTGGCGTCGCCACCGGCGCAGCCCCGGAGGGCGCGGGCGGGGACGCGAAGCTTGGCGGCGCGGCGGGGCGCGCCGGGGGTGCGCGGGGACGCGCGGGTAGTGCGGGTGCGTGCGCGGGCAGCGCGGGCTGCGCTTGCTGCGCGGCGGCACGCATGGTCGGCGCGGTAGTGCGCGCGGGCGCTGCGGGTCGCGCAGCGGGCGCGGTCGTGCGCACGGGCGCAGGTACGCGCGCGGGCGGTGCCGCGGGGCGCGCTTGCGGCGCGCGGCCAGGGTTTGCGGCAGGCCCCGGGGCCTGAATGGGCACCGGGCGGAACGCGGCTGGGCGGATCGGAACGGCGTGCTGCCGGCTCGTCGACGGCGTCGGCGCAACGCGCGCAGGCGCCGATGTCGACGGTGGGCTGGCAGCTGCTGCGGCTCCCGTACCCCCCCCTCTTCTCTCCTCCTCCTTCTTCTTTATTTTGGGTCCGGCCGTCGGCGCACCGGACGACGCCTTGCCGATGTTCGGCATAGACGCCGTCCGATCCAACGTCGGACGGAGCTCCTCGGACCCGGCATCGCGGCCCAGAGAGCCGCGCTTGCCGGGGTTTGACATCCCGGGGGATGTGACCTCCGCGACCGCTGCGGCGGGGGTCCGCCGGGCAGCACGGTGGGCTCCCCTTGTGTTCGCCCGAGTGCCCTAGGGAGCTCGCGCAAACACAAGACGAGTCGGGTTAAAATTGCGGTCCGCACGGAAACTGATCACTCGCGTGGTACAACTGTTATCAGAGAGGTCACAAGGCCAATCCTGAACAAAATGTTTAGAGCCGCGCGTCTTTTATAAGCGGCGCTCGTAGCGCAGAGGGCGGGGATACGTGATTTATCCTTCCGCGATTATGTGTTTGTTTTTGTTGTGTTGTTAGTGGCAGCATATTTATTTATTATTGTAATTCAGGTACACATACATGGTTATTAGGTACACATACATGGTTATATACAAGAACATCAAAGTAAACAACAATTAGAATAAATCATAAGAGCAAATTATAAAGGGAAAACGAATACAGGACTAAACTAAATAACTACTTAGGGCTAAATTATACATGTAAATGGCCTTAAAACTAAGCTGTTATTTACAATAGGGGTCGATCTTTCAAATCATTTTTAGGTTTTCTGAAAAATGGGGTGATAGAACTTGTTTTATAATTTGGGAACATTTTGTCCTATGTAAATGAATTTTTTCATCCTCCTTGTGCATGTGATTAATAACTTCTCCCATATGATCCACTACACGTAAGCTGGTATGTGCTGCTGTAAATAATGCTAGCCTAGCTTCTTCTTTCTTTTTATCCACGGTGTCTGGTTTGAAAGGCAACTTAGGTTGCGTAGCTACAATCTATAAAAGAAACGGAATTCTTTTAAAATAATCATAATGTAAAAGGAAACCTACCTACTAACTCTTTGAAAGTTGACGTTGCTTCTTTAAGCATGTTTCCTTTAAATGATAATAAATTTTATTACGTACGTACCTTAGAATTTTGTAAGTGCCTTTTTGGATAATCCATGACTCTTTAAATCTCCATAATGATTCCTTAAAATTGAACCACATAATTTGCACTTAGCAACTAGACCAGTAGTACTTTCCACCACTTGTAACCAGTCCTTTAAATCTGAGTCACGTAACCAACTTTCACGGAACTTTTGGGTATACTGTGGTTTAGGCATATTCGTTTTACAAAATAAACCAAAACAAGTGAAACATCCAACGCGATCTTCGAACTGTACTGTACTGTCCGTTGTATTTATATTTTTGTGCATGCATAGGAAACAAACATTTTTGATTCAAATCAAACTTGACCCAGTTTTCATATAAATAAAGTCTATACTTAATCAAAATTATTCAAGAAATCTAACGCAAACGTTCGAGTTATCTCCGAAAATATGTTAATTGTGCTAGTGGTTAAATTTCGCCCCTTACCACTAACTGAAGCAACCAAAGCCACTAGAAAAATCCACTAGCCACTAAAACCAATATTTGCCCGCTAAAAGGTAAGTCTAAACCACCAGAGCCCTGATTCACAACCATACGACAGGCTATCGTATCGAAAACCTGACATTTCGATAGCCTGGTTTGATTTCCCCTCAACAGCAAATAGCTGTTAGAAGAATAGTGGGCGTCTATTTGATTTAAACTGACAAAATTTTCGGGTTTTGGTCTTGTGAACAGCGTTGAGAAGACTCCTACGATAACAATGATAAATGTTCGATACGATACGGAAGCATATCGAGTGTTTGTGAATAAGGGGGCAGATCTAGTGGAATTTCCACAAGTTGGCAACACTGTCAAACAGTAATTAGGTACATGCAAAAGGGCTGGCCACGAAAAATAAGTTGTAAAAACATTTTACCCTTTTTCCAGTGCAAATCTGACTTGCAGTACGAAAACGGTTACCTTTTTAGGGGGCATAGAATAGTTATTCCGTCGATTCTGAAAGAGAATATGTTATGTGAATTACACGATACTCATTTAGGTATAATTAAAACTAAAAGTAACGCGCGAAGTAGGATGTGGTGGCCCGGCATCGACGGCGACATCGAGCGTTGGATAGGATCCTGTACCACGTGCGTGAGTGTGCGCCCCGCGCCCCCGCGCGACCCTCCCGCGCCCTGGCCCGCCGCCGCTGCACCTTGGTGTCCGTTACCCCAGCCAGATGTTGTCGAAAATGGTCATTTGAATCTTATAGATAATTAGTTTTGCGGCTTCTGTAATTGTTGCACACATTTTTAAATTTGTTGCGCTTATAGTTTTTTAATTATTTCACAAAAACATATCCTGCTGGGGTAACGTTACCCCAGCCAGACCTTTTTCTTTCTAATGGGAATATTTAAATAAATACTAGCTATAAAATTAGTTGTCTATATGAAGTAAATGTTGTGCCTTATTTTGTATTTGTTCTTTCTTCGGTTGCGAAGTTATTCGAGATTTTGCTGGGGTAACGTTTTTGGTTTTGCTAGATCTTTGAAACGGTTTAGCGGATTCTTATCATATTTTGTACATGACTTCTTAGGAATTAGTTTAAATTTGTTATGCAATAAAAAAACCAAAATAATGCATAGCTTAAAGGTTATTTCATTAAATAGAAAAACACTTCAATTGGTCCCAGCACTCTCAATAAGAGGTTTAAAGACTTACTTTAAACGTTATTTTGAAGCTTGTAATTGCCTTCAAATGTATATGAAGTTTCATTAGTATCCTGTAAGTATTTAACAAGTTATGATGATATTCAGTTCTTCACGAGCACGGTCATGATGCGCGCGGTGTTATTTGGCCACTGATAAGCCTGTTTATGGATATATGAACTGAATGTTATGTCAATTATTAGTTGTTTAGTTCAGTTGTATATCAGTAAAAATTCAGCGTAATACATTGGATAATTAATGAGATAATACGATTAAAGTTATTAGGAAGTGAATGACCGTGGTAACCCGACCAAGTTTAGGTGGTTACGAAAAAGCGAAAACGTAGAACATTATGCTATCTTTTGAAATGTTTAGTATAATACACCTTACAATTTCGGTACAGACGCGTTCACTGTTAAATACATAATAATATAATATATCTGTACTATGAAAACATTATTATTATCTTCCAGTTGCACATACTTATTAAAAATTACCGATAACACGTGTTCGGTGGGACGCGGGAGGGGTGGGGTGAAGGGGTAATTCATTGTTTGCATAAGGCACTAAACATGCTCCATAATCACATAATTCATCTTGTAGAGTGCGCGTGCGCTTCCGTAGTTCCGTTTCCTGTTTTTGCAAATATTTATCGAGTGCATGAGAGCTATTTAATAAGTGTGGCGAATTACTGTTAATGTGGAGTGCTTCTATTGATGATCATAATTATGGTGCGTGTTGCTTGATGAATTCACGAACAAGGTAAGCTTGCATAATGTAACTACAGAAATAGTAGCAAAATTATTATTAGTACATTTTGTTAGGTACTCATCTAAAACTGTATTTTTTTAAGGCTTAAATATTTGAATTTAGGAACTTACTTATTATTTTCTTTTTTTCCGTACTTAGTTATTAACTGGACTGGAATTCTTGACAATGATAACGACATATTTATCCTTCGCTACATAGTAGGTACTTATAAAACAAAGTCGCTTCCCGTTGTCTTTCCCTGTTTGCTTAGATCTTTGAAACTACGCAACGGGTTCTGAAGCAGTTTTTTTTAATAGATAGACCGATTCAAGTGGAAGGTTTTTGTGGATATGTTACCGGCAATCTGTATAATTCAGGTATTCTATACAATACCTAGGCAATGTATAGAATACCTGAGGCGTCCAGGCAATGTATGAAATATTGTGAATATTATTGTCCGTTACATACTTTGCCTAGGTAATGTATACATTTCCTAGGGATTGTATAGAATACCTGCTGGTTCACCGGCAATGTGTAAAGTAAAAAGATATGGTCTATATTTATCATTGTTATGTAAGTACCTACCGTGGGAGAAACGAACATCTATACACCGTAAGGGCTATCTTGCTTGCAACACACGGCCGCTAAAGTAATACTTGCTAACAGATGTGTTCATCGTATGCACGTGATTTTTAAGGACGCGTTTACGAATTGACGCGCTTCAATTTTAGGTATTGAGTCTTACTACTACACGAGCACGGCTCACACACACAGCGACATGCGCGAAGCGGCGAAATTATATGTTATAAGTAAACTGGGAGGCAGGGCTCTGAACCGGTTTAAAAAGAGCGGTTAATTTCGATGAAATACCGGTAAATATATCGTTCCTTCATTAACCGGTTAAACAAGTGAACTGTTCATATGTAACCCAAATGATAAAGGTTACCGGTTACATAAGCACAAACGGTTTTGACACCCAAATTAACCGGTTAATTCCGTAAGTCGTAAATATTTTTCGTCTACTTTTTTAACACTTCCAACAAGTTATAGTGACATTAGTACATTTAGTACCCCAGAAAACATTAGGAAAAAAAAATGTTTGATCTGAGGACGTCAAATACAACCGGAGAACTTAAATGGTGCGGGTAGATTCATGTTTCGACTTGCTTAGTTTTTTGCGCGCCCGCAAACAAAGCGTCGAGCAAACCTACGCCAGTCGCTACTCACTCCTCGTTCATTGCGTTTGGTTCGGGCAATTCGTAAACTCACAGCGGTGATATAACTATTTGTATTATTGTGGTGAATGTGATTGCTAAGTAGGTACCTATTTATTATGGGGAGAAAAAAAGTGAATAGAATCTATTCCATGTTTACGTACGACGAAGAAAACAAAAAATCCAAGTGTCTAATGGAGGGCTGTAATGCAACTATCAAAGTAAGTGATTTTCTCCATTCTATTTTTTATAAATATTAATATCATGATTGCTTGGTACCTATTTGTTATACTAAGTATATAAACACAGCTATGGTAAACGAATAGTCACATAACAAAGTACTTACGTACTTTTTTGACTGGCCACGGACCTACCGATTTCGAACCGAACCGACAGAAAAGAATTGAAATCGGAAGGCTAGGATGTTACACAAAATCCGTCACATACCTACCAATCCGACCTATTCGTATCGGTAGGGATGTGACGCGTTAGCTCACCGTCCGATCAGGACCAGGCCCGTGCCGGACGGCGCGTACGTGTTCCACGCGCGCCTCAAAGAGATGTCAGCAGAAAGGAAGGGGCCTGCCAGGGCCGAAGCCTGCCGGGGGTGCGGGATTGTCCGAAAGGGTTACCGCTACCCCGGAACATAAAGGGCTAAGGAAGGAACACGGATGGGTTTTAGTCAGTAAGAGTCTGACACTCCCTTCGCTCCACCCAGAGCGGGAGGGGTCATTTGATGATTTCCCATCCATAAAAAAAAAAGGGATGTGACGCGTGGTACATTTTGTATTGCATTCTAACCTTTTGATTTCTTGGGCCTAGGTAGGTATGTGGCCAGTCTTAAACGAAACGAAAATACTCATTGTTATTTTTTTTATGCTACTTCAATCCAATACAGATAAATTTCATATTAATTGACAATCGCGTAATTGGAAGTGAAAAAACATTAAAATAATACTTACACCTTTTAGGTATATGCGCATTATTTATATAGTGTTTATGTTTTTAGGGAAACCATGGTGCAAACTTGTTACGACATTTTTATTCTCAACATAGAGCAAAATACGAGGAAATTCACAATATAAATTTGGCAGCTAAAGAAAACATGCCGCCGCAAACCTCTAACGCCACCAAAAGTGTAATGCAGTGCTGTACGAGACTTGTAACAGATCATGGACGTCCATTTAGCTTAATGGAAGACACAGCTTTCAAAGACCTTCTTAAGTTAATACCAGGGGTGACACAAAACCAGCAGCAAGCAATTAATATAAGAAATGTACGGTCCAGTATACAAGATATGGCTCACGAAATTCGTGGAAAGATCTCTAACGAAATCAAAAATAATCTACTTGCACTTAAAGTAGACGTTGCATCTATTAAGTTGCGAAGATTTCTGGGACTAAATATACAGTATGCTGTGGGTAAGTTCCTTCAGAATGATTTTGAGACTATTTTGTATAAAATTTCCATTACAGGACATCGATTTGGAAGTTCATCGTAGCCCCCTCCCCTCCCTTCCCCCCTCCCTCCCTTAAATCGATGTCTTGTAATGGAAATTTATACTATTTTTTTTTGTTTTTAAAAACGTCGCCCCATACTAGGACTTTCGCCTGTATCGTGTGTGCGTTTCACTTTCAACATGAAATATCACATACACAAACATCCAGACTCGGAACAAACATCTGCGGTGAACCCTTTTTTTGTCTCGTGAGGGAATTAAACCCGCAACCCTTACCGCAGCAGTCCAATTGTCTAGCCACTGTGCCAATCAGGTCGTCAAACTACTATTACTAACTATTTTTTTTTTAATATTTTTAATTTTATTTGGAATTTAATTTCAGATGGCAAGAATTGTCCTTCGAAATGTAAGCATCATAGACTTGCATGATAGAAATACAGGACAGTATTTAAAGGACAATGTAGCCGATTGTCTTAGTAGGTACGGCATAGATCTAAACCAAATACAAACTATCACTACTGACAATGGAGCAAATATGATAAGTATGACAAACCAAATAAACGAGGCAGCCAGGGAGTCAATGAGCCAGTCAGTAACTGACTCATTTAATGAATTGGACATCGAAATGGACGGCGAATACAACGAGGAGGACTCTGCTTTTATTCAACAGAGTGAGTTAGAGATTGGCTCAGGTAGCACATCTGGTACAGTTCGCACCGTTACAAGCGTACGATGTGCTGCGCACTATCTACAGCTCGCCATCAAAGATGCCTGCCAAGAAATAGAGGAATTTCTTGGGCATTGCCGCAGAATTGCTCGTAATTTACGTACGCCAAATATGGCAATGCGTTTAAAATTACTAAAACTGCAAAATGCAGTGATTGATACTCCCATTCGATGGGATTCTACCGCAGATATGCTAGAAAGACTGCATAAACTAAAAGATTTTTGCATCGCTAACTTAGATTCGGAACCAGAAGTCATTTGGGAATCTATTGAAAATTATTTAAATGTCTTACAGCCGTGCAGGATTTTTAACCGACTTCTAAAAAAACCGGCCAAGTGCGAGTCGGACTCGCCCATGAAGGGTTCCGTAGCAGCAAGTAACATAATATAAAAGTTCTTGTAGTTCGTTGTAACTTTGTGAAAGGTAAATTGCGGTTTTCGATTTATGACGTATTAAAAAAAAACTACTTACTAGATCTCGTTCAAACCAATTTTCGGTGGAAGTTTACATGGTAATGTACATTATATATATTTTTTTAATTTTATCATTCTCTTATTTTAGAAGTTAGAGGGGGGGGGGGGACACACATTTTACCACTTTGGAAGTGTCTCTCGCGCAAACTATTCAGTTCAGAAAAAAATGATATTAGAAACCTCAATATCATTTTTGAAGACCTATCCATAGATACCCCACACGTACAGGTTTGATAGAAAAAAAAAATTTTGGGGTTTCAGTTGTAAGTATGGGGAACCCCAAAATTTATTGTTTTTTTTCTATTTTTGTGTGAAAATCTTACTGCGGTTCACAGAATACATCTACTTACCAAGTTTCAACAGTATAGTTCTTATAGTTTCGGAAAAAAGTGGCTGTGACATACGGACGGACGGACAGACAGACAGACAGACATGACGAATCCATAAGGGTTCCGTTTTTTGCCATTTGGCTACGGAACCCTAAAAAGGAGGAGGTTCTCAATTCGAATGTTTGTATTTTTTTTATTTTTTTTTTTGTGTTTGTTCGCGCGTAACTCCGTCGTTTGCCAACCGATTTGAAAAATTCTTTTTTTGTTAGAAAGGGTATACTTCCCAAATGGTCCCATGAAAATTTTATCGAAATCGGATGAGCGGTTTTTGAAAAATCAACAAAAATCTAAAAATTTATCTACATTGTCTACATTAACGATATTTTTGTTGTGTTTACTTTTTTGTGGGGTAGGTACAACTAAAAAGTGAAAAATAAAAACTTTTTTACAAAAAAAACACTACAAAGTGATAAATAACTTTAATTTCGGAAGTCGGTGTCAAAAAACGAAAATGCGGAATCAACGACACCGACTTCCGAAATTAAAGTTATTTATCACTTTGTAGTGTTTTTTTTGAAGTCGGTTGTTTTTTTTGTAAAAAAGTTTTTATATCAAAAAAAATGCAAAAGCAACAACTAACTTTTGGCGATTTCTACATTGCTTGGATGAAGTGTCGTCTCGAAGTCGAACAACTACATAGCCCTTTTGCACGGCGTTTGCTGTCCTGTTTAAGAAGTCGTCAAGAAGCGCTTTTCAGCAATGAATACTTTCTCGCAGCTATTTACCTCGACCCGAGAGTAAATGCTACACTTACGACTACACAACAAAACTGCGCAAGGGCTGTGTTAGTTGAAACATATAAAAGGTTAACTAACTTGAAAAGAACGACTGCAGAAGCGACTTTAGAACCTTCCAGTCCAGGTGTTAACGATAGCGTTGTTCCAGGAACTTCTGCAGAACTTGATTCATTTAATGAAAATATAAATTTTGACAGCTACCTTTGCCAACACTTTGTTACCAACAGAGATATAAATATAGATCAACAGAATTTACAATCATTAGAAAGAGAAATTAATTTTAAGTTAGTTGCTTTTTTCCATGAACCAGTATTACCATAGAAAAGCAGCATTTTAGAGTATTGGGAGCAGAAAAAAATGACGGATCCATATTTATACAACCTGGCAATAGTAGATTGTTATGCAAGGGTCGAAAGGAATCAATTCCTATACGAGGCATTTAGACGCCCGAGCGCAGCGAGGGCGGCTATAGCCCGAGTAGGAATTGATGACTTTCACCCGTGTTAAACACTCTACTTTTCATTTCGAATATAAGGAAAGTAAAAAGTAGTAGTTTTCTAAAATATTTATTGATAACAATAACATGCAAAGTTTTTGAATTTCGGTACAGCTTACAGGGTTAGTATCCCGCCAAATAATACTATTGACTTTTTATTTTAAATATGGAACACACCGCGTCATTTTTTTTAAATTCACTCTGGCTGTTTATACACTCACAAGACTGCAGCATTTTTCTTAATTTATGTAAAAAAATTTCGTAGCTGACTACAGTTCTATTTTTAAAATTTATTCCCACCCTAAAGAGGGAAGTAATTACTATGAGTCTTTCCCGCCCTGTGGTGGGAAGCAGCGTCTTCCACCCGCTATTTGGATCAAACAAACACTACTTTCCGAGTATGAGAAATGAAAAAGTAGTTTTGACGACACCACCGACAAGTGTTAGTGTTGAGAGGCTCTTGAATGACTTAATAATTGATGATGTTTTAGTAGTCAGAAATAATCACTTATTTTCATTGGAGTAATATTTTAACCGCTAGATTTACGCGGTGTAGGAGTGTCAAGTATTTTTTAACTTGTTATTTAAATAGGGAATATGCATGAGGTGGGGAGTAAGTCTATCAGCGGGGCAAGACTATCACTTTCAAATATCTCTAAAAGTAATGCCTTCTTTTTGAAATTGTTATGTCGATAAAACAGTTCTGACGAAAAAGTTTTCGACTCAAAACACAGATGGCACTTCTGATGGTTAATATTGCCAACATAATGAAACGAAAATATCAGTTGAGAAAAAATATATTGCACGTGGTTGAGTCTGACAAATTCCTTAAAATTTTGGTGAAAAGAAGCGTTAAATGGAGGAGTCTTGAGCGATATTGTCTTTTAAATTATCGAATCATTTTAACATTAAACAAACGATTTCCTCTAATATTTTACGAAACCAAAACATAACCTAGAAATGTCAAAGTGGGGCATGACTATCAGTTTGTCCGGGGTAAGACAGACGTATGTTAGTCTTTCCCCAAGTCAGTTATATTCAACATTTTCGTATAGGGTATTTTTCTTTCGACTAGGTAAAGTTAGTAAGTAAGATGGTAAGCCCCAGACAGAAATTAGAACTGTCAATTCACAGCGTTCTAAATTCAAAACACTTTTTCTCACTAGAGAGTAAAATTGAGTCGTTTCGTTTTCGTCATGCGAGATGGAGTAAAATATTTAATTCTTTACAGACGGTACCACGGACAACATGGTTCGCAATTATGTTCGGAAAACAGATAGGGCAGCTAAATATACCCGAGAACAATTGCTGGAAGCTGTGGAATTAGTCAAGAATGGCGAGATGACAGCTTATAGAGCCGCTATAGCGTATAAAATTCCTCGGCCAACGATCGTAGCCCGCGTTTATGAAAAATACGGGTTAAAATCTAAATCATTAGGGAGAAGTCCAGTTATTCCAGAAGAGATAGAAAAAAAGTTAGCAAAGAATTTACACGAAATGGAGAAATATGGCTTCGGATTATCGAGGGCAGAAATCATGGAACTTGTTTGAGACTATGTTACCAAAAATGCCATCAAAAATCCTTTTAAAAACGGCATTCCAGGAGAAGATTGGTTTTTGGCTTTTAAAAAACGCCACCATTTGACTGTTAAAAAGCCACAAGCGGTGGAAAACTCACGAAAAAAAGCATGCAACCCCTCCACTTATAATATTTAAAGGGGAAAATCTCTGGGATGAGTGGACTTCTAAAGAGGACTATCCAGGCACTGTTTACGCAGCCACAAAAAACGGCTGGATGGAAGCGGACGGGTTCGAGACATTTTTTGTAAAGGTGTTTTTGCCCACCGTGGGTCATAAACGACCAATACTACTGGTGTACGATGGCCATTCTACACACGTGGGGATCAATTGAAATAAAGATGAGATCAGCAGTGGGACAGCACAGTATATTCATTCGTGGTTAATATTTTACAAGCAAGTTACAAAGAATAATAGAATATAAACAACCCGTAACTAAGCTTATTTAAATCAATGACAGCAATGTGTTACATATAATTATTTCTCGCAGGCCAGTATATACATATAAATATACGACCTCCAATACGCCCCCTTAATCTATTACACATGCATATCACTTCTGTACTCGGTACATAAAAATAAATCAAATACTAACACTTCTGTGTTTAACTGTACTAGCTGTATACAAAAGTATAGTACAAAAAACAGAAGAATAACAAAGAAAAGAATGCATAACGAAACTACATAGAAAATTATTTATTACCAAAACAACATAAAAATAAACATTTAACTACTCATCGCCCCCTTAATCGAATAATTTGATAGGGATAAATCCTTTAAAAATTCTCTTAAC
This sequence comes from Amphipoea lucens, assembly GCA_947508005.1. Taxonomy (NCBI): domain Eukaryota; kingdom Metazoa; phylum Arthropoda; class Insecta; order Lepidoptera; family Noctuidae; genus Amphipoea; species Amphipoea lucens. The sequence goes on from OX382375.1 coordinate 12,827,499, forward strand.
TTCGGGCTATGAACACTTTTAGTTAAAATGTCGGCTATCATATTATTAGTTGACATGTACTTTATCTCAATTTTGTTAGTAAGTACACACTCGCGAATGAAATGATATTTTATATCTATATGTTTCGTCCGATTATGCATCATTTTGTTACCTGCAATTTTATGCGCCGACTGATTGTCATTGTAAATTACTACCGCTTTACTATCCACAGCCGTTAAACTATTTAGTAAACTCCGTAAATAGAGAGCTTCCTTCGAAGCTTGACTTAATCCTACGTACTCTGCTTCTGTACTTGACAAGGATACTGTCGCTTGCTTCCTACTCTCCCATGACACTATATTTTTACCTATTTTGAAAATTAATCCTGTGAAAGACTTTCTATCAAGTGCCCCTCCCCAATCTGCATCTACATAGCCTCGTAAGTCTAAATCTCCCGACTTCCTAAAAGTGAGACAAAGGTTAGACGTACCTTTTAAATACCTTAAGACCCGTTTCGCACATTTAAAATGTATTTCATCAAAGCATGAATTGAATTGTGAAAGTACACTTACCGCATGTGCTATGTCTGGTCGCGTATTACAGGCCAAATAGTTTAGACAGCCTATTAAGCTTTGATACGGCAGATCGCTATGAGAATTTGTCGATCTTTCTAATTTCATACCGACTTCCATTGGGGTTAAAACTGGCTTAGCGTCTGTCATGTTAAAGTCATTCAAAATATCCGAAATGAACTGTTGCTGATCTAGACAAATAACATCTTTGTCCCTCCTCGACCTCATGCCTAAAACATGCCTAGCCTGCCCTAAATCTTTCACTTTAAACTTGTCAAGCAAATTGTTTTTTAATTTCTGCTTTTCTTGTTCACTATTTCCAAAAATAAAAAGGCCATCTACGTAAATAACGACAATCAACTTCTTGTTGTTTTTAAACTGCTTTTGATACAAACACGGTTCTATTTTTGATTGTACAAAGTCTAAATTCAACATTTCTTTATCCAATTCCTTGAACCAAGCATTTGAAGCTTGTTTCAATCCGTACAAAGAACGCTGCAATTTGCATACTTTGGTTTCTTGACCTTTGACTACTGCTCCTTTTGGTTGGAGCATGTAAATGTCCTCTTTAATTTTTCCGTATAAAAAGGCAGTCGTGACATCCCATTGTTCAATAAACCAACTGTATTCAACAGCTAGCGAGAACAACAATCTTAAAGTAGAGCTTCTTACTACAGGAGAATATGTCTCAGTATAATCTACACCACATACCTGTGTGAAGCCTTTTGCTACAAGTCTAGCCTTGTACTTTGTTACCTTGCCATCGCTATCTTTCTTGATTTTGAACACCCATTTGCATTGGATAGGCTTCTTATCAGCTGGAAGATCCACCAACGTCCAAGTCTGGTTCTCCTTCAGTGACATAAGTTCATTATCTATCGCTTTTTACCATAAATCACCATCTGGTCTCGCCAACGCTTCATTAATAGTCAATGGATCACCATCAAGATTGTTCTGCTTGGCATACATAACATTGCATCCGTACCGGTCGACTTGTCTGCGTTCTCTTAAAGGATACCTCCTTTCTGATTCAGATATTCTGACTTCTTCTTCAGTCAATACGTCGTCAGATACTCGCTCTGGTAATATAGGTTCAGGTCCTATGTCCTCCGATACTTCTACGTTCTCGTCTTCAGTATCACGATACATATCGTTGTGAGCCTCTAAAAGTTCAGATCTGCTTGTAGATACGTTCGGTAAACTGGAAGGAACAGAATCTTTATTTAGGTTTATGATTACTTCCGACTTTTCTACGTTTTCCTTTTGGAGAAAGACGTTTTCCAGAAATTTCACATCTCTCGCAGTCGTCACTTCACCTGTCTTAGGATTCATCAGACGATAACCCTTCTGATTATCAGGATATCCAATAAAAATCATCGGTTCCGTCTTCATGTCCAGTTTCCGTCTCTTTTGCTTTGGCATCAATCTATATGCCAAACAACCAAAGATTTTCAGATGACTAACATCCACATCTTTTCCATTCCAAAGCTTTTCTGGTACCGCATTATTTAATGCTTTCGTAGGGCTTCTGTTCTTTAAGTAAACAACAGTATTTACAGCCTCGGCCCAATACTTCTTGCTCAAGTTCGATTCTGACAGTAATGTTCTTGCCTTCTCTATTATAGTACGATTCGCTCTTTCTGCGACAGAATTATGTTCCGGCGTGTACGGTACAGTCGTCTGGTGTTTTATACCTGCAGACTTTAAAAATGATTTAAATTTACCATTACAATACTCCGCGCCGTTGTCAGATCTCAGACATTTAATCAATTTACTTGTCTCATTCTCAACTTCCGCTTTATATTCACGGAACTTATCTAATGTTTCGCTTTTGTTCCTCAAAAAATAAACATGAGTCTTTCTAGTATAATCGTCAATAAATAGAAGAATATACCTCGAACCACCGAACGATGGCTCCTCGATTGGTCCACAAACGTCGCTAAAAACCAATTGTAAGACCTCGTTCGCTCTCGTACCTTGCTTTTTAAAGGGACTTTTGCATGTCTTTCCTTCTATACATGGAATACACGGCTCGCATAAATCGGTACTCTTAAATTCCACACCACTTACTAAAACTTTCATTTTATTCATATAATTACGCGATAAATGAGCTAATCTTTTGTGCCAAACGTTCGAAATATTTTCATTTTGTTTTGACAATGTCACATTCACGACGTTATTTTGATTTTCTGTCAACTCATAAATTCCGCCGATCTCTTGACATCTTGCAATAATTTGTTTTTTACTTTGAATCATGCAACCTTCTTTGTCAAAATTCATGCAATAATTTTTCTTGGTCAAATCGCTCACCGAAATTAGGTTCATGGATAAATCAGGAACATGTAAAACGTTTTCTAAAATTAATTTTCCGTTTTCGCTGACTTGTGGCTCAGCATTTCCTCGTCCTTTCACCAATAACTTCTCCCCGTTTGCTACTGCGATCTTCATGTTGTCGTTTACATGTGTGTAAGACAACAATTTGTTTTTATCATGGGTCATATGATTTGAGCACCCACTGTCTAAATACCAATTATCTTTGTTTATCGCCCCCTTTGTATTCAGGCAGATATTCGCGGTTTTTATCCGCTCCTTGCACTCGGACGCCTTGTGACCTTGCTTGTGGCACTTAAAACACTTATAGACGAACTTCTGCTTACGATCATTAGTTTTAGTGTTAGATCTAGCATCGTTCTGTACTTTACGTGTTACTAAGGCTTTTTCGTACTCTGTGTTCAACTTACTCTGTCTACTTCCTTCTTGTAACAATTTCATTTTGATTTGCTCCAACATGATTTCTTTTCCACTATTATCTACAGCCATAATGAGAGGGCTGTACTCAGCGGTCAATCCACCCAGCAAAATCGATATGATCCAATCATCAGGGATTGGAGCATCTATATCTGACAATTGTTGTGTCAGGAACGTAATTTTTGATATGTAGCTTTCCATAGAATCAAAATTCTCTAACTTACAGTTAAAAAGCTCTCGCTGAATATGTATACGTCTTCCCCAACCTTTGTCTTCATACGCTTTCCGTAAGCTATTCCAGGCTTCTTTCGCAGTCTTCGCATTGTAGACGTGGGTAAAGCACTCTGGTTCCAACAACAAGCATATTGTTGTTCGTGCCTGCCGGTCTACGTCAGCATTCACTACATCTGTAGAAATTACTTCCCACCAGTTTTTATTTTCTAAGTAATTTCGCACCAGGAATTTCCAATTTGGGTAGTCGGACGAATTTTTCAGCCTCTTAATACCACTTATGCCAACCTCAGCTGACATAATTGCGATTTCGTAAGCTTCACAAGCACACAAATAATATTTAAACCACTCAACTTATAATAATAATAATTTGTGCTTCTGGGATCTGGGCCCATAACAAATTGAAATAAAGATGAGATCAGCAGTGGGACAGCACAGTATATTCATTCGTGGTTAATATTTTACAAACAAGTTACAAAGAATAATAGAATATAAACAACCCGTAACTAAGCTTATTTAAATCAATGACAGCAATGTGTTACATATGATTATTTCTCGCAGGCCAGTATATACATATAAATATACGACCTCCAATAGGATCAACATCATTGAAAAAGCCCGTGAAGCAGGAATAACTATTATGAAAATTCCTCCACATACTAGTGATAACTTGCAGCCCTTGGATCTTGCAGTTAACAAGTCCTTTAAAGACAAATGGGACCTGAGTTTAGTAAAGTGGCAAAGAATGCACGTAGGTCAAGTATTGCCTAAAAAAGAATTTTCAAATTTGATTGGTGTCGTTTGGGCAAAAATTGATCCCAAAGTGTGCGTAGCAGGATTCCGAAAAGGTGGAATTTTTCCTTTTAATAGTAATTGCTGTACCTGAAGAGAAATTTCACCCGGACCAACTTGCAGAATGGAAAAAACTGCAAGAACATTCTACTGGATTAAATGAGACATCCATTACTCCTGACATTTCGAAAAATCTCGTTTCCCAACTTCGAGCCACTGTTGATCAACCGCTTTCTGGTCCATCGAGCTCCAGACACGAGTTCATTCATCTACACCAAACTGAAATTCGGGCCGGAAGCAATGTGGTAGTCGCAAACGATCCTGACCCAATCTCGGTCCCTTCATTACGATCTATTTGTCTTAATTATTGGAATTATACCAAAGAACGTACCACATCTGTACAGGACCATACTACCGAGATTACACCAGCAAGCTATGACCGATGTGTAAGCCCATCCCGTATTACAGGCATGCCTCCATTATCTGCTGACTTCTCTTTTAATCTAGAAATGTCTCAAGAAAACGCAAATCAACAAAATAATATAATATTACAACCCATTACTTGCATTGCAAGAAACTTGAAAAGGGTGACTCTTGACCATGACATAATTTCAAAAAATGCTAAAGTTTCATCATTAAAATCATCAAAGGTGATCATTGTAGATGATCGTCCCGTGATATCTCATATTACTTTCGAGGAATTGTTACTCCATAAAATTAAAGCAGGAGTGCACAGCAAACAAAAACGCACAAAAGTCGCTGCTGGTGCCGAAGTAATAACAAGTGAAGATGTTTATATGAAACAAAAGAATATCGAAGGAGAAAAGTTAAAAAAACTGAAACAAAAAGAAGAAAAATTAGCAAATAAACTAAAAAAAAATAAAAAAATTAGACCCTGTAAAGACATGAAAACACTAAAAAGAGAAGATTCTACAAGTGAAAATGAAATAAACACTGAATTTAAGGATGAGCGTTACATTGAAGGCAGTAAAAGTTATGGTGACAAAAATAAGTTTAAAAATTGTCCCAGAAAGAAAAAAAAGGACATGAAACACAAAACCTCACAAATAAAAAAAGTTGACGATTCCACAAGTGAAAGTGACACTGAAATAAAATTTATGGATGATAGTGATATAAAAGATGGTGAAACATGGATAAGTGAAAATTCTACAAGTGAGATGCTGAACGATGAGACTCATATTGAAGAAAAAATGATAAAGAATGGACTGTTGAAAAATATTGAAAATATACACAGAAACACAAAAGGAAATGTGAAAGTAACCTGTCAAAATAAGAATAAAAGAAAAATAGAGAAGTTTACAAATGAATGTGATATTGAAGTAGATTTGCTGGATGATAGTGATATTGATGACGGTAATTACTAAAGACCGGATTATATGCAACATAAAAAGCTTGAAATATGCATGCAAATATGCATGAAAAATGCTTGAAATATGCACGAAAACTGACAGAATATGCAACATTAAATGACATTTTTTTTTTTTGTTTTGTAAATATTATTCCTTTAGATTTAAGTTTATTGTTATTTGAAACTTTTTAGTGCACGAAATATTTTTCTCTTAAACTCGACAATACAAAACAGTTCCATCGTAAGTAAATGTTTCAGGTTAGTCACTTATCCACGAAGACACACTTTTTTTTTCGGGAGGCATTGTACAATTTGACACAAAAATTTTAACTGCAGATCAATGAGCACGCGCGTCAACAATGAAAGCAATAACATGCATAATAGGTGGGAGGAAGGAGTAGTGCGGTAGGCGAGCGCGACGATCATTTGTCTCTTTCATTTTATTATCGTACCAAAACAAAAGACGCGCGGCTGCTAGTGCGCTGCGCTCGAAAAATACTGTAAATTATAGCGTTAATATGCATCATCACTAGATCTTAGGAAAAATATGCTATTAGCGCTGAAAATGGCTTAAATATGCAAATGCATATGCAAATATGCAAATGCATATTATCCGGTCTCTAGTAATTACTACACGAAAGAAAATAAGGAAAATGATAATCGTACGTTCGTAGAACCAGAAAATCATTGTAATAATTATGATGAACCACCGTCGAGTACTGTTGGCAAAGGACAATGGGTTTTAGTCAAATTTTCTGCCAAAACAAATGTAAAACACTATGTTGGAGTGGTTACAGATGTAAACTGTGATAACGTACCTACTGTAAAGTATGTCCGCAAAAGTACATTTAGAGGCGGCGATGGTGAACACACATTTGTTTTCCCACACGTATCAGACATATGCGAAGTCAGACATTTAGAAGATATTGTATGCAAACTACCCGAACCATTGATAGGTCGAAGAGGAAAGGTATTATTCAAAATGTCATTTCAAGGCTATAATGTTCAGTAGATTTTAAAATAAATAAAATAAAAGTTCCTATTAGAATAGTGATTAAAAAATGTTTATTTTGAAAGTGTGAATGTAGAATTTTATTATTTTAATATGGAAATAAAGTTTCATTCAACTTTTTCCTTGGTCTGTCTTTTAATTATTGTCTAACGTATAACATTACATATTATGCTATTGATGTTACTCAAAAGGTTCTGCACCTCTGATTTTGATTGTATGTTAGTCTTGCCCCAAATCATGTAATAAACGAATTGCTACAAAAATAAACGTTTGTTCGTTATGATAGAGTTCAGATTAAATTTGAGTACTTATTACATTTACGATTTTTCTTTAGAAACTCCAATAAGTGTATGTTTTCTGTTAAAATGCAGTACTGTTATTCTTACCCCAATTGGTGGGGCAAGACTAGCAGTTTTGACTGTCTTACAATTCATTCAGAATGTACGTTCTGAATGCATTAGCGGAAATATACTCATTATTTCGTAAAAGCGTATAGTTTTTAGGTATCACTGATTTTATTAGCTCAGAGGTAAGTCAAATAACCTAGCCATGAAAATTGATCTTTACTGTCTGGCAGAAAACTATGTTAATCTTACCCCACCTCACCTGTATTTTTTTTTTAACTTTAATCAATAAAGTTCAGTACTATCAAGCGAAGAAAATAATTTAAAGTTAAGTTCAACGACTGCTTGTAACAGAACAAGCTTATAACATTGTGTTTTTCGTGATACAGTTTTGAAATTTTGTACATAGATTCTTTACGTAAAAATACTAGACACGTATTTCGGGTTTCGCATATACTAAAACAAATGTTGTATACTTTTTAAACAGTTGTCAACTACCCTATTAGATTACCTTTATAAAACCCTTAGTCGAGTAAAATAGAAGTCTAAAGGGCACTCTCAGTACCTACATAAAAACCAGAACGATACAATATTTTACGTAGTGATCTTGAATTTATACCCCTTACTTTAGGAATATGTTCGTTTTTTTTTCTATTAATTTGTACAGGGTGGATATAGGGAATGCAATCCCGGCTCCTATTTTCAATCCCGGAATTACGGGATTGAACAAAGACAACCCCGGGATCCCGGTATAGCCCCGGGATTGAAAATTTGTATTAAAAACGACCAAAAAATCATCGGTTATCATTTTTACTTAAACTCAGCAGTCTTTCGTCAACTTCCGTGTCAATGTGAACAAAATCAAAACAAAAATGAACTTCTAAAACAATAACTTTTTAACTAAAACAACTTCAACTTAAATCATCTTTAAAAATAACAAATTAAACATAAAATTGTTCTTAGGAAACAATTTGGAACTTTAGGTTACTAGTCTTCTAAAACATTAACCAATTAGACTATGATTGAAATTATCTTAAACAGAAAAATTTACTAAGAAAACAACTTTGAGATCTACTTATTACGAAAATAAGACCTTAAAAACATCAATGCATCTAAAGTTTGGTCTCCAAGCCGTGTTCTCAATTTATTACATATAAATGCTGCAGCTGAAAATGCTCTTTCAGGCTCTACGGAAGTCGGGGGAACCGTCATCAAACATTTATAAGCTTGTTCAAGATTGTAGCCCCGAGTAGAACCCGTAGCTTCGAAAAGATTCATTTCTTGTTTTACGATTTTCGAAAGGTCCGTTTCTTTAGGTTCACCCGGGGAAAAAGTTCTCATGGTATTGTCTATCTCCAGCTGTAGTTTTTCCTGTAGCGTGAGTTTAGTGTTAGTAGAAGAAGAAGAGCCATCATTGAATGACAACTCTTCTGAAGTGTCTTCTTGCTCACCGTCTTTACTGCTCATCTTTTGAATTAACGAAACGATCTGCCTTTTTATAAAAAGTTTACTAGGTCTTGAAAATAAGTCTTTGATCTCAGGATCCTCATCTAGATCCAGGCTTACGTTTTCATCAGGATTTTGGAGATAGCCTAAAACACCAGAAAGCTCATTTCGTCGCCGACCTTGCACGCGTTCTTTTAAATAAGTTTTTAATTTGGAAGCCAACTCTGATCGATTTTCATTTAGTTGTTTAAAAAGAAACTTCATCGCAGCATCAGCAGTGCACAAATATGCGTCTGAACGACAAAGCGCTTCCACAGTCAGTTTGACTGGGGCTAAAACTTTTGTAATTTCATTTATCAGATGAAAATCAGTTTCTTCCAATTGAACTGGATTATTCAAGTCTAAGAGAGCTTTCTGAATGCTGATTTTTAAAAGTCCGAATCGTTCAAGCATGGTAAAGAGGCTATTCCACCTTGTTTTGCAATCGAGCAACAAAGAAAGGTCTTTCCCGTGTTCCAAGCGTACATACTTTTGAAGAATTGTGTCATTCTTTAGTGATGATCTCTTAAAAATGAGCACCACTTTGCGTACTTTTTTTATCACTTCCTTTATATTTAAATCGTTAGTCAGATCCAAAGGAGTTTCATTTTCAATTACCAACCCACTTCCTAGATCGTCTTCGTCATCGTCTGAATCTGCAGCATCAGTGGACTCACTTGGCAAGGTTTCTAATTGTACATTGTTTTTATATAATAAATCGCACACGGCCAGGTGGATACCATGAGCAAAGCAAACATGGTGTTCTGCATTCAAAAGCTGTCCTAATTTAAGCATGACTTTCGGTCCGTTCCTTACAATTGCCACTATATCAGTATCTAAACAAAGATCAAATTGTAAAAGGCGTTCTTTTAGGATCTGAACACACACTTCCGCCGTCAAGGATACATCAATGCGAATGAGGCCCAAACTCTAAAACTTTGTAAGCGAATGAAGAAACTCGGATAAATAGTTTTAATCACGGCAAGTTGATATCAAACATTATGGCGTAATATATGTTATGTAATATAAACAAGTTTAGAACCTAATAAGTAAGAAAAACACAAGACTTACTCAAAAATAAGTGCACACGCGTCGAAGTTGTACGATCCTCTGCGTCGGTCAATACGTACGGCTAATAATAATCAGCTGTCCATTGCAGCTGTCAATTCAAGATGGCCGACATTGTGTTGTGACATTGACTGTAACATTGCGTTGACAAAGAAAGCTACGATGAGTAATTTATAAAAAAAAATAAAGTTATAAAGTTTTAGCATTTTCGTTAATACCGAAAATCCCGGAATTGAACAAATCTAATCCCGGGATTTTCGGGACAGGAATAAGCCGGGGTCCCGGGATCTCGGGATCCGGGATCCCGGGATTGCATTCCCTAGGTGGATACGACCTTAGAGATTTCCTTTGAAATACTGCTTCTGCCCATACAAATGAACAACTTTTTCCAAGGGATTAATAGTCTATTCCCAAAAAAAATAGCATTACCATATAAAGTTATCATCAGCTGATTAAAATTAGTACAGGAGGTCCAACATTTTTTTCGGAATAGACTTTTACTTTCTTGGAAAAGTTGTTCACTTCTATGTTCAGAAGCAGTAGATATTTCAAAGGAAATCTCATATCCACTGTTTAATTGGTCACGACGCACTTCCCTACTAGCACTTGTACTACCGCCAATCTGGCTGAGCGAAGGATTTTCCAGGGATACTAATAAAACCACTGTCTATATCACAATCACATGTAATGTAGTACTGAACTAACTAAACCAAAAAATAATCGCGGAGGGTCATTAGATCGCGGAGAATCTTAACACCGCGATCTACAAAATGGACTTAAACTAACAACGCCATCTGTGATTAGGAAAAGGAACTATTTTATCTTTAGTAACAATTTTAAAATGAAGATGGCGACACTTAAACATCCCGCCCCCCAAGGACATTATTGAGGAATGTCCTTCAAACAAAAAATACTATTCTGTGTACATTAATATTTTTAGCACTAGCACTTACATTAAAGGCAAAAAAATAAGAATAAAACTAAATGACATACAAGTTGTTTCTACTATTAACTATCATAGCCTGACATAAAATCTTTATATAAAATCAAACATAAGCATTTAATATTAACTTCTTAAATCTTAACCAAAAGTTAACAATTACCTTACCCTTACATCAAATAAATCTTTGTTTAAAATAAATCAGAATCCTAACTTTAAATACCTAAAATCTTAACTACAAATTCACAACAACTTAGAGCTTATATTCACTTGCCTAGATATAGCATAGAGATAAACAGTTCTTACTTAACAAAACTACATAGTTTATTCAATAAACCTTCAGTTAGTGAACTATTAATGTAACCCTTTAACAATAAAATAACAGACTTCACAAACATTCTGGGTTTAAATACAATCAATTATGTTTATTCATTGACTGGCAGAATACAGAGCTTGGACGTAGGACGTTTCAACAAACCCTTACTAGTTCGTAGCGTTACTACTCGTGTGATTTCATCGGGTCCTGGATGTTTCTCAATAATTGTACCCAGAAACCAACAAGCAGGGGGCATATCGAATTCCTTAACAAGAACTACATCCCCGACTTTAGGCTCAGGAGTCCTGTGCGACCACTTATACCTATGAACTAAGCTACTCATGTATTCTACCGACCAGCGTTTCCAAAAACTTTGAACCATTTTTTGTACATGCTGCCATCGAGATAAAGAACTGATATTAGATCCTTCATAACTAATATCCGGAACAGTGACTAGCGGCTCACCGATTAAAAAATGACCTGGGGTTAATGGCATCGGTTCATGAATATCTTCACCATTGATCACAGTCATTGGCCTGGAATTTAAACACGCCTCTATTTCACTCAACAGAGTGCTCATCTCCTCGTAAGTCAATGTTGAACTACCTATTACGCGTTTTAAGTGATATTTGGTAGATTTCACTGCTGACTCCCATAATCCACCGAAATTTGGAGCATGCGGTGGTATGAAATGCCAAGTAGTATTACGATCTTCTAACCTTCCTGCAATATCTTGTTGGATCGAAGCTAATTCCCTAAGTTCTCTTGCTGCACCTACGAAATTGGTGCCATTATCGCTCCAGATGTTTGCACAATGGCCACGTCTAGCTACAAATCGACGAAAAGCTGCGAGAAAACCCTGAGTACTCATGTCACTCACCACCTCTAAGTGTATAGCTCGAGTACTCATACACACATACACACAAATGTAGCCCTTGTGAGAGCGATGCCCTCGACCCTTTGTCGTCCTAATTTGAACTGGACCTGCATAATCTACACCACTATTCAGAAATGGTCGTGATGGAGTACAACGTGATGAAGGAAGCGAACCCATAAACTGATTATATACCTTAGCTTTATTTTTTACACATATGACACATTTATTTACATAATTTTTAGCAAGACTTTTTACTCCTATTATCCAATAAGCTGATCTTAGATAGTTAATCATTATCTGAAGACCACCGTGTAACGTCCTATCATGTGCGTCTGCAATCAGCAACTTAGTAAAATGAGTATTATGTGGTAAAATTATAGGATGTTTTTCGTTGTCACTCAATGAAGCATGGTGTAATCTACCACCAACTCTTATTATACCATCTTTATCTAAAAAAGGACATAAAGAACTAATTTTACTTGACTTATTATTTACAGGCATATTTCTTTGTAACTGTATGTACTCAATTTCGAACTCCACTCTTTGACATCTTCTTATACAACACTTTAATGCTTCGTCTAGTTCTGTCCCCTTTATGTATTTGGGTATATCTCTAGACTTAACATAATGATAAAAGAAAATTCTACATAAAGCTACTATTCTTAATAATTTCCTTAACGAACTATACTTATCCCACGGTACACCTTTATGTTCTACCGTAACATGGCATTTAATATTCTCCTCCAAATTAATATCTACATTCAATGGTCTACTATACTCTATAATTACATTATGTAAGAATTGAGGCCCATGAAACCAAATTTTATTTTCATGTAAGAGAGACGGTAAAACTCCCCTTGATGCACAATCTGCGGGATTATCTTTCGTAGATACATGTGCCCATTGATTTGCTTCTAATGTGGTCAAGATCTCTGAGACTCTGTTGCTGACGAAGGTTTTCCATCGGCTTGGGTGGCTATTTAGCCATGCCAAGACTACTGTGGAGTCCGTCCAAGCGCGCACCTTGTCCTTGGGAATGTTCATAGCCCGTGCCACATCGGTCAATAAACGTGTCAAAAGTACTGCTGCACATAGTTCTAGGCGAGGGATACTGACTGTCTTTATAGGTGCGACCTTTGTTTTTGCTGTCAAAAGAGCGACTTGTATATTGCCTGAAGGATCTATACATCGAGTATACACAACTGCTGCGTAGGCTGCCTTTGAAGCATCGCTGAAGCCATGCAACTCTATAACCGAACCATTTGATGTTCCTAACCACCTCGGAACACGCACTTTGCATAAATTCTCCAAGTCTTGACGGTAAGTGACCCATTCTTCTTTTATTTTATCCGGTACACTATCGTCCCATCCTACTCCTGCTAGCCACAATTTTTGGATAAGTATTTTAACTAGAATCAAACTAGGCGCTATCCAGCCTAACGGGTCAAATAAACGCGCGATATCCGAAATAATAATACGTTTACTTAAAGTTTCAGATGCTGAAGGAAGCAGCACCGTGTACTTAAACTGATCTACACTACGACACCAGGTTAGTCCTAAAATTTTTGTACTATCATTTAATATTTCCTTTTCATCCTTACCTTCATATGTCTCGATTTTCTTCATTAATTCCGAACTATTGCTGTTCCACTTTTGTAATTCAAATCCAGCCTTTCCTAACAAGGTTTTCATTTCAATATACAAAGTCCTGCCTTCTTCTATTGTGGAACACCCTGTCATTAAGTCATCCATATAATAACTTGTTGGTACTATTTCCGATGCTGTTGGAAATTCTTGTTTATAATCCAAGGCGAGTTGATGTAAAGTCTTAACCGCCAAATAAGGTGCTGAAGCTGTACCAAAAGTTACGGTTAATAACTCATAATCTTGTATTTCTACATCAGGTTCCTTCCGCCAAACTATTCTCTGGTATCTTACATTATCTTCGGCTACTCTCACTTGTCGGTACATTTTTACTATGTCTGCAGTAAGTGCTATCGGGTGAACTCTCCAGCGAAGAATGATATGCCGCAAATCCGACTGCAAGGTAGGTCCTATCATTAATGTATCATTGAGTGATACTCCCTTTTCATTCTTGCAGGACGCGTCGAACACTACGCGCACCTTTGATGTAGATTTATCCTCCCTTATGACGGCGTGATGAGGTAAGTATGCTTTTGTCCGGTTTCTGTACTCTTCTCATGTGGTTCAAATGTAAATATTCCTCTATAACCTTTGTGTAATTTTCTAATGCCTTGAATCTTCTTACAGCTATTTCCTTTATGTTACTATTTACACAGGCCGGTATTGCATCCTTAAATGGTAAATTAACTATGTATCGTCCATCTTCGCCTCTTGAAGTAGAAGCTTTATAAAGCTCTTCACACCTTAATTCTTCCTCGGTTAAGATACTAGTTTGCGGAACTTGGTCTTCGATCTCCCAGAACTTCTTTAGTAGATCATTTTGGTCTACCGCTGTGTGCATAACTGTGATATTACCCGCGCTGTCTTTATTTTCAACTTGTGTGACACCAGAAAGAATCCAACCTAATTTGGTATACTGTGCTACCATTGATCCACTGGGCGCTCTCTTAATACCCTCTTTCAGTATCTTACTGTACACGTCTGCACCTAATAAAATATCTATCCTATTGGGTGTAGAAAACTGCGGGTCTGCCAGTGTAAGTTGCTCTAATTCAGACCAATCAAGATGGGCTACCTGTCTTTCCGGTATGTATGAGGTAATATTTTTCAAAACATATGCAGTAACTTCTAACATAACACTGGGTTCTGTCAAAGATTTTAACACTAAGGTTACAATTGAATTTGCTGTTGATTCGATGCTACCTAGACCAGAAACAACACTCTTAACCGGACTTTTCTTTAAACGTAAATATTGTGCCGTAGCTTCTGTGATAAAGGAAGCCTGGGATCCCTGATCCAACAAGGCTCGAACTGTATGATAATTCGCCGTAGCGGTTTGAACCTTAACCAACGCAGTAGCTAGCAATACCTGATTAGGACTTACGATGTGTTTAGTCGACATACACGAGACCACTGGACTTACATCAGTTGGTGTATCATTGTTAGCTGAACTAGCAATTTGCTCCTCTTCTTTAGCCTTCTGTTCATAGTTAACATGTAAAAGTGTGTGGTGTTTCTTTTTGCAAATATGACATACTGATGATCTCCTACATTGATAAACTAAATGGTTGCCACCCAAACAATTGAAACAAATTTTATTCGATTGCACAAAGGCTCTTCTTTGATCAACACTAATCTTTGTGAACGGAATACAAAAGCATAGTTTATGGCTATCGCTGCAATATTCACAACTTATTTTCGTTTGACCAGATGGGCCAGGATCTTCGCTCCGAGCGAGCAAAGTCTTTTGACTGGAAACCCCTTCTGTTCGCGAACCCGCTCGCTCCTGTCCCGATGTTTTCTGTGGTTCTATACATTCAAGCGCTCTAAATCTACTTTCTAAAAATGTCTTGAATTGTGATAGAGTTGGTGGCTCAGTTGGATCGTCCGCGTCAGAGGATATCTTCAACTCCCACTGCTTACGGGTTTCTGGGTCCAGTTTTGAAGAAACTACATAAATTACGATAATGTCTACAACGGTGTTCATGCTAAGACCTAGATTATTAAATGCATTCATGCAATCCGACGTTGTGTCTAATAACTGTTTTATGGTTACAGCTGATTCTGTATTAATTTGTTTTTGATTAAATAAACGTTGAAGAATTGAATTTGCTAAATGACGTTTGTTATTATATCTTTGTTCTAACTGCTCCCAACATACTGAGTAATTTCCAGCCGTTATTGGTATTTGTCGAAGTAATAGTTCTGCTTCGCCTGTCAGACATCCCTTTAAATAGTGAAGTTTTTGTACGTTGTCTAAGCCCTTTTCGGAATGTACTAACGATACAAAAAGGTCCCTAAAACTAGTCCATTCACTGTATCTGCCTGAAAATGAAGGTATGCTAATTTTTGGCAATCTGACGTTTGAAGATGTTGTAGTACAAGTTTCACTTATTTTACTGACAGTCTTTAATTTATGAATACCATCTTTCAATTCTGATTTGTACGTTATATAAATTTCTTCAGTCTCATTGTGGCAGTCAGAAGTAAAGTAACTATGTTTTAGATCCGTTATTGTGGCAGTTTCAATCATTTTCTCATGCCTTTTATTAAATGTAGACCACTGTTCTTCTAAAGATTCTAATCTGGTTTCCATATAACCAAGAGTTATCCTTTCTTTGGGAGATTTTTTGAAATTAGTTCTCCCTTTCTCAATTGTGTTTTTTAAATTGTCTTGTAACTTGAATAAGGACTCCATATTTAACTTTTAAAATGACTTAGTAAATAATTGAATAAAGCCACTAAACAATCAATAACAATAACTAACAAACTATAAACCAGTGTACGGACTCAACCTAGTTGCAGTCGTAATTAAATAAATAGTTAGATCTTACTTGCAAACAACAATGTTAAAATTATTGTTATACACTTCCCACTGACACATAACTTCGCTGTAACACGTACTCGCTCGGCTCCGCTGCTTACGTACGCTCCCGGCTCCGCTCAACTCGTACTCGCCCGGCTCCTCCACTCGACTCGTACTCGCCCGGCTCCTCCACTCGACTCGAACTCGCCCGGCTCCTCCACTCGACTCGTACTCGCCCGGCTCCTCCACTCGACTCGAACTCGCCCGGCTCCTCCACTCGACTCGAACTCGCCCGGCTCCGCTCGACTCGTACTCGCCTGGCTCCTCCACTCGGTTCTGCTGCTCTGCGCCGCAACCTCCGGTGCTCGTTCTGGGTATTGAACCCGGTGCAACAACTCACCAGCACCTTGGTACCATCAGCAGCGATCCACTACTGTGTCGGCACCCTCTCCGGAACCACTCACTGTGACTATGTCACCTCCGACTCGTAAGGACCAATGTTTAATTGGTCACGACGCACTTCCCTACTAGCACTTGTACTACCGCCAATCTGGCTGAGCGAAGGATTTTCCAGGGATACTAATAAAACCACTGTTTATATCACAATCACATGTAATGTAGTACTGAACTAACTAAACCAAAAAATAATCGCGGAGGGTCATTAGATCGCGGAGAATCTTAACACCGCGATCTACAAAATGGACTTAAACTAACAACGCCATCTGTGATTAGGAAAAGGAACTATTTTATCTTTAGTAACAATTTTAAAATGAAGATGGCGACACTTAAACATCCACCCTGTATATATCTTTTTTTGGGGGGGGGGGGGTCAGATAGCCGTGTGTGTTCCAAAATATTATTTCCTTTATTTCACTATATACATATAAATTATATTTTTAAATATTAGTATAAAAAATATATAAAAACATTTAAAAATATAAAAAATAGTAGCCCACCGGTATCGGGAACAGGGTCCAAGCTACCGGCGGTCAGGGCTCCAGAGAGAGGAACCTCCTGACAATGCGAGCCGCGTCCAGAAGTACCGCTTTCTGAATCAAGCCCTTGATCCAGCTGCCCAACGTGAGCCTCCTCAGGTGTTGGTCGAGGCTCTTGGCAATCAATCCATTGGCTGTGACGACTATCGGCACAATGATTGCTGAGTCAACATCCCACATGTCGACAACCTCGCGAGCCAAGTCAAGATACTTTATTTGTTTATCTTTTTCGGCTTTCACGAGGTTCTCATCATGCGGGACGGTTATGTCAACAATCATTGCGCGCCGCTCTAATCGATCCATCACCACTATGTCAGGCTTATTGGCAACAATAGTCCTGTCAGTGATGATGGATCGATCCCAGTACAATGTGATATTTCCATTTTCGAGAACTGGGTCGGGCACATACCTGTAGTACGGCACCTCCGATTCCACAAGGCTGTATTTCAGAGCAAGTTGCTGATGGATTATCCTGGCTACAAGGTTGTGTCTATGCAAGTACTCTCCGTTAGCTAGACGAGAACACCCGGAGATAATATGCCAAAATATTATTATTATTAATTTCTTGATTTTGAATCGTTGGTAATTCAAATTCAATAAAAGTTTTTTTTTCAACTCTAAAAGTTAAAATTTATGTATGTACCTACATACAAATGAATAAAGTTGTAATTTGTGAACTAAACTTAGGCCTGCAATTTAGAACTCCTAGCCCTCTGAATAACATCAACATTAATTATTATGGGTACTTGCAGAATAATTTATTGATTATTTTATTTTTGTTACTAGCTTCTGCCCGCGACTTCGTCCGCGTGAAATTCGTACTTTCCTCTAAAAGTTTTGAAAATGTATGTTGGTATGATCTTTATAATTCATTTAGATAAATAAGTATTCGGGCCAATTTTTAAGTTTATAGAACAAAGGAATCAGATTTTTCAAATAAACTGTATCCCCGCTTTTCGCAGGGGTGGAATTTTGAAAAATCGTTTAAGATGTGTTCATAACTCGACTCAAAGTTTATTTACTACCAATTTTCGAGCTAATCAAGCCACGCAGTAAAATCCTCCCCTTTAAAATTAACTACCTCTTTTCACACAGTTAGGGGTAGATTTTCGAAAAACCCTGATACACGTTATTAATTATTTTTAGTCCTTAGTATAAATACTGAGTTTCAAGTTAATCGGTACAGGGCGTTAAAATTCTTCCATACAAATTTTGACACCCCCCAATACCTCTTTAGGGGGTATTTTAGATAAACGAAAAATTCCAAACTTCATAATTTACTTAGATAAGTATTCGTGTCAAGTTTCAAGGTTATTAACTCAAGAAATAAGATTTTTCACACAAACAAAATCCCCCTTTTCACCCCCTTAAAGGTTGAATTTCCAAAAACCCCTTCTTATTCGATACCTACTTTTCACAAAGAACACACCCTCCAAAATTCATGTCCCTAGGACCAGCGGTTTAGACTGTGCGTTGATATTTCAGTCAGGTCGTTCATCCCCCTTTGGGGGAGAAATTATCAAAAACGCTGAGACACGTATAAATTAATTTTCAATCGTTAGCCTAAACACAAAATTTGAAGATCCTAGCTTTTAAACTGACGGACTTTCATACACAACTTCATCCCCCTATTTAACCCTTTGGGGGTGGAATTATCACAAACGCTGAGACACGTATAAATTAATTTTTAGTCGTCAGCCTAAACACAAAATTTGAAGATCCTAACTTTAAAAATGACGGACTTTCATACAAACTTTCATCCACTATTTAACTCCCTTAGGGGTTGAATTTCAAAAAATCCTTCCTTATTCCTTGTCTACAGAACAAAAAAGAAATGAAAATAAAGCTGAAACGCCTGTGCAATACTATCTACCTATACCTACTTCACTTAAAAATAAATACTTATAACTACTTTAATTAATAAAAGTACCTACGCTTAATAATTTTTAATTTGAACGAATATTTAAACACTACCAAAACAACTCATACAACCTATTTTACAAAATAACAACAAAAGAAATTCAAATAAACTATTTAAAGACTAAAAGTCGCGCTGATAAGCACTGTTTCTCAATATCAATTATTGTCTGTCAATAAGGTCGAACGCTCTGAACGCATCAACAGTCAAATATTGAATGAAGCTCGCTCTTTTTTTTTTTTTTTAACAATGGCATCTCGCAGTTCAACCTATGAGGTTGTCGTCTGCTTAACCGGGCTTGCCTGTGGATGCCTCAAAATTAAGGCCTCCAGCCAGAGCTTGAAGCTCGCTCTCGGACCTCCCGCCTTTTTATACCCTACCGACCCGACCCGTGTCGAGCGCGGCAACCGTTACACAAAAATAATCCTTATAGCATGATTCAGACGTGCGATGGCGCGATGGCTTATTTCATGTATAAGTTTGGTGTTTCTATACCGATTTCTATGATTCTTTTTTTATTGAATAGGTAATAATGTTAACTTTTTCAAATTAGGGATGAGTGAGAGTATTATAAACGTAAAAGTAAACAAATATAATCAAAATGCTCCGAACTGCTAAGCTATCAGGAGTTACACGTGTTATTGTGAGTCAACCATAAAAGATAGACATATGCTGTTGCGGGATATTTTTTAGACAATTTTATGTAGAATATTTCCGTCATACATGATTTCTATGTAACTTTAACCATTAAGGCTGCACACGCGACGGAAGCTTAAAATATGGAGTAACTTCTCCCGTTTTCCCAACATTTCCCTTCACTACTCTGCTCCTATTGATTGTAGCGTGATGAAAAGTATACTATAACCTGCCCAGGAGTATGAAGAATAATTGTACCAAGTTTCGTTAAAATCCGTCAAGTAGTTTTTGTTTCTATAAGGAACATACAGACAGACAGACAGACAAAAATTTTACTAATTGCATTTTTGGCATCAGTATCGATCACTAATCACCCCCTGATAGTTATTTTGAAAATATATTTCATGTACAGAATTGACCTCTCTACAGATTTATTATAAGTATAGATAAAAAAATCTTGAAAAATACTATGTTCAGTGTGATTTATATTAAGCATATAATTAGAAGTCGTGGCATTGTTTACTGGTTAAGTACAGAAATAAAACAATTTTATTAATATATATATTTTATTTAAAACAAAAACCTTAATGATCATATTTTTCAGTATCAGTCACTTGAATTTGGTCTGTATGCGAACCTTTTACAGTGTTCAAAAAGTTTAATATTTTTACGTAACATCTTGTACGCATACACGGTGAGATATGCTTTAATTCCTCTTTAATGAGGTCTGCAAAATGGTCATTCCTTTGGTTTACTTCTACTTTTGAATGTTCTGAACAAGACAAACATATTTTCTTGTTTGGACACTTCTACTTTAACATTCTTTTTTTCGACGTACTCATGTTTGGTTTTAACAAAGACGGAGATGAAGGGCGCTCCAAATCATCATCTTCTGAGTCTAAAGGAAATGGTGAGTTGCTTCGCTTTAATCCTGAAAAGAATAAGTAAATTAAGTAAAGAAAGGACGAAAGCTAGTTAAAATGAAGTCAACATTATTAATTCAAATAAAACTCACCTCTGTTATTCATCCTTCTTTGCCTATTTACAGTCCTTGTATCAACTGCACAAAGTTACGAAATTTGGTGAAGGAAGACGATGGCGGCGACGACGTTGCGAACTTGCATGTGACTTGAAGCGACTATTTTGTAACTAAATGACATCGCAACGTCTTGACCGTGCTGGTGAGAGTGGCGGGGGCGGGGGGTGTTTAACCGGTTAATTTTCACTTTCAAAACCAAAATTTATGAAAAACCGGTTTCCCGCAAAAACCGGTACAGTGCAAACCTTAACCTAAATCGATTTCGGTTTGGGGTCAATGACCGTAACTGGTTAAGAATTTCAACCGGTTTCCGAGCCCTGCTGGGAGGACTTGATACTTGAGCCTAATTTTATTTAATTTTTGCCGTGTATTTTTTTAAAGCTTACGTTGATTTGTATTCAAAAAGTTTGTAGGTAATGTGAAATGTTCATAAAAATAGATGCTATTTACTTGATTTCATTGGACAGTGATTAATCAAGTACTTGCCAAAGTACTATGTATTTACAATTTGCGGACCAGCTTATTGAAAACAAATAGGTAATTTAAAACAAGCTTATTTTATTCGTAAGGTTGGAAAACAAGTGAAGGTCGGAAAACAAGTGAAGGTCGGAATACAAGCGAAGGTCGGAAAACAAATAAAGGTATAAAAACATTTGCATAACGATAGTAAGTAAAAAAAACAGGTTCACGCGATTTTCAACCTTATTGACATTTAAAATTCGGTTTGATTTTCCCACACTCATGTTCGCTACCGTTGCTTCTTCATTAAAAACCGGTATTTTGATAAATGTCAATAAGGTCGAAAATCGCTTGAACCTGTTTTTTTAACTTGCTTTGTTTTTTGTAGGTAAGGTCTCAACATAACTAACAATACGAGCCCAAACTCGGCACACCTAGCTCAGCTCGTCTATTAGTTCCAGCAGCAGTCTTCGAAGTACACCTGCAGGTCACTCCACCAAGTCCGGAGGTAAAGTCTCAATATAACTAACAAAACGAGCCCAAACTCGGCACACCTAGCTCAGCTCGTCTATTAGTTCCAGTAGCAGTCTTCGAAGTACACCTGCAGGTCGCTCCACCAAGTCCGGAGGTAAGGTCTCAACATAACTAACAAAACGAGCCCAAACTCGGCACACCTAGCTCAACTCGTCAATTAGTTTCAGTAGCAGTCTTCGAAGTACACCTGCAGGTCGCACCACCAAGTCCGGAGGTAAGGTCTCAACATAACTAACAAAACGAGCCCAAACTCGGCACACCTAGCTCAGCTCGTCTATTAGTTCCAGTAGCAGTCTTCGAAGTACACCTGCAGGTCGCTCCACCAAGTCCGGAGGTAAGGTCTTAACATAGTAGGGTAATATTGGGCATTCTATGCCACTGTCGGCAAGTAGCTCGGCTAGTGCGCCTCGCTACGCGCCAGTGGCATAGAATGCCCAATATTAAACGATCGACTCGACTGTGTAGTAGATTACTGTATTCACCTGGACATCATGTGAGTTATACCACTGGCCGCCAGTAGCTGGGCGAGTTCACCTCGCTGCGGACGATGTTATGGATCATTTTGACATGCGTTTCGTTGTTAGAAACGACTTGATGATTAGTGATATGCGCTTCAAATGGTAGAAACGACTTGTTGGTTTTTTGTAATGCGCTTCAGCAATGGAAACGACTTGATTAATTTGGCACATTCAGTATTAGAATCGACTGGTATTACTGTACTCATACAAAGATCATGAGAGTTATACCACTGGCCGCCAGTAGCTAGGCGAGTTTGCTTCGCTTCGGCCAGTGGTGACAACTATCCACACGATCAATGATTAAGATTTAATTTACTAATTTTGAAATGCGTTTCGTGGTTAGAAACGACTTGATGATTTTGACATGCGCTTCAACGGTGGAAACGACTTGCTGATTTGGTCATGCATTTCAGTATTAGAAACGACTTGGGTTTTGTAATGCGCTTCGTGAGTGGAAACGACTTGGTGTTTTTGACATGCGTCTCAATATTAGAAACGACTTGTTGGTTTTTGTAATGCGCTTCGTGGGTCGAAACGACTTGGTGTTTTTGACATGCGTCTCAATATTAGAAACGACTTGTTGGTTTTTGTAATGCGCTTCGTGTGTCGAAACGACTTGATGTTTTTGACATGCGTCTCAATATTAGAAACGACTTTTTATCTCACTGCTTTGAAGTAGATCTGCATAATAAACAAGGTACATTATTATATTTAGTTTATTTTTCGTAAAACATTGGTTTTTCTAGGAATAAAGTATCTACCGAGCGCACGAACTCTTGTAGTTTTCGCCACTGAGACGAATCCGCGTCGGTCTGGAACTTGAGTCGCACAAGCGCCTTCTTCCACAGCTCCAGGGAGTCGGTGTGGCGTGCGTCGTCAGCCTTGTACACCTTGCAGTCGATGTAGTACTCTCCGTTGATGCTCGCTGTGCGCCGCTCGCAGCCGTTGGCGACTCGGTTAACGAAGAATGATGATAGACATGTACTCGATGAATCGTCTTTTGGCACGGTGTCAGACCCGTAGTTGTTACTGATACCGAATACATCATTATCAGTATTGGTTTTTTTACTGAAACAACATCGAAAGCTTCTATTAGTTCATCATACACACACAGAGTACATTTACCGTTTAGATACGCAAAGGAAAAAAATACACACTCAGTCAAAATAGGTACTTGCGGAACACGAGAGACGTACGAATAAAAATGACTGATGATTTTTTAACTGGTATGGCGAACTAAATGATTGAATAGTTTGTTTACCTCGTACGAATTAAATTCGTTGATGGTGGGTGCGACTTGCGTTTCCTATTGTTGTCTGCAGACGGTTTGCGGCCGGGTTTGGTTTTCTGATCGGCGATCGGAGCTTGTTGAAAGTACTCGCACTCAGAGTCAGACCTGAAATAAAGATACAACAAAATAATAGTCAAACATAATTATTACAATTAGTAGGTACATCGGGTCAGGTCTCTGAACTATGTACCGAGTGGAATGTTTTATACTTACATTTTCCAATTATGTCCAATCGATATGGCAGGCTGGCAGGCGTAGTGACTGACGGCAGCAGGCAGCGGTTAGTTATCAACACTGATATTGATAGGATAACGCAGCAGGGTCGCAGAACACTTCTTGAAGATTACATCCACACTTGTAGACTTCAGTTAGTTTGTACCGAGTACTTCGAAAACATGTAGCTTATAAATCAGAAAACGAACGATAATTCACTATGTTAAAAATGACAGCAACCGTTCATATAATATTGTGTAAAACAACTTTTTTCCTTAGACGCATTATACTTGATCAAAAAGTGAAGACTAAGGATGTTTGAGGTAGCATCGATTGACAACACTGCGAAACGACTTAGGGTTGACAAAACGTTGACCAGTAGATAAGTTATCAACAACGCTAATAGGGAATATTCTTGCTTTAATTATTTGGCAATCTAGAGACAATCATAACATTAGTATTTATCATGTTATACATCCCAGTTTTACTTGTTGTGATACTTTTATGCTCGAGTGAAGTAGGAACAGGATATAAGTTAACTTGTAACAGTAAGAAATTTTAAATGAACTTAATTTTTAATTCTCTTCTTAAGGTTAGAAACCTATATTCTTACTACATTTTATTTATTTCGTGATAGTATACCTAGTTTCTGATACTTATCCGTACCTTAATATGTATGCGTGACAACCTTGACTAAAATAGCTTACTGTTGCGAATGCAACTTAGCTGACGAATAAAAAGAAACAAGGTTACACGTGTAATGTTTTACGCAATACCAATTATTTTAACCAAATATTTTATTGATTTTCGGGAATTGATCGTTGATCGTATGACTAGGTAGTCAATAACGAATTGTGGAATAGAGAAGTGGACTGTAATATACGCTGGTGCTAGAAGGTGAAATAGGTAGTTCTGTACGAACGGCGCTCACCGTTCACCCAATCAAGGAACAAATTCAACAGGGAAAAAATCTGAGTACGACTCACCTTTCTTCTGCTGCGGCACGGCTTACGATTGATCTGAAGGAGACTGGCACGAATAACACCACACGGTGATGCACAATTTGTCCTTGTTGTATCAGTTTTCACTCACGGAGTCAAAAAAGCTAGTTTATCGGGTCAATGGCGGCGAACAGACTAAGTGACGCTATCCGTTCTTCCAGCTTCACCAGATGGCGCGCTCGTCGCTTTCGCGCCATAATGTTTAGCGGCTCGCGGGTACGGCGCAGCCAATCGCGTGCCGATTTAGTGAGCGCATACAGACATTCACTCTCAAATTCGTCCAATCATGGGTTATTTACAGAACATACCCCCTACCGAAACCATAGTGATGGTTTCAGAAAATGAAGATTACCTTATTACCTATAATTATCATTAAAGAGATCCCTAAAATAAACACTAAACTAGTGGTCCTATATCTAACAAAAACGTTTTATTTCAATCTAGTTGGTATAAGGTAATAGGCAGAGTTTATTAGTTGGTCTTTGCAAGACACTTTTTTCAGTGCGCAGCGTTACACACCGAACTATACCGTCGGGACCTGGATGTAATTTTTCTATTTTGCCAAGAGGCCAATTACAGGAGGGAACATTATTAGTTTTTATTATTACTAAATCTCCAACCTTTGGGTTAGAGGAAGACGTAAACCACTTAGCTTTCTGCTGAAGAGTGTTTAAATATTCATGACTCCAACGTTTCCAGAAAAGTTGGGAGCACCTCTGAATATACTGCCAACGTGACAGTCTGTTAATGTTTACCTCTTGAACGTTGTACTCGGGTATAGAAGTAAGGCTTTGACCAATGAGAAAGTGTCCGGCGGTTAAAACATTAAATTCGTTGGGATTATCGCTAGCAGGTAATGGGCATAAGGGACGCGAATACTTCGTAATACTTCGCAAATACTTCGTTAGTTAGTAACGTTTAAAAGTCAAAAAACTAAAAATTAATTTAACATTATCTCAAAGCTACGACGCGTGACGGAGTGTAAATTCTTTAATCATTTAAAAATATATGGATTCACAGCGAATGTCGAAATAACTCTTATAATACCCGAAACAGCTAGTACCTGACGTTTAGTATTGTGATCTGAATACACCCTCACATTTGAACTACATAAAATTGGAACATTTATGTACAACATTAAGAACAAAAAGGTAATTATTGAATAAATTCGTATTTTCGTTTAAAATGTTGTTGATTTTCACTAAAAATAGGTACTAAACGATCTTTCTTTTTTTCAGAAACACATTGATACCTAACCAGATGCACTGGTTGATGAATAAGTAATCATCAAACTTGAAGACGTATGCAGACCTGGTCCAGATTAAACAATTTAATAATTTCGACACACTACACTTACTTCGATTGTTCATTAGTCGGTATACTTGGGTAAGATCGTTTCATTGCGAGTTTAGCGTCTATACCTTTTGGGAGATAATTAATTTCGATTAGTAAAATAATGCCCCACTGTTCGGTTTGCAACTTATTTGTAGATAATCGTCAATGGTCTGGTCATTTACGTAGTAATGTTCATAAAAACAATAGTGCGACCACTATTTTTGACAATGTCGCAATGATTAATTCTGCGTTTAAAAAACGAATTGTTAGTTACAAGATCATCGCAACTGGCGAACAAATAAATAATTTTCCTGAAATGTTTCTCAACAATAACAAGTTAAAACTCTAATAAACCGCTCATTATTGAAACATACAGCTGTGAAAATAAATTTCGAACTTTTTTCTTTTTTTCTTATGTTTAAAAATGATCAAAAGGAAATGAAATCCTTCGCTACAAAAAACATTATTATTAACTTTAATTACGATTTTGATTCAATTTATAAAGCAACGGTTGATTCACTGTTAAAGAAAATTGAAGAGTTTCAGGAGAGAGATAGTGGTTGGACATTTTCGAGCAATTCCCATGTAGAAATAAATATTAACAAATATCAACCTCTCGGCGGATCTAAATTTATAACCTTACCAAAATGTTTAAAAAATAAAAAAGCTTGTTTGAATATTCGTAATAATGATGAGTATTGTTTTTTATGGTGCGTAGTGGCGGCTCTGTACCCCACCAACCAACATCCCGACAGAGTTTCATCTTATCCCTACTTTCAGGATGTTTTGAATGTTGATGGTTTGACATTTCCAATAACATTTTCGGACATAGCTGTCTTTGAGAAGAATAATCCGTTTTTGAATATTTACGTGTATGGTTTAAAAAATGAGAAGACTATCATTGGACCTTTGTATTCAACATCGAATCATAAATCTAAGAGCATCCATCTATTGTTCTTAGAAAATAATACTAATACTCATTATTGTCTTATCAATGATTTGCCTCGTCTAGTCAGAAACCAGATAACCAAACATCATGGTAAACTGTACTTTTGCGAAACGTGCTTATTGTTTTTTCCAACGCGCAGCCGAATTGAATCTCATCTGTGTGGAGGGATTGCCACAGTATTACCAGAAAAAGGAACATTTTTAAAATTCAAAAATTATGATAGAAAACAAAACATTCCTTTCGTCATATACGCCGATTTCGAAACGATACTCGAACCGATTTCCGGCGATGAATTCAACACCGCTAACACGTCATACTCACATCGTCACGTGGCGGCCGCGTTCGCCTATAATGTAGTGTCATCATTTAACGATAGGGTTGGCGGCTATAGAAGTTATCGCGGAAAAGATTGTGTTTCAAAATTTATACATTTACTGACTGAAGATGCTAAAGCAATACACAAAATTCTAACTAAAAGCGAGCCTATGATATTCACAGAAATAGATGCTCTTGATTTCAAACACGCTGTTAAGTGCTACATTTGTGAAAATTTTCTGTTGACCGATAGAGTAAGGGATCACTGTCATATTACAGGCCGGTACCGAGGTGCAGCACATCGACACTGCAACCTACAACACAAAGTACCAAAATTCATCCCAGTATTTTTTCATAACTTATCTGGATACGATTGTCATTTATTTATTAAAAAGTTAGGCGAAATTCCAGGACAAATTAAAATAATACCCAAGACTAAGGAAAAATACGAGGTGTGGCAATTAAGTTCCTACGCTTCAACAATAATTCACTTATTTAAACAAAAAATGTCATTGGTCTGGTTCGTCTTCAGCTTCACTAGAAGACTGCGTATGACCAGAGTTGAAATAAATCACTATTATTTTTTCTAAATTATCAAATTTTAATTTATTTATTTTTTATTTATTTATTTAATTTAATTAAAACGGTTTAAACCAATTACAATAATTAAATACAAAAAGACACACATAAAAGAAACATTAAATCATTAGATAAAAAATAAAAATAAAAAGTTAACAACCCTTACATACATCCCTCTCACAGTACTTCTGACATGCCGACAAAATCTTCGTCCACTCGTCCACAAACAGATCGTTTGTTGGATTAGAGTCCAAGAGATCATTAAGTGCTGCCAGAGTACGTGGTACTGGGGACTTAGCACGCGCAACTGTGCGACATGGAGGCACAGCTAACAGCCTGTGCTTTCTGCCGCGGCAGTAGTTGTCTGGCACAAAGAAGCGGGCCAGCATAGCATTTAGGTCAGGCGCGTCAATAGTGCCACGGAGCGTCTTACAGGCTATGGTAAGCTGGTCATTTGCTCGCCTTACCTCTAACGAGTTATATCCGAGGCATCCCAGTAGAAATTTAGTCGGATAGAGGTAAGGGTTAATCTATGTCTTTTTACATCTAACACCCTTTATATGTGGAAAACGAGCGTTCGACATCTGTTGATGTTAGTGAAGCGAATTAATATGACAAAAATGCCGTAGTATCAGTCGGAATATCCCGTGGAATAATCATATTAACATCAATGTTTAAATGTTGTAATAGAGATCAAAATGAACATTGCAAAACAATCATATAAAAGAATCTTTATGATACCTATCATAAAAAAACATAACATAACAGTCTTAGGAACGTACTTTTAAAGCTTTAACTTGTAAAATAAAAAGGGTTATTAGAAAAATAATAATAAAAAGAAACAATTTCAAAAACTGGTAGTTAGAACTTAGCCTAGCTTAAATTTACTAAAATCAAATTTGAAAGTCATAAGAGCAGCTGTACGTGAAGTTCATGCAGTAGGACATGGCTTAGAAGTTTCTTCACA
This sequence comes from Amphipoea lucens, assembly GCA_947508005.1. Classification (NCBI taxonomy): domain Eukaryota; kingdom Metazoa; phylum Arthropoda; class Insecta; order Lepidoptera; family Noctuidae; genus Amphipoea; species Amphipoea lucens. Next base: position 12,856,431 of record OX382375.1, read on the forward strand.
ACATCCGTAATAGGGATAAAAGATTCATCTTCTTTATCAGGGAATAAAAATTTAAAACCGAACTTCTTTTTCATAAAAGAAACTAAAAACATACTTTCGTCTTTTCTTTTGATAATAGCCACGAAATACACTTGTGCATTATTTTTGGTAGAGTGACATTTAACCAACACATAATCGTTTTCATTTAAGTCTTCGTGACTCAAGTATTCAATTGATTCGTCAATTGGAGCATCAAACTCAGAACTGCTTAGATTATCACTTGCATCCATATCCGAATCATCATGCAAGGATATACTTCTATCTGATTGTGAGTTTGATTGATCACTCCGCAAAGTTTTCTTCTTCTTGGTTTTTGTAGAAGTGTTTTTAGCCTTAGATTTACCTCGTTTTGATAAAGGTACAATTGAGGGTTTGCGTTTCATACGGTCTAGTTAAGCTGCCTCTATTGCGCATTTTTCTGGAGTGTCAGTTAAAATACGCGATGAGCCTTTCTTTCTTCCTTTTCTTCCAGTACGAGGAGCCGCTTTTGGGAAAGGTCTTATCGCTTCAGGAGTAAGCATTACTTTTCTTATTGGAGCTTTATCAGTTGCCTTAGTGGATGTTGAAGAAAGTTGATCGATATCTTGGTCAGGATCATGGGGAAGTGGAGATGGAGGGTTTGTGGTTGTAAAATGACTCATATTCTCAAAATTAGCAACAATCGGACTTGTATCAATAGCCTTAGTGGGTGTAATTACAGGATCAAACTCTATAATATCTTCAGCATCAGTGGCATCACTGTCGATTGCAGGAGCGACAGCTATTACAGATTGATCCACATCAAGATATTCAGCATCAGGAAAATCATTGTTGTCATTGGGTGGCACAGAAGCACTGACCTGAAATAACATCTCATCAGCTTCATCAATCTCCACATTTTCAGCTATGACTTCATTAGAAACTGCATTTTCAGATGCAACAATCAAGGGTCCTTCTTGCGAAGGAATAGGCCGATTAGTCACTTCTGAACATTCAAAGTCGTCTTCTGTGAATTTGTTTCTCGAAAACGGATATATCCCTGCCGCAGAAAATCCCGATGTGATGTTATTGATAGTATGTGAAGCGTTATATGCAGGAGTAACAATACTTGCCAAATCGTGAATAGTAATGGTTTTACCCGGATGATTAAGCAACCAATCATTTTGAGCGACTGCAAGTTTTGCTTTAAAAGGACTGTTTACTGCAACGTCGAGTGGCTGCAGTTTATGAGTGCAGTGAGGGGGGAATGTTAATAATACAATGCCGTTTTCTCTCGCAAAATTTATAGCATCTATTGTGCAGTGGCTCTCGTGATTGTCAAGTAATATTAGAATTTTGTAATTTTTTGTGCATCTGATGGTTTTTTGGATATGTTGAAGAACTTTGAGAAATAAAGGCCCAGTCATCCAACCACTAGACGGACTGTTAGCAAAACCGATGCTTCCTACAGGAGCTCCATTAAGCATCGAGTCATGGAATCGGGCTCTTGGAAATATAAATACAGGGGGAATGGTATTCCCCACTGCATTAACAATAGCGCACATAGTGATTAGTTGGCCTCTTTCGGCAGAAACGCTTTGTCCCACTTGTTTTTGTCCAGTTTTAGCTATTACATTAGGCGCTTGCACTACCGTCATGATGTTAGTTTCATCTAAATTATAAATGCGAGCTGCATTAAAATTTTCTCGTTGTAATACTTTTTCATAATTATCATAAAACATCATAACATTATGTTTGTTAAAGCTAGTTGAACGCGAAAGACTGGTATTTTCAGGCTTTCTTAGAGATAAAATCGGATGCCTCTTCATAAATCCTTTTAGCCATTCAATACCCGCCATTTTATTGTTTATCCACTTTTCAGGACACTTGTCTAAAGCTAGAGCATATTGATATGCCAGTTCTCGACCTTGTAAGTAAGTAAGACCGTAGTTCATTTTCGACATTCTTAAAAAGTACTTTTCCAGCATATATTCTTCATCATTGGTAAATATTTGAGACACTGTATGTTTGCTACTAAAGTCTTTACTTTTTGGAGTAATATTCTCTTTATAATTTTTTACTCTATAGTATAAAGTAGTTGGTTTTATGTCATATATAGCAGCAGCAGTTCTCAGCTTCATGCCATCATTCACAACACACAATACAGGTTTTTCGGCATCGTCTTCATTCACAGAGTTCTCTTTTTTCTTTTTGTAATTTCTTACCATAATGACTGTAACAAAAAAAATAATTAAAACTCATGATGGATGCGTATTTACTTGACTCCGTACCCGTAGGGATGTTCAAAAGTGCCCCAGTAATTTTGTTCAAATCTGCCCCAACACTATCTTGCAAAAATTAACAACTCTAGAAGAAAAACTTACTTGAGATCAAATTAATTTCCATCTGTAATACTCGGGCAATAATATATACAACACTATTAAATAATAACAACTTGAAAATAATACTTACGTTGTCAGTAATTTGCTTAAAATAAAACAGTAATTTTTTACTCCCGGCTTTGTAAACCAACCGTCCAATGATTTTCAAAATGACACTGACATTGACCTTAGTTGGGAACTGACAGATGTTTAGTTCGGTGTTACCAGTATTAAAAAGGTTTCGGATGTTAGGAAAGATAAAGGATGCGTTCATAAAACAAACAATTCAAAACTGCCCCTGTTCTAAACTGCCCCCCTCTCCCCGGAGAAGAAGGCAGTTTTGATCATTCTTGAAACTTTATGTCATGACCCAAAATATTAACTCATTTAACCTCTTTGCTTACTCGGAATGGTTAATCTGATCTTTAAACTACACAATCATTTTATTAGTTTAAACAATAAGCTTGAAATCTGGTGGTAATTCTCATTTTGGTGTTAGAAGGGAAATGTTCAAAGCTGCCCCGAACAAGGGGTAGCTTTGAACATGCCTGGGGTAGGTTTGAATAACAGATTTATAAGGTCATAAAACGAGTTTTATTAATTAGTTTGAACAGTCTTTTTCATCAATAATAAATCAAGATCACAAAATATACCTTTATATAAAATCGAATTAAGTCTTAAAATGAATTAAATCAACCTAATCTAAATTTTGAGAAATTGAATTTGAAAGCTATCATGGCTGCAGTGCGTGACGTGCCTGCGGCTTCGATTGGAGGAGGGAGTTTAACCAAAATATCGGACATGCTGATGTAAGAATCATCTTTCTTTTCAGGAAAGAAAAACTTGTAAGATGCTCCTTTTTTTTAAGAAAACTAACAGTAAAATCATGACCATCCTTTTCTATAATATTTCCTACGAAAACCAGTGACCTATTATTCCCTCCTGATGCAAGTTGAGTTAATACGTAATCTCCAAGATTTATATCACTATTATTAAGCTCCTTTTCGTAGTCAACGTCTTCATTTTCATCTGTATCTTCGTTTCCGCTATTTATTATTGGTTCTTCTTCTGACTCTAAATGTATTTCAGAATCGGTTTCATCCGAAGAAAAACTCAATATAGTTTTAGTTTTTTTTTCGTTTCAATGCTTTCGGTTCTAAGCGATTAGCTCGTTTTTTGTTTAAAACTTTTTCTTGAGACTTTTTTAATCGTGCTTGTCGTTCAAGATATGCTTTTTGAATCTCTTCTTTTTCCGGGGTGTCTGTAAGAATCCGAGATTTTCCTTTTTTCTTCCTTTGTTTGATTCTTTACGTGGTAGAGCTCTTGGAAAAGGCTTCACGACTTCAGGTGTTATTACCGCAGCAGATGCAACGGAAGGTACAATCCAAGTTTCAGTAGGCTCTGCTTCAGGCGCATTAAGGGTAATCGGTGGTGAAACTGCAGAGGTTATAGATTGAATATTTAATTCAGTTACAGAAGGTACAGTCCCAGCATCCGGCAAAGATAGTGAAGGCCCTACATCCGAAACAACTAGCTGAACACTTGTAGAATAAATTATCGATGGTGAAACTGGAGGGCTTACTAGGATATCCAACGCAGTAGCAGGTGGTGAGTCTTCAAAGTTTATCTCTTGTTCGACCTCTTCACAGTCAGTATCTGCTACCGCAGCTGTAGTTTGGAGAGCGTCGGTGATGGTAGATATAGGACGGTTAGTTACCTCTGCACATTCAAAATCCTCATCACAGAAGGCATTCCTGGAAAATGGATGTATCCCCGGTTTCACAAAGCCAGCAATTATATTCCGGGCAACATATGATGCACTATATGCCGGAGTTACTATGCTTGCCAAATCATGGATGGTAATTGTTTTACCGGGATGGGACAGCAGCCAATTATTTTGGGCAACAGACAATTTCTGCTTAAAAGGACCATTCACTGACACATCCAATGGCTGCATGCGATGGGTGCAGTGTGGAGGAAAGGTAAGTGCAACTATTCCGTTTTCCCGACAGTAAATTGTAGCGTCCAATGTACAGTGGCTTTCATGGTTGTCCATGAGCAGCAATATTGGATCCTCTTTCGAGCATCTTGTCAACCGTTTAAGATGTTCGAGTACCTTTATAAACAAAGGCCCAGTCATCCAACCACTGGTGGGGCTGTTGGCATAACCAACGCTGCCGATAGGTGCCCCAAAGAGCATAGAATTGTGAAATCGTGCTCGAGGAAATATAAAAACTGGCGGCAAAGCATTTCCGATGGCATTTACGATACCACACATAGTAATAAGTTGGCCTCGTTCAGCAGAAACACATTGTCCAATCTGCTTTGTACCCTTTCTTGCTATTACATTTGGCGCCTGAACGACAGTCATGATATTCGTTTCGTCCAAATTGTAAATGCACTCTGGAGTAAAATTTGTCCTTTTTAGCACCTTCTCATAATTGTCATAAAACTGTGTCACATTATGTTTGTTAAAACTGGTAGATCTGGAAAGACTTGTATTTTCTGGTTTTCTCAGGGAAAGATCCTTATGACGCTTCATAAAACCTTTTAACCATTCTATGCCTGCTTCTTTTTTTTCTGTCCATTTTATTGGACATTTTTTTAGTGCCGTTGCATATTCATACGCTAACGACCTAGCCTGTTTGTAGGTAAGTCCGTAATTCATTTTAGAACTTTTTATTAAATACTCTCTTAGCATCCTTTCCTCTTCTCTAGTAAATACTTGTGCGACAGTGTACTTTGATGAGAATACTAGGTCATTTTGAGGTTTGTTCTCTTTGTATTTTTTAATTCTATAAAATAATGTGTTTGATTTAACATTATAAACCGCAGCAGCCTTTCTAAGCTTCATATTTCCATCAACTACTGCCAAAATGGCATTATTAATATCTTCCTCGTTAAGATCTTGATCTCGTTTTTTTTTTATAATTGCGCACCATTTTACCTTTAAACAAATTACAAATTAATTTATTTTCAATAATATTGGCATTCTTTACCTATCTAAATTTACTCATAGTTCAATAACTAACGCTTCCGTACTACACAATTAGTATGGGGCAGATTTGAACATGTTCAAAGGTATCCCATTGAATTTGTTCAAATCTGCCCCATACATCCTTTTTAAAGAAATTAAATAATTTTATTCCATAAAAACATTCGATGAATAAAAAGAAACACTTTCACGAAAGCCTATATAAATATCTAATATAATTAGACTAATATCACTTACCAGCATTTAAAACTTTGTCCTACACAAACTTACGCCGATCTTCCAAAAAGTTTACTTTGCAATGACAAAAACAAACATGGTCGATAACTTGGTTGCCAGCTGTGAAATGCCACAAATTATACATGCCGGTTGTAGGTACTAGTGCTGCCGCCCCGAAATCATTTTTCGTACTATGAAACTAACTGCGTAAACTTGTTTGTTCAAATGTGCCTCTGTTCAAAACTGCCTCCTTCTCCCCTACCTATTTTGACTCGACATATTAATATAATTTATCAATGAAATTCAAACTTGTATTTCAGATCGCAGATGCTGAGTGCAAAATATTGAATGTAAATGCAAATTTTCCGGGCAGGGTTCATGACCAATTCATTTTTAATGGTTCTGTCATTAATTCACAACTACGGAGACTACATGAATCCAGAATTGGCCAATATTATCTACTAGGTAAGACATTGAAGTTATCAAAAACTAACTATGTGGAAACATCAACATTGATTGTGACGTTTTATGACATGGTGGTTTTTTCAGACCTTTTAAATGAAAGACATAATAATACTTATGTATGTAGTTTTATTAATTTAATAATCATATGAAAAATTAATTACTATTTGTAGCGGCATAATGTTTATCATGCCGCTACAAATAGTAATTAGTTTTTGGGGCCCATATTGCTGTTTTGCCATTCTGGAACTATGTAATCTGAAACAAAACACAAAATTAATTATTTATCTTTGATTTTTAGGGGATTCAGGCTATGCTTTGGAGCCTTGGCTCATGACTCCAATTCGAAATACTGAACATGGTACACCACCAGAAGAGAGATACACCAAGTGGCATTGCCAAACGCGCAATGTCATTGAACGTACCAATGGCTACCTCAAGGGGACCTTTCGATGCCTCGGCATTGACAGGAGCCTTCATTATGCTCCTGAGAAGGCATCGGCGCTGGTGTACGCTCGCTGCACATTATACAACACTAGCTGCGCCCCGCGGTTTCACCCGCGTAACTTTCGATCCCGTGGGAATATCGGGATAAAAACTATCCTATGTCCTTTCCCGGGACTCAAACTATCTCTATACCAAATTTGATCGAAATCGGTTCAGTAGTTTAGGCGTGAAGAAAAGACAGACAGACAGACAGAGTTACTTTCGCATTTATAATATTAGTTTGGATTATGCGACATTATCGGTAAATTATTTATTTTATTGTACTGTTAAATAGTTGTATACAACTTTGTCTAACAGTGGTGAAATTTGTTTAAGGGTGCCAATGCAAGAAACGGATGTAACGGCAGACGAAATAGTGAGAGACAACACCAACGAGCACAGAGGTAGCCTTCTACAAGTTGCAACTCATAGAAGAGCTAACATCATAAGAAATTAGTTTATGTCAATAAAAATAATACCTTTGGCTTCTTCTCATTTTTCTCTCTGATATTTTATTTTTCTCTTCTACGGCATTTTTTATATCCTGAAACAAAAATAACATATTTTAACATGATAATTTTGGAAAAAAGTAGAATAGTTATGACTATATCAACTGCATTATTGTTTTGTTCCAAACATCACTAAAATTAAAAAAAAAAACACTTCACACACACGTACACACTACTACACACACTAAAAAGAAACTTACTTGAAGAACGCTTCTTGTCTCACCATCGGAGACAAGAAAATCATTTTTCAAGTTTTGTGCACGCTGACCTCGTGCTGATGTTTGTTGTGTTGCAGTGGAAGGGGTGGAGGGTGGTGCTATTGTAGGTCTTGGGTTTTGTATATTGGAAGGTGTGTCTGGTGGTGATGTGGCAGGTGGTGGTAATGTGACTGGTGCACCACCAGTCACATTACCACCACCTGCCACATCTCACATCATCACATAATGTGACTGGCGGTGGTGATTATGGTACTATCTGAAACAATAAATTACAAAAATACATTAACCTCTTAACACTCAAGAAATATTTGGTTTAAGGAAGACAACTAAGACAAGTGGAAATCATGACAAAATGACGGTAGGTATAGTAAAAGTGCGCAGTGCTGCACACCCCCACCCTATTTCAAGTTAAAAAAATATCAACTTTATTTCAATGACGATTAATCTGTCAAGCGCCGCTAGACACAATTGATTTTCTATAGTTTGGTCGCCGATCGGCAAACGCTTGATCGGTAAATAAAAGTAATGTAATTAACTAATACTAACATAACATTAATTGATAAACACTGCTCTCTCCTAGCCCTGTCTCCTGCTGACCTGCCATACCATAGGCACTCTCCGTACCTATGATACCTATTTAGTATTTTTTTGCTGGTGCTTGAGAGGCTGGGTATAGCTGTATTGTTGCCTGTTTCAGCACGGGCTGAATTCACACGTGCACCATCAGCCCGTGCCTTCTTTTTAAGATCCCTCCAAGTCTGAAATAATTATTTATCACATGAACATCATAGGTATAAAGTTAAGGAATATGTTGTTTTTCATTTTGTTAAAGTACAAAAGTAAATTAAATTACTTACTGTCCGCCACTGTTCCACAGTCTTATTTGGCCTATACTCCTTTAACATTTCCTGCAGACGGACCCACTCTCATCTTGGCCTTCTCGCCCTAAAGGCCCCCTAAACTCGCCATTCGCAAATAAAGTGTTGGTGGACATATAGTCCACCAACACCTCGATTTGACGTGTGGTACTTCGCACACTGCAAATAGATTATTTTTAGTAGGTATGTGAATGAGGTAAAAACACTACAATAGTAAATGAAAGAAAACGTATGACCAAGGTATCAAAGCAAAGAGATAACAGTGAAGGAAGCATTTCACTGTGTATATCAAAGATTTTATCAGACGATACGAACATAATTTAATCACACACAATGCTAATAATTGGTTATATCATTCATTTCAGCAAGCACATTGCTCCAATGCTTTGTTTTTCATACTTACTTCTTTTTTGCCGCCATCGCCACTAGGTATAACTTTTCCAAAAACCAAACATTTGAAAAATGTAATTTTTAATTTTGTGTTTTTCCACATTGTGTAACACAATGCGGAAATTAACAAAACAAACTACATTTTTCCAATGTTTTATTACTACTTTGTTGTTTTTTCACAAATCAAGTACTTACTTCTCTTCTTAGTCTGTGTACTCTTTGCACAATTCCAAAATCTCAGAATAATAACTAAAGCATAGAAACCACGTAAAAATAGCAATTCAAAACAGATAGCTGACACGTATTATGCTTATGAGCTTTCGCGTATGGTAGAATGAGACAAAAACTTCACTCTGTTTCTATTATTTTCATGTTGGTCACGAGTTGAAATGTCAACGGACTCCATTGGACACCTTTAAAAACGACTAAATTCAAAATAACATAATTAAGTTCATTGCCTGTCACATTAGCATCTTGCTCACTTGGACGGGTTATAATGGCGAAAAGTTTAGGTACAATTCCGAGACGGGCCGCAGACCGCAAACTGCAACAGCAAACTGCAAGCGACAACACTTGTTTCTATGAACATGTATGAAATTGATTCTAAGCGCGGCAACACTGCTGCCTGCAGACGCAACGCGCAGCGTGCGGCCGCGGCGCGCAGCGACCGCAGACTGCAGCGCCAGCAGGGTTGGATTTTGTACTATAATTATAGTATTTATACTATAATTTCACCATTTGTACTATACAGGCTGTTAGTGTAAACACCGTTGTCACTAAAACCATAGGTAGTTGACTTAATTATAAAAATGTTTATCTGAATTTAAAAATAAATAAACGTTATTTTCTTTCAAAAATGTAAGAAAGTTTCTGTCCGACACCGTCCGTAAATTCATGGATACTATGCGCAAAGGGCGCTGACCTGCTGCACTGGCCGTCCGTTTTAAGTACCTACACAATATTCCAATAAAAGCGCAATACACATAACCTGTGATGTAACTTTCCCATTTTTCCTGGCTTACTTTCATACTTTTCCTGGCTTAGGACAGGCAAAAATACCTACCTTGTGTTGCGTGACGAGTCCAAATGTAAGATGAATTTAACAACAAAGAAAATGAAAGAAAAACAACAACTGGGTAGGTATTTTTGGCGTATTTAAAAGTTAATCACATTTTTATCTACAGTTTCATTAAAAAGTAACCTTTGAGTAGCCGCCAACATCGTTTCCCGGTTTGGCACAGGTTGTCCAGGGAATAGCTCCGCGTACTTTCTTCGAGCCTCGTTCAGGTTATCACCAGCTGCGGCGTAAAGCCGTACCATTTCGGTCCACTGTACGTTTGTGTACGACATAATTACTAATCTAACAGTCTATGAATGTAATGAATGGGACACACTTGTGCGAGCGCGACAATTCGCGATGGTGCGCGGGCGGCGCGGCACGGCTGCGCGGGCGTTGCTAAAGCGTTACGTGCGCTCGATAGCGAGGCTATAGCCAGACTGAGGGGTGTGTGTGGAGTGTGGACGGTGTGGGAAGGGGCGCGCGCGCCGCCGGCCTGCGGCACGCGCTGCATAGATGGGTAAGTACTGACGACGCGCTGTTTCCCGCGCTCCGTCTACTTTGCCCTTGCGTGCACTTGTATAGGGTGAAATAATTTTAAGGAAAAATTGAGACTTTACTTAAAAAAAAAAAAATTTTTTTTTTCATTGAATTTACGTTCTATAAGTGAAACCAAACCACTGGTTTCAAGGATAACGGTGTTTACACTAACAGCCTGTATACTATCCACATCTATGGATAGTACGCTAAAATACTATAATTTTAAGTTTGCTCCCGAATGGTTAGTTTTACGTCATATGAATATTTTGACCGTGCGTGTGTCCGACCGAATTCTGATCTTGCGATGTTTTTTGTGTCGGTGGCCGGGGATTCCCCGATTATCCTCCGCAGTACACTTCTCTCTTCCGGCTTTCCACTAATCTCGTTCCTTCCATTCCATTCGAAATTCAATCAAAGTGATACAATCGCTTGCTTTTAGGGTTCCGTAGTCAACTAGGAACCCTTATAGTTTCGCCATGTCTGTCTGTCCGTCCGTCCGTCCGTCTGTCCGTCCTCGCTTAATCTCTGTGACCGTTAGCACTAGAAAGCTGAAATTTGGTACCAATATGTATATCAATCACGCCGACAAAGTGGTAAAATAAAAATTGGAAAAAAATGTTTTATTAGGGTAGCCCCCCTATATGTAAAGTGGGAAGTGATTTTTTTTTTAATTTCAACCCTAACGTGTGATATATTGTTGGAAAGGCATTTAAAAATGAATAGGGGTTTACTAAAATCATTTTTTGATAATGTCAATAATTTCGGAAATAATCGCTCCAAAAGTAAAAAACAATGTGTGTCCCCCCCTCTAACTTTTGAACCATAAGTTTAGAAAATATGAAAAAAATCTGAAAAGTAGAACTTTATAAGGACTTTCTAGGAAAATTATTTTGAACTTGATTGAAACAACAGTTTTTGTACAAAAAAGACAAAAAGTTGTACAAAATCATTTCTGGACTAAGTTCGTAGTATAATCGTATATGCAAGCATTTTTTTTAACTTCGTTTACATATTTTATTATCCTGAACGTATCTTTTTTCAAACAAAAAAAGAATTATTAAAATCGGTTCTCGCAATCCAAAATTACCACCGAAAACTTCTGGCACGTCTAAGTATTAATTAGTAACCCAATTCCCCGAGAGATGGCGCTGTAGGTACTTATTACATTGGGTCGGGTATTATCGGATTGTACGTGGGAACACTTATTGTGACGGACGGGAAACTACGGAACCCTACACTGAGCGTGGCCCGACACGCTCTTGGCCGGTTTTTGTGTAATATAGTAAGTTTTCAGTGTTTCAATTATGGAAAGTGGCAGTGATGGTTATGAAAATGATGATAGACCGGGAGTATCCACCCCAAAGAAAAAACGTCTGAGTAGAGGCGATAGGTATGGTGGAAAAACAGAAACATCGTCTTCAAAAGTATAGGCCGGATTGGGAAAAGGACCCTAAATTCAGTAAGTGGCTCACTCAGGACCCTAAAAATAATTATAAAGCGAGGTGTAAATTTTGTGATATTTCCATGGTTGCAGAAAAACATATAATCACAAAACATAGTGAAGGTCAGAAACATTTAAAATATTTTCCCACCCTTAGTGTAGGATTTTTATTTCCACATTTACACGGGACCAACTTCAAGGTATGTCCTATCTAATAAAAAAAGAATTATTAAAATCGGACTACTCTGTAAAAAGTTATGCGTGGTCATACATTATAATCAGTGAGTGAACAATCAATCATCCCCTGTTTTCCTACCCTTAGGGTTGGATTTTTTTTTCCAAATTTATATGGGACCAACTTCGGGGTATATACTTTCCAATAGAAAAAGAATTATCAAAATCGGACTGCCCTGTAAAAAGTTATGCGTGATCATACATAAAAAAAAAATATATACGCGTCGAATTGATAACCTCCTCCGTTTTTTCGTCGGTTAATTAATAAAAATAGTAAGTACCTAACTTAAATATTTTATTCAGATGTTTTTAGAGTACACAATATTATTATGTAAATTACAAGTATGTTTAAACGAAAAGTTGGTAAAGATGCTATATACATTTTATATGATGCGTACGGATATTATTTATGCAAGTCGTTTTCGTGCGAGGAAACGCGCGAGGCGATCCGTCGCCCGACCGCCATTTTGGCCGCTACAACATGGCGTCATACACGAAAGCTTAATAAAAAGATTTTGTTTTCATTATTCGGTTATGAGGCATCTTTACCAACTTACTTATCAGGTGAGTGACCTGGGTGTCGAGTCTGCTAATTATTAGTCAGAATGGCGCCACAATGGCGTTTCAATTGTAGTGCTTATTCGAACCATTTTTTACTGCTGAGTAACTATATATTACAGGGTGATTGGCAGATGGATACAAAGCTTTGAGGAGCAGTAAGTATGAACCATGTTATGAACCATTTAAGCTACAAATTTTAGAGGAAGTCTGACCATTTTTTTTATTCATATCTTAGTGTTTCTTGAGAATTTTACAAAAATTTAGAGGTTCCTGACAGACACTGCTATTTCACGGGAAATCAGCTGTTTGATGGTCTTTGTCTGCGTGGTTTCTGTCTCCTCCTCTGTGTTCCGTCATAATCAACAGCGTCATTTTGCCAAGGAACTGCACCATTTGCGCTGCAGAAAAAATCTTTAAGATTGTCTCTAATTTGAAATCCGTCACTATTAGCAAATCCACTGGAACCTGCAATCTCTAACATATTTTTCGTAGCATCATAAACATGAAATGGCAAGTTATGTCGCTCAAGGTAACCATCTCGAAGAAGATTGTGCAAACAACACGATAATAATATCAAATCATGTACAACATTCGGCGCCACAGCTATAGGCGTATAAAATACTCTGAATACTTGAGATAGCAACCCAAAAGCATTTTCTGTTACTCGACGACCTCGGCATAATCTGTAGTTATAAATTAGTTTATCTCTTTCTAAACGCGCTTGTCTCCTACAATATGGTTTCATCATAAATTTACTTAAAGCAAAGGCTTCATCTCCAATCAGGAAATGAGGTGACATTACATTAGTCCCTTGCAGAAGTTTCGATGGAGGGATATTAAAGTTGTTTTCTGCAATTTTTTTTCCCATTATCCATTTGTTAAATATACCGTTGTCGGATTCTTTGCCATAGGCACCAACATCCACTGCTACAAATTTACAATTTGCATCCACAATTGCTAACAACACAACAGAAAAGTCATCTTTATAGTTAAAGAATAGCGATCCACTGTTTTTAGGTGATTTGACACGCACATGTTTACCATCGATTCCACCAATGCAATTAGGTATATTCCATTTTTGCCAAAAATCTTGTTCAATGCGTATGAAATCATCCTGTGTGGATGTTTTCATTAAAATTGGCACTAGTTTCTGTCTCATAACATTAAGTACCCTTTTCACAATTCGGGATATGTAGGACACTGATATACGGAATGAAGTAGATAAGGATTCACATGTTTCACCGGTGGCCAAGAATCTGTAACAAATAATTTTTTGTTTATTACAGGTGACGAATGTAAAAAGAAATGGAAGGCTATCCGCGATGGATATCATAGATTCAAGAAAAAACATAAATTAGGTACAGGTTCAGCTGCTCCTAAACACTCGAAAGACAAGAGACATCTACTGCTATCATTTCTGGAAAGTGTTCCTCAACACAGATCGGGTGGCTCAAATATACCTTCGTCACCAAGGGCTCCACAGAGTAATGAGGAGGATAGTGTGGACAATCTACTCAGTTCAAATGAACAAGAAGGATCCAAAGATGGAGTCATGTCTTATTCCGAGCAAGATAGTGACAATGACGACACAACTAAAGTTGAAACAGAAAATAAACAGAAGAGAAATTTAGATTTCAACAAAAAAGTAATAAAAGATGATTCTATTTTAAAAGTATGGAAAGATAGAGACGAAAAAAGACAGAGTTTGATTAAAACAATATTGAAAAAGAAGGATGATGACATAGACTTGTTTGTTCGTCACATAGGTGAAGTTTTGAGAAATTTGCCACAAGTGGAAAAAGCTCAAGCTAAGAAACATTTATATGAAGTCCTTTCAGAGTACGAGATAATGGCAGCCAAAAAGTTGTCCAACTCTTCATCCACTTTAACTGATAATTCAGAGATTTCTACATCACTTTCTGACTATAGCCTGTCGCCTACACCAAATTCACCAGGACCCACTGACAGTGGTCAAAATAAGCCAAGCGGCGCGCCACATATATTGTCGTCAGATCCTTTTCAACCTTTTTTTTTTTTTTTTTTTTTTAACGTGGAGAAATGCTCATGCATTCTGCACTACCACGGGGAGATAGTGCAGTTATGTGGGACTCCAACCCACTAAAACTCCACGGTGTCCTCCTCTGCCGCTTACGGCGGGAACACGGGCACGCGTTAGCACTCATCCGTGAACCCGCCGCGGCTGTCCGTCACCGGACCCTCCTCTGGGGAGTATTCCCCATCACCGGCGCACCAGAACACATAGCACGCCGTGACCACCCCAGGGACCAAACCAGCACATGGGCGCCAGACGACCCCGTGTCTGGGCACCCTTGGTCCCCCTGCGACGGGTCAGGTCATTGGCCCCGCCGCCTGCCAATTTTCGGCCGCAGAGGATAGGGAGAGCGGCCAACGTCATACCAACACTCCTCTTCCTCTGCGGCCCCACCGCGTCCGCCAACGGACGGTGGCGACCCCGTCAAGGCCGCGGAAGGTAGGGAGAGCGGCGCACCGCAATACCGGCACTCCTCTCCCACCGCGGCCTCCAACCCTCAGCCGCGATGCCTCCGATACGACATCGCGGCCCGCCTCAGCTGCGATGTCGCTCAAGCGGCACCGCAACCTACTTGTTGGCCGCTACGTCGTCGGCTTACCGGCAAAAGCCCTGACGAGCGGCCCCTCCTCGGGTTCCACTTCGCTTCACCGTGGGTGTCCAAGCCACGGCTACTGAGCCCCCCCGCCTCGACAATGCGGGAACCCACCGGGGGGGAGATCCTTTTCAACCTGGGCCAAGCAGCGCGCTACACGTACCATTGCCGCGAGATCCTGTTTATCTACCTTTTTTTTTTTTTTACGTGGAGAAATGCTCATGCATTCTGCACTACCACGGGGAGATAGTGCAGTTATGTGGGACTCCAACCCACTAAAACTCCACGGTGTCCTCCTCTGCTGCTTACGGCGGGAACACGGGCACGCGTTAGCACTCATCCGTGAACCCGCCGCGGCTGTCCGTCACCGGACCCTCCTCTGGGGAGTATTCCCCATCTCCGGCGCACTAGAACACATAGCACGCCGTGACCACCCCAGGGACCAAACCAGCACATGGGCGCCAGACGACCCCGTGTCTGGGCACCCTTGGTCCCCCTGCGACGGGTCAGGTCATTGGCCCCGCCGCCTGCCAATTTTCGGCTGCAGAGGATAGGGAGAGCGGCCAACGTCATACCAACACTCCTCTTCCTCTGCGGCCCCACCGCGTCCGCCATCAGACGGTGGCGACCCCGTCAAGGCCGCGGAAGGTAGGGAGAGCGGCGCACCGCAATACCGGCACTCCTCTCCCGCCGCGGCCTCCAACCCTCAGCCGCGATGCCTCCGATACGACATCGCGGCCCGCCTCAGCTGCGATGTCGCTCAAGCGGCACCGCAACCTACTTCTTGGCCACTACGTCGTCGGCTTACCGGCAAAAGCCCTGACGAGCTGCCCCTCCTCGGGTTCCACTTCGCTTCACCGTGGGTGTCCAAGCCACGGCTACTGAGCCCCCCCGCCTCGACAATGCGGGAACCCACCGGGGGGGGCTGTTTATCTACCTAGGCCAAGCAGTGCGCGACATAATGAACCATATCAGTATCAATTACATGACCAATATCAGTATCGATTACCAGGTCCTGTTCATAATATACAGACAGGCCCCTATTCTCCAATATGTACCGTAGCCAATTCACCAGGGCCCACAGATTTGTCTAATCAAGCGAATCAAAGCCGTCATGAACCGTCTCAAATAAATGAAGAATATTTTGATTTTATTAACTTATTTATTTATTTTATTATTTATGTACACACAGTAAAATACATAAGGATATGTCATGATTACAATTTGAGTACAAAGGTACTGCTTATTTCTTAAGAAATTTCTTCCAGCAGACCTGCGAAAGGAAAAGTAAAAAAAGAAATGTAGGTAGACAATAGTGTGTGAGAACAAGAAGAGAAAAATATGAATGTGTGAAGTCTAAAACTAAAATATCAAATAAACCTACACATATAATGCAAAAAAATAAAATAAAAATAATATAAGTATACTTAAATAAATACATAATACTAAAATATATAAATATATATATATATACTCACAGTATAGAGGAAAGGTAATGCTCTTTTAATCGACATTTAAATAAAGAAATAGTTTTTAAATCACGAATGCTAGGCGGAAGTGAGTTCCACAATCTTACAGCATGGACAGAGAAGGAATAAGAATAGTAGCTTGTTTTATGAGGATGAGATTTAAGAAGGGATCTTAGGTGTGATCTGCACGGAGCGTCGCTAGGGCGAGCGTAAGAAAAGCGCTCACGCAGGTAGGAAGGATAAGACGGGTTGTGTAAGATGTTGAAGAGGAGACATAAAATCCGAGTATTCCTGCGAAGGCGGATTGGGAGCCACTTGAGTTCCTTGCGAAGGTGAGAAACATGGTCATACTTTCGAAGACCGAAAACAAAACGAATGCACAGGTTTTGCAAGCGCTCAAGCTTGTTTAATAGCTCTTCAGTAGCATCCAGGTAGCAGGCGTCGGCATAATCTATAATCGGCTGAATAAGTGTTTGTGCCAAAGAAATTTTAGTCTTCAAGGGCAGAAGACCCTGAAGGCATTTCAGCGAATGAAAGGAGAAATGTACCTTCCGGCTGACCTCGTTGACCTGAGCGCGCCACGAAAGGTTGGAGTCAATAACAACACCCAGATCTATAGCGGTTTCAGTATAGTCAATGCGAACACCATCGAGATATAAGGGCATCAGAGATGTAACATCAGCCGCATTGCGAACGAATCTGCTGCCTATGATCATGGCCTGAGATTTAGTTGGGTTAATTTGCAAACCAAATGACTTAGCCCAAGCGCTGATGCAAGCCAGGTCATGATTCATTGCAGCTATTGCAGAATCCGCGTTTGCTACAGTAAAATGTCGATAAAGCTGCAAGTCATCTGCGTAGAGATGAAAACTAGAGGAGATTACTCTGGTAACAAAGTTTATGAAAATTGAAAAAAGAAGAGGAGAGAGAACGCTACCCTGAGGAACACCCTCAGTGAGGTTACACCAATCAGAGAAGGACTCCTCCAGGCGAACACACTGAGAGCGTCCCCGAAGATAAGAACTGAACCAGGCTAAAGTGGAAGAAGAGAAATTGATAGATTTAAGGAAACCTAGTAAGATATCGAAATCTACTGAGTTGAAGGCGCTACTAAAGTCAAGCAATACAAGAACAGTAAGGGACTTATTCTCCATAGCCCAGCGGATGTCGTCAGTCACCTTCAAAAGCGCGGTTACAGTACTGTGACCCGCGCGAAAACCGGATTGAAAAGGGGATATTATCGAGTTAGACGCCAAGAAAAATGACAATTGTCTATGGACTATATGCTCAAAAACTTTAGAGAGAAATGGGAGAATAGAAATAGGTCTATAGTGGGTTAATAAAGTAGGATTGTTAGTTTTAGGTAAAGGTATTATGTGAGCCTGTTTCCAAACTGATGGAAAGGAGCAAGAGGAAAATGAGTGATTGAAGATGTGAGTTAGAACAGGAAGTAATGAGGAAAGGATAAGAGTTATCATTCTCGAACACAACTTATCATTACCGACTGCTGAAGAAGTAATCGCAAGTATAGACTTCTTAACGTCATCCTCAGTAACATCGTTAAAATTAAAGTGAGAATATTGTGGTGACGGCAAACTAGCAAGACTCTCGAGTGTCGCAGCCTTGACAGACGGATCAAGAGAAAAGGGAAGGAGAGAGAAATGCTTATTGAGATCATTAAGGTTCACATCCTTACACTGGTTGACAGGTGACTTGCCTATGCCTACAGATTTGAGAAATTTCCATACATCGGAAGAACTGCGGTTATTGAGTTGGTCGTGGAAATAGCGTCTCTTAGCAAGTTTACACAGATTACTGCAGCGATTACGTAATGATTTGTAATAAGAGAGATTCAGCTCTGAAGGTCTGCGCTTATATCTGCTCTTAGCTTTATCCCTGCGAGCCATAAGCTCTTTAATTTTTAGCGATATCCATGGTGAAGGGTTATGTCTAACTTTGACACGTCGAATAGGGGCATGCTGATCAAATAAGTCGAGGACGGTTGCGTTAAAACATTTCACCTTATCGTCAATGTCATCGATCTCAACCAGAGGGGACCAGTCGAGATCGCTTGCATCGCGCCGCAAAGCTTCCAGATCTATGCCCTTGTAGTTACGGAGATATAGAAGCTGGGACTTACGCTTGGGAACACGGATACGATACGAAAGGTAAATGAGATCGTGGTAAGAAAAAGTACTTACCTTAAAGTTAGATATAATTTTTCCTCCGCAGTAATGGCGTGTCGATTTTTTGGTTGGATGTCATCACTAATAAAACTGAGTATAAAATCGAATTGATTTTTATTTATCCGACAATACTTTCGAAATTTTTCCTCGTCACTAATTATATGGGTTTTAATGAAAATAGAATAACTTCCTTCTTCGGTTCGACTTTAAAAAAAAAAAAAAAAGATTAGGTGCTTTTCTTTTTCTTTTGGCATATAATAACAACAAGTCATCATCATCTTCCTCTTCTAGTAAAAGACACATTAGTACACTATCGGTAGCGTCATCTAACATTCTGTCTCGCATGAAGCTATTGGAACAACTGAGGCACGGTTCTGTGCATTGTGCAGCCACGGCATGCAGCCGCAGTTGGAATAGCGACCGCAGGCAGCATTGCGGTAACCGCAGCCGGTAGCCACAGTGTCGCCTGCGGTTGCAGTCTGCGGCCCGTCTCGGAATTGTACCTTTTTGCTGGCGGAATTGTGATAACTGCTAATTAAGAATAAAATTGTGCAGTAATTCCCTCGCGAAAAGGTGTTAACCGGTGTTGTGTTTGTGCGTCACGAAATGGCAATCTAACTGAACAATGTCTTGTGTGATTGAAGGATGTAAATCCCATTCAGGACGAAAAGAAAATAGTTCTGAAGAAATTACATTTCATCGGTAAGTTTTTCAATTCTAAGCGCATGAAACAATCAGAAAATACGTCCTAGTATTATAATAATATTGTCAATTCTATATTGTATTGTTTAAAGAACGATGACCATATTTGTATGAGACCCGTCCCCCCCCTTCAACAGAACTTTTGTATAGTATTAGTAGGTTCACAAAGGTCTATAAAAAGACTAGCAACCAGTTTTAATTTCAAAATCCATGGGGTTTAAAAATAAAATAAAAATTAAAAAATCGTTTTATTAATTTTTCCTAATTCGCTAGGCCCGTCCCCCGCCCTGCAACAGATCTTTTGTATGTGCTATCAGGTTCATAAAGATCTATAAAAAGACTAGCAACCAGTTTTAACTTCAAAATCCATGGGGTTTAGAAATAAAATAAAAAATCGTTTTATTTATTTTGGGATAAAGTAGTGTCTTGTTGTCGCGGGCGCTATTTTGAATCCTGAACGCAACGAAGGATTCTAGGTTTGAGTTGACTCCTGAGCGAAGCGAGGGAGTTAAGGCTTGAATCCTGAGTGCAGTGAGGGATTCAAGCTCGCCCAAGACGAAGACACCCGCGTCTCCGTCGTGGACGAGCATATGGCAGTTGTCCCACCGCCGGCGAGGAAGCGACTAACTGTCGGCTGTTTTCTCGCTCAAGAAACGTACAATAGATATACATTCCGTGTAAACAAAAGAGATGCATATATTAACAGTTGATCGCTGACTGTTCACACTGCCGGCGAGGACTCGCTTCACTGGTTTGTCGCTGAGCGACAAGAGCTATCAAAGATAATACTCGCCTAGCGATACTCGCTCAGCGATGGTCGCTTGGTGGCCAGAGCTCACGCCGAGAGAAACCCCTGTGAGACTAACCGCCCCGAGCGAGTGGTGCGAGTAATCGCCCGTCGCACTCGAAAACTCGCTGATAGGCCAGCGACAAAACTATCGGAACTACACACACGCTGCTCGCTGCTCGCCAACTCGTTTTCAGTTGCTAGTTCTACTCGCAAATCGTTCATCGCCGCCGGTGGGACAACTGCCTGCCTATAGGAATAGGAAAAATTGGACGAGTAACGAATGACGTTTTCTGTTTTTTAAATGGCATCTCCTAATTGATCTTGAGAGGTTTGAAATTCAAAGAATATGGTTTACTTACAAACTCTTATTTTGTGCCAAAAATATTAACATTAAATATGATGTTTCTCGGAATACCCTGCACTTTTGAGAGATGTCGTCGTAGTAAAAATTGATCACCTTGCTAAGACGGTTTGAATGAGATACATTTTAAGTTTGTTGGTCGATGTAACGCTTGGGGGACGTTCTGGCAATAAACATTAAAACATGATTTTTCTCGGAATATCCCGCACTTTTGAGAGATGTCGTCATAGTAAAAATTGATCAGCTTGCTAAGGCGGTTCGAATGAGATACATTTTAAGTCTGTTGGTCAATGTAAGGGTTGGGGGGACGTTATGACGAAATTAACACTAAAACATGATTTTCTCAGAATATCCCGCACTTTTGAGAGATGTCGTCATAGTAAAAAATTATCAGCTTGCTAAGGCGGTTCGAATGAGACACATTTTAAGTCTGTTGGTCAATGTAAGGGTTGGGGGGACGTTGTGACGAAATTAACACTAAAACATGATTTTCTCGGAATATCCCGCACTTTTGAGAGATGTCGTCATAGTAAAAATTGATCAGCTTGCTAAGGCGGTTCGAATGAGATACATTTTAAGTCTGTTGGTCAATGTAAGGTTGGGGGGACGTTCTGACTCATCGTCCTTTCAACTTATAAGGTATTTTGCTTGAAACTATCATTTTTTCCTTATTTCAAATTAGGTTAGCTTTTTTGCTAGTGATGTGGTAAAATCGCGTACATTATCGATATTTTTTATGGCAGTCATTGGTTTCGGGCAAATTTTTGTAATAATATGAAGAAAAATAATGTTGAAATTTCATTACAGCTTCCCAAAGGATGAAGCAATTAGGAAGGAGTGGATTCGACGCAGTTCCAAGCGACATTGGACAGTAAAATCACATGTCGGATTTGTTCCAAACATTTCACTGCAGATTCATTTGTGTCGAATATAAATATTAAATGGAGGCGATTGAAACACAATGCTTTACCTACGTTATATTTGCCGAGCTCTAGATCAATGGTAGGTAATGAAAATTTCCTTAAATTTCATTTAAAATTATAATTATGAAAATTATAATAATAATCTTGTATATTTTGTACTTCACTCTTTAGTATCAATTTTATAAAACGAATGAACAACTATTGCGAAAACGATGTTAATATAATATGTTTTTAGACTTCAGAAAAAGTACATAAGGTTCTCAGTGAGACAGAACAAATTAAAGTTCCAAGTCTCCCATCAATTATGACTCGGGCTCATCTCCGCGAATAGACGTACAAGGATATTCCGGGGTGAGCATGTAAATCTTGTATATTTTGTACTTCACTTTTTAGTCCTCATCATCTTGCTGCCCTTATCCCATTCTACTCTTTAGTATCAAGTTTATAAAACGAATTAACAAGTATTGCTATTCTAAGGGCTGATTTTTCAATCATCTGATAACTTTATTCAAGGAATAGTTTTGAAATTTTGCCAGTTATTTCATACAAAAACTGTCAAACCTCAATTTTATTATTCGAATAAAAGTTATCTGGCGATAGAAAAATCAGCACTTAATGGTATTAATAATTATTTCCTTTTGTCTTTAGACTTCAGAAGAAGTACAAATGGACGTCTGTGCGACAGAACAGATTAATGTTTCAAGTTTCCCATCAATTACGAATCGGGCACATCTCTACGAATTAAACATACAAGGATATCCTGGGGTGAGCATGTAAATCTTGTATATTTTGTACTTCACTGTTTAGTATCAAGTTTATAAAACTAATTGACAACTATTTTTATTTTAAACGATGTTAATATAGTATTTTTATCTTTTGTTTTTAGACTTCCAAAGGAGGACATAATACAGGTGTCTGTGAAGCAACAGAACAGATTAAAATTACAAGTATGCCATCAACTACGACTCTGGCACATCTATGGGAAGTAGATGCACAGGGATACCATGGGGTAAGCATGTTAATCATGTAGTTAATATTATGTATATAAAACTTCTTGGTCTTTTTTTTACTACTCTCTATTTTTGTTTTTCTGTAGGACCCGCTGATGCTGCGATCTGAGACGACTATAGCAAGTGATAATTCGGAACCAATATATTATGGTGCACATCGCTGTACCGAGAGCAAAGATTGCTTGCTAAAAGTAGCAGAGTGTAAAAAAAGAAATAGAAAACTGCAGCAAGGGACAAAATTTAAGAAAGTTTCCAAACAACGTCTCAAAAAAATTAACGCTTTAAAAAAACAGCTTTCACGTCTCAGCAAAAAAAAATCTAATCTATACAGCATCTTAATGGACAGATTAAAGGAAGAAGGTATTGAAAAGGAGTATCTAATGATGTTAGAAAATATTGATAAACATGATATCATCAAGAGGTTTTTACAAAAAGAAGCAGGTCTTACGCTAACTAAGGAGTACAGTCAGGATTTAAAAAAATTTGCAGTTACGTTGAACTATCTTTCCCCAAGAGCCTACTCATTTGTTAGGGAACAATTTCAAGATGTTTTGCCACATCCAAAAACCATTTCTGCGTGGTATAAGGGAGTTGATTGTAACCCTGGTTTTACTTCAGAGTCAATTGAAGCTATTCGGTTAAGAGCAGCAGAAAATTCGGAAAAATCTCTGTTTTGTGCTCTTGCTATTGATGAAATGGCTATTAAAAAAAAATTAGAAAACTAATTGAACAGGATAGCCATAATAAACATTATTATGGATTTGTAAATGTTGGCATAGACCTAGATTCTGACTCTGTTGCTATGGCGACACAAGCTTTAACCTTCATGGTTACATGCTTGAATGACACGTGGAAGATTCCTGTCGGTTATTTTTTGATAAAGTCAATCACATCAAAGCAAAAATCTGTTCTCGTTCAAAAATGTATTCAGTTCCTAGGCGAATGCAATGTCACAGTTATTTCACTGACTTTCGATGGGGCTGCATCAAATATTGCAATGTGCAATAATTTAGGCTGTAACCTAGCTTCTGGATCCGTGTCGTTCCAGTGCGATGAATCAGAAGTATTTCTTTGGCCTGATCCTTGCCATAACATCAAGTTGATCCGAAACACCTTCGCAGATAAGAAAAGCATTGTTGATGGTCAAAATAATTTAATATCTTGGGAATGTATAGAAAATCTTCTACAACTACAAGAAGAAGAAGGTCTGCATTTAGGAAATAAATTGAGAAGGGGCCATGTCAACTTCATTAGGCAAAAAATGAAAGTCCGTCTCGCGACACAACTTCTAAGTAACTCTATTGCAGATGCTCTAGAGTATTGTAAAAGCAAAAATATTCCCGGATTCGAAAATTGCGATGGCACTGTAACTTTTATAAGACTTTTTAATAATCTCTTTGATATTTTAAATAGCCGCAATATGAGGGCGAAAGGCTGGAAAAGAGCACTTACAACTTTCAATTTTGAAGAAACTGAGGTTTTCTTTGAGGCTGCTGAAAACTATATAAAGAGTTTGAAATTATTGGATGGTACACGTCTTATGACCTCTAACAGGAGAACTGGTTTTAATGGTTTCATAGTACTTATGTATGAAATCCTTGAGGTACATATACTACAAAACTGTAACCAACCATAAGTTGCAGTACCTCTGCACATATAAAATGTCTCAAGACCACTTAGAGCTCTTTTTTGGGGCCATAAGAGCTAAGTGTGGTTTCAATAACAACCCTTCTGCCCGCACCTTCCAAGCTGCATACAAGAGGTTACTTGTGCATGCCCAGTTCAAAGATGAGCTAGCGGGAATTGTATTCCCTTAGACAATTTTGAATTACCAACCATCAAAAAATTCAATTGATGTCATTAATCAGAGCAATGAGAATTCAATCCTTGTTAACGAGGATGATACTGAACTTGTACTGCCTTACGATGTGGAATTAGTAGATCACGATTATATTCTGTCTTCTACATCACTCAGTGAATATTCCAAGGATGTGGTGTATTATATGGCGGGATTTGTGGTCCGAAAATTAAAAAGGGTTTTGAAATGTGAAACTTGTATCGAAGCTCTCTGCGATGACACAGTCGACAATGTAGGCAAAGTCACATTAATATCCATTAAGGATAGAGGCGGACTTATTAAGCCATCAAAGAATGTATACAAAGTATGTGAAACTGCAGAAAAATATGTCAGAGAGTTAAAATCTAAAGTTGGACTGCAATTAGGAAAACCTCAACATGTCATGGCCATTTCTTAGAAAATTTGCCGGACTTTTATTAATACTAAAATTTTCGACGGCCTTGTTGATCATTCTTTAGAATTTAGTTTTGAAAATAATCATACAATTTTGTTGATAAAATCGATTTGTCAGCTCTATTTAAAAGCACGAATTCATCACATCATTAAACAATCTTGTATCCCGACTGAAAAGATAAGGACGTTTTTGACAAAAACTATTTTATTTAAAGGACAATATAAACCTATCCTACATATAATTTGTGAACAAAGTGTGGATATATTGGAAGTACCTAAACCTGTAATTACGTACACTTATTACAATGTAAAAAAAACTGTAAATAAAAAATATCACTTTGAATTACGTTTTTCCTTTTCCGAAAACCAGATAATACTTTTCCCTAACTGACTGTTCCTCAAAGCTAATAGGAAAACCTTTCGTTGGTTTACGAATTATGCTAAATGGCGTTTTGATCTGTTATGAAAACATCTGATTTTATCTATCAATCGAAAACCGGATTGACGCTTTTGAAGATCTGTATTCCATTTCAACTATAGTATTTAAATTAAAACTACATCACTCACCGAACGTCCACTGTTGGACATTGGGTAGGTAGGGCCCTACGCAATACTGGGCGAACGGCAGAATATATATTTTAGTCATGGCAACCGAATTTTCGGTTATTCATAAACTCAAACAGTGTACATTGGATGATTTTCTTAGGACGAAACATTTTGTCGATAAATATATTTCATCGACATAGTCAATCTCTAGCACGTCAATACCCCGTGACAACCTGCACATTTACGCAAATAGCATCGCATATGCATCTCTTTCTGATGCTTTGACAATGTCATATGTAAAAAAGAGTGCAGCGTATTGTACGTTGTTGTTATTTTTACACGGTTTCTATCATAGATATAGAATTCCGTAGATTGGGCATGAGAGTGAATGAGAGCTCCCGCTTTAACGGAACTTTGCTGTGTTAGAAAGAGAGAGAAAGTGACGCTGTTAACAGGGCCAAACACGTATTTGCTACCGGCCCATACCGGCCCCGGTGACTGTTTACGTGAGCGTTTCGGCAATTATTTAAGCGAACTAGAGTGATAACCTGTGATTAAATAACCATAATACGATGGTTTCTTGTGCAGTACCAGGATGTGAATCTTCCAAAAAGAAAAACCCCCAGGATTACTCGTTTCACCAGTAAGTTTACAATGTGTTTTAATCGTTATTTCTGCATTAACAATGCACTAATAAGCCGGCTATAAGCAAAATATGATGAGAACATTATTATACTTACGATTTAGATGAATTAGCATGCCTAAAACCACCGTATTTAAGAAATAACAAATAGAGAAATACGAAGGAGTTATAACCTCACTTTTTAGTGATGCGATAGCCTAATTTTTGTTGATATCGACAGCTAAGATAGGTAGCTTCATACAAATGCATAATCTTAGAAAAATAGATTATATTTAAGTACTTATTGTAACAAACAAAATAAAATATAGATATATGTATTACAATCGTATCTATACTAATAGGTACATATTATAAAGCTGATGAGTTTGTTTGAATTTTAACACGCTAAACTCTGGAACTAATAACTAGCTGATGGTTCGAATTGAAAAATTACTTTAGTGTTGAATAGACCATTTATTGAGTAAGAATAGAGGCTATATAATATCGCGCTTCGACCCACGGGAGTGGAGCAGTAACCAAAAAAGATATGGGTGAAGCCGTGGGGGACAGCTAGTTAAATAATATTGATAGACTTGATAACAGATTTGAAAAATTATGAAATATTTTTCCATTGAGTTCACTTAACAAGACACATAATGTTTGCAGATTTCCTACAAATCCGGTGATAAGAGAAAAGTGGTTACGAATGCTACATAGACCAAATTGGACTCCATGCAAATATTCAACAATATGCAGCAAACATTTTGATGCACACTGCTTTTCAGTCACTTTGGGTCAAAAAAGAAGAAAGTTGCGAAGCGGTTCTGTTCCAACCATTTGTATGCCGGTAAGAAAAAACAATGTCACAATATTTATTTAGATACCACTCAGATTATCTGTTATATTTGGCAAATTCAACAATAATTTTTTAATTACATATCCTCAAATTAGTTATGTATAGTGCAATAATGTTGTGTTTATTTATTTGGATAATAAATAAAATAGTTGGATTATACTGACAATAAGAAGCTTCTTATAATATTATAAGAATGCTAGGAACACAATATGTATAGCTAAATTATATTTTTTGTTGTTTAAAATTAGGTAAACAACTAAATAATTATGTTTAAGTGTGTTAATTATTTTTTTAATATAATTTGTTATGCACTTAAGGACCAATGCAAAAAATGTAATTACTTTTTAAAATAAGTCTTCTTTACCCATTTAAATTGTTTATATTCTAGGTTGAACTTCAACGTACACGTCGAGCAACTACATATCAATACAGAGATATTGAACCTGTACCTAGTACATCTACTTCTACTAGTATACCATCAGCTAGTAGTATTGAATTGACTCCTAGAAAAAAGAAAATGGTGAAGACTATAACTAAATTGAGAAGAAAAATAATGGAGAAAGAAAAAAAGCTAAAAAATTTGCGGGCTCAAAAAAAACGTAAGGAATGTAAAATCATTCAGCTTAACCAAGTTATTCAGGTCTTAAAATCCCGTCCATCATTGAAAAATGATATGACGACTATTATAGAATCTTGCCCAAATGAACTCTTGTCACACTTGGTTGATAGGGTGAACAACAATAAAAAAAAGGTTTTACAAAGTAAGGCAAAGTATGGGGTGGAGTTAAGAAAATTTGCCTTAACTTTACATTTTTACAGTCCACAAGCATACAATTTTATAAGAAAAAAGTTTTCTCTTTGTTTACCACATCCACGTACCCTGAGAGGTTGGTATCAAAACGTACATTGTGAACCTGGTATTACTCAAGAAGCCATCAATGCTATAAAAAAATTTAGATCAGACAAACCAGATTTAATTATTTCTCTAACAATGGATGAGATGGGAATAAGAGAATTTACGGAATGGGATGGCCGTAGACATTACGGATTCGTAGATGTAGGTAATAACTTAAGTGGGGACAAAGTAGAAGTAGCCAAGGAGGTTTTAGTTTTCATGGCAGTACTAGGCATGCCTTTTAAGTTCTGTCGTTTCCATATTTCCCGGCAATTTTGAATTTGGAACTGTTCTATATTCGAATGTGTTTAAATTTTGAATCTCAAAACAGTTGAAAGTATTAGGATTAATGCTATTGTTTAGTCACAGCGTCGATTGGAAGCTGTCAGGTTACGTACGAAAATGAATCGTTCTAAGGAAAATGTTCGTGCAATAATTTTCTACAACTTTAGAAGAGACCTGACACGGCTTCAGTGTATTGAAGAGCTAACATCTGTGTTCAGTGATGAAGCCCCATGTCTGCGGACTGTCGAACGCTGGTATTTAGAATTCCAGCGTGGACATACTAGTGTTAGTGAGAAATCTCGCGAAGGACGCCCAAAATCCGCCTTCACTGAAGATAACATCATTGCTGTGAGACAACTAATTCTCGAAGATCGTCATGTGACGTATCGAGAGATAGAGGCTCTATTAGACATCTCAGGGACAACCATTCAGAAGATCTTGCATGAAGCGCTTGGTGTGAAAAAGCTAGTTTGCCGTTGGATACCGCATCTGCTTTCCGACGATCACAACGCGGCCCGCGTCAGATGGTGTAAGAAAACTCTGCAAAGGTTCAACCGAGGAGAGTCAAATCACGTCTACGACATCATCAGTGGTGACGAATCTTGGATCTATGCCTACGATCCTGATTCCAAACAACTATCTACAATCTGGGTCTTTCAAGACGAGCCAAAGCCGACTAAAGTTGTTCGTTCTCGAAGCACTTCAAAGAAGATGGTGGCCACGTTCGTTGGAAAAACCGGCGATATTGCGATTATTGCTCTTGAAGATCGTAGAACGGTTAACGCAGAGTGGTATACCACAGTTTGTTTACCACAAGTCATCGCCGAACTTCGAAAATCTAACTCAAAGCGACGCATCATCCTGCACCACGACAACGCAAGCTCACACAGTGCTCATCAAACGATTGAGTATTTAAAGCAGGAAAAAGTAGAAATTCTTGACCATCCTCCATACAGTCCTGACCTAAGCCCTAACGATTTCTTTACATTTCCTAAAATTAAGAAAAGTCTTCGTGGTCAAAGGTTCCAGTCCGGTGAAGAAGCAGTAGACGCTTTCAAGTCAGCCATTTTGAACACCCCACTTTAGAGTGGAATAAATGTTATAATAACTGGTTTGAGCGAATGGAAAAGTGTATTAAGCTACGTGGTGAACACTTTGAAAAACAATAAAAAGTACTATAAGGTTCTAGTTGTGTTTTATTCTTCAAACGACAAAACTTAAAAGGCATGCCTCGTAGCTGTTAATGCATATTGGAAACTGCCTATTGCCTTCTTTTTTGGGAGAGGTTTTACTGCTGTCCAAAAAGCATCACTTCTGAAATTATGCATTGATGCATTAACAGTTACAGAGGCAAAAGTCATGTCTGTAACATTTGATGGAATCCCATCTAATATTAATATGGTCAGAATTTTGGGGGCAAATTTGGACAATGAACCATTTAAACCATTTTTTACCTATAAAAATGATAAAATCTACACAATTTTAGATGCATGTCATTTATTAAAATTAATAAGAAATACTTTTGCTGATTTTAAGACATTCCGACAAAATGACGAAATAATATCGTTTAATTATATTAATCATTTACACTGCTTACAAGAAAAAATTGAGTTAAATTTAGCCAATAAGTTAACGCACAAACATGTTAACTATTTCAAAAATAAAATGAAAGTTAAAACTTGCAGCTCAACTCCTAAGTAATTCTGTAGCTACGAGCATTGAATATTGTGCCAACCACACAAATATTCCAGAATTTAAAGGAGCTGCAGCTACTGTAAACTTTCTTAGAACCGTAAATAACACTTTCGATGTTTTCAATTCGAGAAATTTATTAAGTCCAGGTTTTAAAAAACCTATTAATTCTAATAATTCACTTGTGATTTTTAATGAACTAGACAGATTTGTAGAATTAATAAAAAACTTAACTCTGGATAACAAAAGAAAAATTATATCCTCAAATAGAAAGTTAGGTTTTGTAGGCTTTATTTGCAATATTGAAGCTTTGAAAATGTTATATAATGATAACATAAATTCGGGTGTGCTGAAGTTTCTACCTCTCTACAAATTATCGCAAGACCATTTAGAAACCTTTTTTAGTTGTATAAGAGCTCGAGGCGGTTTCAATAATAACCCATCTGCAAAAAGTTTTATGTCTGCGTATAAACGGTTATTATGCCATGCCGAAGTACAAATAAGCGAAAATACAAATTGTTTACCGCTTGAAAATATAACTGTTTTAGGATTAAGCGATTTAAGCACCATGAGACGGCTTAACTTAACAGCCACTAAAAGAAACACTGACGATTCTGTTGGTGAAGACTGCATAGAATCTTCGGTTTCTAGAGTCGATGATGAACACGACTTTTTAATTTCTCTACCGTGTGAGGACACACACAATAAAGAAGTTATTAAAATAATACTTCAATACATAGGTGGATTCATCGTGAGAGTTTTAGAAAAGAAACTTAAGTGTGAAGAATGTATCACAGTTTTGCGTTCGCAGCATACTGATGTAAATTCTTTAATTTTTTTCAAAGACAAAGGAGGATTAGTTTATCCTTCAAAAGACGTCATAGAAATATGTTTGTTTTGTGAAACAGTGTTTAGAGAAAATATAAGGTCCAAAAACCTTAATAAAACTAAATTAGATTTGATTGTTACCAAGACCATATATAATTTCATGCACAAATATTTCCGCCCTAAATGACCACTGTTTCCCGTCTCTAAATGATCATATTTATGATCAAGATCCAATAAATAATCATAAATATCTACTAATAAAGTTAATTATTGAAAAGTTTTTTAATATTAGAATTAGATACGAACACAAGTTACGAAATGTAAATAAAGATAATATTCGACAATTCTATAACAAACTAGTTATTTTTAAGGGTACTTAAAAATGCAAACTGTGCATTTAATTAATAAATCATTTTTTATAAGTAAATCTTTTTTGTTTCACTATTTCCCTAAAATGTTACCTTTATGGCCGCTCAGTTAGTGGCATAGCGTGGCATGACATGGCCAAGCATTAGTAGAAATGTCTAGGGTTGCTCGAGAATCCTGGTTAACTTAGGATCCCCTGGTATACCGAGAGTTACCGGGACAGGGGGGTCTGCTTTGGTTATTTTTGATGACATGGGGGATGGGGGGGTCTAGATGGTGATTATGTCAGCATCAGTATATATTTTTTTAGTTTTAAAAGAGTCGATGTTCCAAAGTCGCAAGAAAATGAGTACTACACGACACTCAAGCGTGTCCGTTTCGACCGCGCGGCCACGGCGAAATTTAAAAAAAAAAACCATGCCATGGTTTTGTAAAAATTTGTAGAAATTGATTCCCAAAACCATAAATTTGTCAAAGTTAGGGTTAAAAAGTTATAAGGGTTTAACCGTGGCCGCGCCATTGAAACGCGGAGAACCGCGCGGCCACGGAGATCTTTAAAACTAAGCGTTGCAGAGACCTGCAATTTAGGTCAATAACAGATTCAATTTGTAAAAAAAATGTAAAAATATGGAAAAAAATCCTAGGTTTATATTTTAGGAGCTATAAGACTAAAACTCCATGGCCGCGCCATTGAAACGGTGAAAAACACGTTATTGCCGATATCTCGCTGAAAAAGCATCGCAGAGGTATGAAAACTTTTGTAATACCTAGATTTGAATTTGTCGAAATATGTAAAAATACTACAAAAAATCCTAGGTTTATGTTTCAGGAGCTGTAAGACTAAAACCTCATGGCCGCGCCATTGAAACGGTGAAAAAACACGTTATCGCCGATATCTCGCTGAAAAAGCATCGCAGAGGTCTGAAGTTTTTTGTAAAACCTAGATTTGAATTTGTCAAATATTGTAATAATCCACAAAAAAATCACAGGTTAATATTTCAGGAACTGTAGTACGGTATCGCATAGAAATAAGTCGTGATTATCTATCGAAGAAAGTAAGTGTAAAGCGAGTTTTTTTTTGTAAACAACACCTATTAATATGTAGAACTACCGATACTAGGCAAAAAACATTTTTTTTTTCGGTTTTTATAACTTTCTATACGTCTTGAATATTTCGATAGGGTGACCATGACTTTTTGTTTACAGAAAACTTTCCACCTATCGTTTTAGAAATTATGTCTCAAGGATTCTAAATTAAATTAAAATGACACGGATAAGATAAAAAATAAGATAAGCTGTAAGATAGCATTAATTGATGAATAATTGTGTACTAAAACACGACATTGAATTGCCCTGAAGGAATTAACCATAAGGCCACACACACTACAGTACACAGGAGCGAACGGAACGCGGGTGCAGCGTGGGAGACGAAGGCCGGCTGTCTAACCCGGCCTCCCCCCCCCCCGTCTTCCCGCCAAACTCTAAAGGCTTTTTTGTTAATCAGTCGTCGTTTTACTTTCAGTTAATTCGCACGGATTGCTCGTTGGTGTTTACAATTTTGACATTTCCTCGGACTTTGATTTGTGCACTGTTTCGGACATTAGTTATCTTTGGAAAACTACGTTCTGCTGTTACAACTTCGAAAGCGTAAGGTGTAAGCCTTACGATTTCAAATTAATACTTCTTATCAAGGTAAGTAAATCATGCTAATTACTGTCTTCTCTTACCAGTTAATACTGTGTACTTAGGTACCTATTTCAATACTGGTCGCTCTATCGTGATGATATTTTAATGCGGAAAGGTGTCTAAATTGTGTATTTGCTAGGTAAGTCTGGAAAAAGTGCTACTGTTTAAAAAAAACATAGACTCTTTGGCACCAAAAATCCTCTCTAACAAACAAAGATATTACTGAGGCTTAGTTTTGTAGAATACATGGTTAAAATATTTAAAAATAAGTATTTTTTGTTTGTTTACCGAGCGGGGCGTAGGTAGATAGTCTGCGAGCAATGGTTACCTAAGCGTTATTTTGTTTAGTTCAGTGAATTCTGCTATGCTATTCTCTAAAAGACTACGACAAGCTCGTCGCCGATACTGGTTTGGTCCCCAATGGATTTTCAACTTTATTCTCTAGAGCATAAAGCTGAAAATCCATTAAAGACAAACCGTAGTTTCGGCGCTGCCGAGGCGCTGTGTCCTTAAAGAGTAGCATTATGTTTGTTCTTTGTTCTTTTTATCAGCACGGCAGCCGCCAGGTCTTTGAAACCCGTAAAACAATAAATAATTTTATTACCTACGTGATTGTTGGATAATCGTTCTCAGGCGGTCAAACAAATATGTATAGAACAAAAGATTTAGAAGTAGAGAAGTTGGTCAATATTATTATTATAATTACAGAAACATGGTCAGAGGTAGAAAACCGAAAATTGATGCGGTGCAGCTGAATAACAAGTTTCTTAAGTATGCAGCTACTTGCAGAAATGAAAAAATATCATACAATAATCCTATATTTATAACTATTGCTCAAGAACTGAACAATGAAATAACACCGTATTCGTTGTTCATTAGACTGAAGAGAAATTTCAAGACGATTTTTGGCCAACGATATGATGAAGAAAGTTCACTCACACAAAGCACCTCAACTTCTCCTTCGTGCCAAAGCACAGTTTCTTCACCTGTGAAATGTACCTCAAAAGAAGTTGAAACTGTTAAAGAGTTCACTTTTTTACTGGATTTATATGACTGGAAGAAAGTGGAACCCGTCTCCGTTAATTACGCCAGGCGTGATCCTAATACTACCTCAACACATAAAAAGTACAATACACTGCCAAAGTACAAATGGGCCTGCTTACTACGAGAGAAACTGTGGGAATCTACAAGACTTCCATGCACATGGGTTTTTAAAACTAAGCGGGTCGACAAAGACAACAATGTTCTGATTAAAGGAGTGTGCTCACAATGTAGTTGCGTCTCAGAAATAACGAGCAAGGCAGCAACAGATAAAATAGTGGCAGTGACCTGCACTCTATTTAATACTAATAATAGTAGAATGCCACACAATCCAAACAAGAAGACGAAGCTCACTCCATACAAAAGACGAAAACTAGCGAAAAAATTGCAATATAAACCCGCAACAGTTGTTCACAAAGAAATTGCTTCCGTAGTCATTAAAGATGATGATA
Organism: Amphipoea lucens; assembly: GCA_947508005.1. Taxonomy (NCBI): domain Eukaryota; kingdom Metazoa; phylum Arthropoda; class Insecta; order Lepidoptera; family Noctuidae; genus Amphipoea; species Amphipoea lucens. Next base: position 12,890,402 of record OX382375.1, read on the forward strand.
CTGTAAACTGTCCAGTGCTACCAACGATGGAAGCTTTGAGGAAAGTGAAACACGAGAAAAGGCAAAGTGATCGGTTGCACTCTGATCCAATCATGAGCATTCTCATGATGTCGATAATGGCAACATACCAAAATTTCGTTCGCGAGTTCACCTTGTTACCGAGCTTCCATCTGTGCTATTGGTGTGAGCAACAAATTCAATACTACAAGGCGTATATGGAGAAAATTCCTTATGTCACAATGACTATAGATGCAACTGGATCATTCTTCCGAACGATCAAACTCCCAGATGGATCATTGCTAACAAAACGGATGTTCCTCTATGTTGCTATGTTAACGTCTTCAACTATTAAGTCTACAGCAATTTTCCAATTGATTACGGATAACCACACAACGGATTCTATATTGTCATGGTTGAAAAGATGGCACAACGAAGTACGTACTGCTCCTCACGAGATTGTAACTGACGACTCTTCAGCGTTAATAGCAGCAAACGTTCAGACTTTTACTAATTTTCAAACAGTCCGAGACTATCTACGACAATCTTTTCTAGTTTTAATGAGTAAAAGTAACAATTTGCCTCAAGTATTCCTAAGATTAGACACAAGTCATTTTGTTAAAAACGTATACAACTTGCGATGCTTTGATAACGTTGATATAAATATTAAAATGTTTTACATTCGCAGTATTTTATTTATAAAAGAGTGCGAAAACTTTGAAATAATAAAAAATGTGCTTTGTAATATTATAAAAATTTGTACTTTCAAATATGAATTCACAAACAATGAGACTTGTAAAATTTCTATGAAATACCTCAAATCTTTGTTGGTCAAGATAGAAGACCCAGTTGAAGAAAACGACAAAAAAGATTTCTCTGATGATTATGTTATAATAACTGACGATGACAAAATTTTAGATTGGTTTGATGACTGGGTTCGCGTTCAATGGCAATTCGTGTGCGTGCAATTCGCGTTCAATGGCATGTCGGGTCATCCTCCAGTTTCCAAGGATTTGTTTTGTCCGTTTATTGGGTCCATCTCATCTTGCACATTCACTCACAAACGCATAAAACATTCACAACAGTGACACATAACTATTGCATAATACTAATACATCACATTACATCATTTTGGCCATTTTGTAATTTCTTACATCATACATAATTACTTTGGTGCACGTTGGGTACACATTTTACGTCAAATTCATAAGGACGCTTCGAAATGTTGCCACTTCATAATGTGTAAAACGTTTATTGAGGATGACATTCTCATAGCGTGTACTGTACCTATGTCTATTTCCTGTTTAGTATAATATTCTATCACTTTTAAGTTTTAACCGATTATTTTTCTTTAAGTACACTGTATTTTAATAATTGTTTGCTGCACCGGACGACGTCATTACGTCAGCGCCGGCTGTCGCTGAAAACCAGCGCTGGGGCTCTGTCCTGCATAGGGTCGCAGCATAATGCTGAGCGATAGCCGTTTTGCGTGGATGTGACGCATGTTTACCTACCTTTTTATTTTATTTTTTGTGTTTTTGTTCTTTTTGCGTCATTTTCACCGCAAATAAACGTATTTTCTTTCTTTTCTTTTCTTTCTATGAACTTGTAAATAAAGAAAAAATGTTGGATCAAACAAAGAACAAAACAGAAAAACCAAATGACTATTACTTACCCAATCTAGTATCAACTCTTAAAAGGTTAATGATCAAACTGCCTCTATGGAGCAATGTCATGTGTCCTTTTTACAAATCAGAAAATAAGTCACCAACATCTTCAGCTGTTGAAAGTTATTTCAAAACCTTAAAACACTTATTATTTGAAACACGCCTACATAAATACAACGTGGATGAATTTATAAAATTTCACTACAATTTTATATTAGGAGAGACAAAAATAGCTTCGACAAATCTTAACATAACTCTAGCAAATACAAAAAAGCAAACAAACAAGGGCCGAAAAAGGAAGTTAATAAAAAAAAAATAAGCAGTGTAAGAAAATGAAAATGAACAAAAAACAATCATTTTCTTCTGATTCCATATTTACAGAAAAGCCTTCGTATACTGAAAACTGGGGGGGAGAGGGATATTCTGCGAAGAATATCTCAGTATTGTTTTTGCGAAATGGGAATTTAGTAAATTCTATCAATAAAAGTATGAACTTTACTAACACGTGTGCGTTTGATTCAGTTTTCTTTTTGTTAGCATTCGCATATCAACAAAACGTTCACATTAAACAAATATTTAATACATGCACAAACAAATTAATCCGCGGATTTATAAAAATATTAGCAGAATCGTTAAATTTAAATAATGCTTATAAACTACGAGAGGAAATCATTACTCAATATTACAAAAGCGAAAACAATACATATGGATGCGATAGTAATATGGCTTTTATATTTGAACACATACTTTTAGAGTATTTGTACAGTGCCAATGTAACTAAAGAATGTTTAATCGAAACATGCGCCAACCACTCAAAAAGAACCATAGTGTTTTTATCAATCAATATGGAAATCATAAATTTATTCGGAATCGGAGGACTAGAAGATGCCATCATTATTGATGACTTCAATTTAAAAATCTGTTTAAAATGCAATAACGAAACCCAGAGATTTACGTACGAATTTAGTAATATTATTTTATTTGATCTCAATGGCACAGACAAAATTAAGCTCGAAGAAATACCTCATTACATCGAAATAAGGCAAAAAAAATATGGACTGATAGGTGCTGTGGAATATGTCCCCCCGGTTGTAGGTCTAATTGGTCATTACAAGTGTCATTGCTTAGTAAATAATTCCAGAATGATTTGTTACGACGATAATAAAACCGGAACGCACGCAAGTTCTGAACAACCTCTGACAATACATAATTTAACATATGGTCTAATAGATGATGAATAAGATAATAAAAAACAGGGTATTTTAAAACTATACAGCTTCTATAGGCAACCAGTTTTATTCATGACCCAAGGAACCGGTCGAAATCTCAAGAATATTGGCACCTCATAATATTGATACCTCATTTTATAGTTGTGGTTTGAAATGTCATTTTTTTTTGCAAGATTTCGACAAATGTTCCAGAAAGTCCTTGGCAGGTCGTATGAATAAAAAAATATATCTTAGTGTAAGTAACTAATCTGTGATTTGTGACTGAAAGAAATATATATCGTAGTGTAACTAAATAATCTCTGATTTGTGACTTTAAAACAAATATATATCTTAGTGTAAGTAAATAATCTCTGATTTGTGACTTTAAAACAAATATATATCTTAGTGTAAGTAAATAATCTCTGATTTGTGACTTTAAAACAAATATATATCTTAGTGTAAGTAAATAATCTCTGATTTGTGACTTTAAAACAAATATATATCTTAGTGTAAGTAAATAATCTCTGATTTGTGACTTTAAAACAAATATATATCTTAGTGTAAGTAAATAATCTGTGATTTGTGACTTTGAAAGAAATATATGTTTTAGTGTAAGTAAATAATCTGTGATTTGTGACTTTGAAAGAAATATAAATGTCTTAGTATAATTAAATAATCTGTGATTTATATGATTTAAAAGAAATAAACATATGTTTTTTATCTTATCCGTGTCATTTTAATTTAATTTAGAATCCTTGAGACATAATTTCTAAAACGATAGGTGGAAAGTTTTCTGTAAACAAAAAGTCATGGTCACCCTATCGAAATATTCAAGACGTATAGAAAGTTATAAAAACCGAAAAAAAAAATGTTTTTTGCCTAGTATCGGTAGTTCTACATATTAATAGGTGTTGTTTACAAAAAAAAACTCGCTTTACACTTACTTTCTTCGATAGATAATCACGACTTATTTCTATGCGATACCGTACTACAGTTCCTGAAATATTAACCTGTGATTTTTTTGTGGATTATTACAATATTTGACAAATTCAAATCTAGGTTTTACAAAAAACTTCAGACCTCTGCGATGCTTTTTCAGCGAGATATCGGCGATAACGTGTTTTTTCACCGTTTCAATGGCGCGGCCATGAGGTTTTAGTCTTACAGCTCCTGAAACATAAACCTAGGATTTTTTGTAGTATTTTTACATATTTCGACAAATTCAAATCTAGGTATTACAAAAGTTTTCATACCTCTGCGATGCTTTTTCAGCGGGATATCGGCGATAACGTGTTTTTCACCGTTTCAATGGCGCGGCCATGGAGTTTTAGTCTTATAGCTCCTAAAATATAAACCTAGGATTTTTTTCCATATTTTTACATTTTTTTTACAAATTGAATCTGTTATTGCCCTAAATTTCAGGTCTCTGCAACGCTTAGTTTTAAAGATCTCCGTGGCCGCGCGGTTCTCCGCGTTTCAATGGCGCGGCCACGTTGAAACCCTTGTAACTTTTTAACCATAACTTTGACAAATTTATGGTTTTGGGAATCAATTTCTACAAATTTTTACAAAACCTTGGAATGGTTTTTTTTTATAAATTTCGCCGTGGCCGCGCGGTCGAAACGGACATCACTCAAGCCTATTCCTTATTTCTAGACTTACAACTACTGCTCATAAATTAATAACGAAACCAACACATTGAAACATGCTTGTACCAATGTTTACGTAAGCATGGGGGGGAGGCGTGAGAACTTGCTTACTTTTGCTGACAAGGGGGAGGGGGGAGTTAATATTAGGTCCTTACATATGAAATTGGCGTTTTGTATGGAAGGAACAAAAAGTCGAATATTTTTTAATATAATATATTTAATTAATCAAAGTATGAACCATTGTTTTCAATGCACTTTTGCCATCTTATAGGTAGTTCATTGATCCCTTTACTAAAAAAACCAGTCGGACGGGAATCAATAAAATCTTTGAAGGCGATTTGGACTGCCCCATCGGAGTTGAATTTTTTCCCTTGCAAAAAGTTATCCAAATTGCGAAAAAAATGGTAATCTGTTGGAGCAAGGTCCGGGGAGTACGGAGGATGTCTAAGACATTCCAATTCAAGTAATGTAACGCAGCAGTCGACGCGCGTTTGCCGGTTTGCTTCAGTCAATTCGTGAGGTACCCACCTTTCAAGCTTTTTAATCTTCCCAATTTGCTTCAAGTGAATTAAAACAGTTTTATCACTAACATCGAAGCCTGCAGCTAACTCGGACGTGGTTTGCGATGGGTCCGCTTCCACAATAGCCTTCAATTCTCCATTATCAACTTGGGTCTCAGGCCGTCCACGGGGCTTGTTCTGCAGGTCGAAATTTCCAGAACGAAAACGTTGGAACCAAAAACGAACTGTGTTTTCTTTTGCAACATGACCGCCATACACATCATTCACCCTTCGAGTCGTTTCCGCAGCACTAGTGCCACGGCGGAACTCGTACTCGTAAATAATGCGATATTTTAAATTTTCCATTTTGTAAAATGAGTGACGCAAACAGAAAAAACAGAAGAAAAAAAACAAATGAATGACGGCCATCGAAGCACAAATACATGAGTAAATAGCTGTACAAATTTGAATTTGGAATTCCTTACCAAAGAGGAGAAATTCGTGATTAAAGTGGCCAGTACGAAAAACGCCAATTTCATATGTAAGGACCTAATATTTGCAAAAAATACTTGAACGGACCCATACTGCGTTAATTGTGTTGCCATTGAGGAAGTATAATTTTTTTAAATCTTTCCAATAGAAATTGCGTGATACTCGGACAAAGAAACGTTGTAATAAAACATATTTACGGCATCAGTATTGTTCTTAGAACACGTACCCAGTATTTTTATCTTTTTTAATTACTTCGCTGTTCGTACATCTCACGTTTTACCGCTAAATGAGGCTACTGGCTAGTCGCATGCCGATAGCATTTATTGCGTTAGACCCCTTAACATATAACAGAATGACTCATGACGTCGCATAAATTATCGATAGAGACCAACAAAGGAATAGACAAGTCACAACACTGTCTATGCACACACTTACATTTTACGCATACTTAGATCAATGGTTTTTGGTCTCGTTTGATTGTTGACATTACCAATCTACGGAATTCTATATCTATGGTTTCTATGCTTTAGTTATTATTCTGAGTCCAAAATAATCCAAATCTGACTGTCAAAAAAAAAAAAAAAAAACGTTTCGTTGTTGCTTTGAGTTACTTCAAAAGGTTTTAAAACTTAGCGTTTGACACATTTTTTTCGACAACGAAACGACGCATACATACCGGATAGTTGTTTTATTAGAGACTTCACTCCAGGCCCTTTCTGTAACATCCTTTCTGGAATACTCAGGTAATTTATAATTAAACAACACCGGATGCTTTTCAATTTCCAATACTAAAGTTAAATGTATGTCCGCCATTTTGACGTGCGCGGTTGTAAATCCCGAGCGGCGACTGGACGAGCGTGCCGAGACGCGGTAAACTGAACCAATCCGTCCCCGCTCCCGCACATACCGCGCCAATCAGGAAACGCTCATTGAAATATAGACGCTCGGTAAGTTTTCTGTACCTCGTATACAGAGCATACCGATGCCACGCCGCTACCGCTCCGACAAGTCAGGAAACGGCCTTAAGTCGGGTGACTGTGCAGGCCAACTGGCCAATCCAAAACTTGAATATCGTGGTCTCGGGAGAGCGGCCGACACCAGCCGCGCCGTTTGGGAAGGAGCATTATCGCGCATGAGTAGAAATTCCTGGCCCATTTGGATTCTGTGTGTAATTCCTGGCCCATTTAGATTCTGTGTATCTGTTACCGGCAATCTGTATAATCCGGTATTCTATACAATACCTAGGCAATGTATAGAATACCTAAAACGTGTAGGTAATGTATGAAATATTATTTATTTTATACTTTGCCTAGGCATTCTATACAGTACCGAATGCGCAGCCGGCAATGTGTGAAAAAGACGAAAACGGGGAAGGGGAAGACGTGCGAGCAGGCAGTAAACAAAAAAAGTATTATATTACCTACCTTGTTTCTAAAGATTATTTTAAGGCGCTGTACTTAGTCAAAATACAGGCTGAAATTGAAAACATGCGACAAATCGAAATGGGAGATTGTACTCATCATTATGAACAACTTTAACTATGGGACCAAACCTGAAATCGCGAAAAAAAAATCAGCTGTTCCCTACATTTATGTTCGCATAACTCGTCAAAATATAGGGAACAGCTGATTTTTTTTTCGCGATTTCAGGTTTGGTCCCATAGTAAAAGTTGTTCATAATGATGAGTACAATCTCCCATTTCGATTTGTCGCATGTTTTCAATTTCAACCTGTAGGCATCACAAAACAGTTTTTTAGCCAAATGGATACATTTTAGAGCAGCTAAAAAATATATGTTAATCTTGATCATATTTATGGGTGGACCATTGTGTTCAAAACACGTTTTCGGTAAATTTTCTCGACAAAAAAAAAATCATAAAATAACCATTTCAATTGAAATTGTAGCAATTGTACCTAACTGTATTATTTATAAACTAATCTTGATAAAATTAATAACAGTGATGTAATATATAATAATAAAGGGAACTGTTGTTTTTATTTATCGATTGGAATAAGATATTTGTAAGGATTGATGTATTTAATGATAAATAACTCGAACGAGTCGAACGAAACGTCGCGCCATCGCGGCGTCTTTTTGCTTGTCTTTCATTTCTACGCGGAGCGACAGTGACAAAATCTAAAAAGTACCGTGAAATCCTCCAACTTTGGACTCTAGGGGTAACATTGGACGGAACAAAAAAATTACTAAATTAGGTCGTACCACAGAAATTATGTAAGATAGGCACATTTTTAAAACAGTGGTAGAAAATAAATTATATTTCTGGCAACACTAACTGACAGTTTGTTTGCTTACGTCATTCAGTTGTCTGTCAGCCGTGGTCAAAGTGACACTATTGAAGTGTGGACCAATTTTCACTTTTGAATTTTTGATCGAGTGCCTGTTAGAATGAAGCCTGGGTAAGTAGTTTCTGAATATGTTATAGAATGATGTCAGGAGAACTTTTTGATATGCATTATAGCTTAAGATTAGTGTTTGTGTTTAAGAAATTTGAGCGACTAATGTTACAAACAAGGTCTCCGTACTTGGGGTGTAAACATTGGCCGCTGTCCATTATGCATTAGGGCTGCCACCTGCTAGTAAAATACTATTGAGATTTTTGCTCCTAAAAGTTTGCTTTAACTCTATATTACATAATAGTGAAGTAAAATATAGCTAAGTACCTACTTACATTATGTAAGTAAAATTAATTTAAATTGTAATTTAAAAGTACATTATGGTGGTTCGGTAGTATGACGGACTGCTTAGAAGTTTTTTTGTTGGTTTCACCTTTCCACTACATTTTGTCAACGTGAAACTTGTATTTGCGCAAATCATTTTCTAATATACTTCAATTCAAAATCATACACCTAGCTACATGTAGCAATGAGTTATTTTATTTATTTCAGGAGCAAAGTTAAAGCGAAATCAAGACAGAAAGAAAGAAAAAGTCGTCGGCGTCTTGGGGCTCGTGAGTATAAAAACTATAGCCAAGAAATGCTGGAACTAGCAGTCGAGTTAGTGCAAAATGATAAATTATCGGCACGAGCAGCTGCGCGACAGTTTTCCATACCTAAACAGACCATATTGAACAAAGTCCACAATAAACATAACAAGTCTGTTGGATGTCCACCGCGTCTAGCAGCGAAAGAAGAAGCCAAAATAGTGAAAGTCCTGATTGCCGCTGCTAATTTTGCTTGTCCGCTTACTAAATTAGACTACGTCTCGTGGTATTTGAATTCTTAAAAAAAAATGATCGGCAGGACTTGTTTGAAGGTCAACTTCCTGGAAAAGCTTGGGTGGACTATTTTCTGTTGCGAAATGCTTGTGATTTGACCGTACGCAATACACAAAATATCAAAACGGCCCGAGCTGAAAAGTGTCGATGACTTTATGACATATTTTCAAAATTTACAGGAGACTATCAAAGATGTTCCTGCATCGAACATAATGAATTTTGACGAAACCAACTTAAGTGACAACCCCGGAAATTCGAAATGCATTTTCAGGAGAGGGGTGAAATATCCCGAAAGAGTCCTTAATTCCACAAAGGGGGCCATTTCAATTATGTTCTCTGCTACAGCGGCTGGTGAAGTTTTACCGGTCTATGTTGTTTATAAAGCTGACAATGTATACTCGGAGTGGATTCAGGGCGGGCCTCGTGATGCTAGATATAATCACACCAAGTCAGGCTGGTTTGATTCTCAAACTTTTGAGGACTACTTCAGACGAATAGTCTTGGATTGGGCGAGTAGTTTACCTGGGAAAAAAGTCGTTATTTGCGACAATTTATCGAGCCATTTAAGTGTGGATGTTATTGAGCTCTGTGAAAGTCATGATATTCACTTTGTTTTCCTCCCCGCAAATTCAACACATTTGACGCAGCCGCTCGATGTGGCTTTTTTTGGACCACTTAAGAAACTGTGGCGAAAAATTTTACTGCAATATAAAATCGAGAATCCAAAACAAACGACACTAAATAAAAACCACTTTCCAAAATTATTAAAGTCTTTGACTGAACAGATCCAGTTAACAGGATCGAAGAATATTAAAAGCGGGTTTAAAGCTACCGGAATCAGCCCTCTCAACCCTCGCGAAGTGTTGAAACGGATACCTGAATATCACGAAGATTTGGGTTCGTATGAAATCGACGAGGCCTTACTCGATTATTTAAAACAAATTAGACAACCAAATCCCATCAATGTTAGACGAAATAAAAAAGTTGTAACAGAACCAGGAAAATCAGTGACAGTCAATGACTTTCTACGACAGGAAACAAATGCGCCAAAATCATCAGTACCTGGAGTACGAAAGACTTCCAAGAATAACCGAACCAATAAGAAAAATAATCGAAAATTTTGCAATAGTCACGAACTGGTCGACAATGGTGCAAATGACAGCTATGAGGTGGACATGATTTTAAATGAACGAATGGAGCTCATGGAAAGGACAGAAAATGGAGATCCTACAGATAACATTGCAATGGGTGTGACACAATTTCCCAAAGATATATTTGAAGATGACGTTAGTGAAATTAATACGTTTCTAGATGAAAAGACGGGACTCCTAGCAATGAAAGGAAAAACAAACCTTACAAATAAAACTGAAACGGACAACCAAATTAAGAAATTATCTGGAAATAAAAACAATGAAAACAAGATAAAAATTCTCTCAGATGTGATTTTAAAGCTACCATCAACCTCAACTGGAAGGATAAATCAATCGGAATCATTTTTTAGACCACAAGTCCTATACTCCGACAGTGACGAAGAACTGCAAAACATAGACAAAGAAAACATGCTGGCAGAAATTGAGGTCAACATAAATAATGAAAAGAAAAAAAGAAACCGTCCATTGCTGTCTAGAGAAAATTACAAGAATTGCGGAGAAACAGAGGAAATATTGACGAAAGAAGACAATATTTTAATACAGGAAATGGAGCCTATAAAAATTACTAATAATGAGAAAAAATATGGTGAAAATAGTAAAAGACAAAAAGAATGTAGACGACTAGCTCGAAACAGTAGTGGCAGTCAAACCGACGTGTCCGAGAATATTTCATACAGAGAATCATCTGACAGCGAAACATACGTTCTTGAAGACAGAGAATCATCTGACAACGAAACATACGTTCCTGAAGATGTTGAAGCTGACATCGAAATGAATACAACAGAATATAATGAATATAGTAAAACTATAACCGATGGAGTAGAAAATGAAGATCTATTCGAACATGTAGATATTCAAAATGATGTGTACGCTGGCACATACGTCTTGGTCAAATTTATGACTAAGAAAAGTGTTAAACATTACGTAGGAAAGGTTACAAAAGTCGATGAGATCTTTGTATCGATAAATTTTTTGAGAAAGAAGAAAAATAATAAAGGGGTTTGAAGGTTTTGGCCCTAAAATCAGCCGCCATTTTGATTTTTTTTCAGAATCGCGGTGCACAACAAAAGTTATATATTTAGATAGAGGACACTTATACAAACCAAAAATGTTATATAACATAATATCCTAAAGCGTCAGGTTTCGGAGTTATTCACCGAAATATAAGTCGAAACCAACAAGGATTTTTTTGTTTTTTTTCCCTCCAGGTAAGCATATTGAACTATTGAGGTAATAGAAACGTTATAAAACCTTTATGGAGAAGAAACAAATGAAGAATAGACATTTTTTAAATAAATAATTAAGCACGGCAATTTATAGTTCGTTTTTTAATCCCAGAGACTAATCTGACAAGTGTAATGTCAAACTTCTATACTAAAAAAAAACGAAAACACAGAAGACTTAAATGTCAGATTAGTCTCTGGGATAAAAAAACGAACTATAAATAGCCGTTTTTAATTATTTATTTACAAAATGTCTATTCTTCATTTGTTTGTTCTCCATAAAGGTTTCATAACGTTTCTATTACCTCAATAGTTCAATATGCTTACCTGGAGGAAAAAAAAACAAAAAAATCCTTGTTGTTTTCGAATTATATTTCGGTGAATAACTCCGAAACCTGACGCTTTAGGATATTATGTTATATTACATTTTTTGTTTGTATAAGCGTCCTCTATCTAAATATGTAACTTTTGTTGTGCACCGCGATTCTGAAAAAAAATCAAAATGGCGACCGACCTTTAGGGCCACCCTCCATACAAAAATCTTCTAACCCCTTTCATGGCCTCAAGTCAAAGATGAGTCTGAAATGTATTTATTTGATATTGTCAAAGTATTACCACAACCAACTGATGGCCGTCGGGGTTCATTAAAATTTGACGTAGATTTCAGTGGATTAAATGTGCTTTAACGTAGGTACTTATCTAGTCATAAACCTCTCCAAAAACATTTTTATGATCTCGTAGAATAAGTAAAGATTTTGATTAAAAATAGAGTATAAGTAGATATTTTAGAAAGCTTTTAAGTTTGTGAGTTTAATTTTTTTTTTCTCTATTATTTCAACAAATTTAATTCGTTATGCTGAAACGCTGAAGTGCCATTTAAATATAGGTTAAGTCGAAACAAAGACAGCCGACGTTCGCACGGGAGTAAAAATATCGCAGCGGGATTTTATCGCGCACTGGATTTTCAACTCCCGTTGTTGAGCCGAGCGTTGAGAATCCAACCTCCAACAAGAGAGTGCATTCTAGCGCATCGAAAAAACACACTGTTGGGTTTTCAACTCTCGGCGCTAAGCAGAGCGTTGAAAATCCAATGCACGAAAAAAAAATCGACGCGATATTTTTACGTCCGTGCGAACGTCGACTTAATTGTTTGATCTCGTTGTTTGCCATAAAAATACTGTGATCTTTGTAAACTCACATGACTGAGGCACAAGACTAAACTGAGGCCCAGCGTCAACCTGACGGCGCGCGACGAATATTCTAATACAACAAAGGCGGTTGAAAATGGCTTGCAGTAACGAACGCCACGAAAGCGGCTACGGGAGCCGACGCGTGAATATCTTGCAAGATGTTTTTAACCGTCTCACGTCTGTCGCGAAATTTAAGGTTACCTACTTAGTGTACGGTGTGTGCTTAGTGTGTGTAAGTACTTGTATAGAATTGTGGTTTTTTCAGTATTTTCGCTGCACCCATCAGGTCGGCGCTGACCCTGAGTCTTGATGCCAAAATGTAGAACTAGGTAGTTAAGACGGTAGGTATAAAGTTAAAAGTTAGTTTTTCCTAAACTCACTATAATTCTTATTTTTAAATTTATTTAAGTACTTACGTTTTCCCTAGTCGCTACAAGCGCGCATTTACTTGGTTCCTGATTTTTAAATAAAACAATTTTTTCATTTCTCTTTCTTTCTTTTTGTCAACCCTAGTACCTAAAATCAGTTGTATGGAAATTAGCAAAAAATACCCGGTAACATTGGCCACTGTGATAAACAGCGAAAGTGGCCACTTTTGATCGTTTACTTTATTTCATCGCCTTCTTTGGCCAGATTTTTACAGATTTTTACCATAGCTCTTAACAATATGGTCACTTAATAATAACTCATGTATTGGAGCGTTACATTTTATCGTAGCCAGATTTTAATTCAAATGGAATCTCTCTAAGGAGTTGGAATAGAAACATCGAATTTCACATGATGCTTTGAGTTCATGAAAGGTACAAACCACCATAATTGGTAAGTTTCTAGGGTTTCTCTTTGAAGCGCAAGGATCGATTTTAGGGTTTTGAAAAAAAAAATCTAATTTTCCAAAGGTGTCGATTATAGAAAAAATAAAATTGCACAAATTAAGCACAAATTACGACCCACCGTAGTAAAAAAAATCGTAGTTGTATGTCATGCCGTTTAAGAGATACAGCAATTTGCTTAACGTTACCCCAGCGGCATCTTGAATAACTCTGAAACCTCAAGACGCACAAATTATATTTTTTGAGCACAATTAGGCACAAATTATATCTATCTAAGTAGCTAGTTTGTATTCAGCTACGACCACTGGTAAAAAAAACATGCCGCTGCAGTAACGTTACTCCAGCGGAATCTGTTTTTCGTGAATATCTTTGGATCGGCTGGACGCACAAATTATTAATTTCGGGCACAATTACACGAGATGGGGTACTAATTTCTGTAAAGCCGAAATCCTGAAAAGCGACAACATTCCGCTGGAGTAACGCACACACCAGTACCCACCAGTTCATGATCGAAGAGTCGTTGATATTATGCATTTTATCCAGCAACTGCAAACTATATCGCCCATAGTTCTTTGTTCAATTGCAATTTCTCACAAATGTCACTCATAGGAGAAAAAAGGATCGGCTTGATCTCCAGATTCAAGTTTAGATGCAATATGTGTAAAGATGACTTTATTGTCACGAGCGAAGATTTATTAAGTACACATAATGTCAACGCTAACGTGGGTGCCGTTAGGGCATAAACTGCGTTAAGCGTGCCTCTCGCGTGTCCATACAAAAACGACCCGCGCGTGCCCATGCGCGTGCACACGCTCGTGAGCCCGTCGCGTGATACTTCCGTGCAATGGGGCACGCATGCACGCGACGTGATCACGCATCACGTTGGACGGGTCCACGCGCGAAGCCCGCTAGCGGGTGCACGCGCGTGCTTGTTCAGTTGACAGCGCTATCTCGAACCGACCGCACGCGCGTGCCCGGCCCATAACAAAAAATGACAAATTTTGATACAGAAAGGGTAATTGTTGAAGTTCAGTGTCGTCCTGCCATATGGGACCAATCAAGCGAAATATTTAAAGACCGGGACGCTAAATCAAAAGCATGGCTAGACATTTGTAAAGTACTGTTTGAAAATTTTGATGACTGGAGTGAAGCAGAAAAAAACATACAAGGTAAGTACCTACACTCTTTTTTTATTTTATAATAACGTAGGTTAGGTAAACTATTCTTTGCGCCTAATTTTTATTTTTAATAATCTATGCAATTAGTTATATATAATTAGTTATTTCAATTGTATTTGTGTCAATTAAATGTTTTCAACAATTAATCCAACTATAAAATTAAAACTCGGAATATTTACAATAATTTACCTATGTAAATATAAAATCATGCTTATATTCAAAACTAGTGCAGAGATACTGCGTATTTCTGAACATTGTGAAATTCGTGTGAACAATGTCCCATAATATTGGTATGGTTTTATATAATTATTGCTCGATAAATTCCAAGGTTCTTTCTTTCGGCCACGCGGTCGCCGCCATTTTGCGCGTCACGAGACAACCAGTATGTTCACGACTGCGAGCTTCACACTACTTCACACTATCGGTGTATTTAGGGTTCAAAATCATTTTAGGGCAGAAACAGTGGATCGGTAGGTAAATAAATAAAACAATTATCAACTAAAATATTTATTATATTGGTTTTAGAATTGGGCTAGTAACTTTGTAAAATAAGCGTGCGTTTTGTAGTTTTGTAGGTTTTTCTTTGACATCTCTCAACTTTAGTTTACAACAATCTAAGTTATTTGGTTACATCCTATGATTTTATATAACTAGATTAGTTATACGCCCGCTTTCAAAGGCAAGAGCAATGGAAGGTAATTGCCTACCATGCAGTTAGTCACGCTCCAATCGGTGTCGCGTCTACATGTGTTTGAGTACCAATAATATTTTAGTAAAAAAGATGCCTACTTGTGTTTTTAGACACTGTACAAACTACACATCACTGGATGTGTAATGAAAGAAAAAAAGTTTCATTTTATGCGTAATTACATAACATTTTACCTATTTAATGTAAGAATACTGAATTTCTTATAATTTTCGACTGTCATGGCGGCGCAACTGGTTACATCCGATGAATTTAACAAATAAAATCATTAGGTATATTATTAAAATATGCCTGCTATGTTAATAAAAAATGTGTGGTAAAAAACCGTGAAAATTCAATTATTGAATGTACATAAATTATAAAAAAGCCTTCAATAAATACTGCGATCTTGCCATGACAGCTGTCCGTCTGCAACGAAATAATCTGCGAAGTTATCGCGTAATGTATACGAATCTCTGTGGGTATTTCCAATTAACCCCCGAACTGAACGTATATGGTCTGGTATAATGACAATATCATGAAAGTCATTAATTTGACTTCTTGATCTTATAAAATTATGCAAAATACAAATTGTTTTAAGAAAACAAATTGCTTTGTCTTTTCCAACGTTCAATGGACGATGGAGTATGCGAAATTTATTAGCCATGATACCAAATGTACACTCAATATAACGTCGCGCTCTCGTTAACCTATAATTGAATATTTTTTTTTTGTAGTTTAAATCGAGAGCTCGAGCATATGGCCGCATGACATGGCTAGATAACCCAAATGCTTCATCTCCTACAATAATATAGGGCAAAGCTGCGGTTGCAGCAATGTTGGTTGGTTTATCATTGTGTATTACGGGCAATGCTTTGGCAGGAGGAATATCTATTAAGTCATTGTTGATTTGTTCGTACAATCGGCTTTGTGTGAAAATTGCGGAGTCAGATTCTTTACCCTGCACTCCCACGTTTATATAGGTAAACTCATAGTTGGCGTTACACATTGCAAGCAGTACAATAGAATAGTAATGCTTATAGTTGTAATAGAGGGAACCACTATGTGGAGGTCTTATAATGCGTATATGTTTTCCGTCTATTGCACCTATGCAGTTAGGAAACTGGGCTTGCGTTAAAAAACCTTTTTCAGTCTCTACCCATAGCGCACGGGAAAATTTTGGTATACATTCTTCCTTTAACCTTTCAATTATAATTTGACAAACTTCTGTTACTATTTTTCTGACCGTGGTTAGTCCTGTCTGATACGCCAGATGAATATCGACGAAGGTATGTCCACTAACTAAATATCTGTAATAAAATAAAATACCTGTGTTATTGTTTCAGTGAAAAAGCTGCAGCAAAGATGGAAAACTGCAAGAGACACTTATATAAGAGTGAGGTCTACTAAAAAAAAACTTAAATCAGGCTCCGGTTCCAGGGCAAATAAAACATACATTTACTATAACATGCTGTCATTTTTAGATTCAAACTCGAATACTCAAGGAGAAGAATCGGCAGACAATTTTAATCAGTCAGTAGAGCAAAACGCGTCACCGAGAACTTCACAAAATAATACGATTATTGAAGAAGATTTGATTAATGTACCTAGCACCAGCTCCAGCGTTACCAAAGAAACACGATCTTCCAAGAAACGTAAGTGCGAATCGCCAACTGATTTCGAATTAGAGTTGTTAAATTGCGTGAAGAATAACACTGCAGATAATATGGACGAAGACTTGAATTTTTTTAAGTCATTATTACCAACTGTAAAAAAATTGAGTTGCTTTAAAAAATTATTATTTCGTACGAAAGTATTAGAAGCTTTAATTGATATTGAAAAAGAAATGATTATTACCATTGATGACCTTTCATTAACGCAAAATACGGTAACGAATGATTTAGAATCCTTAAATGTAAGATCAGATACGAACAATGAATAAATAGGTAACAAGAAAGACTTTGAAGATTTGATTAAGACTGTTTAATTATTAAGAACAAAAGAAAGAGAAGAACATGAAGAACTATTTAAGTTAGTAAAAAGCGCAATTTTATATTTTTCTGGTCTCATGTGCAATTATTATGATATACAAGGGCATTCGCCAAAAGTTTACAAGCCTTGAGGTGTCATGTTCATAAGGAAAGAAACGGGGTCGATTCGGACACTTTTATCTTAAACCCTATTTTGGGGTCAAATAAAAAAGTGTATCAATAGACCCCTTTTTTACTTAATGGACCTTTTTTTTGAACCTACTCATAACATTGCTCCTTCATATGTCCTCTTCTTAAATTTAATCTTTTATGTAGTAAACTGTGATTATGATTGTGATGATAAATAAGAATTTAAAATAATATTAGTACCCGATCTAGTAATAGAAGGGAATAATTAATAAGGGAAATATTCATATGTAAAAACTTGCAATCAATATGCGTCATTATAATTAATACTTTGTAAGGTAGGTATATTATTATAATTAAGACATTTAGACTTATTGTACTGTTTTAACTGTTATTGTGTTTTTTTATTTTAAACTTGAACCTGTGATTTTATTAGTGTATTTCAAATGAATAATCAATGACTAATTGTAACGTAGCGTTTATGCAAGACACTGTGATGACTGTTGTGATTAAGTATATAAAAAAATAAGTGAATAAGTAGGTATAGATAAAAAAAAACGAAAAAGATAAAACTGTGTAATTTAGAAATAACAAAATATAATTAATAAATATAAGAAACTGTGATTAATATGATGATTAATAAGTGTGCGGTTATGTGTTTCGGTCCTAAGAACAGAGTGAACCACATCAAGAAAAACATTTTAAGCCATATTCAGGTGTCACTGCCGAAACAATAAGAACTTCTTCTTCTTTCTTGCTTGATGTGGCTAAACAGTAATGTGACTTACATAAATTGGCAAAAAATATGAGTGTTCTAAACTTTTGTTAAATAATGACTGTTTTTTTACATGAATAAAGATGATTATTAATATCGAAATGTCTTTACTTACCGCAATGTCATTGCAAATCGTTCCATTGGTGATACGATTGACGTAGATTTCAATCGTAGATTGTTAGTCTTCAAATAGGGCTCCAGTTTTGAATATAATTCATCATAGACTTGTAATGAAACTTTAAAATATTTGAAAAAAAAACCTTTCATTTTTTCTTAATATACCAAACTTCACCACGAATTCCCCGCACAGTAACCTAGATTCAACGAACGGGCTTACTGGCTGGCGTCTTTTTTTGGCAATTCGTCGTCGCCGTCGTCTTGATAAATAATACAACATTAATTTATCCATTATTACTTATTCGACTGTACACCTCCAACGTCAAAATTGTACTGAGAAAACTGCGTACGCGGATGCACGCGCCGATGCCCGCGCATAAGCACGCGAACGTGCTCACGTGCGTGCACCAGAAGCGTGGCCCGCGACGTGCTCACGTGCGTGCACACGCTTAACGCAGTTTATGCCCTTACAGGAATTACTTCTGCTGGCATCGGTTTTTCACAATTTGAAGAAATAACAGCATGTATGGACGTACCCATATTTACGAAAAGCACTTATGCTCAAGTTCAAAACCTAGTTTATGAAAAATGGGAGTCAACATCTGTCGAATCCATGGCAGCAGCAGCTATGCGTGAGCGTGATGCAGCGGTAGCTGAAGGAACATTGAGCAAAGATGGCATACCTCTAATAGACGTATATGCCGACACCTGTTGGTCATCGCGATCCTACGGCAATAATTATAAGGCATTGTCCGGCGCTGCAGCAATTGTAGATCGCAGATATGGTGAAGTATTGTTTTTAGGCATTAAAAACAAGTACTGCCTTGTATGTGCTCGTGCAGAGAAAAAACAAACTGCTGCACCAGATCAAGTTTGCTTCAAAAACTACACTGGGTCATCTAGCGGAATGGAGTCAGAAATAATTTGCCAAGGATTCGAAACATCTGTATTGATGTACAATATTATTTATGGCAGGTTAATTGCTGACGGCGACTCGGCTACCTATGCAAAAATCATGGCGCGTAATCCTTACCAGAATCATACCGTTCAAAAAGTTGAATGCCGAAACCATGTGCTGCGCAATATGTGCAATAAGTTGAGGGCTGTAGCCAAACACACAAAATATGCCTTGGTGCACAGAAAAATGCTGACTGAACCAAAAATTCTGAGTATTCGAAAGGTTGTTATTGCATCAATAAAAGAGTATAAGCTAGAAAAAGACAAAACGGAAGCAGTAGCAGGTTTTAGAAACGAAATACAAAATTCTATTCTACATGCTTTCGGTAACCATGAAAATTGTAAGAACTATTACTGTTCCAAAGAAAAAACACAACAGAGTAATATGGAAATAAAAAACACTACATTTTGGTTCAGAGTACAGACAATACTCCAGTCATTACTTTCAAAATCAAGAAGCATGCTTGAAGACGTAGATACCAATACAGTAGAGCGCTTCAACAGTGTGATTGCAAAGGTTGTGGGGGGAAAGAGAATTAATTTCTCTCTTCGTAGGGGTTACCGCGCGCGTTGCAATGCTGCAGTTGTTTCTTTTAATAACCCCCACCCAAGGCATCTACTTCATAAACAATTTTTAGGGAAAAGTCCCAAAAGTATCCTGAAAAAGTTTGAAGAACGAAGACTGATGAAAAGAAAATTAAACAAAGCAAAACCTCTTAAAAAAAATCGGATACTAAAGAAAGACAATGCTGTTCAACATGATTATGGGGCTTAAAGTTCTACTCCAGATTTGACACCGGATGAATTAAATGCAGCTAAAGACTCATTCCTTCAAAATTTAAAGCAACTAACTTCGGACAAAGAAAAAATATTAGTATCTACTATAAATCAGAGAGATAGCGATGACTGGGTAGAACTAAGAAAAAATATGCTAACAGCATCAAAAGAGAACGGGCATTCTAGCCTACGAACCAATAACAACATGCGATAT
This sequence comes from Amphipoea lucens, assembly GCA_947508005.1. Taxonomy (NCBI): domain Eukaryota; kingdom Metazoa; phylum Arthropoda; class Insecta; order Lepidoptera; family Noctuidae; genus Amphipoea; species Amphipoea lucens. The sequence continues at coordinate 12,910,364 of OX382375.1, forward strand.
ATCATTGGAAAGGTTTTTTCACGTACTTTAACTATTGTTCTGGTGGAAAGTCCCAAATCGCTGTGTGGAAAAAGTTATAGCACAATAAAGCCAGACTTGACCAAAAGTTTGTTTTTCAGCCTTTTATCATAAAAAGGTATAACAACAAGCAATACCTCATTTTATTTAGGTACAGGCAGGTAGCCAGTGCCGACAAAAATATCAAACAGTGTCATTAAATCAAAATGAGATAACAACAGCATATACATTGTAGATCTTTTACATTTGTTATGTGAATTACAGAATACCCAATAAAAATTATCCACTACTAACAATAATTATAAAAGAAAACAAAAACACTTAGTTACTCATGCGTCAGTGAAAATATTTATGTACGAGTATAAACTAAACTAGGTATATGCGTATTTTAATACTCATTGTACACAAACATATTGCAGTATTGTTACAGTGGAACATTAATATGTATTATTCTGACCAGTGATAAGATGCCATAGCGTGTACTCATGGGTCATTATCGATAATAAGGTTTAATAAATGTTGAGCTGGAGCAATAAACGGCTCATACCTTCCTATGCTTAAATACCATAATACGGAAACGATATGGGCACAGCTCCCGACTGTCCTGCCAATCATACAAGTACAATAGTACTGAATTATTGCGTTTCTGCCGATTTGGTCCGTCAATTAAAATATAGGAATAATATGTGCGTGCCCTCACGTGTCGCGACTGTATCCGCACTCGGAGTAACCACACATTGTTTTGCAAAGTATCACATTTATTTAAATCATATAATGTATCATCCTTACACATTTCAATCAAATATATGCCATCTCGAAAATGTTCTGCTACATATGATTTTGCTAGCTTCATAAGGTATGTCCCTAAAGCATGCAATATTATACAGTCTTCAGTCAGACGAGGAAAATCACTCAAGAATGGGAGGTTTGCTTCCATTCTTGTAAAACTTCGACGTTGTCTGTTAAGGTTTTTCATTTCAACGTAGGTAATCATATAAACGATTGGGAGTATTCATATATTCATTAATGATACTTATGATATCTGGAGCTAGACTATGATCTTGAAAAAGGGGATGAAAAGCATTTAACAGGCTTGCACCAATTTTAAAATCGTGAAACATACGGGGAAGAGCTCTATTAAAATATGTTTGTCGAAGTAATCTATAGCATTGTTTTATTAATTGTATTTCGCTCCTATCTTTCGTAGAAGGTATATGTGCCTCATAGCCACATTCCTCGAGACTGTTTATGCTATCTCTAAAACCTCGATCTAGAATAAAAACATCACTGTCGAAAAAACCAATTCCAGGAGCTATCTTCATTACGAACAATCCCTTGCATGATTGGTGCATCAAATGTAGTTGCAGCAAAAGGGCCAATAACGTCTATTATATAACCGTCAGCACATACTATCATGAATGGTTTTAATAAATTCTTATATTTGTGCAACCTATAAGACAAACCTTGAAATAATAAAAACTTTGAACTTTTTTCAATGAAAATGTAGGCTCTCTATCGCAAATAGTGATTGTCTTACTATTTTCGTTGTTACCAAATATACCCTTAGGTATCAACGAATTCTTTTTAAAAATATCGTTACTTGAAATGTGGTTAAAATCTAAATGTAATGTGACAAAATCTCTGCCGATTTTTTGTGAAAGTATGTAGATTACATTAGTGAAGAATTATCAAAATTGGTTCATCAGTTTTTGAGAAAATCGCGAACATACAAACATACATACATACAGAACCTCCTTTTTTGAAGTCGGTTAAAAATAATATGCATTTGATTTATTATTGTATTTTTATAAGTGTGTGGGCGCGATGGAGTATTAATACTTTTGTTTTCGTTTTAAATCCTTTAACTTGTATCTATTGTCACTAATGACCGTCTCAAATGATTATTTAGCCAAGTATAATATTGTACATAAAACGTTTAAATTAATTGTTATTAATAATAAATCTCATAAATTATTTTTTCCACGTGTTTGTTTTATTTTGTAGAGCTTGAGAAAGATAAGTAAGGTTTGGGGGACCCAAACCTTACTTATCTTTTCAGAAATAAAATGTCTGGGATAAAGTAGTTTTAACATGTAGGTATTTCGAGCTTAAGCATACTAGCGCCTGATGTGAAGAGTGAGACCGAGATACAGCCTTGGCCAAAAGTATTAGGCATCCCTATAAAACACGTGCAACTAACAAAGTATAACTATAACAGAACTATCTGTTAAACAATACTCCACGCGGTGTATTCAAACATAGATATGGTATTTTGAGGTGCCATGGAACACCTGGTCCACAATTAGTGGGAAATGGCATTTTTGTGAATTAAGTCGAGCTTTGTTGTGCCATAACTTTTTCCACACAGCGATTTGGGACTTCCCGCCATAACATTAATTGAAGTACATAAAAAAACCTTTCCAATGATATATCGCATGTTGTTATTGGTTCCTAGGCTGGCTTCCATACATTCTTGCCCGTCCTCCTTTCGGATTAGTAGTGAAAAGAAGAGAGAATACCAGCAAAGCCAAGCTAGTGGAAAATATTTTATATAAATGTAATCTTAGTAATATAGCGGCAATCGCACATGGCGTCGAAAATGAACATCTCGCTTTACAGCAACTTGCCATCCAAGAAAAAGTCACCATTGAGCCTTGCGGGTTGTTTGTGGACTACGAATATCCCTTTATTGGAGCAACGCCCGATGGTTTGATAGGCCAAGACACAGTAGTGGAAGTGAAATGTCCTTTAGTGGCATTCAAAAAGGGGCTAGAAGAATGTATAATGGAAAACAAGATAGAGATATGGAAATACAATAAAAAAAGTGAACTGATTGAAGTGAACAAAAATAGTAATTGGTACCATCAGATTTAAGGGCAGCTCCATGTAACACGTAGAGAAAAGTGCTTGTTTGCTGTGTGGAGTGGTGAAAACAAGCCACTAAAAACAGAACTTATAAAAAAGATGACGATTTTTGGGAAAAAAAGATGAAGGAAAAGCTAGTGTCGTTTTTCATGGACTGGCTTTTGCCTGAAATTGTCGATTCTCGGCGAGCTCGGGGGATGCCACTGCGAGAAAAAAAATCGTCGTTAGTAGTCCCATCAAGTGACGTCAACAAAGAAACCGTCCCTTGTTGTAGTAGAAGACTAAATTTTGAAAATTTGTGACTTGAAAAGTTTTTCTTTCTACAATTTATATCTTTATATTTCGCTCTGTATGCGTAAATAAGTCTAAAATTATAAAATTAAATTAAAATAATTAGCTTGTTTAAATTTGATGTATCCTTCCTGTTCGTTCACTTGTCCATCCATCCACCCCGTCCGTATGTCCACCCTTTCATACATCTCTCCACGCATCCGTCTATCCACACGTTGTATTCCTATACACCGTAATTAGTGAAAATAAAATCGTGAAAAAAATGCTGTGAAACAGCTGTTTTTTTCCTAAAATCACAAAAAAAAAACATTTGTTTTATAAATTTTTTCCCGAGTAAATGACCTTTTTGTGTAAAACAGCATTTTTTTGGGATTTTATTTTCACTAATTACGGTGTAAGAGAAAAAGACGAGGGATATTTGTCAGATAAAGTGTATAAAGGATGAAAATGGAATAGTTCTTTCGGATGATAAGAAAATTAAGGATAGGTGGAAGAGCTATTTCGAAAGACTGATGAATGAGGAGAATAACTGGAGTGGTGTGCTTGGGAATAAACCAGTAAATGAGGGGTTAGTGAGAATGATTAGTATGGATGAAGTGAGAATAGCAGTAACTGGGATGAAGAATGGTAAAGCAATAGGTCCAGATGGAATACCAGTTGAAGTATGGAAGTTATTACGGGTAGATGGATGGACGTGGTTAGCTTTATTCTTCAATAAGTTGTTGCTGGAAGAAGCCATACCTGACGAATGGTGTAACAGTTCGCTGGTGCCCATCTTTAAAAACAAAGGTGATGTGCTGGAGTGCAACAACTATAGAGGAATAAAGCTAATGTCACATAGCATGAAGGCTTGGGAGAAAGTTATTGAAAGGCGACTGAGAGAAGAGAGTGAAATTTCGCAAAACCAATTCGGTTTTATGCCTGGTCGAGGAACAACAGATGCCATCTTTGCCATCCGCCAGCTGTGCGAGAAATACAGAGGTGCGCATAAAAACTTGCACATGGTATTTGTTGACCTCGAAAAGGCATACGACAGAGTGCCTCGTGAAGTTTTGTGGTGGGCGCTGAAAGAGAAAGGTGTGCCAGGGAAGTATGTGCAGTTGATTAGAGCGATGTACAGTCGATGCAGTATCCAAGTCCGGTCTACAGTGGGCACTACTGGCAGCTTTGATGTGGCTGTCGGCTTGCACCAGGGTTCAGCACTCAGCCCGTACCTCTTCGTGCTAATAATGGATGCCCTTACATCAGATATCCAAGAAGAGGCTCCCTGGTGTATGCTGTTCGCCGATGACATTGTGCTGGTTGCCGACAACGGCTTAGAGGTCCAGAGCAGATTAGAGGTGTGGTGGGAAAGACTCGAGACCGTTGGCCTGAGAGTAAGTCGGACCAAAACAGAGTATCTGTTTTGCGATTTTGGCGGTCTCTCCAGTCCTGTGCCCATATCTCTCGCCGGAACGCCTATATCGATCTGCTCCGACTTTCGGTACCTCGGGTCGCTTGTCCAAGGAGATGGCGAAGTAAACCGAGACGTAACGCATCGGATCAACTCAGGATGGATGAAATGGCGACAGGTCACAGGAACAACTTGCGACCCACGGATGCCCCTTAAGTTGAAGGGGAAAATTTATAAGTCTGTGATACGGCCTGTCGTACTGTATGGGTCTGAATGCTGGGCTGTGAAGAAGACGGATGAAAAAAGATTGCATGCAGCGGAGATGAGAATGTTGAGATGGATGTGTGGAGTGACGAGAATGGATAAAGTAAGAAATGAGTATATAAGAGGAAGTTTGAAAGTGGCGCCAGTGACAGAAAAGTTGAAAGGAAATCGTTTGGCTTGGTATGGGCATGTGATGAGAAGGGACGAAACGCATGTGACTAAAAGGGTGATGAATATACATGTTGATGGATGGAGAGGGAGAGGAAGGCCGAAGAAAAGATGGATGGATTGTGTGAGGAATGATATGAAAGAGAAGGGAGTGAATGATAGCGTGACGGTTGACAGGGGAGAATGGAAGAAGAAAACGTGTTGCGCCGACCCCAAGTAACATGGGATAAGGGCAGGAAGATGATGATGATGACGGTGTATAGGAACAAAATAGGCTGGCGCCATAGTAAAAGTTGTTCATTATGAACAATTTTTACTATGGCGCCAGCGAGTACAATGACCTCCTTTGGTATTATACTCTTTTGCAACACACTGCATATTATTTTTCTTCAGATTCAACCATCAAGCTTCGTGGACGTTTTTACTTCATTTTTATTATATTATTACTCTTGATTCTGAAGAAAAATATATCTGTAGGAATAAAAATTATTGTTTTTATAAAAATAACAATAATCCAATAGGCGTTCCTATTAAATTACCTATTGTTATTTTAATTAAAACGAATGAATTATTAAAAAAAAGAAAACAAAAATATGCATATATTTTAAAAATAACAACACGAAAATATGTAGGTAAATATATAATATTTAAAAAAATATGAAAAAAGAAATGCGTCTAATGAGATTCGATCTCGGTTATCACCGCGGAAGCGCGGCGCGGATCCGGACAGTGACGCGCTGGGCTAATCGTACACTTTAGTTGAGTTGTGAAATTACGCTCCTTACGCGACGTCCTGCGTGAGCGATCTAGACGCGAACGCGAAGCGGCGCGGCGCGGCGCGAAAACAACAAACATTCGAAACCTATTGAAGTGGCCTACGTGACCAAACGCACGTGGGGTGCGGTGCGAAATGAAGCGAACGCGATCAGTTGGCTTGATATTTTCGCGCGAAGTGGACGCGTCGGCCATATTTTTTTTCAAGCAAAAATTGTAATGTCGGAGGTAGAACTTCTTATTAATGCTATCCAAGAACGTCCTACATTATGGGACAAAAGGACTAAAAGTTATCACAACCGATTATTATCGCACCGCGAATGGGAGGCTGTGGCTAAAATAATTGGGACTACTAGTAAGTACAACATATTTGTTTATTATTATTACATTCTTGGCAAAGGATGTTGCTCAAAATACAGTTTAAAGTTTTCTCTTGCCTGTGCGGCTGCTCGTGATGTAGCATTGTATCTTCTTTGAGAATTATGTCTTTGTGTTTGTGTCATATTTTGATATGTTTTTCGGAAAGACATTAACTCATTCTCATTTATTGATTCAAGATCCCTTATAATATTGTGTAGTAAACATATGGCTTTGACGATATGAACTGCATTTGTAACATTAGTTTCGATAGATTTATGTAGAATTCTGAATTTAGAAGTTATTGAACCAAAAGAACATTCCACCACCATTCTGGCTCGAGATAAGCGATAATTATAATTATCTTTGGCGTCCCCTTTAACCGTTGACTTTTCTGGAAAAGGTCGCAACAGGTATTTCTTTAAAGGAAACGCCGCATCTCCAAGGAGCACATACGGAGCTATGATATTAGAGCCCGGTAATACTTGTTCTTTAGGTATTTTTAATCTTCCTTGTTCTATTGCTCTTCGAAAGGGGCATTCCTCAAAAACACCGGCATCGTTGTCTTTTCCATAGGAACCCACATTTATCATTACAAACTTATAATTTGCGTCAGTGACTGCTAACAACCCAATCGAAAAAAAGGATTTGTAATTATAATACATGGAACCACTCTTTTTTGGTTTTATTATGCGAATGTGCTTTCCGTCAATACATCCAATGCAATTAGGAAACTGCCATCTGTCCCAAAAACATTGCGCTATGTTTTTAAAGCTATCTTCTGAAGGTTCGGGCATGTGTTTCCTAACTAATTGAGTCCATATAGCTTTGCAAACTTGTGGTACGATTGTAGAAATAGCAGATTTTGAAATTCTGAACGAGAAAGCGAGTTGCCGAAATTGTATACCTGTGGCCAAATACCTGAAATAATGCAAAATATTAAGTTTTTAATTCCTTTTCTTTTTTCAGGTGAAATGACTAAGAAAAAATGGAAAAATTTGAGAGACACGTTTAGTAAAGAATTAAAAAAAATTCCTAAGCCACGTTCTGGGACTGACACCGATAATCACTGGTTAACAAAATTTTAACTTTTTTTTGTCACATGAAAACTTACATCAAATTTTGAATGTACTAGGGCCAGCAAACAAAAATATGTGAATGAAAAAAAATTGACACGTCAGGTTAAAATAACCATGATCCTTTGGTTCGGTCCAAATCATTGGTTTAGCAAATGGCATATGTCTGGGTTCCAGTTTATCCCAACCTTATAGCAGTCTCACACACGTTACACAACATTTTTGTGGAACCCAGGATTTATCTTGATTTCTGACAGGAAATCCAAAATAGTTTAAATAGCACTGTTTCAATTAGTGATGTGAAATTTCGACGCTGAGATGTAAAAGTTAATTCTCCACACACATAACAAAAACTGTCGGGGTTGTTACAACACTTTCGTGGCATGTTTACGATGTAACAAACGTATATAAGATGTAAGTTGAATGCAATAGTTATACAGTCGTCTAAATTAAGTTATTCAAAAAAAGACACTTATATGAGGTCAGAAATGAATATGTAGCTGTCACAAAAAAACTGGACGTAATTGAAACTAAATTATTATATATTGTTAATGAGGACACACTAACATTAACAAAAATCATCACAAAGTTCGTGTGACAAAAACAGTGTTTACCAGTGTAATGAGCCGAAGTACACAGGCACATGGCCACATTTACACATTTTGAGGCCATGTCTTTTTTAAAAGTAGTTCTGAAACCCCGACAAACAGAAGGGAATATTATATCACAAGACTCCGAAAGCAATTCTGTAGATCTGTCAGTGTATTCAGACACGGCTAGTCCGGAAGAGATATTCAACATGAACGCATCTGACAATGACAACACCCAGCTCCCTGAATCTTCATCTATTTTAGAAGAAATACCACAGAACATGTCCATAGATAACAGCCTTCGACAAGATCGTCCACCATCGCCCTCGTTGCCAGGTCCTTCGCCTTCATCCTCGTTACCGGTGCCTTCTTCTTCGTCCTCGTTGCCAGCTATCACAAGACAAACACGCAAAAGAAAAGATATAAGTCTCGAAGCATTTCTCGATATTGAGAGAGAAAAAATGAAAATTCTTCGCGAAGATCAACCAGATAATACTGACGACGGCCTTCTTTGGTTCAAATCAATATTACCTTACATGAAACAGTTGCCATCACTCAACATGCAGGAGCTTCTTCTAACGGAGCTGTCAAAGTTAAACCCACCACAATCCAGTGCTCAACAACATGGCTATTACACATCTTTGTGAAAGTATTGCAATTTTGTACATACTTACTAATTAAACTTAATTAATATTATATGTAATTTCTAACATTTATTTCATAGTTTATTATTTCATAGTTTTCTTACCTCAAAGTAAGTCGTTCTTCTACAGAAATAGGTTCCTGAAAATTTGTTGTAGTAAATTGCAGAACAGGTTTAATGGCTTGTACAATATAGTCAAACGTTGTAGGTAACATTCGACAGTATTCCTTGAACAACAGGGGTTGAGTACGTAAATCCTGGTACAAATTATGAAATTACCCATGAGTATGCCTTTCTAAGTACACAGTATTAGTTCCACTTCTCTGCTTTATACACTTCTTCAATATTTCATATTTAAGATATGAATTTTCCAACAACATTAGCTTCCGTCCGTCCATGACAAATGTTTAATGATGACTGAACTGAACGGCGGCGGAGGGCGCGGAGGGGACGGTTCGCGCGCACGTAGGACAGAGTAGCCGCATCGCTCCGCATCGTATTAAATTCGCATCGGATCGTTTCGCAATCGCGTTCGCGTTGAGTCGTCCACGTAGGACATGGCGTAAATGTAATGGAAGTCGCGCATCGATGAAATTCGCGCGGTGCACCCCGCAGTAGGCGGGACTACTCGTGTCCCACTTCATCTGCTTCACCCCCTCAAATACATAAAAGTCGTCTATTCACCGCGCCTTACTGAGTAATTGTTAATTTTAATAAAGTTGATTATGAGCAAACATGAGCTGTTTTATTTATCTGTCATTTTATAGGTAAGTACTATAGAAGAAACTTACATCTGACCAATTTGAAAACAAAATATACGTGTCGAATTGAGAACCTCCCCTTTATTTTTGTCGGTTAAAAATCACTTGCACACGATGAACACATCTGTTAGTAAGTATTACTTTAGCGGCCGTGTGTTGCAAGCAAGATAGCCCTTACGGTGTAGGTATAGATTTTCGTTTCTCCCATGGTACTTACATAACATTGATAAAGATAGACCATATCTATTTACTTTACACATTACCGGTGAACCAGCAGGTATTCTATAAAATCCCTAGGAAATGTATACATTACCTAGGCAAAGTGTGTAATGGACAATAATATTCATACTATTTCATATATTGCCTGGACGCCTCAGGTATTCTATACATTGCCTAGGTATTGTATAGAATACCTGAATTATACAGATTGCCGGTAACATATCCATATCTAAAAATGTCAAAACAACAAAACAAATTGATGATGTTTTTTTTCTCGGGTCATCATCAGCCGGTAGTGCAGTCACTAAAACAATCAGTTTAAAAATCAGTTTTATTTTTGTGTAAACTTTACAGATGTGATAGGTAGATATCACGATAAAAAACAGATTTTATCTACTCAACACTATCAGCGATCACGACCGATGCGACGCGTGGTGTTTCCTGTTGGCAAAAAAAAAATTACTTATTTTTAATATTCAAATATTTTTTTATAAAACTACAAGAAGATCTTTGTTCAAAAAACAACCGACTTCAAAAAAAACACTACAAGGTGATAAATAACTTTAATAATTTCGGAAGTCGGTGTCGTTTTCGTTTTTTGACACCGACTTCCGAAATTAAAGCTATTTATCACTTTGTAGTGTTTTTTTTTTTGAAGTCGGTTGTTTTTTTTTGTAAAAAAGTTTTTATTTTTCATTTTTTAGTTTTCTACCCTACATAAATTCAATTAACATTAGTGCACTGAAGAATTGTAGGTAGACACCGACTAGAAGAATCATCAAAATTCGCATAGAAATGCAGGAGATGCAATACATTAATGCATATAACTTCGTACATAAGAATAATTACCTAATGTATTATATACTAAACTTCCTGAAAGTATGTAGATCACTTTAGTGAAAGAATTATCAAAATCGGATCATTAGTTTTTGAGAAAATTGCGGACATACAAACATTCATTCAGACATACATACGGGTCGAATACAGAACCTCCTTTTTTGAAGTCGGTTAAAAATGCTGGAATATTTTGATGCTATTTCATTTTTTGAATCTTCCATTATTTTGATTTTTTATTTACCTTCCTTACAAATGTTTGAAGATATTGCTCTAATTGTTCTAATTTAAATGATAATCAATGCCAATAATAAATTGTGACCAAATTTTGTTTAGTGTCATTGCAGCATTGCGTACAGAGTAGAAACGATACATTTTTGTTAATTAATTACTCGTTTTATTTAAAAAAACGTGTATTTTCATACAATTCTTAAATAGGGAAGTTACTGCGAACATCATTTTAAGCTGTTATTTTTGAGAGTACTCAAAAAGGTTACAAACAATTAATATTTTCTTGAATATCATTTTAAATATGAAATCAAACCTAACGACACATTTTAAAGTTAAAAATATTAAACTTTTCCCTTAAATTCCAATAAAACCTGTTATGAATAGGTAACGTCACTATTGTGATGGAACATCACTACTCGACAAGCTGCCAAGATGGCGACCTAACCATGGCCAACTCTCATAGTTGTAATACATGAGAACATAATAAAACCCAGTATAATTGAAGTCCAGCATTCTCATTTACACCAACCAAACATGGTGTCAGAAGTAGGTTCATAATCTATGTGTCGAATAGTAGGGGAGACTGGGTACACTTGATACCTCTGGGACACATGGTACACTAATTTTATAAACCAACCACGCTTGCTAGATTATTAATAACTAGCAACCCTGTTTGTCTACTATGGTACGGTATGACTTTTAGGGAACACCACAAATGTCAAAACTGACAGTTGGTGACATGGCGACCGGTGAATGATTTTCGTGTAGTGAAACAATATTTTGGTAAGTTTACTTTTGTTTATAAAATAATCGAATGACATGTTTTAGAATAGAATAGAATAGAATTTTATTTTGCAAATATGGGTAATACATAATAGTTCTTAAGATAACATTTAGCTCAGCCACATTTTACCAATCGGCATGCAAACATTTGAAATTATTTATATCATTATTATTATACTTATTCAGACCAATTTATAAATTACTAGGTATTATAAAAATTTTAAATCATCAACTTAATTTAAAAATATATGATTGTATTAAAAGGAAAATATAAGTTAGTATCATGTCATTATTATTACAAATATCATACCATTATCATTACATCATATAAAAATGTCAATAATCAAAATGTCAAAGATCAAAATGTCAAAAATAAAAAATGTCATATAAAAATTTTAAAAATCAAGATGTCATTAATTAACAAATATTTTTCTCCGATAGGAAGTCAGTTACACTGTAGTACGTTTTATCTGCCAAAAAAGTCCGTAATCTGCTCTTAAATTGTGCTGTATTTAAAGCTTTCCAACTACTCGGTAATTTATTGTAAATAATTGGGGCCATGCAAGAAACGCTCTTACGCATTAAAGTGGTTCGACATGATACTTGACATAATTTGCTGTTGTCACGCCTATTCCTTGGGAATACAACAGCCAGGCGCTCAAAACGAGATGGGTTTTGCTTGACAAACATAGCTACTTCGAAAATATAGATACAGGGAAGTGTCAAGATTTTATGTAACTTAAAATAAGGCGCGCAGCTGTCTGTCGATTTAAGTTTTAACAATGATCGGAGACATCTTTTCTGGGCCTTAAAAGCTATATCTCGATCAGTTGAGTTCCCCCAGAAAATGATACCGTAGCGCAAGTGCGATTCAACTATTCCGTAGTAAGCCGTAAGAAGTGTTTTGACATCTACTATTGAGGATAATTTATATAACACATATGCGTATATAGAGTGCGTATATAGAGTACACATATAGAGTTTGAGTATTAATTATTAGAACTGCTATTTTATGTGTAATGATTGCGCTGAAAGTTCAAACACATAGGATATTAATTAAGGTTAGGAAAGAACTTATATTTTTATATTTCTCGGTTACTGGGGAGAGATGAGACAGAGCTTTGTGGGAGACTTGATCCAGGGGGATCAACTCTCCCATAGAGGAATGGAATGATGACACATTATTATTTGTGAAAGATATAGCGTTTTCAATTAACGTTACCTATTTATTGCAGGTCAAAAAATGCCGCGAATATATAAGACGAAGCAGGGTGCTAAAAAAAGGGAAAAAATTGACCCACAAACATTAAAAAACGCAGTCTATGATGTCGTAATTGCTAACAAATCAATAAGAGGCACGACCAAAACATATAAATTATCCCCTATGACATTAAAAAGATATGTCAAGAAAAAAACAGATGCTATTGCTGCTGGGGGTTCCTCCCCCGAATACGAGCCTAATTATAGGCAGTCTACATTTTTTTCTAAAACAGAAGAAAAAGATTTAGCAGATTATTACGTCAAAGCAAGTAAAATGCATTATGGCCTTACCCCAAAAGCAGCACGAGAACTTGCCTTTGAATTTGCTGTAAAAAACAATAAAGCAATACCACCGAGCTGGCAAGAAAACAAAATTGCCAGCTATGAGTGGTTGCATGGCTTTATGAAACGGCACAATGATTTATCCTTGCGAATTCCGGAAGCAACAAGTATGTCCCGGGCCACAAGTTTCAATAGACACAATGTATCACAGTTATTTTTAAAGTTGAGAAGCTTATATGAACGCTTCCATTTTGAAGCCAGGGATATTTGGAATGTTGACGAAACTGGTATTACCACAGTCCACAAACCTAAAAAGATAATAGCTTCCAAGGGTCTCAAACAGGTCTCAAAAGTTACATCTGCCGAGCGGGGTGAATTGGTCACTGCATGTGGTGCGATTAAGGGAAGGTTCATATCTGACGGAACATGCGTCGCGTATTATCGGTCGCGTAACGCCAGAACAGACAAATGTATAGAAAAACACTTGACCGTTCACACTCAACCGATGATGCGTTAGTGCGTCGAGTGTGAACGGTCAATAGAATACTTAATATTTATAGTGCCAGTTACAAACATTGTAGTCTGAAGATACGCGAATATTTGGGTACACTTGATTACACAGACACAGAAATACTTCTAGAAGTACTTCAATAATGATGTAGTTATTAAATTGGTATTTTATTTTTATTGTATTTAGTACCTACTATAAATAGGATAGTATTATTTAAAAAAAAATATCTAACCATGGACAAATTATCAGCTAATCGCTTAGAATGGGGATGGCCTGAAACACAGGTTTTTATTAACCTAGCTCAGGCAGGTCGCCACAAGTTATTATGTCAGTACCAGCGCACTTTTCATAGGTAATTAAAAAACATGTAAATTAAACTAGCTTTTATACTTATAAGTATTTAAGACCATCTGTTAAGAACTTGGTACCACTAAGTATTTTTAAGTTTATAAATGTATTACTTTGTAAAAGGACCAAAATAAATTATTAATTAAGTTTTTTTTTTTTTTAATTTGAAGACTGATTGTTATGTTCAGTTCATACTAGATTTTTCTCTAATAAAGAATTATATTTAAAGTAATTGAATTCGTTGTTTTATTTCTTATTTTAACAAGTATGTAAAGTTGATTAAACTTGATCGCGTAGAATGTATCAAGTGTCCCTTAAATATAGGACACTTGATCCCCCCGTATCAAGTCTCCCTTTGGGCGGGATCAAGTCTCCCATGCACGGGGACACTTGGTGCAAACCTGTGTTTTTCGTTAAAGTCCTTTATTTTGTACAAATATTGAACCACCCCGTTTAACTTTCTTCGAAGCGTGGGCTATTCACTTCCCAACATTTTAGCTCAAACACATCCCCCATGCAGGACTTAAAACTGATTTTATGAACCAAAATAAAAACAGTATATATATACAAACATACACTTGATCCCCCCGATCAAGAGTACCCAGTTTCCCCTATAGTCATTGTGAAATTCTCGTGTGAAAGTCGGCGTCATGTCTGATGAAAATCAAAAGCCCAAGAAACTTTCTGGAATGTCCAGTCCGCAGCCCATGGCGATGAATGGTAACTTGGCTCAACAATGGAAAAAATGGGTGCAGTCATTTAAGTTTTATTTACCTGCGTCTGGCTTGGATGAAGAGAGTGATGGCAGAAAAGTAGCTTTATTCCTACATGTCATTGGTGAAAAGGGCGTGGATGTATTTTTCACTTCTCATGCTCTAAAAGTCCGTCTTTATGTTGTGCTTAGGCGACATAAAATCGCTTTTTATGTTCTAGTGCATAAAGTAAAATTTTTTTCTAAGACTACAGTAATCAGGCCCAACAGCCACACGCACAATAAAACTTCGCAGTTAAAGTCGTGATTTATTTCATTTTCTTTAATTTATACCACTTCCGTGTTTTCTATCGTTAATTTAATAAAATCAGGTAAAATAGTTGTCATTTATTTTTTAAAAAGGCAAAGAAACGTTTTCATTTTTTGGCAGTATGAAGTACCCAAGTCGAATGACAAATGTTGAAAATTAAAAAAAAAACTTTTAAAAAGTTTCGTGGCGGTATTATCTGTGGTGGCGGGAATTAGCTACGGATGCAACATTTTTGATTAATTATGTACTGTATACTTTATGCCTGTTTCATTTTCTCGCAATCGAAGTGAAAAGCAGAGTGTATAACTCAGGCATAAACGAGCCATTTTACCCCTCGACTTAACTATCCACCCTCGCCTGCGGCTCGGGTGGATATAAACGTCTCGGGGTAAAATAGCTTCTTTTATGCCTTAGTTGTACAATCTACTATAATACATTTGGAAAAGACGAGGATAATATTACATACGACAAGCTTATAGAGTTATTTCAAAATCACTTTGCCCCAAAAGCTAACCTCACTTATGAATGTCATAATTTTTTCACATACCTAAAAACATTGATATATATGTTACACTAGATCAGCAATTACCGCGCCAAGGCGTTGCCACTTGTCATAAGGCCACAGCCTTATTCGTAGCTAATGTCACTTCAGTGCTCTGTGTGGCGCCAACCGAAGTGAACCAAGTGACACACGACAAAAATATCGCGAAAATGGGTAAATTCGTAGTGAAAGAGTGCGATTCAAGATCACAAAAACATAATAAATTAACCAGAATTACTTTCCACACGTAATTTTATTGTTTCTGTGTTTATATCAACGTAAAATAAATAAAATGCAGAATTTTGTAAATTAGGTTCAGTGTTACCACTAAAAACTTAGTTTTAGTTTCCCACATTTATGGGAGTTTTTAATTTATTGGAATAAGTGATTTTAAATATTTTTTAAATAATAACAACGTTGCAGGGTGCCTAAAGATGCAGCACGCCGTGATAAATGGGTGGAAATAATCAGATTGCTGAGAAAAGAGACTAACTGAATAAATAAAAAATATATAAAAAGAAAATGTCTTAATTATTGTCATTAGTTATAAACTTCTAATACACATCGAATAAGAAATACATAATTCAAATATTTTATAAATAATTTGGCCTAACGTTTTTTTTGAACGTCATTTATGGCTTAATAAGTTGGGTAAAATTTTGCATGGGTAGGCAACCCCATCCCGCCATTGCATGTTTATATTGCGGTCTTTGTCTAATCTAAGTGACGGTATTATTCTTGCGACTTGTGTAAGTGAGACAGATATATGTTTACTTTTAAATGTTTAGGTAGTGGTTTCAAAGCTACGTCGTCGCGTTTAAATAGTGGTTACACTTTTTTGACACATTTTATTGAGGTTTGCTTCTCTAGTTATTTAACTCAATGCCTACAAACAAGATGAAAATGAAACCTTAGAAGATTTTGCTTGCACATTAAAATTAAGGTCGCAAATCTGTGAGCTAGGACAGCTGCAAGAACGCCTAATCAAAATAATGTTTATATGTAACATGCATCAAAAATACAACTATATCAGAGAAAAATAATTATTGCTTGAAGATAAGCTGGATCATGATAAGGCCTTAGAGATGGCAAAGGCCATGCTTGCCTCCAGACATCAAACGGATGAATTGACAGCAGAATAAAGTTCAGTCTTGTATAATACAAGTCAGTCACGCTCAAGATCAAAGTCTAACTCAAGGAACGTCAGTCAACATAGTCAGCAAATTATTTTACATTTAAATAATTCAGAAATAAATTGTATTATTGATGCGGGCAGTGATGTCAATATTATGTCAAAAAGTGTTTATGATTCACTTAATACTTACTAAAAATTTACTGTCTAAAACTGATGTAAAAATTAAGTCATACACTGGTAATAGTCTAGAGGTACTAGGTCAACAAAACTTAAAGTGTAACAATTTAATGACCTCTACATATATTATGACAAAACAAATTAATTTTATAATTGCAAATGTGAACTCTCCAACTGTATTAGGTAAACTTACTTGCTCAGAAATGGTACTAATTAAAAGAGTTTTCTGTGTAGACACTACAAGCATGCAAACGTCAGAAAGTGATATTAGTCAGTTGTTTTCTAAAACAAGTCATAATGAAGCAAATTCAAGTCAAGCAATATGTCCTAAAGTCACAAAAAGTCACTCACAGTCATTTACATTACAGTTAAGTCAGTCACAAAATATAAATTTAAATAAACTCGTTGAATGTAATAATTCTGTTTTTACCGGTCTTGGTTGTCTTCCTGGTGAGTATCACATAAGTATAAATCCTGAGGTTCAGCCAAAAGTTGATGCTCCGAGGAAGGTACCATTTGCATTACATCATAGACTTCAACAAGAACTTGAGAAGATGGAAAAAATGGATGTCATTACCAAGGTCACAGAGCCCACTGAATGGGTGAGTTCTTTAATCTTAATAGAAAAAAAAAGTCAATTAAGGGTATGTCTAGACCCCCCTAATTTAAATCAGGCAATAAAGAGGACTCATTATCCTATTCCATCAGTAGACGTTGTCTGCGCTAAGGTGGCTGGTGCAAGATTTTACTCCACCTTGGATGCAAGTAGTGGATTTTGGATGTGTAAATTGAGTGAGAAGAGTTCTGACCTCACAACTTTTAATACAACTTTTGGCCGATCCCGCTTTAAATGTCTTCCATATGGAGTCAGCTATGCTCCTGAATATTTTCACAGAATTATGACTGAAATGTTTGGTGACATACCAGGGGTGGCAGTATACAGCGATGACATTTTAGTAAGCGGTCAAACACTACAAGAGCATAATGAGCGTCTTAATATAGTATTTAAAAGAGCAAAGGAATATAATGTCAAGTTTAATAAAGAAAAATATTCATTCACCAAAGAGAGTACCTATTAAATATCTGGGTCATATTTTTTCAGCAGACGGAATCACAGCTGATCCGGACAAAGTCAGAGCAATCAAAGAGATGCCCTCTCCTACCTGTCTAAAGGATTTACAAAGATTTCTGGGCATACTTAATTATTTAAGTCCTTTTATTAAAAATATGGCAGGCGAGACAGAAATTCTACGCCAATTATTAAAAAAATCTACTGATTGGCAGTGGACTTTTGATTGGTGGTTTTTTATTGGTGGTGGCATGAAACAACATTTTGTCGTCTGAAGCAATTAATGTCAAGTTCCAGTGTTGTCACATTTTAATGTTCATGAGCCTATTGTCCTACAAAGTGATGCTAGTAAGAGTGCTGTCGGAGCGGTGTTGTTACAAAATCAACATTCAGTATATTATGCTTCAAAAACATTAACAGATACACAACAGAAAAGGGCCCAGATAGAGAAAGAACTCTATTCAATAGTTTTTGCTTGCATCAAGTTTCATCATTTTATCTATGAACAAACTGTAACTGTAGAGACAGACCATGCTCCTTTAATAACATTATTTAAAAAGTCTTTAGTCGAGGTTCCAACACGTCTCCAAAGAATGATGTTGAAAATACAAAACTATAGTCTAAATGTAGTTTACAAGAAAGGTAGTCACATGTACATTGCTGATACCTTGTCAAGAGCACCACTCTCTGAAACAAGTTCAGATGAATTAGATGATGATGTCATTGTTCATGTAAATTTACTGATTAAGACATTACCAGTCTCATCGGCACGTTTACAGTGGTTAATCAGAGGCACTAATGAAGATGAAAGTCTGCAGATTTTGAAAAAATACTGTAAAGAAGGATGGCCGTCAAGTAAAACCCAAATTCACAAAGACCTGCATGAGTATTGGCAATATAGATTTGATTTACATACAGAAAATGATTTAATTTTCAGAAGTAACAGTATAGTCATACCTAAAAAATTAAGACCAGAGATTTTGAAAATAATACACAGTGGTCATCTGGGAATTGAAAGGTCAAAAGCGTTTGCTAGAGGACATGTATTCTGGCCATTTATGTCAACTGATATAAAAAACATTGTTCAGTCGTGTCATATTTGCTTGTCTCATAGAAGCTCAAATGCTCCAGAACCACTTCTTCCACATTATGTTACATTACTTCAATGGGAAAAAGTTGGTGTTGATTTTATGGATTATAAAACTAAAAAATACATAGTAGTACAAGATTATTACTCAAATTATATTGAATTAATGGTAGTGACAAGTACTAACGCCAAAACAGTAATTACTTGTCTTAAAAGTATCTTTAGCAGACATGGTATTCCAGTTGAGTTATTCTCTGACAATGGGCCACCATTTAATTCAGCAGAGTTTAAGAATTTTGTTTGGGAATGGGGAATACATCATAATACGTCAAGTCCCTACATACCAAGGTCAAATGGGCTGGTAGAGTCGGCAGTAAAAATATGTAAACGTTTTCTTACCAAGTCAGAGGAGTCAGGGACAGATCCATATCTGGCGTTGCTTCAATTCAGGAATTCACCTAGAGGAAATCTGTCATCTCCAGCACAATTATTAATGTCACGTTCACTTAGAACACAATTACCAACAGTCACAAAAAACTTAATACCAAGAACAGTCAATTTTCAAGAATAATATGTAAAAACTAAGGAAGGAAACAAAAATAAAATGAAGGATTACTATGACAGAAAGACTAAATCATTACCAGAACTACAAGAAGGAGATGAAGTCTACTTTAAGAAAATGCCAGATACCCCATGGATTACAGGCACAATAGGGTCCAAATGTGATCAGCCTAGGTCTTATACTGTTAAAGGGTCAGATGGATTCATGAAGGAGAAACAGACAGCATATTTTGAAGCCTCCGCAGTCACCTCAAGATATGTTGAAAAGTCCAAATATCAAGACATCTCCTAATTCTGATACAGTAGCACCGTCTATTGAAGAGCGTACAACTCCAGTTGAAATGCGCACTAAAAGGTGTGGAAGAGTCATAAGACCACCAAGACGGTTAGATTTATAAGTGTAATTTTTAAAAATAATTTTGGTAACTGAGCAAACATTCTAGCAATGACTTTGAAGGACTGATTGATGTAGTTAAGTCTAGAATGTATAGATACAGACTTATTTCAACTTATTTCTTATTTTGAGTTACTTAGTTTCTGTTGTCAAAAGTTATTGTTAAGCTTAGTAAATTTTTGTAAACTGTCTCAAGCTGTAAAATTATAATAAGTTAACTTGTTTTAATAAGGAGGATGTTATGAGTAGGTAACGTCACTATTGCGATGGAACATCACTACTCGACAAGCTGCCAAGATGGCGACCTAACCATGGCTAACTCTCATAGTTGTAATACATGAGAACATAATAAAACCCAGTATAATTGAAGCCCAGCATTCTCATTTACACCAACCAAACAAAACCAACATATTTTCAGCACTGCATCAATGAAGAATGACGGGAAATATATCAAATCTAGCACAATGTGGATTGGGTCATTTTCGTTTAAGTAATTGATGTGTTAATTGATTTACCGTCGATTATTGTTAATGAGCTGTATTGTTTCACTACTTACCTCGGGTGATGGAGAGGTGGTGAAGATGGTGAAAGGAGATGCCAGAACGATTGTGGCTGTCAAAGAAGTGATTCGAGAGAGGAGGAAGAGCAAAGGCCAGTAACCCGCTCAATCAAAATCAAAAATCATTTATTCAAACTAAGCTGAGAATCAGCACTTTTTGAACGCCAAAACGGCTGACAACTGATGTTGAAGCAGTCGATGAAATGCAGTGCCATAGATGTTGAAGCAGTCGATGATATGCAGTGCCATATAATTTGTAGGCGTCCTGGGTTCTCCCGTCGCAGAACACCTCTGCATATATGAGATCACAGCCTGAAACTTTCCATTTATGATGAAGTTTGGTTTTACGCTGAGTATCGTTTACAATGTCTTTATTAAACCAGACCGGATACCGTCTATTTCCAGCGATCATTCTCTTCTTCTTTGGAATGGAAGAATCAAATAAGTCATAGATTATTCTGTAAAACTCACCAGCAGCCGAGGGAGCGTCATTGAGCGAAGCACCTCTTGCCATGGAGCAGAACGAATTAGATCGCTAAAAAGTGTATAGTCCCTTTTAACCCGACTGCGCGACGCAAAGGAGTGGTAATGTGTTTATTACAAAATTCCAATCCCTACTACGAACAATGTTGCTGGGGTCCAATTTTTTACTATCCCTATGCGATGTGATGGTAATCGCAATATCTAACGGATGGTGATACAAGAAGAATAAGAAGAGTTCTTACCTCTGATGATGAAGTGGTTGTTGTCGTTGTCGAAGTTGTAGTTGTCGTAGTTGTAGTTCGTGGAGTTCCAGAAGAAGTAGGCGCGATAACTATTGTGGGTGGCGGATGGGTGAAGGGAGTGGAGGATACTGACGCGCTGACTGCTGCTGAATCAGCCACCGACTATACAGTCGGTGGCTGATTCAGCAGCAGTCAGCAACACAATCGCAATCTTGAGACATGACATCTACATCCTGTAGATCTGAGGCTAGGAAGGTATCTAAGGGCCACAGCTGACACTGTTGGTGCTCTAGCAGTGAATCAGCTGGCGTCTGAGGTCGATGACGTGCCTGCTGATTTGGTAAGTGCTCCGAGCAACTTCGAGTTCTACGCGTTGCTCGGTTTGGGATGGCTCCTCAGTATTGCACTGAGTTATGAGCGTCGAAGAGAAGTAGACCACAGTGGGTGTGGTCGAAGTAGCGGTGTGGGTGCGAGGCGTTGAGCCGACTGAAGGGCGAGGCTCCACCTGTCGGACGCTGACAGGTAAACGCTGCGATATAGGCATTAATTAGGGTATGATGGAAAGGTCTTGGTGGTACTGTCCAAGTTCTTCATTAATAGGGAAAAGGGGAGGGGCGGCCAGGGGAGGGATGGCCTGGGTAAGGGTGGGGCAGGTAAGGGTAGGGTAGGTGGTAGTAGCCCGAGTTCCTCTATCCCTATGGTTTTGCTGAAAAATTAATATTTCATTATAAAATTCGTAAACATTAATTTTGTACTAACCTACAGCTACCTACCTACAGCAGCTATGATATACAATAGTCGTGCTCTTTCATCTTCAACTTTGAATTCATCTTACTTCAAGCGCATAAAAGCTGATGTTCCAAGCGCCTCACTTGGAACATCAGCTTTTATTAATGGCGTTACTCAATCTCGATGCAACTATACTACTCTGCCAAAAAACTACCGGGACAACATCAATAATACACAAAATGTTAGTTATTCATCCAAAATTTTATCGCTTTCAAAGTATGCTCCTTCAGAAACGATACACTTACACGCCAACGAATAATCCAATAATCAAAACATTTTTTATAAGCTTTTTCCAGTATTGAGTTTAGTTCTCGCCGCTAAAGTTCAATATGATTTTTTCAGGCGCCCGTTTTTGTAAAAAAGTGAAAAATGTTTCAGTACTTAGGTACTTCCAAACAAAACGCACATACACTTGCGTGTGCGCGTGCGCTTCGTCGTTCGTGCCAGAGAGAAGGGGAGAAAAATGGCCGCCGCCGGCGCAGGCGACACGTTCCGTTCCCTCTAAAGTTAAAAGAGGCACTTGCACCAATGTGGCATTTCTTTCATCTGAGTCCCCTGTTCTCATCTTCAGCAGAAGTGCTGCCAAACCCAAACTACCTCTATGCAGTTCAGAGATACGTGGTATTTCTCCAATTAAAACATTGAATTTTTCTTTTGAGAATCCTATTTATTTATTTATTTATATATACTTTATTGTACACCACAAAAATACATAACATGAAATAAACACAAAAAAACACAAATATACAATGGGCGGCCTTATCGCTTTCTGCGATCTCTTCCAGGCAACCTTGGAATGGACAGTGATTTCCCTGGACATAAAATGGGGCTGTTGTTGGTGCAAATATTATGCATACAATACAATAAAATAGATACACAGATAAATACATATCCAAAATTATAGATACTTAAATATATACGTACTAAATAATTATAAGCACCGAAAATAAAATAAGACAGTAGATGATAGCAGTTAGGACAAAATCACAACGACAAGTAGTGTTCCTTTACAAGTCTTTTGAACACGTGTAACGACTGCGCGCCTATCCAGTATTCAAATACTCTCTCATCCATATCTTGAATATTCTCAAAGTCAAGCGTGGGACTAAATGCATTCACAAAAGAAAATACATGCTGTATTTGATCTATGTTAAATGTAGATATACTGTTTTCGGAATCATATAATGTATCCCATGAGTTATTTGTGAAATGTTGATTGCATACACATTTTAACTGGCTTAAAGCGAACCTATTAACCCTTAATACCAGTAAAACCAATTTTATTTGCTTTTCCCCAGACCAGAGGTCACAGCCCGGATCTGATTATGGCATTGCGATTCATGCTTGCCAAAACAATGCCGTTCGTAACCAAAATTGTGACTGTCAAAGCCTTCAGCAAGTAAGCTTCACAAAATATTTGGGCATAATTGTTGATCGAAGACTATCATGGCACCCTCACATCGAGACCCTTATGATAAGGATCAGGAAGCTCATTTGGGTGTTTAAAACATTACGACATGTTATGTCCGCGCAACTTATAAACAAGATCTATATAGCTTTGGCGCAATCTGTAATAACTTACTGCCTTCCGATTTGGGGTGGAGCAACCAAAAATAAATTCCTCTTTCTGGAAAGAGCTCAGCGATCACTTGTAAAGGTGATTTACTTTAAACCATTTAGGTACCCTACAGCTGACCTCTATAGAGTTAGCAACTTGCTTTCAATTAGAAAACTTTATATTTTGTACGTTTCCTTAACCCTGCATAAGAATCTTCCTTTTGACTCAGCATCTCAAAGCAGAAGGCGCAGAGATATAGTGGCCTACTCCCCAGGGATTCGAACTGCCTTTGCTAGACGTCAATATGTTACACAATCCACCTACATCTATAATAAACTAAACCGTAAATTAGATATGTATCCCCTGTTGTTATACGATTGTAAAAAAACAATAACTGAATGGTTGAGACCCCTAACATATGAGGAAACCGAAAATATTCTGACCAGAATCAGCTGAAAGAAAAAAAAAAAAATTGGGTACACTCACACTCGTATACCCACTCACGCACCCTCACACCCCCACACCCTCACACTCACACACCCCCACACTCACACACCCCCACACTCACATACATACACATACACACAGA
The DNA here is from genome assembly GCA_947508005.1 of Amphipoea lucens. Lineage (NCBI taxonomy): Eukaryota > Metazoa > Arthropoda > Insecta > Lepidoptera > Noctuidae > Amphipoea > Amphipoea lucens. Next base: position 12,934,238 of record OX382375.1, read on the forward strand.
GCTGCTAAATTAATGTTTTACTTTATTTTTATTTTCCTTTTTAAACCTTTTACGCCTCATCATTGTATCTAGTTACCACATATGGGAAGAGCAAGGCAGCTCCGACACAAGTACTTTTGTAACTTACTGGGGCTGCCTCAATTTATGTATGACACAATGTTTAAGTTGTAAATAAATATTTTTGTATTTTGTATTTGTATTTTTGTATACACAAGCTAATTTAGGCAAGTAATAATTATGATTATGCAGAATCATGGCTCGTACCTTGTCAGAGATATTGTGAAATGTGGTGCTGCTGCAATTTGAAAGACACAGTTGAGGTCTGCTTTCATCTTGACGATTCATATGTAAAACCTCTCTTTTTGTGGGTAACCAGCACGCATGGCAAACACGATCTGAAGACAATATCTGAAAATAAAATAATAGATTAATTGGGATAAAAATTGCTGCCTTATAAAGGGTGAAACCTTTTAACCGCCGGACTTTATATCAGTTGTCGTGCCCCCAGCGCCCAACAAAAAAAATAAAAATAAATAAATACCGATGAAACGAGCTGTGATGATGTAATAATAATACATATTAAACGAGCTGTGTTATTTGGTTGTATATATACGACTCTGGCGGAATGGACACGAAAATATTTGTCTGATTTATCCGACGTAGGCGGTTAAAAGGTTAATATTTTACAACTTAAATTGCAAAACTAAACAAACCTCTCGCAGTGCCACTTTGCTCTCTATAATATCAATTATAGATTGCTGCATCTCAGTAGGGTTTTGTCTTAATATTAAGTCACTCTGTCTTTGAAGCGTTGAACAGCCACATAAAAGGCACACATTTGTATGCCCCCTCGTACTTGGTCTAGCTTCTTCACTGCCAGAAACTTCTTTTAGCAAGGTATCATTAACTGCAGCCATTGCAAGATCTCTGCATGCCTCGCTGACATAGTCATCTTCCAAAATCTAACAACAAAAGGATACTACTCTTAATACATTAGAATGATTTGTTATTTTGTGACCAATGTAATAGATATACTACATAAATGTAATTGAAACTTGTCAACTTAATGTCATTCAAAAACATGATTTTAAACAACATAGTAAGCTACAAACAGAAATCAAACAAAAATCTTGATGTACAGTTCTAGGCAATGAAGATAATCAGTATCTTGTAACGGGACTAGTCGTCAGTAATACTTACAATTTGAGGATATACCCAGCTGCAGATTAAAGCAGTGATTCTCGAGTCAAGTGCCAACGCCGGGTATCGTCGCATTTTATTGACACATATGTTGCAGTTGACGCACATGATGCGTGTAGGCGCTACACGGCTACCCATCGTGATAAACAAATCGACGTACACGCAACAAAATCCAAGGTATCAGGCAGAATCGGAATCCAGAGTCACAGAAAAATGTCGTCGTATAGGCAAACAATCAGAATCCTTAGGCAAGCACTAGTCACACAGGGAACAGTAAATCTCAGAGTCCATAAACAGAAGCAGTCGAAAAAGTAGAAAATCGATGGAAAACAAAATAACGAGACGCACGCACAAACGACAACAACAAAGTTATCTGTTCAGTCAGTACATGTCAATGTCAATATGGCCGGTTGACAATTGAAATGTCATGTTTTTTTTTGGGATGTTGCCATACTCGAATTTCACTACGATGTCATTTGTATGTAATTTTTGAATTTCTCAATTTATGAAGATTTTTGTTCCAGATTTTGATAGGCCTTATGATTGATTTGATAAAATTTCGTCGGTATCTATTACGGTGACATACGTAGACGCTTAATAATTTCATCAACAATTTCCTCGCCGGTGTTCTTTCGTCCCCAAACCTAATTTCGTCCCCTTCAATATCTACTTTTTTTAAACCGCCGTCTATTATAATATAAGTGACCCGAACCGAAAGCTAGTTGCATGCTTTAGGGTATATATGTTCTGTGGTTGCATCAATCGGTCATTGTGTAGGAGTGCGTATGTCGTAGGATAATTTGATACTTCGAATCTTCGCGGAAATCCTAAGGGTTTTGCGAAAACGCGGATAATTAGACATAGGCGAAAAATTATCAAATCTTACTGGACAAAGTCAGGATTTTTGCGAAAATACTCGTTATTATAGCAATATTGCGAAACGAAACGCTGGCTGTTATGAAATAAGAACGCTGATTGGTCGGTCAGCGCGTTCAATAAGAGATCGTCTCTGATTGGTTGACGTCTTAAATGTCAATCATTTGTTGCCGCACGTTATTTGTTTACGTTTGTGTCTGAGTTAAATTGCAGAAGTGTTTTGTTTTTTATCGTAAATAGTGTACCTACTTGGACTTAAATAAAGTGGTAAATAAAAGTGCTACACGGATGTACATAGTGTCATATATCATAAAAGTCTTAGTCAACCACTAAACAACAACAATGCTTTCGAGATTGGTTTAGCGGTGTTTTGTTTGTCATTGTGTTAAAAGTGGACTATAAAATTGGACTTGAACTAAGAAACGGTGTGAATAGGAGGTTTGGTTTTCATATAATTATGACAGATTCGACAGAGAATGATGTTCAACCTTCAGCAGAATCGGAGAATTTGGAGGTTATCTCCGATAAAGACAAATTTTACATAGAGTTAAGAATGTTTTACGATAATAGAGTTGACGGTACAACTAAACCAGAATGGACTAAAGAACGCGTAAATGCTGTAATAAATTCAATTGAACAATTTAAATCTGGGAGTGTACTTAAGCAACCAAAAACACAACAACAGTATAGAAATGCAAAAAAATACGACGTGATGAGTGTAGGTGAAGAAAAACTTCTGATACTGAGAAGAAAGGATCTTAACTCTCCTGTTGTACAAGTACCTTCAACAGATATGTACTATGATATTCTTCTGCAGGCGCACATATCAACTGGGCATGGAGGACGCGACAAACTGATATATAACCTAAAGCAACAATATGTGATACCGGTACCGATTATGATATTGTTCCTCAACTTGTGTAAGATCTGTCTGAATAAAAAAAGTTGCCCAAAAACAGGAATTGTTGTACGCCCCATAATTTCTCAAGACTTTAACAAACGTGGGCAGGTAGATTTAATTGATCTCCAGTCAACTCCTAGCCACAATTACAAATGGATTTTAAACTATCAAGACCACCTCACTAAGTTCTGCTTTCTCAGACCTTTAACCAGTAAAAAAGCAACTGAAGTAGCCATGGCTCTTTTAAAAATATTCTTAGAAGTGGGTGTGCCAATGATTTTACAGAGTGATAATGGCAAGGAATTTACTGCCAGCATAATAAAAGAGCTAATCACATTGTGGCCTGCATGCAAGATAGTGAATGGACGTCCCCGACATCCTCAAAGTCAAGGTTTGTTTGCAAGTTTTGCACTATCCCGCTTACCGCTATGCATTTTTCTTTCACCCAAAGGTTGCCTGGTAGAGATTGCTACTATTATGTCCAAAGATATAATTAAAACACGAAATTAGGTAACTGCATGTTTATTCAGCTAGGTAGCCTGACACAATGTGTAGATTCAAACCTACCCCCACTTAGTTCATCTTATATATCAACAAGAGAAACAAGTACCCTCACAGTCTATACACAAATCCATACGACAAACTACAATCATGTACATGACATACCTTTCCCCCAAGTAAACACACAAAATAGTACATAAGAAATTAACATTTACATGAAGAATAAGAACAATGAAATAAGAAATAACATTCTACAAATTAGAACGAAACATCATACAACTTATACAATTTCAAGTATGTTTAAAGAATCAGTTTAATTATAACTTTTATTTCTACAATTATCTAGGTATTCCTAGAATATCAGCCCAAGACTCTTCACTGGGAATTTCTATCATCTGTTCAGGTTCTTCGCTGATTTGGTCCCGAGCTTCCTCACTTATCTCTCTCCTCTCGTTTTGTGGACTCTCTACCTGTGATGCAACTTTGATAAGTTGATCAATATGTCTGTTGATGACGAGACCATCGTCCGTTTGCACTTTGTAACTGGATGGACCAGTTTTATCTACTATTCTGCCCGGCAACCACTTCGGACCGTTGCTGTAATTTCTGTATCTAATTCTACAGCCAACTTCAGACTCTCTGTGTCGCCTCTTATTATTGTCAAAAACTTGCTGTTCGGTCTTTTTTCTTTGTATTTGGTCTGGGTGTATCGTGTCCAGTAGAGTGCGCAGTTTTCGATTCATCAGGAGTTCAGCAGGACTCTTTTGTGTTCCAGCACACGGTGTCGAGCGGAGGCTTAGTAGCAAATTTGGAAGTTTTATGTCCCAAGCCATGTCATCCATTTTCCGTATCTTGTCTTTCACCGTCTGGACCATCCGCTCTGCTAACCCATTGGTGGCAGGGTGATACGGTGCTGTAGTGATGTGCCTTATTTTGTTTGAGTCAAGGAATTGTTTCATTTCTTCGGACACAAAAGCGGCCCCATTGTCAGAAACTAATATCTCACATAAACCGTGAGTCGCAAATACCCCCCGAAGGTATCGGATTACTGTCGCAGTGGTCATATTGTTTACTATAAATACCTCGGGCCATCTTGAGTACGCATCGACGATGATTAAAAAGTTCTTGTTTCGAAAAGGCCCGGCGAAGTCGATGTGTATTCTGGACCATGGTCTGGTGGGCGTGATCCACTCATGTTGAGATCGTATAGGCATGTGCCGGTGCTCGAGACACTTGTTGCACTGGCCCACGAGTGCTTCTATGTCTTCATTTAAGTGTGGCCACCAAATGTAGCTTCTTGCCAGCGCTTTCGTTTGTACGATTCCATTGTGTGTCTTGTGTAATGCCCGTAAAGTGGCCGCGCGCAGCGGCGGAGGCACAACTACGCGGTTACCCAGCAACAGACAGCCGTCTTGCAAGGACAGTTCGGTGCGATGTAGCCAGTAAGTATGCAGATCCTCCTCCTTAACCTTGGCCGGCCATCCCCTTTGAACGTAGTGCACTATCTTTGATAGCGTTTTGTCTTTTAGTGTTTCAGTCGCAATACGCTCTGCATCGAATGGGAAATCTTCAGGTTTTTCAGCCATCAGTAGTATCTCACTCAGTTCTGTTTCAGGTCGCTCAGGAACTGGTTGTGGCCATCTACTCAAATTGTCTGCACTGCCTATCTGTCTTCCAGGCTTGTAACGGATATCATAATCATGTGAGGTGAGCGCGATTGCTATTCTTGTCAAACGGGGTGACAGTATGTTAGGTGTCGGTTTTCTTGGGTTGAATATACCCAGCAAAGGCTTATGATCTGTGACTACAGTGAATGATCTTCCTGCCAAGTAGTTGTGGAATTTCTGTATCCCAAACAAAATCGCCGTTGCCTCTTTGTCTAATTGCGAATAGCGCCTTTCGGTGGAGCTTAATGTTCGGGAACTCATGGCCACGGGACTTTCTTTGCCTTCTTCTATCACGTGTGATAACACGGCTCCGACGCCATATTCTGAGCTGTCGCATGTCAGAATCAGAGGTTTATTTAAATCGTAATGCACTAAAGACATATCAAATGTTAGGGCCTGTTTGGCACTGTTGAAAGCATGTTGTTCCCGTTCGGTCCAGCGCCATATTTGCGTTTTGTCTAGCAGACGATGCAAAGGTTCAAGTATAGTAGCTTTGTGTGTTATAAACCTTTCGTAAAAATTGTACAACCCGAGGAACGCTTGTAATTCTTGAACGTTTTGGGGCTCCGGTGTATTCATTATCGATTCAACCTTGCTCGGCGACGGATGAATGCCATCGGCATCGATGATGAATCCCAAGAATTCGACTCTCTCTTTAGCGAACTTACATTTGTTTTTGTTAAGGCGTAATCCCGCTTCTTTGATGCGTTGCAGGACTATGTCTAAGCGCTGCAGCATCTCTGGCATCGTACGTCCCGCGATTATGATGTCATCAATAAGCACTGCGACTCCTCCGATGCCCGCTAGTAGCGCTGTCATCAGCCTCTGAAAAATACCGGGGCAGGCCTTCACACCAAATGCAAGTCTATGTACGGTATACAATCCTTTGCAGGTGTTGAGAGTTAAAAGTTTAGATGTTTCGTTGTTGACAGTCACTTGAGTGTAAGCACGATCCAAGTCCAATGTTGTGTAAAATTTTCCGCCTGCTACAGCTGCAAATACTTCATTCGCCGTAGGCATAGGGTAGGTGTCCGATTCCGTTGCTTGATTGACTGTACAACGGTAGTCACCACATAGCCTAATCTCGCCTGATTTTTTGACAACCGGCACTACCGGCGTGGCCCACTCAGAGTACGCTACTGGTTGAAGCACGCCCTCGGATACGAGACGGTCGATTTCGTTCCCCATTCTGTCCTTAATAGCGTAAGGCACAGGACGAGCTTTTAGGAATTTCGGGGTGGCGCCCGGTTTTAAATGTATTGCCACTGGATCTCCACGGTACGTACCGAGACCATCCTTAAATACATCACCATGTTTGGTGATTATTTTCTCCAGTTCCGTATAATCTCCGTTTGATACGAAATTAATATTCATAGTAATGCCTAGATGCATAAGCCAGTCTCTTCCCAAGATATTCGGTCCATTACCCTTAGCCACTAGTAACGGAAGATGATACTCAATGTCCTTATAGCGCACAGGTAGCACTGTCTGGCCGAGCAGGTGCACGGGCGCGTTGGTCCAGGTGCGCAGAGCCAGCGGCGCCGCGTCGAGGCAGCGCGGCGGCGGAAGGCGCGGCCGCAACAGGCGCCATGTGTGCTCGTTCACCAGAGTGTAGCAGGCGCCCGTGTCCACCTGCAGTGTGACGGGCTCGCCCGCCAGCAGCACACAAATGACAAATGGCGCTACTCGAGTCGTACTTTGGACGACATAAATGCCGTTTAAATTCGCGTCTGCATCCTCCTCCGTAAAGTTCATTTTATTTGCGTTCTTTTTAGAAATACAGACTTTTTCGAGATGTCCCTTTTTATTGCAATATCGACACGTAACGTTAATGAACCGACACTCGCCAGCGTGTCGATCTCCACAGCGGTAGCAAAGACGAAGCGCGGATCGCGGGGCAGGGCGCGGCACAGTGGCGCGAGGTGCGGGCCGCGGGCGCAGCGCGTTGATATCCATGGGCTCCGGCGGCGGCGGCGTCGCGGCCGGCGCACAGTGTGGGAATCTCGCAATCTAGAGGGATTTAAATCAAAATATAAATTTTAATAATTGATAATATAAATATAACCTATTTATACCTAAGACCCTATTTGTCACAGCTACATATTAGAAATTCATGTAGGTAGGTTAAAAAAATAAATAAAAAATGTTGAAGTGGGTAGATAAATAATCGTTGTACCCTTACAATACGAACAACAACATTAATGGGTCATCTTCACTTGAGATTACTAATCAAATTAACTTATAGTCTTGTTTATTGGTTTATTATTGTATTGTGTATATCTTTCAAGGTAAGTTAGAGTGTATTTTATTTAAGTAATAGTTAAACATTGATCTAATAACATCATTTGAAAGCACAGTTAAATTATTCATTTTTTAAAGATGATTTGCAAAACAAAAGGTGTATAAAAAAAAATGGCCTGAATATCCCGGTGTTTATATTGTTTTAATTTATAGTTTAGAGTCTTAACTTTTGAGAACAATTGATAAAACTTGCGATTTTGTGCGACCGTCATACATTTTTTTTCGGTTTACAGAATGTCCGCCGAAATTACAAAAAAACAAATTTTTGATATTTGGACCTCAAATGCAAAAAAGGAGCGAATTGATGCTATTTTTGCTTTTATAATAGGTAATTACCCTCATGTACAATTTTCGGAAAGTGCTGTAAATGAAATTAAGTTGTTTTTAAGGAGGTTATGTAACAAATTTAACGAAAAATGGACAGCAAGCGGTAGACATCGTGAACGCTTTTTAAACAAGAATATAACTTGGTTGAATGAATGCATTAAATTACCAGATAATGTTTTAAATGAAATACCATCTACATCTGGCCATTCACCAGGAAGACCACACAAAGGTTTTGTAGAATGTTGCGATAAAACCAAAAAACGCAAAGTTCAGAATCTAATATCGTCTACTAGCCCTGAAGAAATAGCGATTGCACATGAATGTAACCTTCGAAAAGCAGGTAAAAAGGACTCTGCAGCTATAGTAAAAGAACTTTCTATAAGTTCACCTAAGAGAGGTTCCGTCATGAAAAGCGTACGTAAAAGCATGATTAGCGAAAGCGTTCAAGTGACTGTGTCGGCCGATGAAGCATTAAGCATGATGGTAGATGCTGATTTATCAACACATCAATATGAGATAATACGGCAAAGGATAAATAAATTGGTTAAAAACTTATTGCCATCTTATGACCAAATAAAAGAGGCTAAGAAGAAATGTTATCCATCCAATAAAACCGTAACAGAATCAACTGCAACGTGTGCCCTGCAATCATTAGTTGATCACAGTATCGAACGACTTTGTGTATCTCAGAAAGAGGTTCTTGGGTCAATTGAGGACTTGCACAGTGGAGTAAAGGAACTGTCTTTGTTAATTAAGTGGGGTTGTGATGGAGCACAACAAAAATCATATAAACAAAAGTTTTGTTCAGAAAACAAATTTGATGAAAACCTTTTTAGCATATCCATGGTACCTATACAGTTAAGGTTGAATGTTGAAGAGAATAATATTATAGTATGGCAAAATCCAGCCCCTTCTTCAACAAGGTACTGTCGACCAATTAGACTTAACTTTGCTAAAGAGACTACTTCATTAATTAAAGAAGAGGTTGACACGATACAACACCAAATCGATATGTTGTCGGCCGTCGAAGTAAGTCTAGATAACTTTAAGATTTTTGTGAAACCAGTTTTTATACTGACTATGATAGACGGCAAAATATGTAGTGCTCTATCTGATGTTTCGTCCTCATCTCAAACTTGCTATATATGTGGAGCAAAGCCTTCAGAGATGAATAATCCATCTCTTATTTTGATGAAACCTCTCGATCAAGCTGCATTGTCTTTCGGGCTTTCTCCTTTGCATTCCTGGATTAGGTTCATGGAGTGTATACTTCATATTGCCTACAGACTTGATATAAAAATGTGGCAAGCTAGAGGTCAAGAAAATAAAGATAAGGTTAAGGCAAGGAAGATACACATACAAACACGGTTCAGAAATGAATTGGGTTTATTAGTGGATTTGCCAACTCAGCAAGCTGGTAATACCAATGACGGCAACACAGCACGCCGATTTTTTAGAGGTGCTACAATAACTGCTGATATTACCGGGGTAAATTTAGAATTAATAACGAGGTTTCATATCATTTTAGAAACTCTCGGATCTGGTTTTACAGTCGATTTAGATTCGTTCAATAGTTACACAGAAGAAACCAGAAACCTGTATCTTAGGGAATACTCATGGTATAACATGCCTGTTAGTGTGCACAAAGTTTTATTTCATGGCCGCGATGTCATAGCTTCGTGTATTTTGCCGATTGGCCAGTTATCGGAAGAGGCACAAGAGGCTAGAAACAAAGATAACCGAAGATATAGGGAATTTTTCACTAGGAAAACGTCACGAATAGACACCAATACCGACCTACTTAATAGGCTTCTTATATCGTCAGACCCCTTCATATGCAGCTTAAGGCTTATAATGAAGAGAAAACGGAGTCCTCTAGATCCTGATGTCCTAAAATTGCTTTCTGTACCCACCGTAAATGAGGCCGAAAGTGGAATTAGTGATTAAAAAAAAAAACAAAATTGATTCATATCGCATTTTTTTTTAATACAACTTTATTTTCTATCACTATTTAAGTATTTTTATTTATTTGAATACCAATCAATATTATTTTTTACTTGTATCTTTTATTTAATTCAATTTGGAATTAAATCCCTCTAGATTGCGAGATTCCCACACTGTGCGGCGCGGCGTGTGTCGGCACTGTCGGCGGTGGCGTGGCGCTGCTGCTGGCGCCTTCCCCCACGCGCATCATGCGCGCGTCGTTACCCGCACTTTCAGATGACAACATAGCATCGACTACATTGTGATATGTTAAATTGTCCCTTTTAAGCAGCTCGTACTGCAACCTGTCGTCCCTCATTCCACACACAAGTCTGTCACGTAGCATGCGCTCCAAATCAGTAAAATTGCAACTAGCGCTGATTTTCCGAAGTTGAGCTATGTATTCGGCGGCCGATTCGCCACGATTTTGATCACGTTTGTAGAATTTGTATGAAATGGATATCTCATTCGGTTTCGGACTGTAATGTTTGGTTAGAATTTCTATGATCTCATTGAACGTCACTTCGGTGGCTTTTCGTGGTGTACTTAGTGCTAATAAAGTTTCAAACACTTGCGAACCACACACAGTAAAGAAATTGGCCCGTTTTACATTGTCTATCACGATTCCGTTCGCCTCGAAACAAAACTTAAGTCTCTCTAAGTAAATGTCCCAATTGTCCTTATGTGGGTTGAACTCACTAAACTTCACACATTTACGATCCATTGTCACTTATTTTACTCCGTCGTCGCCACTATTATGTCCAAAGATATAATTAAAACACGAAATTAGGTAACTGCATGTTTATTCAGCTAGGTAGCCTGACACAATGTGTAGATTCAAACCTACCCCCACTTAGTTCATCTTATATATCAACAAGAGAAACAAGTACCCTCACAGTCTATACACAAATCCATACGACAAACTACAATCATGTACATGACAGCTACCTTAGCAATAAGGCCACCTATGTTGTACTGTCTTTTGTTGTTATCTGTTGTTTTGTATTTTTTTTTATGTGCAATAAAGTATTTTTCTCTTTTTTAGGTTCGGTAGAAAGGTGCAATCAGGATGTTGAGAACATGTTGCGTTCCTGGATGTCCGACAATAACTCAACTGAATGGTCACTGGGATGCTATTTCGTTCAGTTCCAGAAAAATTCTTCGCATCATTGCACAATAGGACTTTCACCATACAAAGCCTTGTTTGGTCACGATCCTGTAATTGGCCTGTCTTCAACTTATTTGCCTAGAGATACATTGTCAAAATTAAAAAATGAAGAAGACTTACAACAGGTTTTAATTAATGAAAATCCTCCTCGCACTGAAGATATTCAAGACGAGCGAAATGCAGGTAGTAGAAATGAAGAAGACTTACAACAGGTTTTAATTAATGAAAATCCTCCTCGCACTGAAGATATTCAAGACGAGCGTAATGCAGGTTGTAGAAATGAATCCAAAGTTGAAAATGCAATCCTTTTCTATGAGCAGCTTTCTAACGAAACCACAAATCAGTATGTTTCCACTGATCAAAAAATGACTATCCGAACACAAACTTCAACACAATCTACCCCTCTTTCATCTATGACACAATATAAAAAAAATTCTGCAAATAACATTACAATTTTAGAAGATGTAATAATTGTCCCAGCAAGTACAACAAAAACGATCTGTCTTGATAACAATATCGCTATAAATGACACAAATTCCCACACAAATGTACAACAACAACATTCCAATAATATTGTTGCTACTGAAGTTAAATGAGGAGTTCAATTTCAAAACCCGCCAAAAAACTTTTCATTAAATAACGGTAAAACTAAAAAAACCTTACAAAAATCATCATTCTAAACAACATCTTTAAAAAACCACAGTGACAGCTTTATATTGAGACTGGCAATACTTAAGAACTTTGTTTACTGGGAAATAATTAAAAATAACGGAAAAATAACCATTCATATTTTTGTTTTAGCGGATTTTGATGTATACATTTAATTTTAGCGGGGTTTGAATTAAACATTGTTCGTTTTAGCGGGATTTGCAACTGACAAATTTGTACACGTGGATGGTTTTAAGCAGTCAACAGCCATGAATACTAAAATGTTGATGAAGCAATTTACATTATTTTATAAGATATGGAGAATCATGAAAATTAATAATACGGGTTAAAGTATCAATAATATTTATTAATAAAACTAATACAGAATAATGAATGGAAGATGATAGAAAGGAGTTCAGGAAGAATATTAAATATGTGTTTCAACATCCTCAAAACCATGTTCACAGTAATGTTCTTCAATAGCATTTCCACTATCGAAGCTACTGACTACTGGATCGACACTTTGCATTCTTTCTTCAATTTTTTTGTAATACTCTAAAGTAGGTAAATTTCTCCACTCTGTCCCAAAATGCTTTTCGAGAAGTTTGGCAACATCATCGACCTTTGCTTTCATCGGTAAAATTGTGTTTGCTAAAATTAACTCTGGAGAAAGCATAGTAATTTTTTTATTCTTTTTTGTAATTATTTTTTTATCATTGAGTTCGCTTTTATAATTAATCTCTCCTTGAACTAATACATTCTCAAATTTTGACCTAGTTAAGAAAAAGCGCTTAGATTTCATAAAAGGAAAATGCCATGAACTAGTGGGTTTGATAATCGTTTCATAACTTTTCTTCCAGTCGTAAACTGGTATTGTTGAAAGGTCTGTGACAGTTCCATTTTCTTCAAGCACAGAGACGTATTCTGCTGGACAAGTTACAACTTCTTTAGTTTTTAATACTTTTTCGATTTTAGCGAACACACGGTCAGGAGGTATGAACGAATGTCCGACTATAGGGTATATTACTTCAACTTTTTTTACATGTCTAGGTGCTTCACAATACAGCCATTTACCCAACATAAAAACCATTGCAGTATTCTTATTCTGTCCGGAACATCCGTCGCATACCACACGTAAGATCTTGATTTTCTCGTTGAATGTTGCTTGTTGTAAGTAATGATATACTGCACTTACAATTTCATTCCCTCCCTTCTTATGGACTACTTCACTCCAATAATATGAATAAACATTTTCTTTGTTTAATTTAGCCTTAGAGTTTCCATCTACAATAGCAAAATGATAAAAATTTAACTGACGACTAAAATACGCTGACTGGTCTGGAAGCTTTGGTAGTGGCTGGTTTTTCTGACAGTCAAATGTAATCGTTTTTACGGTATCATCTTCCTCTTGGAGTATTTTATAAAACGCTTTATACTTTAATCTGTGAATTCTTTTATTAGTCATAAGTTCATGTCGTTTTCTTGTATCACTTTCAGCTTTTATTTGTTCTTGCAGTGAAGTACATGTGGAGCAGACGTCTGTTCTCGGGGAACCAAAACCAATGTTGTAACATGTATTAAATATGTTGCGAAAAAAAGATTGCTTAACCTTACGATCATTCTGATGTTCTGCATTATAGAGCCGCCATAATTTTCGGATATTAAGCTCGGCCGGGAGATATAATCTTTGTGTTTTTGAGCGACAATAGTGACTTTCTTGGCACTTAAGTTTTTCAATGAAACATTCGACTGACACTCTCTTTGTCGCGTATTTTTGGGATTTTCGATCACCCCCTCTCTTTTCTACTGGATGACTTCCTCCACTTTTATAAAATCTGCTCATAATACCCTTAATTCTATCTTTTTTAACCAGAAGAGCATCCAAAAATGTTTTTTGGCAAACTGGGATCATTTGACCGTGGTTTCCAATAACATGATATTTAATCGCAATGTTTCTTTTAGAGTTTTCTTTTTTATTATTAGCTTTTTTTACGTTGCAGTATTTTAATATGAAATGGTCTTGAGAAATTTTAGTCGTACATTTATAAAAATTCCTATGAAATCTGCTTATATCCTGGCGAGTTAATTTCGCGCATCTGAATGATTTTTGGTTATGATTGCATTGCGGGAACTTCGGCAAACCTTTGCTTTCATACCTGAAACAATAATGTTTTTAATTGATTAGGTCGGTCGGTGAGTTTAGGTCGGAGTAGAGCGGAGAACGTAGTAGCGAAAACGCCAATTTTTTTTCTTAAAATCAGAAAACGGTTCACAGAATACATCTACCTACCAAGTTTCATGTGTATAGTCCTAATAGTTTCGGAATAAAATGGCTGTGACATACGGACGGACGGACAGACAGACAGACAGACATGACGAAACTATAAGGGATTTGTTTTTTGACATTCGGCTACGGAACCCTAAAAATGAACCTTATTTAATTATTATTACTTGGATTTTACAACATAACATAAACAGTAAGTAAGCTACATATTATATACCTACATAAAATCTCGATTTCGTTTCTCCAGATTGCTTCCATTGCAAGAACAAATAAAGAGGAAATTGACCCCCGGAACAGTTTAAATTTACAACTAATAAAACAACTAACTATTTTAATATAACCAATAGATTTGATAAAATTTTGCATAACACTATCCTCTTCACTTTAACATGTAGTTTGATACAAAACTTTACGTACCGTTTCTTTTGCTTCATCGCACGTTTCCATGTTGATCTATCACTTTTTCTCTTCCTGGCATGTTTAGGATCACATTTAGTAACAAATTGTGTAGAATCATCCATTATTTCTTGATAAAAAACATAAAAAACCGACAGCACTTCTTCACTTTGTTGACAAAATCGCCATACTGTTTGTTGTGTAAGGCTTCGTTCACACGGCATTGTCCTGCACGTTTTTTTGCAGTATACGTCTTAACGTATAAATAGTGACCATACAACGTACATATATCCATTCACACGTCGATTGTACTGCAAAAAAACGTGTACCGCTTATACGTTTAAACGCATACTCAACGGACTTGTCAAGCAAATCGAATGAACTTTGACGTATTCGGTTCGCAGTGGCACATAATATAGCTCTGTCTCGTTCACACGTCACGATGTTCACACGTTTTTTATCGAATAGCAACCGAAGAATAGGGACACGGTATCGAAGCAAAAGTATCGATATCGTACTCATGAGTAGAATCGATAACAAAGTATCGTACTCATTAAAGTATCGAAACAAAAGTATCGATACTTCAAGGTATCGAGTACTTTTTTAGATCAAAATTTGCTAGGTCAATATCAGTCAGTAAATAATGTCAGTTTTACTTCAGTTCAGCAGGACATATTTCCTGATGTTTTTATGGTTTTGAAGCATGTCTTGCATTTTACTTCGTTGTTATTAATTTTAACAAAATACTGCCAAAGGTCACTTTTAGGCGGCATTCTTCTCAAGACTCGTAATAACACAGTTACACTTACACAACAGAGAATAATAGAACTACTTACACTTACTTATAAACTTTAAGAAATCAAATACTAGTAATTTAACAAAATAATGATCAATCGTACCGTATTTAAACAACAACAAACTGAACAAGTAAGTGAACGAGTGCACAGAGTGAAGAATGATTGATTCGGAATTGAACTACGAACGACCGGCCGTTAAGAATGAGTTAAGACAGAATGTCTTAAAAAGTTTTCAACGAGTGAGCTAGAAAGCGCTGTTAAATTAAATTTTTCATTCGATACGATACCTGGGAAAAAGTACTTATTGAGTAAAAGTATCGAATGCAAAGTATCGAGTACAAAAGTATCGGTATCGAACTGGAATGTACTCGATACCACAAAGCATCGATACTTTTTTCGTGTCCCTACCGAAGAAGCGTTTAGTACCTGAGCGTCTTTTGGACGGGTGGCACGTATTTTATGTTAGATTTGGTTTGATATTCAAAATGGTTGAGGAATCTTCTATAGACAACGAACTATTAATTTCTTTAGTGGAACAATGTCCCGTTTTATGGGATAAAACTTTGGAACTTTATAAAAATCGCGTCGCAACTCAAGCGGCTTGGAAGGGAATCATGGTAATAATTGATCCTAATTTTGAGACAAAGGAAGAAAAAACAAGACAAGCCTTAGGTATGTATATTTTATTACTAATAATAAAAATTGAGTTACAACATATTTTAACTTGCTCTGCTTAGTTCTAAATGTATTCGTTTTGCCATGGGACTGCTCCTTCGTTTGATAAAAAATAGTGACTAAAAATGGACCTTACGCTGTTTGCTTGAACATTTCGAACTGCCGTACTTTGAATATTTTCAAATAATGAAGGATTTGCCACATCTTCAAAATTGTGTCCATCATTTTCACGAACATAATTGTGTAATACAATGCATGCTTTTATGATTTCTGTCAATAAACTTGGTGAAACATCAATAGCCTTATGTAGAATTCTCCATTTTCCCGCTAAGATACCAAAAGCACACTCCACGTACCTCCTTGCTCTGCTCAGGCGGTAATTGAAGATTTTTTTACGTAAATCTAAATGTGTTCCTCCAAAAGGGCGTAGTAAATTATTATGTAGAGCAAATCCCTCATCACCAATAAATACGTAAGGTGTACTTTCTCCACCTTCTAATAATGGCTTTGGTTTGGGTATATTCAACGAACCATCATTAAGTTTTTTCCACAAGACGGAATTTTTCAAAATGGATGAGTCACAATCTTTTCCGTATGATCCTATGTCTACATATATAAATCTGTATTCCGAATCAACCACCGCAAGTAGCACAATTGAAAAATAATCTTTATAATTGAAGTACATGGATCCACTATGAGGAGGCTTTAAGATTTTTATGTGTTTTCCGTCAATTGCACCTAAACAATGAGGGAAATTAGTCTTTCTTTCAAAACCTTCCACTATTTTTATCCATTCACTTTCTGTAGAAGGCATTTGAAGATATTCTCCCTGAAGGACATGCCATAGAGTCCAGCAAACATCCCAGATGATACCACTTATAGTCGATACTCCAACTTTGTATGAATAGTGTAAATCTTTCATGGAGCACCCCGATGCTAAATACCTGAAAAAAAATGTAAATGTACAGTCAACAGCACGTCCCTCTATACAGATCCAATATAAACTGACACGCGGCATCATTACACAGACTGGTTTGACAAGATCAGTTTATAATGGAAGTGTAAAGAGGGACGTGCTATTGTCTGTACCGTATTACTTTTTTGTTTACCGTTTTTGTTTGTCTTTTACAGCTAAAATGATTATTCAACGGTGGACTCATATAAGAGATAATTATAATCGATCGTATAAAAAGATAAAAGATCAGAAAAGCTCAGGAAGTGGCGCCAAATCAGCAAAGCCTTATGTATATAGTAAACAGTTATCTTTTCTGCAGAAAGTAATAGAACCTAAAAAGACAGTAAATAATGCTACTACCGAAAATAACAACACGGAATCCAATAATAACACAGAATCCGAAAACCAGAAAAAAAATTCTGAGGGGGGAAATGAAACATTGGAAACAAACTCTATAGAGACACATGACACAATGGCGGCAAAGAGCCCAATACCTAATCGTGTACCTAAAAGATCTCCAAAGAATATGATTAATCCTGTAGATGCGAAGATGATGAAATTTATGGATTCTTATTCGAATAACGAACCTAAAACAATGAATCGGCATCTTTCATTTTTTAATGGGATATTACCATCATTAGATAAGTATGACGATGATGAAGTCCTTGAATTCCAAATGGGTGTGTTACAGTTAATGAAAAAAATTAAAAACAGTCGCCAAATTCGTGAATCGTCGTCTTTCAATCTGTCATCAGTTCACAGAGGATATTTTACACAACAATACCAAAATAGTAATATACAAGAAGCTACAAATTCTATTAGTACAAACATGACTACAACGACTTCTCTTCAAAGTCCAGCCTCTGTAGAATTAACTACAGCAGCTTCTCTTCAAGGTCCGTCTTCTGTCGAATCCTGCTATTCTAACTACACGGATATTGATTACAATGTCTTTTAATACGAAACACGAATATACCATAGTAAAATTGGTAAATTTTTTATATTTTTTTAATTATAATAATTAACATTAATAAAAGTTAAATAATCACAACCTGTGTATTTTTATTTGTGTACTTACCTTAAACAGATGGCTAATTTCATTTTAGTACTAATGCATTTCCGCATATTCGTATTTGATTTTGGTAGGCTTGAATTTTCCAGTCGAGTTAATAACTTTTCAAAACTTTCAACAGACATTCGAAAGTAATTAAAAAACTTTTTTTCATCGTTTCTAAGATTTTCGAATAATTTTTCAAATGTGATCGTTCGCACAGATTCTTGATTAATAGGATGTACCCAAAACCTTCTGTTTTGTCGGCGGCGAGACCGTTGGCGCCTACGATACCAATATAAAAGTACAACCACGCGTGGATCCATCAGTGACGTCTACTCGCTGTGACAACTGTGTGAAGACTGCGGCTATTCGTCTTTTACACGAATGATAATTTACCGTGTGAAGACCCGGATGATTGTACGTTAAAAAAACGAATACGAAAAAAACGTGCAGGACAATGCCGTGTGAACGAAGCATTACGTTGAGCAAATGCCGTGCTGTGATTGGTCAATTTGGATTTAGCGGAATTTGAAATGCACTGGAACTCTTTTAGCACTGTTTGCAACAAACTGTTTCTTATGAAAGCTGATTTGTTAGGCTTATAGCGGGATTAGATAATAATTTTTAAACCAAGAAAAAAGAATTAATGATGGCGCTTCTTATCCAAGAGAAACAATGTTTTTGTTCAAATATCGTTTTGGCGGGTTTTGAAATTGAACTCCTCAAATGTTGTATTTGCCAAATTACCACATCCGATTCACTCAAATGTTCAAAATGCCAACAAGTGATTCACGGCGCATGTGGAGTGTCTGAAGTTAGAGAAGGTAGTAGTTCTTCTAATGTTAAATGTAACTTATGCTGGCAAGAAGATTCTATTAAGAAAGAAAGAACAAGTTCGCATGAAAATTTAAAAAGAGCAGCTGCGACTATGTGTACTACATCCAACAAAAAATTTAAAGAAATAGATGTAGGTGCTACAATTTTGGTTGATGTTCCGAAGTACGATCGTGCACCCTTAGATAACAAAAACATTACAGGACGAGTAATTGATAAGAAGAATGGTTTGTTTCAAGTTGGTACCTCCGTTGGTATAATTAAAGATTGGCTACCAAGAAACGCACTTCAAATATCTCCAGGAACTCAATTTACCGGCCCCGTTCCCGAGGTAGTATTACCTATTCGTGGTATTTCCTCACAACTATCACCATTCGGCGGACAAGGGTTTAAGCAATGTCATTGCAAGAAATCAAGCAAACAATGTTCCTCAAATAAGTGTGCTTGTAAAAAGCACGGTTTGCTTTGTAATTCCAAATGTCATAAATCTTTGAATTGTTGTAACAAGTAAAGTCTTACTAATAATTTCATATTACTATTTACTAAACGCAGCTGTGCTTGCATTGCAACTCCAATGTTACAGGTCCATGCAACTCAGCGTAAGTTTCACATTAGTGACGTATTTAATTATCTTTTGTTCTGTGATTATTCGCTTTTCAAATTTTTTTCTAGTTATCTTTTAATTTCTTTGAATAAGTCTATTTTTTCCTATTTTTGCTAATTCAATAATAATTTGTTGTAGTTATTTTGTTCACTATAAGTGAACCAGAATGTGATAATAATTTTGCCTCAATATATCTTAAGGGGCTTACAGGACCTAAACGCAAAAAAACGGTAGTTTTCGAAACAATAAAAGTATATGATGGCCTACAGTAAACAAAATCAGAAAAATATATGATATTCTTCAGGATATATGCTAGATAGATAGTGTTTTGAAAACACAATACAACTAATTTGGTACGATAGAAAAAAATCATGAACATACCTCTAAAAAACTTTCTTTTTACAATAAAAACCATACTAATATACATACAATCATTCTGATTTTTTGTCAGATTATTCTACAAGTAACATACTAAAATGATAGTGTTTTATTTTTTTATTTAAAACAATAGTTTTTTTGTAAATCGAATATTCATAGTTCCGAACATAAAAAGTGCGCATGTGTGCGTGAACGCCCGTGTAGCGACACTGCCGGCCGAGGCCTGATGCTATACGGACGTGTCGCTCTTTTCGCCGCACTATTTCCGTCAAGATTGTTATGTTTTTGTTAAGTTTTATTTGTAAATTCATTGTTTATTATTATTTGCATATCTTCTTTCCGTAAATATTTTTATTTCGTGTAAATATAAAATACTTTTAAGTTTGTTATGTATGGGTGCAAGGCGCGCGCCATCTATTGTACGGCTAGTCCCAACTCCCGGTCGTTTCACTTGTGTCTCCCGGCAGCGGTCCGCGTACTACCTAACAAAGTTGAAATAGCGTAATAATTTGTAAATAAATGGGAAATATAGTGAAATATTCCGTAAGGAGGACTACAAAACGTTCATATAAAACAAAAGCCGAACATAATATGAACGAAAGTAAAAATATGAGCATTTTATTTTTAACTGAATATTTTTATTTTTGCAATAAAACTATGAATTTTGGAAACATCTAAGAAAGTGCAGTCATTATGTTACGCATAAGCTAAGCATTTTCGGCTCCGCGTACATCTGTCACACCGGCGCATGTGGACGGCGTGTAGATTTGTATTCGAGAGTCCCCGGGTTCGATTCCCAAGGTTACGAAAACGTACTTTCTTTTTAAATTTTATTTAAATGTATTTTGAATTTTTAGATAGTGTTTTGAAAACATAATACAACTAATTTGGTACGATAGAAAAAAATCATGAAGATACCTCTAAAAACTTTCTTTTTACAATAGAAACCATACTAATATACATACAATCATTCTGATTTTTTGTCAGATCATTCTACAAGCAACATACTAAAATAATAGTGTTTTAATTTTTTAGTTCAAACAATAGTTTTATTGTAAATAGCATATTCATAGTTCCGAACATAATAAGTGCGCATGTGTACGTAAACGGTAAACCCCCGTCAGCGTCACCCCGTGTAGCGATAATGCCGGCCGAGGCCTGATACCTACTATACGGACGTGTCGCTCTTTTCGCCGCATTATTTCCGTCAAGATTGTTGTTTTTGTAACGTTTTATTTGTACATACATTCATTGTTTATTATTACTATTTGCATATCTTCTTTCTGTAAATATTTTTATTTCATGTAAATATAAAATACTTTAAGTTAAAATAGCGTAATAATTTGCTATCAATTATATAATTTGTAAATATGGGAAATAATGTGAAACATTCCCTTAGGAGGACTACAAAACGTTCATATAAAACAAACGCAGAACATATGAACGAAATTAAAAAGTAAGAGCATTTTATTATTACTGAATATTTTTTTTCACTATGAATTTTGGTAGTCTAAGAAAATGCACTTATTACGCATAAGCTCAGTTTTTTCGACAACATACACAACCGTTACATTGGCTTATGTAGACGACGCGCAGGTTTGTGTTCGAGGGTCCCCGGGTTCGATTCCCAGTGATACGAAATCGATTTAATTTTATTTAAATGTATTTTGAATTTTTAAATATATTTTTATAAATAACTAAAAAAACGTCTACAATGTAATTATCTTTCACAGGAGAAAGAAAGTCGAAAATATCAACACGGAAGTTACTTCTAATGCGTAAGTACCTACACGTTTTCTAAGCCATTGTAACAATAAAAAAAACCTAAATTTATTAACAGCCCGCTACTTATTGATAATGTGCATAAACCTGAAATCGCGAAAAAAAAATCAGCTGTTCCCTACATTTTATGTTCGCATAACTCGTCAAAATGTAGGGAACAGCTGATTTTTTTTCGCGATTTCAGGTTCGGTCTCATAGTAAAAGTTGTTCATAATAATGAGTACAATCTCCCATTTCGATTTGTCGCATGTGTTCAATTTCACCCTGTATATAATTTTTTGTATCTAATTTTTTTTCTGTATTTAATTTTTTTTTTTTTTTTTTTTTTTTTTGCTTTTTTTTTTTTTTTTTTTTTTTTCGGGTAGGTGTAAAAAAGACAAGACGTAGCTCTAGTATTGATTTTTTATTAAAAATAGTAAATTACAGTATTTTCACTAGTTTTTTATATAATATTGGTGTATAGCGTATACACAACGGGTACTCACGTTTGCAGCACGCTTATGTGACTTAAGCAATAATTTTACACCACCTGCCAGCTCATCACTTCACAACACAACTTTCACTTTACCAAACACAAGTGGACAATTATTATAACAATGTCTCAATTGGATGAGATAATATCGGCACAGAAGACCCTAGAGGATAGCTTTACCCGGAAGATGAGTGAGTTGGAGGCGCAGATACAGTGTGCAGGTCCTGCCAAGGATACCGTAGCGAGGGTAGCCGAAGAGTTTCGCACCTTCAGGGAGCTGATCTTCAGCATGCTGAGTCTGCTGAGAAGGCAGATCAGCGAGTGTGCTAGACAGGTCGACGGGTTGGAGACCAGGCATCGGCGGAAGGCACTCATTTTCCAGGGCATAGCAGAGGTTGATGGGGAAGTCAGCAGCGCAGTGATCCAGGAGGTGATAAGCGAGAAGCTGTCCCTAAAAACTATCACTGCATCCTCCATAAAAGTTTGCCATAGACTTGGCCTAGCCAAAAAGGATCACCATAGGCCCATCCTAGTCAAGTTCTCGAGCTATGACGACAGGTCTGCGGTCTGGAGAGCGAAGACGGGACTGAAGGGGTCATCTATCTCTGTCAAGGAGTTTTTGACTAAGACCCGACAATCCATCTTTGGGAAGGCGCGGCTTCACTTTTCTATGCGATCGTGTTGGACTCAGGACGGTGTCATCGTTGTTAAAGCCCCCGATGGAAGCAAACATAAAGTGACATCATTTGAGGAACTGAGTCCGCTGCTGGTGAAGTATCCCCGGGTTCAAACGTCTGGAGATAGCCTGAAAAACAAGACGCGTTAGTTATGGTATCTTTCTGATTTTTTTTTATACACTATAGTATTTACGCATTAGACACCCATTAAGTTATTTAGATTTCCTTACCTTAATGTTTGCTATCTTCGTGTTGTTTGTTATTGAACCTTGTTTACTTTTGTTTCGTATTCTTGCACAGTAGTAAAGTATTTGTATCTGTTCTCTTTCTCCTCGCAATTCTCTGAGTTGACAATAATTCATGTAAGTAACGCATACTGTAGGTTTTTTACCCTCAACCGGATTTATTTTTCTCACTTTTTGTTTTGTCTTTGCATGTTTCTTATGTCATTGTCAACTATTGTCAATATATTGTCGACTCGTTTGTCAATCAAAGTAAACGTCATACTCATAAGTGGCATTCATGTAAGTTTGGATACGTTCACGGAAAATGTAATATCATTTGAATGCTTAATGGGTGCGTTCGGAATTATTTAAATTAGCGGAAGAATTCCTTTATCACTACTATGTTTTTTGTATGGATGTAACTTTTATTTTTGTTTTTCTTCGTATTGTGTTCACTGTCTGTAATGAATAATGATGATGTTAGCTGGCGGGTGGTGCAGAGATGCAAACGTCCTACCAGTGTTTCGTGTAGGTCTCTGCTTTAGTATACTCGTATATTTATATTTATTTAGTATCTATATCTGTTTTTATTGTATTTATATATATTTTTATCCATGACAACATCTGATAGCGAATCTTTTTTTTCTGCCAACGAATCTACTGCCTCTTCTGGTGATGATAGTTTTTGTTCTGTTACGGAAAACCTTGGTGAACTTTTGCGTCTAAGTTTCAGCAATAATATTGGCCGGCTGTTTAACGTCTGTCATATAAATGCCCAAAGCATTCCAAGCCACTACAATGAGTTGTATGAAACTTTTTCGAACAACAACGTCCATGCCGTCCTGATTTCAGAAACTTGGCTGAAACCTGAACTTTTGTCCACCTCTTACTCTCTCCCAGGATTCGTTCTTTTGCGGAATGACCGAGTCGGTAGGAGAGGGGGTGGTGTAGCTATATACCTTCGTGCTGATCTTCCTTTCAAAATTCTCTCTACTTCTTCCTGTAATACTTCGGCTGAGTTTCTTTTTCTAGAGGTCTGTCTCAAAGGAGCTAAAACCGTTCTTGGTGTTGTGTATTGTCCTCCCGCACTTGATTACTTCACCGAGTTCGAATCGGTCTTAGAATCTTTAGGTTCGGAGTACGCACATCACATAGTCTTGGGGGATTTCAACACCAATCTCCTTGCCCACAACTCCCATCGATCCCGTAAACTTTTAAATCTGGTCGAGTCAGCTAGTCTGCATGTGCTGCCTCTCCAACCAACTCATCATAACCCTGCCGGTGATGATACTTGGCTCGACTTGATCCTCACCTCAAATCCTTCCCTAGTCTCCTCACATGGTCAACTTGACGCTCCTGGTTTTTCCCATCACGACCTTATTTTCCTGTCTTATGTCCTTAAATCTCCTAAACTCAAACCTACGTTCCAGTACAGGCGTGCCTTTGCGCGGATGAATTGTGAGAAGCTTGCACAAGATGCTTCTAATATTGACTGGACTCCCCTGGAGGAAGCCACTACAGTTGACGATAAAGTTACAATTTTTAACAATGCTGTAGTTAAGCTGTACGACACCCACGCTCCTATCAGGCGAGTCAAGTTAAAGCGCCCACCTGCGCCATGGATGAACGTGGGAGTTCGGATGGCGATGCGACGAAGGGACCGCGCGTTTCGGAAGTTTAAAAGGGATCGGTCGGATGATAATTGGACCCTCTTCAAAACTGCTCGCAATCGTTGTAATCAGATGATACGCAACGCTAAACGTCGCCATATTCTTGATAACATCACTTCTGCTTCTCCCGCTGATATCTGGAAATTCCTTGGAACTCTAGGTATCGGCAAATCGCGGCATTCAGACCTTCCTAACGCATTTGGCTTGGACGATCTAAATCGGCATTTCTCCACTGTTACTACCCTTGATTATCCAACCAAATGTCAAACCCTTGACTTCCTTGCTGGTCTGACGCGACCCAATATTACCCCCTTTGCCTTCACCCCAGTCGACCCGGGAGAGATCAAAAAGATTATCCTGTCCATAAAATCCAAGGCCGTTGGTTGTGATAACATCAGTCGACACATGATCGTGACAGCGGTGGATCAGCTCCTTCCTGCAATTTCCCATATAGTTAACTTCTCCCTTAACTCTGGTGTTTTCCCTTCCCTGTGGAGGAAAGCCCATGTTCGACCACTACCTAAAATCCCTAATCCCACTCTTCTCAGTCACTTTCGTCCAATTTCCATCCTTCCCTTTTTATCCAAAGTACTCGAGGCCTGTGTACATAAACAATTTTCCAACTTCATTCACAAAAACTCCCTCATCAGTCCATTCCAATCCGGGTTCAGGCCCGGGCACAGTACTGTTTCTGCTCTCCTCAAAGTGACTGACGATATAAGGCGAGGAATGGAAGACACTAAGGTGACGGTTTTAGTGTTGATCGATTTTTCTAATGCTTTCAATACCGTCAGTCACGAAGTCCTTTTATCCATCCTCTCCTATCGCATGGTCTCTCACGAGGTTCTGGAATGGTTTTCTTCCTATCTTCGGGGGCGTCAGCAATCAGTTCTCGCTGGTGATTCTAGCTCCAGCTGGTGTGATCTTGAAACTGGCGTCCCTCAAGGCGGCATTTTATCTCCACTTTTGTTCTCTATCTTTATAGATCTCATAACTTCCGAGCTTCAGTGTGCGTATCACCTTTACGCTGACGACTTACAGCTCTACTGTCAGGCAGGTGTTGACAGCTTATCCGGTGCGATCGAGGAGCTAAATCGGGCTTTACGAGTCGTCAAAAACTGGTCTGATCGCTTTGGGGTGGCGGTTAACCCAACCAAATGTCAGGCTATCATTGTAGGGAGCCCCTATAGCTTGAGGAGGCTGAATGGTTCAACAGTGCCACCGGTTACCTTTGATGGCACAGTGATTCCGTTTAGCTCTGACGTCAAGGATCTGGGTTTGCATATTGACACTTGCCTTGACTGGCGTAAGCAGGTCGCGATTGTGAGCAAGAAGGTCACTGGAACGTTGCGGTCGCTCTATCGGTTGAAGAATATTCTCCCATCACACATTAAGGCAATGCTTGTACAGTCCCTTATCTTCCCCATAATTGACTATGGTGATGTGTGCTACTATGACCTGAATGCAGATCTCCTCAATAAACTTGACCGACTTCTTAATAGCTGCATTCGATTCGTTTTCAATCTTCGCAAGTATGATCATGTATCCGCACATCGAGCGCTTTTAAAGTGGTTACCTATCCGGCAGCGCAGAGCGTTGAGGGCTTTGACTACCCTGTTTTCTCTTCTTCACAATCCCGCTTCTCCTTCTTATCTGACTTCTCTTTGTCAATATTTGTGCTCTGCACACAGCAAGAATCTTCGGTCCGAGAATAATCGTCTTCTTCGTTGTCCTTCTCATCGATCTGGTTTTATAAAGTCGTCTTTCTTTGTCCAGGCGGTTTTCCTTTGGAATGCGCTCCCTCAGAATATCAGGACGGTAACCAATCGGTTCACGTTTAAAGTGAAAGCTCGAGAACACATACACAAGAAGTTGGCAGATTCGTCTCAGAATTAAGTTGTTGTAGGGTTTCTTATTTATGTCTCATAACTATGTCTATATATATATATTGTTGTACATATGTATGTATATATGTATTTATTATTATATCTATTCTTATATCTTAGTTATAAATATTTTCTTATCTTTTCTTTCTGTTATTGCACCTACTGTGTATTGTCTCTGCATCACCCTAAGGTAGACTGGTAGAAAATGCCTAAGGCATTAAGTCCGCCTTTGTACAGTTTTTACTTGTGCATAAAGTTTTAATAAATAAATAAATAAATATAAATTTCACCCTGTGTATAAAAATGAAACCCGTTTTCCGTTGTCACGACATAACATGAAAACGGCTGGACCGATTTCGCTAATTCTTTTTTTGTTGTGATCGGTATTGCCGGGACAAGGTTTGTATGAAAGAAAATTTTGGAAATTCGAAAAAAAAATTGCACCCGTGCGAAGCTGGGGCGGGCCGCTAGTTTATTATAAACAAAATCAATTTTAAATCTAATTTCTTGCTTTTGATAATTTTCATCGCAATTTTCAGATGAAACTGTTACCTATTTCATTATGCCCATTATCAATAAGTCGCGGTCTGTTAATAAAAACATTAGGTCAGATTTTTTTTTATTTATGTAATAGCTTAGAAAACGTGTAGGTACTTGCGCATTAGAAATACCTAACTTCCGTGTTGATATTTTCGACTTTCTTTCTCCTGTAGACTTTTTTTAGTTATTTATAAAAATATATAATAGATATATTTAAAAATTCAAAATGACATTTAAATAGAAAATTCGATTTCGTAACCTTGGGAATCGAACCCGGGGACTCTCGTATACAAATCTACACGTCGTCCACATACGCCACTGTGACAGTAGTACGTGAAGTCGAAAATACTTAGCTTATTCGAAATGACTGCACTTTCTTAGATGTTTCCAAAATTCATAGTTTTAGAAAAAAACACTGCAAAGTGATAACTTTTATTTCGGAAGTCGGTGTCGCTGGTTCCGCATTTTCGTTTTTTGACACCGACTTCCGAAATTAATAGTTATTTATCACGCTGTAGTGCTTTTTTTGAAGTCGGTTGTTTTTTTTTCTTTCTAATTGTACCTACCCCACAAAAATTCAATTAACACTAGTGCATTGAAGAATCATCAAAATTCGCATAGAAATGCCGGAGATGCAGTACATTTATGCATATTAACTTCGGACATACTACATAAGAATAATTACCTAATGTATTATATACTAAAACCTTCCTGGAAGTATGTAGGTAGATCACATTAGTGAAAGAATGATCAAAATTGGTTCATCAGTTTTTTAGAAAATCTACAAATATATATACAAACATACACACATACATACATTACATAGGTACATACATACGGGTCGAATACACAACCTCCTTTTTTGAAGTCGGTTAAAAATGTTTTAAATTTCATTGAATCAGTTTTATTTCAAAATCACCCACATCCTTAAGTTTTTCAAGTCACACTCAAAACGAATAAAATTTATTATGTTGTCACACATAACTACATAATTTGTTTGTTAGATCTTTAACTTATTTGCACATCGTTTCCGCGCCATCTATTAGAATACTAGGGCGTAATCTCACAAAACCGTTACTTCTAAATCTCATGTATGCTTTATGTCATAATTATGATGGGCGTCGTCGTTAGATGGCGTTTGCGTCGATTCTGCATATGTGTGCATGCGTTTTTCAAGGACACTTAGGTCTAGTAAGCCTCTTAAGTTTAGCTGTATAAGAGAAAAGAAGGCTGATGAATGAGTGATTTTATCTCAAGACTTTAATTCACAAGACTGATCAATTCCATTGTTGCACTATTAAACTAATTGTTTACCTAACCAGTTTCATCCAATTTATGGATTACACCCTAAAATTGGATCATTTTTTTTTACTACGACTGAGATCTATTGTCTGTAGAAAACAACATACATACTAAAATTTTCAATAAAAAGTTTATAAAAATCAATTTAGTGATTTTCCTTTCTCACCTATTCTAAACCTTCATAACTCTATGATAAAATACTTGAAGTTAATCATCGGCAAACTAGGAACCAATTAGAAGTCAGCCAGCAAAATTGTAGCCAATCAGTGTTGAGCACATCAAATCTTACTATAGTAACGAGTATTTTCGCAAAAATCCTGACTTTGTCCAGTAAGATTTGATAATTTTTCGCCTATGTCTAATTATCCGCGTTTTCGCAAAACCCCTAGGATTTCCGCGAAGATTCGAAGTATCAAATTATCCTACGACACGTATATATGTTCTGTGAGTGAGTGCGTCACGACGTTCGTACAGAAAGAAATTCGAAAATAAAAAAGTGTTCAAGGTGAGTTTTCGTTGAAATATTTTCGGATTCCATAAAATATCAAGATACCTGACTTATTGATGCAATTTTTTTGTCAAACTAACAATTAATATCTCAGATGTTAATCGATTTAGTAAAATTTACTGGTTATGATACGTTTTTAGGGTTCCGTAGTCAACTAGGAACCCTTATAGTTTCGCCATGTCTGTCTGTCCGTCCGTCCGTCCGTCCGTCCGTCTGTCCGTCCTCGCTTAATCTCTGTGACCGTTAGCACTAGAAAGCTGAAATTTGGTACCAATATGTATATCAATCACGCCGACAAAGTGGTAAAATAAAAGTTGGAAAAAAATGTTTTATTAGGGTAGCCCCCCTATATGTAAAGGAGGAAGTGATTTTTTTTTTAATTTCAACCCTAACGTGTGATATATTGTTGGAAAGGTATTTAAAAATGAATATGGGTTTACTAAAATCATTTTTTGATAATGTCAATAATTTCGGAAATAATCGCTCCAAAAGTAAAAAACAATGTGTCCCCCCCCCTCTAACTTTTGAACCACAACTTTAGAAAATATGAAAAAAATCTGAAAAGTAGAACTTTATAAGGACTTTCTAGGAAAATTATTTTGAACTTGATAGAAACAACAGTTTTTGTACAAAAAAGACAAAAGTTGTACAAAATCATTTCTGGACTAAGTTTGTAGTATAATCGTATATGCAAGCATTTTTTTTTAACTTCGTTTACATATTTTATTATCCTGAACGTATCTTTTTTCAAACAAAAAAAGAATGATTAAAATTGGTTCTCGCAATCCAAAATTACCACCGAAAACTTCTGGCACGTCTATGTACTAATTAGTAACCCAATTCCCCGAGAGATGGCGCTGTAGGTACTTATTACATTGGGTCGGGTATTATCGAATTGTACGTGGGAACACTTATTGTGACGGACGGGAAACTACGGAACCCTACACTGAGCGTGGCCCGACACGCTCTTGTTTGCTTAAATGGATGCGACAAAATAAATAGAAATTTCCTAATATCGTCCCCGGGACGGTATTAGGATCTCGTATGGTGAATACAATGGTCATGTGATCAAGTCAATTTTGCATGTAACTTTAGCCGATTTTAACCGAAAAAAAACTGCCGAAAAGAAAACTGTGGGAATGCTGGAGCAATGACAAAAGCTATTGAAGCCGTACGAGCGAATGAAATGGGTCATAAAAAGGTAGCAAAATTATTGAAACTTTGGTGTCTGGAAAAATGAGAAGAAAACCAGTTCTGCCGATAGAATTGAAAGATGAGCTGGTAAAGTATTGCTTGCAAATGGAGAAAAAATATTATGGTGTCACCGCTTCTGATTTAACACGAATGGCGTTTCAATTGGCACTCAGAAACAATATTCCACATCCATTTTCACTGACCAAAAAGAAAGCGGGCAAAAAATGGATGAAGTTGTTTATGGCTCGTCATCCAGAGCTAACATTCCGTCAACCAGAGTCATTATCACGAGCTCATCTTCAGGGTTTTACAGCAGAAAATGTTAAGACTTTCTTTAACTTATTAAAACCAGAGATGCAAAAGATTATCTTTAACCCTAAAAAGTTTTTAATGTTAATGAAACAGGGATTACCACTGTTCAACTTAAAGTCAAATAAATCCTAACAGTGAAAGGCAAAAAAGAAGTTCACAAATTGTCCTCTGCTGAAAGAGGTGCATTAGTAACTGTTGTTCTTTGTATGTCGGCTACTGGACAATTTATTCCTCCGTTGATGGTGTTTCCAAGAAAAAAATATGAAAGCTGCACTACTAGATGCAGCTCCTCCGGGCACCATTGCTGGATGCCACCCATCTAGTTGGATCCAGCCTTAACTGTTTACTAAATGGCTGAGACATTTCGTGTCTATCGTAAAACCATCAAAAGAAGATTCCATTCTACTGGTGTTAGATGGGCATTACAGCCATACAAGGAATTTTGATGTGATAGACTTCGCATAACCATCTCGAATTCTTATAAAGTTATGCAATACGCAGCATGCTTTAACTATTTTCATTGTAACATCAAAACTCACATTAATAGGTGTATGAAACACTCTGAACTTGTTTGACATGATACCAAATGTCGATTCTATGTATCGTCTACTGCGGCTGTCTATGATTAAATATTTTTTTCTTGTGGGTCATATTGGATCGTGCATATGGCTTCAGAATTTTATTTGATATTCCAAACGCACCATCACCCACAATTACATGTTCAACTGGAGTATTTGTTCCAGGCAGTGGCTTTGGTCCTGGAATATTTAAAGTGTTTTGTTCAAGGCTCTTGTATAGTGTACTGTTTTGGAATATAGTCGAGTCCGAGTTTTTTCCATATGTTCCAATGTTTACATATGTAAAACAATAATCTGCATCGCACATAGCTAGTAGCAGAACTATGGAGTAAAAATGTTTATAGTTGTAGAATATTGATCCACCACCGGTTGGATTTACGATTCGGATGTGCTTGCCATCAATAGCTCCGATGCAATTTGGAAAGTTGGTCTTTTGTAGAAAACCGTTAGCAATATTTTGCCACATATCAGGAGTATTTGATGGTATACATTCATCGTGTAGCGTTTCCCATATAACTTTACACACTTCGTCCACTATCTTACTGATTGTTGCGATTCCCATCCTAAATGAATACTGCAAATCTGTATATGTTCGACCCGTAGCAAGACATCTAAAAAAAAAAAGTTTTTATTATTTCAGGAAAACAGCCCGGGACGCGTTTTTTAGAACAAAGAACGCAATTAAAAAAACGCCCTCTGGAAGTGCTGCACCAAAATACAAAAAGTACATCTATTATGACGAATTAAGCTTCCTAGCTCCAACAGTTGAGAATGAAGTTGATGAATCACTGAATGACTCTTCCCTTCCCTCACCCTCAGTAATATATGCCGGAGCGTCAAAAGGGGAGTGTAGCGGTCTTGGCTGTCGCTATCCATCGTGGGCGTTGTAACGACCGGAATTTAAAAATAAAAGCACACTTGTATTGTCCAATCTCTTATTATTTGATTTTCTCACAACTTTATGCAAAATCACACACAATTAACGAGATTAAACTAGATTGTGAGCCAATAGGTTAGCACGTGTGCACTTCGTTCGGCAGCTGTCAATCCAATGACCGCCGCCATTGCTCGTAGTGACACTTACTACTCTATTCGGGGTTACCCGCTCATAATTTTTATGTTATCGATAAACAAATCGACTAAAACTAAAACAACATTGAAAAATCGAGTTATGATTAACAAAAAAGTGTAAAGTAATAATTGCGTACTTTATAACTAAAACTAATCCATAATCGGCGCGCCGTCACGGCCGTCCTGCATTATCACACGTCCTCGTGTGTGTGTCTCATCTGTAAGCCAAAGACATAGTTCATTACAATATACTCCGTTCGGTCTCCCTGACCCCTCAAATGACTCCCTCATGTTATACAACAACTTACAGTGATTACAAATCTTGAGTCCAAATACAACGAAATGTTTCTTAACCGGTCATGGGCGAGACGTCATGTGACGTAATATCAAAAAAAGACCTGTCAAATGCCAGATGTCACTCGCTGTGCGCGTGATTTATTACCCTGCTCACAAAAAATGGTCTACTGATGCTTATACGGGCTCAAGCCACTTAATGTAAACTGTTTTGGGTTGTTGAATAAACAGACCATAATATAAAATGCAAACGATACTCGTAATATGAGAATTGTATTTATAAACAAATGACGTCATCAGACAATAGGTTGAAAGTGTGTTTGTTCCCGTGTTATGTCGATTTCTGATAAAACTACTATATGAATTTACACGAAACTTTGCAAGTTACATTATGAATAGACAAGTAATCTAACAACAGCGTTTTTTTGAAAGTCCTACCTTACATTTTAATAATATTGAAACTCAAATTTCAGTGCGCCGAGCCGTTCAATTCCTATTACAAAGCAATGACTGCAAACGCCCAATCCTAGTCATATTCAGTTGTTTCTAATTAAAAAAGTGTTACTAGGATACTACATAAACCTTTATTGACTGATAACTACCTTTATCTTGTAAAAATATACCACTATAATTGTAAAATCATAAGATTTTCTTGAACACTTACGTAAAATTTTGTTTGACCAAAAAAAAAGGATTATTGATTGATTGTGATGTTATTTCGTGCAAATATTATCTACAATATTATCTACAAGGACGTATAATATGTTATAAACGAATATTCATCCACTTAACGTCGATTTTACACAAAAACTATTAAAATAAACAACATAGCATCATAACAAAACAGCACGCACTACAGCTGCCATTAAGAATCGTAAAGTCTATTTTTAACTTTTTTTTTCAAATATTGCCAACCCATATTTTTCGTTTTGAATCATTTAGTCGATTAGTTTATCTACCGGACCATAGACTCAAACTGTTGCACAGGATATTAGACCGTATTTAGCAGTAATAATAGAGGTTGAAGCCGCGTGAATCGGGTGGTGACAAATGGTTACGCTCGCCTCTTAAAGGTGCGGTGACAAATGGTTACGCTCGCCCGTTAACGGTTAAAAGACACACATAACATAGGGTCCTACAAAATATGTCACAAACGTCCGTCAATGCCACACAGGCTAGTCATTGCCACACAGGCTAGTCATTGCCACACAGGCTAGTCATTGCCACACAGGCTAGTCATTGCCACACAGGCTAGTCTTTGCCACACAGGCTAGTCATTGCCACACAGGCTAGTCTTTGCCACACAGGCTAGTCGTTGCCACACAGGCTAGTCGTTGCCACACAGGCTAGTCTTTGCCACACAGGCTAGTCGTTGTCACATAGATCAAAAGTACAATTGAAGGAAACGTAATTACTTACCATGGCCGTCATCGGCACATTCTGTCTCAATTTGGTTGGTTGGGATTTCTAATCCGCCACTTAACTCTAATGGAACGTAACATTCGGGCATAGCACGCACACGATCGTGCGCGTATTTATACGTCCTATTAGAGTTAAGGGCCCGCAGTAAATATCTGTCACCATCCAACAGCTCAACTACTTTATAAGGGCCTTTAAATTTTGCGTCAAGCTTGGTTTGATTACGCTCGTGATTTTCAAGGAGCACATAATCACCTACTTGAAATTTTTTTAACATTGCTTTACTTTTATCAAACCTAACTTTCTCCGAAGAAGCGTTAGCCTGTATTGCTCGTGTCGCTTGCTCTCTAACATGATTCAAATTAACTTCTATGTTATCTGTTTCTAACGACATTAAGTTTAGGGGCCTAGCAACCTTTCCTATTAACAATTCTAAAGGACTTGCCTTTGTAACCCTACACATAGTACAGTTGAGGGCTAGCTGGATGTCAGGCAGTGCATCTTGCCATGACTTATTATTATCTACCTCAACAGCAGTTAGCAAATTCTTTAATGTGGACATGACCCGCTCTACCTGCCCATTTGCGCGGCTTGATCCGGTAGCTACAAGGTGTAGGTTAATGTTTTGTGCATTGCAAAAGTCCCTAAACTCTTTTCCAGCGAAGCATCGATCCTGATCAGCTATAACGCGTGTGGGGGCACCAAACAGAGACACATTGTATTTTAATGCCTTAATGGCACTATTTGCGTCTATGTTACGTGTATGATGTAATATTACGTACTTAGTAAAAGCGTCTATTGATACAAAAACATACTCTTTTGCATCTTTTTTACCGCTAAGTTTACCTGTTGTATCCATGTGAATGGTATGCCATGGGATTGGAATTTTAGGGATTGGGTGTAGTTCAGCTTGAACTTTCCCTGAGTTAGACTTTGCCATTCTGCAAGTTATGCAATTTTCTACAAATTTTCGTACGTATTTGTTCATATTTGGAAACCAATAGTGGCAGTAGGCCTTTTCTAGTGTTTTGTCCCACCCTAAGTGCATGATACTTTCGTGCACATGGTTAATTATAGCCCACTGAAATTCCCTAGGCACGATTGGCAACCAATAGCTCTTATTATTTCTGTCAATTTTCCGATAAAGAAGACCGCGCCTAATTTCATACGTTTTAGCGATATCACTATTAAGCTCATTTGCCTGAAGTTTCGTCATAATAGAATTAATTTCGTGTAAAATCATACAATTATGGTCCAAATTTCGCAATAGTCAAACATATTGTTGGTTTTACTCTAAACTATTATTATTTCAAATAATCTTTGTGGTTTTATTATTTGTAAGTATAGCGACGATTAACATGCGCCTAACAGCATCAAACAAGTATTATCATTTAATTTTTTTTTTTTTACTTTTTGTTGTCTGCGGTGTTTTCAACTATAGTCCTACCGTAAAATGGCACTGAAAACGCTTTTATATTAAATTTGGACTATACTTGAAAGTAACTCTGATAATAATAGGCCATGTAAATACAAATAAAATAAAAATAAAACATTATATTAGTCAAATTTTTTTAATTTTCCAAATATTGTTACAAAAATTCACTCATTGAACTATTAATGAAAGAAATTAATAATCAGACCAAATATTTAGTTAGGTTTATGAAAAAACAGTTGTATTTTAAATAAAAAAACAAAAGAAGTTATTTTTTAGGCTTTCCCCACTTGTCTTCTAGTTCAGGAACCCTGAATAAAGCTCTCTTTGTGCTCATTTTCTTTGGCGTTTCAATTTTAAATTTAATTTTATTGGTTGGGTAAAAAATCACGTCATCCTTTTCAGGCCACTTCCAAGAAAGCCCGCAGCGTGTCAAGCACTTTACATACGCCCCATTAGCTTCTTTGGTTTGTATTTGGCCAGGCCATAACTCGCCTTCATATTCGACAACGACGAAATCATTTTCCTCTGGGATTAATTCGCAATTCGACGAGGTGGCGACGCAATTTGGAGACTCGTTTTCTTTGTCTTTAAATTCTACTAGATCTTCATCTTCAAGTCCTTCAACGAAAGTTCGATCGGAATCAGAATCGTTTGCAAATTCTATGACATTTTCATTTATGGAATCATCGGTATCGCTATCTACAGACATTACTCGACGTTTCTTTTTAGATGGCTTCATTTGAGATGTCGTAGGTGTGGTTGATATAGCTTTCAATTCTTCAGCAGTGATACTTTTTCCAGCGGGTACATTTAACTTCTTTTTTCGTCCAGTTCCCGCACGACCGACAACGGTATTTCTTTTATTTTCAAGAAACTCTACAAATGACTCTGATACCAGGCTTGGATCAACATTTTCTGTTTCTATTTCTCTGTAAGTTGACAAGCGTTGTAATACCGGGGTCTCGTTTGTTGGATAAATGCCAGTCTTTAAAAATCCAGCTTTCAGATTGGCTTCAGTTCTCGGCATCACACTCTCCCACAAACGCTTCAGCAAAGAAGGAAACGTATTTTTCGGAATAGTGGGCAAAACTTGACCATCCCTCGTGCTCTTCCACTCGTCTAAAACTCTTCTCCAATGTAATTTTAGTGGTCTAAAATACGCAACGTCGAGGGGTTGAGTCAGGTGCGTGCTGTTTGGTGGCAAAGCAACAAATGCAATGTTATATTTTTCACACGCCTCTAAGACCTTTTGACTAATGTGGGAACTTAAATTGTCGCCAATTACCACTTTTCTTCCCTCTTCTCGTCGAAGTACAGGTAAAAGTGTGGTAAAAAACCAATCTTCAAAACTGTGCGTGTCAAACCATCCTGAACTGGATCTGTTGTAGTGAGTATTAGGTGGCCCACCCTCTGTCCAAGTATCCCACATATTATCGGCCTTGTAGTTGACGTAAGGTGCAAGAATCTGTCCAGCCGCATTACCACATACCATCAAACTAAATGCAGCTTTCGTGGAATTTTTGATTGCCTCCGGATACTTAGTTCCTCGTTTTGTGAGCACTTTCTTTTTCCCGGGATCGTCCACTAGGTTTGTTTCATCGTAATTATATATCAAATGTGGTGGAACTCCCTCTGTTTCTACTTTAAGATGGTTGAAATAGTCTTTAATCGTCTCCTCATTGACCGCAGCACGAACTCGTTTAATGTTGCTGCACAACCTCTGTGATAGTTCTTTTTTGTGCCTCTTAAGGAAACATTGTACCCATGTTCGACCTGGTAAATTATTGGTGAATTGGGGCACTATTCGACCTTTTTTATCCAAGTACAATTTTACTATGCAACGCAAATCGAACACCGTAATGGGAAATCCGAATTTGCACATTTCTATTGCATGATCCACAAATGATATTTCTTCATCTTCAGCAAAAACGCATTGCCGTCCAGGGTTTCTGACCTTGTTCAGTTTGATTGCTTTAAGTTTTAAAATAATCGAACTTCTCGGTATTTTGTATTTTGCAGAAGCTTCTCTTTGAGTGAGTACTTTATTTTCTATATCAGAAATACAAAGTTGCAACTGCCGTTCACTATAAAATTTATAAGACCGGGCCCCTGGCTTTCTTCTAGACATCGCAACTCGTTCTGCAAAGAACCATAGGGTAGTTTATAAATATGGTCCAAAAAAAAACCTGGACTAAAGTTGAAAACATAGTACGAAATTTAAAAAAAAAATCACTAAATTTGAACTAAGTAACTGTTTGAGAAATAACAACATTTAATTTAGTGTATGAATAACTTACCGATCAACCATAAAAATCAGGAACAAAACAATACACAAAAACTATTTTTTTCAAATTAAAGTTCGCAGTGAACAAAAACGTGCACAAACTCGTTTACATCGGTTGAGCTCACTGATCGGATGCAAGTAGTGCCATCTATGCAAAATCGATCAAAACACGTTACGTATGACATTAACAACTAAAAACTTCCATAACTTCACGCTAGATGTCGGTGCGCGTAGTTTTAAATGTGATTATGTGACTGAGTGAATTTGGACCATAGTTGTCCCCTAGGACTATAGTTGTATGATTTTACGGTATCTTTTTCTTGCTCAGCCTTTAACCAATGGTCTGAAATCGCGGTCAAATGAATACGTTTTTGTTCGGTTCTAATGACTGAACCCACTGTGGTTGGCAACGGGTTACGGGAAAAGAAGTCTACGTGGCTCATATGTTTCCCCAGTCTATACTCGATATCAAAGTCAAAAGCTTGCAGGAAACACCACCACCTGTGAACCCGAGGTGTAAGGTCTACTTTTGACTTAGACGCCTTGACAGCATTGCAATCAGTTACAACAGTAAACCTTCTACCCTGCAAATAGTGACGAAAATGCTTGACAGCGTTTACCACAGCAAGCGTCTCCAGCTCATATGAGTGGTATTTTGATTCAGCGCTTGAGGTCCGGCGACTGTAATATTCAACTACATGCAGTTTACCATCGACTCGCTGCATTAGTATTGCACCATAGCCCTCAGCGCTGGCATCTGTATGTAGCTCTGTTGGAAGGTTAGGATCAAAGATCATCAATACAGGTTTATCAATCAAAATGTCTATTAAATCCTTTCGAACCTTCTCGAGTTGGGGAGTCCAGTTAATTTTTCCTTTTCCCGACGTAAGCCCATAAAAGCGGAGCTGCCTTTTTTACATGCTGTCGTCTCCATAGACAACCTGCAATTTTCGGAGGATTTCCGAGGGTTTTTCGCCAGATTTCACTAAAAATTGAGTCACAACACATTGCTTGTGTTGCATTTTCACTACGCCACTAAAAAAGTTACTTGCAAAAAATACACATAAAACACAAACCATACGTGCTATATACTTCAACTTTGAACTCTAGTTAAAAGGAAGATCCCCCCTCTTTGAAAGATGATGACGAATGAAAAGTGTTGCCAGTTTATTAATTATAACTAAATTCCCGGAACTTAATTGCCACACCACGTACCTAGTAGGTAAAACATCAACGTATAATGCTATTTTATTTAGTTCAATGATATTTAATGTGGTGATGTTATTGTTATGAAATAGAAATATATACCTATATATTTCTAAATATTATAACATGTTGATTCACTACATTAAACTCTGTGAAGTATATAACAACGTTATTAGTAAGCAGGAAAATGTTATATTTACTTTATTCTTATAATAATTTTATTTATAAAATAAAATCGTTTTAACCATCATTATCGTTTTTTATTTCTGTTCAGCTTTTTTTTTGTTGCTTAAGTTATAGTTTATTATTTATAACTTAAAAAAATATATAAAACAAAACGCGTAGCAGAAAATATGTTGGTTGCGAACTCACAACCACGCTCTTGTCAGCTCACTGCAGCTACCACTAGACCACACGAACATAGTGAATATCCTTGAAATTAGCAATAATATATTACAAGTTAGAACAATATTCAAGATCATACCTACCTTAACACTGCGTGTTAAATATCAAATTCGAATAACTGTTTTATTAATCGTAGACGTAGAACCAGTTGTTCTAGTTCGATAAGCTTACTGCTAACAAGCAGGTTTAAATTCGTTTAATTTTTAGGGGGGTCAGTTAATTGCTATAACCGACTGTACATAATATTTGCACGAATACGAAATAGCATCACAATCAATCAATAATCCTTTTTTTGTTGTCAAACAAAATTTTACGTAAGTACTTCAAGAAAATCTTATAATTTTACAATTATAGTGGTAAATTTTTTACAATATATAGGTACCCTCAAATCTGGCAACTTTACCAAGGGTTACTAACTTTACCACGAGCAGAGTGGTTATGTTAGAGTCTGTCAAGCGAGTCTAGTCCCACGAAAAAGGCGGCAAATTCAAAAATCTTTCAGGTGTCAACACTGATATAGCACGCTGAAAACTTATTGATACTTGAATTTTTGATTAAAAAAAAAACATATTTGAAATAAATTAAAAAAAAAGCATTTCAATGTATTTATTTGTCACAATCAGAACTAAAATCAGAATCAAGAAATTCAATGCCTTCATATGAGAAATCACTGTCAGTATCATCATTACGCACAGAAATGATGAAAGGTTCCAACTCAGTTTCGGATATCCTGTCTCTTACTTTATATTTGTTTTCGACACTAATAGTGTGATCTGTGCATTTTTTCCAATCATTGGCTGTGACACTATTAAAACATTATTTTATAAGGTTCTCCATTTCATTACCTGGAATCCCTAAATTTTTGCTGGCTATTTTTCTTTTAGCCAAACTCCATATGAGTTCAATAGCGTTCAGGTCACAATGATATGGTGGAAGTTTCAAAACTTCATGGCCATGTTGTTTCAAACATTCTTCAGCTTCATATATTGGAGTTGTTTTATTTTCATTCACAAGGTACATAAGCTCAGCCTTTGTGAAAAATTCTTCATAATGGATTCCATTTTCAGTTAGCCATTTCTGAATGTCAGCCTTTAAATCATTCATAGATGGTGGCTTATTTATTTGTGTTACATGGTAGCTAGCGTTGTCCATAACAATGACACTGGGCTGACTTAAATTAGGTATTAATTTTTCACGTAACCATTTCATAAAATTATTTCTGTTCATATCATCATGATAATCTGCCATTTTTGATTTAGTACTGAATACTAATAAAGCATTGGGGACAAAACCTTTTTCGGATCCAGCATGAACAACAATATGTCTTTTGCCTGATGATATTTTATCAATTACACCGCTTGTTGATGGCCCTTGCCATGATTTTTTAACTTTATAATTTTGGTGGACATAGGTTTCATCGAGGTAAACTATTAATTTTCCTTGTTTCCGCTTTTCGTCAATAGCTCTGAGATACCTATGTCGCCATGCAGCTAGTTCATACTTTTCAAGAAGAAGAGATCTCTCATTTTTATTTTTTTTTAATTCAAATCCATTTTTGAGTAATAATTGTCTCAATGTTTCATGACATCCAGTAAATCCAATAGACTCTCTTAAATCTGCAAGCAAACTTCGTAGAGTTGGAACTTGCCTTTTCACACAGTAAAATTCATTAATTTTATTGCGTATGGCTGATAAATCAAAACTTTCCAGGTTGGCTACAGTTGGCTGTCGTGGACGCTTTTTCCCTGGTGTGTTCCACTCACCTTGGTTAATAGCACCTTCTTTTTAATTCTCCGCAGTGTTTTCACACTTAAATCTGAAAATTCAATATGTCAGTTCAGTATCAAACGCACAAATTTTATGATAACATAATAATATGTAGAAAATGCAGGGTAAACCAATAAATGTGTACTAACCTGTCATAGCAGCAATTTTTGTCAGATAGTCTGTTTCAGATTTCATTTTTTTATTGTCTTCTATGGCTATGACTTGCTTAACTAAATTATGAATTGTGCTTTTTATTAATTCATCATCCAAGGTGGCTGCAAAAAAATGACAATAATCTTTATAGTAGTTTTCACTTAAAGATGCCCCAGTAAGTTTCAAGGTCATGAACACGACGTCTGGATCTAAACCAAAACGGAAATCGTGATCACATCACAGTAAAATAAAAAAAGTTTGACAATTGTGCTAAAAGTATCAACACGTTGTTGCCA
The DNA here is from genome assembly GCA_947508005.1 of Amphipoea lucens. Lineage (NCBI taxonomy): Eukaryota > Metazoa > Arthropoda > Insecta > Lepidoptera > Noctuidae > Amphipoea > Amphipoea lucens. Next base: position 12,975,262 of record OX382375.1, read on the forward strand.
ACCTACCTGATGTTGAAACGATTTCATCCAAAAGTAGTCGTTTTTGCGATAACACGTCGTCAGATTCACTCTGTACATGATTATATTTAATAATCATTGTAAACAACAAGCTCCTGACACTACTTTTAATAGGATTCGGCATTATAACATTAAAAAACTCAACAAAAACCGGATTATTAAGAGGTTACAACAGTATTTGTGACAATCTGTTTGACAGATCATAGTATTGCCATTATAAGAAATCAGTAAAAGGGTTGTGGACTCGACTCGCTTGACAGACTCTAATCCTTTCATACCACAGACTACGTATATTTTTCAGTGTTGTGACTATTTTTAGGGAAAAATACGGTTATTAATTGGCAACACTATTTTGAATAAGGTAACACCACTGCAGCCATTTTTCACCATTTCAAATTCAAAACTCGTCGCTCACATAACTTTAAAATTCAGTGCTCAAGAACTTTTGGTATTTTCGAATATAAAAATCGGATCCAGGTACGTAAATTTTAGATATAATGTTATTTTTATGGTAAGGAACGGATTGATTAACTTGTAAATGCCGTAGTGCTTGAATTGTGTCTCATAATGTTGTTGGCAAAGCTACCAGACCATGCCGGTCAATATGGGAGGGTGACTTTGCCATGTTTTGTAGCGGCCTAGGGTTGACAAAAACAGAAAATAAAAATAATATTTTTATAAGGCACTTTTGAAACTTTGTGTTAATTAGTTTAACTTAATACCTACTTACTTAGGTACCTACCTATGTGGTTCATTTTCCTCATAATAATCACCAATATAAAAAAGAGGATTTTAATAGTTGTAGGTACATAGGTATGTACTTTTTTACTTTTTAGGAAATGGGTCGCCGTAGTCGCCGAAAACTAGGATCAAGAACCTATAAAAATTACACCCAGGAAATGCTAGACTTAGCAGTAGATCTAGTAAAAAAAAAGAACATAACGACATTGGAAGCTGAAAAGAGATTTCACATACCTCAACGTACAATAGAGAATAAAGTGAGGGGACTCCATATGAAAAATTCTGGTGCTCAGGCGCGCCTTAGCGACTCCGAGGAAAAGGACATCGTGGATGTTTTGATAGCAGCTGCAGATTTTGGTTCCCCATTATCTCGACTAGATCTACGTATACTGATTTTTGAATATCTGCATAAAAATAATCGCTCTTGCCTATTTTCCGGTAAAATACCAGGTAAATGGTGGGTAAGACATTTTTTAAATAGACACAAACATGCACTGACGGAGCGAGCAGTGCAGAACATTAAGAAAGCACGAGCAGAGAAAACGGTTGATGAATTTACGGATTACTTCAGTAATCTTGAGCGCACTTTAATAGGCGTCCCTCCACAAAATACAGTATGTTAACTACACTTGGGAGCAAATAAATCGAGCCACTTGCTTTTTTTTGCACGTATAATGGTTATTATTTTTGGTATTATGGAACGTATCAAATCGAAACATATATCGCCTAAGAGCTTATTTAATAATCTTTACAATGAGGGTAAATTATTGAATGATAACCTTATTTAGTGATAAATTATTGGCTCTGAAAGAAAAACGGTAATTTTGATAGAAAATTGTAGGGTTAAAACAGTCCAGAAAATCTATCGAAATCAGGGCAAGGGGGGGTAATACAAGATATTAAGAATAAGTTTATACCATAATTTTGTTTTTAATTGTTTTTTTCTGGACTGACAATTTTCTATCAAAATTATCGTTTTTCTTTCAGAGCCAATAATTTATCATTAAATAAGTTTTTCATTCAATAATTTACCCTCATTGTAAAGGTTATTAAATAAGCTTTCAGGCGATATATGTTTTGAATTGATACCTTCCATAATACCAAAAATAATAACCATTATACGTGAAAAAAGGAAGTGGCTCGATTTATTTGCTCCCAAGTGTAACAGAGGGCGTTCCCGTTAACCCGCAATAGTATAGCATCCATACATGCTAAAAAAAATATTTCCATTCGAAAACAAAATGTTTTTATTTTTTTTTAATATTAAAATATTCACAAAAAAAATGTTAAATTGATACGTAAAAGAAACACACTGTACACGCGTACTTGAAGGACGGCAACGTCGCAATTTCTTTATGAATGACGGGCTGCGTGTGCGGCGATCTAATTGATGTACCTGGAAACGCCCGCTACCCCCGAGCACACTGTGCCCCGAGTGTCCACCTAATTTTAGTCGGAAGTAATCTCGCGCGCTGACCGGACGCGCATTATTTTCGCATTGCAACAACTTGCGTCATTCTTGTGTGGAAAATGCCACGTTATCAGTTCAGTGCTCAGGAGTATGTGAACATGGTGCTCATTTATGTTGAGTGTAATTATGATGGTGCACGTGCTCTGAGGATGTATGTTGAGAGGTACCCCAATGCACATCAACCGCGGAATTCTCGGGTTATTGTGAGTGCCCTAGTGCGTATTCGTAATAATGAACCGGTAGTCCCGCGTCGTTCTGGTGGCCCCCGACCCGTGATCTCTGTGCGGCAGGAAGAACTTACGTGCTAAGGTATTTTGAGGAAGAGCCCGGTTCAAGCACTAGAAGAGCCGGCCGTCTGTTAAACATGAGTCACGTCGGCGTCGCAGTCTTTAAAATTTTAAACAATGCAACAATGTGTAGACAGAGGAGGTCAGCATATTGAGCAGTTCAAAATCTAGGTAAGTTTTTAACATTATTTAAATGTATCATAATACCTAAAACATTTCGAAAACATTGAAATAAAAAATAACACTAAACGACTGTGCCACAAAATTAATAAGTTCAGAAGGCCCACTCTTTCCTAAAACTGCTTTTATACTCAGGGACGGAACGGGGTACCCGTTCAACGAACGTGTTACTACTGTGACGTTACACGATTGCTATGAATAAACGCAAGTACTTAGGTATTACGAAGGCAACTGCATAATGTAAAAGTTTTTAAATTTCTTTTATTGGAGAAAACATTCACTTGCTAACAAATACCGTCATTTATCATTTGAATCCTAGCCTAAACTGTGGTTTAAATAAATGAAACTTTCCCTAAACTTAACCGCACACTATTTATTAGCGGTACATTATTTTTTAGGTAAAATAAATTTTTCATAATTAACACTGTAGGTAAGCCTGTCGTGCCACCGGTCTGAGTGGCTAGGTAAAACAAATTCGTGTACTTGTTCCGTCTTATTTGTTTATTTTGTGGCCACGCGACGACGTGTCGGCAGAACTCAAGAGCGCTGCCACCACCCCGCGTTCATTACTCGGCCGCTGCGTCCAGAATAACTGCCTAATACTCTGTATTGTAATTTTAATGTTGTTGAAACGTGGCTTAGATAGGTAGTCAAATATGAACGGCAGTTATTTTGTTTAAAATAAACTTTAATTACAATTATTACAATAAGTGGGAGATGTGTTCAGTTTGAGCGATACAAACGGAATGTCCTGACTTACGAACTATTGGTATATATAACCTAAACAATGACGACATATTTCTGGAAGTTCCCACGAGGCTAGCTCTGATAAGCATTAACTTAGGTGTTAGAAATATTTGTTGAAAGATATTTGTATTAAGTGGAATCGGCGACATGGCTACTTGAAGGTGTTAGAAACCAAGTGTTGAGTGAGGATTAATCCCGTGGGAACTGATGCCTGGTATGCATAACTCCTCCCTCCATAAGTTCAAAATCATCATTTGCATTCTGAGAATGATGGTTTTGATTTATATTACAAATATAATTATTAGGCTTATATCTAATAAGAAATACAATTAATACGGTACTTAATTAAAATTAATATGTAAATGATTAGAGTTGCTACACTAATAGTTATAACAATACGGGTTCAGTCCATTCCAATCCGGGTTCAGGCCCGGGCACAGTACTGTTTCTGCTCTCCTTAAAGTGACTGACGATATAAGGCGAGGGATGGAAGACACTAAAGTAACGGCTTTAGTGTTGATCGATTTTTCAAATGCTTTCAATACCGTCAGTCACGAAGTCCTTTTATCCATCCTCTCCTATCGCATGGTCTCTCACGAGGTTCTGGAATGGTTTTCTTCCTATCTTCGGGGGCGTCAGCAATCAGTTCTCGCTGGTGACTCTAGCTCCAGCTGGTGTGACCTTGAAACTGGCGTCCCTCAAGGCGGCATTTTATCTCCACTTTTGTTCTCTATCTTTATAGATCTCATAACTTCCGAGCTTTAGTGTGCGTATCATCTTTACGCTGACGACTTACAGCTCTACTGTCAGGCAGGTGTTGACAGCTTATCCGGTGCGATCGAGGAGCTAAATCGGGATTTACGAGTTGTCAAAAACTGGTCTGATCGCTTTGGGGTGGCGGTTAACCCAACCAAGTGTCAGGCTATCATTGTAGGGAGCCCCCATAGCTTGAAGAGGCTGAATGGTTCTACGGTGCCACCGGTTATCTTTGATGGCACAGTGATTCCGTTTAGCTCTGACGTCAAGGATCTGGGTTTGCATGTTGACGCTTGCCTTGACTGGCGTAAGCAGGTCGCGATTGTGAGCAAGAAGGTCATTGGAACGTTGCGGTCGCTCTATCGGTTGAAAAATATTCTCCCATCCCACATTAAGGCAATGCTTGTACAGTCCCTTATCTTCCCCATAATTGACTATGGTGATGTGTGCTACTATGACCTGAATGCAGATCTCCTCAATAAACTTGACCGACTTCTTAATAGCTGCATTCGATTCGTTTTCAATCTTCGCAAGTACGATCATGTATCCGCACATCGAGCGCTTTTAAAGTGGTTACCTATCCGGCAGCGCAGAGCGTTGAGGGCTTTGACAACCCTGTTTTCTCTTCTTCACAATCCCGCTTCTCCTTCTTATCTGACTTCTCTTTGTCAATATTTATGCTCTGCACACAGCAAGAATCTTCGGTCCGAGAATAATCGTCTTCTTCGTTGTCCTTCTCATCGCTCTGGTTTTATAAAGTCGTCTTTCTTTGTCCAGGCGGTTTTCCTTTGGAATGCGCTCCCTCAGAATATCAGGACGGTAACCAATCGGTTCACATTTAAAGTGAAAGCTCGAGAGCACATACACAAGAAGTTGGCAGATTCGTCTCAGAATTAAGTTGTTGTAGGGTTTCTTATTTATGTCTCATAACTATTTATATATATATATATTGTTATGCATATGTATGTATATATGTATTTATTATTATATCTATTCTTATATCTTAGTTATAAATATTTTCTTATCTTTTCTTTCTGTTATTGCACCTACTGTGTATTGTCTCTGCATCACCCTAAGGTAGACTGGTAGAAAATGCCTAAGGCATTAAGTCCGCCTTTGTACAGTTTTTACTTGTGCATAAAGTTTTAATAAATAAATAAATAATACTATGAATATTCACAAAGTGCGTTTCGCTTTTATCACTGTACACTTCACTTTTCAGGCAATGCATCATTAACTGTAAGTTTCAGTCTATTTCGTCTAAGTTGTTCGGAGGTTTTCCTTGCAGGCTGGTCGGTATCGCAATCCTGGGCAGATTACACGTTGCGATTGCACGTATGCGTCGTTTCTCAAAGTGTTTTGTTTTTCTTTCGATTTTCTTTTTGCAAATATTGTCTAGTCAGGATATAGGTGCATAGAATATTGTGCTCGTTTATGTCATCCTTGCAATACTCCATCAATTTTGGGTGAACACCGGAAAATAGGATCCAAGTGTCCAGTTGTGTAGGTTTGGTTTTCACCTTGGACGATTTCACTGGCTAGGGAAGACACGTTGCTTCTATGGAAAACTTCATGAAGTCAGCGATGCATGTGCCTTTGTCAGCTGGGAGACATCTGTCTCGTGACAAAGAAACTATCCGCCGTCGATTTCCCTGCATGGCTAGGAGAGCGGTAATACATATTTTCAACCCTTTCGCAAGAATATAGGGAATTTGGGAATGATTAGGAATGTAAGGTTTGTTCGGGGGTTATACTTTTGGAAATAGGTGTAACTGATACTAATTATAAACGATATTTCGTTGGATGGTTGGAATTGATATAATAAATGTTATTTGTTTGCCTTTTATGTTTTGATTTTATATTACTAATTAATTTGTCACACTTGATTGCATCGTCGTTATCCAGGTTACCAGTAATTATTTTAATGATAGAGCCAAGGGGATTAAGTAAACCTGTTTTGATTCTCGTAGTAGGAGTCTATTGAAAAGTCGCTCAATTGTAACATTCAATATTCTATTCTAGGCTACCTTTCATATAGTTACTAATTTATAAGTATTTTTTAGAATATCCTAATCTAAATGGCTACTTATTAATTCTAAATCTAGGTTCCAGTCAAATAAACTAAGACCTGCTTGGCCTTGCTTGACAGGAAGAATACACTGTAGATGAGGGCCCTGGGTCAGGGCTGCCTGAGTTATCAGGAGGACGAGCCTGGGGAGGACGTCTTATGTCTTTAATTGGAACCTTAGTTTGTCTCTGATTGGTCTGTACCGCGACTGTATTACGGTGAATATTACTTGTTACTTTAGCTTTTTGATAACGTGGCTTATCTTTGCTGCGTCGAGTGTTAACGCCTTTAATTAAAATGTTATCGTCAATTTTAATATCGAATTTATTTTCTCCACCTCGCTTTTGTCTTATATTTTCTTTGTTTTTAACCATTTTGTCGGTTAAATAATTATATAAGTATTTTGATCTCTTTACGTGTTCTGTAACTAATTGTTGCGTATAACTTTTATCAAAATCTACTGCAAAATTACTAGACGAGTCCGTATGTCCGAATACGACTTCAAAGGGAGTGAGACCCGTGGTAGAGTGAATTGATTGGTTATAGGACATTATAGCATACGTCATAACGGTTACAGCGTCTGTAATTTTAGTTTCATATTTTGCAATTCGGTAAATTTCGATTATTGTCGAATGAAACCTTTCTATTATACCCATTGAATTAGGATTATGTGGCGTTCCGATGTGAAGTTGAATTTTGTAGAAGGTTAACATTTCTTTCAACAGTTTATTATTGAATTCAGAACCTGGATCAGAACTTATTTTTCTAGGCACACCATAAAATGAGAAGAACTTTAATAAAGCTCTTACTATTTCAGGGGTTGATCTATTGGATACCTCAAATGCTTGTCCAAGTTTGCTGAAAGCGTCAACAATAGTCAAGAAATATTTTCCTTCTATTGAAAATAAATCAATAAAAATCTCTTGAAAAGGTCTAGTCTGAGTCTGTGTTAACTGTAATTCAGGCTTAAAAGGTTTTCGGTCATATTTCATTCTTTTGCAGATTTCGCAAGAGTTTATAATGCTGCCTACTGTTTGTTCTAAGTTATTCCAAAAATATGTGCGTTTTAATTTTAAATGGGCTATTGTTTCTTTAATGCCGCGATGGCAGGTTTTACCTACATGATACTTTGTGACAATATCACGTTGCTCTTCTTCGTCTTCAACATAGACTACTCTTAGGGTGCATTCGTAAAACCTAACTGAATCCTTTTTATAAAGGTTTGTAATTACTTCGGAAAATATTTTTCTATGCATTTTGTCTTCGAAATAAAGGAAATATTTAATTTTAGGTCGTATGTATTCTTTAAGGAATTTTTTAACTAGTACGGGGTTATCCGTAGGCATGTGCACTTCGAGTACCTTTTGTTTATCTCTAGAAAGATCTTTGCATACGAATTCGTTTCTATTCCATGTGAAAATTAATATTTGATTTGGTTTTGTATCAATAGCTTCGTTTAATATGGGTACGTCAGCAGAGTCAGTGTTTTCTTCAGAATGAACAGTAATATTTGTTAAGGAGTCTGGTTTTTCAGAGGCTGTAAGAGTTCCACTATCCAATGATTGTATCGAGTATGGGGATCTCGATCTATCGTCGTCATCTTCAGATGAAATAACAATGGGACTAGGAGTTGCGTTTTTAGAAATTTTTCGTCGTTCCTTTTTGTCTAAGTTAACTATCATAGATGAGTCATCCTCTAATGCATTAACTTTTATGCGCGACAGAGCATCGGCATTACTGTTTTGTTTTCCTGGTTTGTATTTGATTTCATAGTCATATTCGGATAATCTTAACCTCCATCTTGTTAATCTACTACCGGGTTCCTTAACTGAGTGTAACCATACGAGTGGTCTATGATCGCTGAGAATTACGAACCTTTTTCCATATAAATACGGTCTAAAGTGTTTGCAGGCCCATACTACTGCTAATAATTCTTTCTCGATTGCGCTGTATCGTGTTTCAGCTTCATTAAGTGTCCTACTAGCGAACGCAATTGGTTTATCGCTACCGATTGGTCCTTGAGATAAGCCTGTACCAAGGGCAAAGTTTGATGCATCTGTGGTTAGTAAAAACTGTTTCGAGAATTCGGGAAATTGTAAAAGCGGGGCATTGGTCAATAATTCTTTACATTTTTCGAAAGCGTCAATGTATTCTTTAGTTATATTGACTTTATTCCTCTTTTTAAGACAATAAGTCAATGGTTGTGTGATTTTTGAAAAATCTTTGATAAATTTACGATAATAACCTATTAAACCAAGGAAACTCTTTATTTCAGTAGGTGTTTTCGGTAGTGGAAATTCCAATACTGCACGTATTTTATCATTATTAGGCTGAAGGCCGTTTTCAGAGATTGTGTGTCCTAGGTTAAGGACTTCTTTCTTAAGGAATTCACATTTATCAAGAGTAACTTTCAAATTAGTTTGTCTTAGCCTTTCAAAGATTTTCTTTAGTTTTTCCACGTGTTCTGTTAGGCTTGAGGAGAAAATTATCATATCATCAAGATATACAAGACAATGCAGCCCTTGGAGGCCTCTGAGTACATTGTCCATGGCTCGTTGGAAGGTTGCGGGTGCCGTCTTTAAACCAAACGGCATTCTAGTAAACTCGTAGTGTCCTGACTGTGTCGTGAAGACTGTTTTGGATTGGTCTTCTTTTACAATTTCAATTTGATGGTAACCACTTGCTAAATCGATTGTGGAAAAGTAAGACGCTTTTCCAAGCCTGTCAAAGAGGTCTGATATATTTGGTAAAGGATATTTATCTTCAACAGTGATTTCATTTAATCGCCTGTAATCTATTACCATACGGAACTTTTGTTCGCCGGAGGCGTCCATTTTTTTAGGGACTAAGTGGACAGGGGCACTCCACGGAGAGTGTGACTCCTGTATGACATCATTTTGTAATAGTTTTTCTACTTGTTTTTGAATCTCATTATTTTCACAAGGAGAATGTCTATAAGGACGTATGTATATTGGGTCTTCGTTAGTGGTGCGTATCTTATGTTTTACTTGATTAGAAAATGATAAAGAGATCTGGTCACAGTGAAAAATATCTTTGAATTCTAAACATAATTGTGAAATACAGGATTTTTCTTCTTGATTTAGGTGATCTAGTTTTAATTTCGCTAAGTTTTGAGTCTGATAATCAGTAATTTCAGGCTCATTATTGCAAGTATTTATGTCACACAGTTCAGTTTTGAAGTTTGAAACTTTGAGGGGCTCTTGGAATGTAATGGTCGTGTCGTTTTCTGTCAAGTTTTGTATTATAGTCGATGCAAATGAATTAGTGCATGTCACTAAGGCATCGGGCATTCTAATACCGGGACTAAATTCTGTAAAGTTTAGAATAGCAACTCCATCTTCTAAATCTGTTGGAACGTTAATGCGCATTTCAGATCTTGAGGGCAACATAATTTCATAATGTGGGCTATAAAGGATTGGGATTTCTGTACTTTTAGTCTTAAGTATTTGGTTTTTCATATCAATATTAGCTTCGAGTTCTTTTAATAAGTCAGATCCAATAAGACCGTCGTATCTATTACAAATATTATATATATAAAACTTATGATAAAGATCCGTTTGAAAGGCATCTGTTAAAGGAATGTATGCAACCTCATCGTGTCTACTGCGACCATGTGTACTGACTATTTCAAATGGTTCAAACTGTATAAAATATGAGAAAAATTCTTCTGCTTTTTGCGGACTTATGAAAGATCGAGTGCTACCCGTATCGATCATAAATTTTGAATTTATTTCAGGAATATCTATATGGGGTAATTTAAAAGTTAAAGCGTCGAGGTTGATGTTTATTATTTCTGTTTTTCCAGAGAGGCTGGTATTCGAAAATTTTCCGTAGATTCAACGGGGGTCGAATTTGAAGCGACATTTTCTGTCGTCGGTGTTTCAAAGACATTTTCTTGCGTGTGGTCTTCGGGAATACAATTCTGAGTCAAATACTCTTCAGGGTAAAATTCAAGTATCTGATCATCGTTTAAAAAGAAAATGTTGGAAGAATCTAGCATATTACACACATCAAAAGTGTCTAGGGATCAAGCATTTTTATGCGGATTTCTTGAGATTGAGATGTGGCTTTGTAATAAATTTATGATTTTATAAATTTATATGGATCCTTTTTGGTGCATTTCATAATTTGAATCAGGAACTGTGAATCAAATTCGAGTAAAAGATGAAAATCAGCTGTCAATATTTTCCCTATAAAAACATACAACGCATTGAAGACATTATTAGTGCTACTGTTTCCCTACTACTGATTATAAACCAACGTTATTATGGAGCGGCGACGTCATTTAAGCAGGGAAGAAATGCTCAGAGCCGTGGGAATGATAGAAGCTGGTTCCCGGCAACGTACTGTGGCTTTAGCTCTGAATACAAGTGAGTGTTATCAGTCGACTTTGGACACGTTACCGAAGCACTGGTACCGTGGCTGAGCGCCATGGAGGACGGTATCGCTGCACCACACGGAGACAAGACCGATACATTCAAATCTTAACTCGAAGAGCTCCAACAATAACCGCCATGATGTTAGCCGTGAGGCTTCATCACTCTTCAGGGAACTTAATTAGCGACCAAACAGTCAGAAACCGCTTGCATGAAGTGAACCTTCATTCCCGAAGACCGCTACGGGTACCACCTATAGCAATGCACAATCGTAGGATTCGATATCAATGGGCTCTTGAACACAGAAATTGGGCAGAAGAACAATGGCGTTTCGTGTGCTTTTCTGATGAGTCTCGTTTTGGTATGAGACCGGATACAAGACGTATACGACACTGGAGAACCCCTGGACGCCAACAGCGATTAAAATCCTGCCAGGAAGTCCATCCTTATAGTGGTGGAACCATCATGGTATGGGCGGGTATTTGGATCGGCGGAAGAACTGAGTTGATTTGGATCAGAGGCAACCTCAACGCTCAAATTTATGCTGAGACGATTGTATCAGACGTCATCGTTCCTCTACAAGTGCAAATCGGTCCCTTATTTCAGTTAATGCATGATAATGCACGACCGCACACCGCAAGAGTTGTAAGACAGACTCTCGCCGCAGCTAACATCAATGTCCTGCCCTGGCCTGCTCAGTCGCCAGACTTAAACCCGATTGAGCATGCATGGGATATGCTACAGAGAAGAGCTCTGCCGAATATGGAGGGTATCCAGTCGCAAGAAGACCTTTTTTTGTTGTTGCAACGAACATGGGCGGCCATTCCACAGCGTGATTTGGATGAACTCATTTTGAGTATGCCAAACCGATGTTCTTGTGTTGTTAGTGTTCGCGGTAGAAACACGGATTATTAATTGTTTAAGTTACCCAATAAAATTTTAGAGAAAACTGTTATTTCAGTCTTTTTTTCGAACTTTTGTGTTAGTGGTTCAAATGTCAAAAATCCCTTTATTAGGAAAATGGCAAATTTCTTTATTAATGCAAAGGTGACTTGGTTTATCGTTACTGTGACAAACGAAAACACTTTATTTGATGAATCCTTAAAGAAAATTTTAATTAATATCAATCAGGAGAAAAGTTATTGCAAAAATATATGTTGATCCCTAGACACTTTTGATGTGTGTACTTTGATGCACAGTTCTCATAGAGACGTCTGAATTTTGTACATTATTGGTTGACTGATTGGGTATTCCAAAGCGAAACTGTTGATATGGGTTGACTCTAAAGAATCCGGGTTGTCTATAGTTATTTACTGTTTGCGGAAACTGCTGTGGTGGAAGATTTTGGGGAGTAGGCATTGCTACAGCTTGCCTATTGTTGAATTGCTGGTTATTTTGCGGTCTTGGGATCGCATTTTGTTGGGCATTAGGCACACCGAACCGTCTGACGGGCATAAAATTTGGTCTAAATTGAGGATTGTATCCTTGTTGTGGAATTCCGAATTTGAAATGAGATGGCTGTATCTGTGTGTTATTTTTATTTGTTTGTAACGGGTTATTAATTGGAGTATTTGTTTGTTTTGTTTTATTTCTGGCTTTGTACTGAGTTTGGAAGTTTACCTCTTCCATCACAACGCCAAGTGCGGATTCTAAATTTGTACACTGTTTCAATCGGACAAATCTAATCATATCTTCGGGTAAATTATATAAAAATACGTTTAAGCTGGTATTATTGTATATTATAATTTTGGCTGCCTTAATTCCCTCGTCTTGTAAAAGGTTAACTTTTGATATTAAGGAACTTCGTACCATCTGGATGCGGTGACAGAAATCAATGAATGACTCTCCTTGTTTTATTTTAAGATTTTCTAATTCTATTGCGATACACGCTTCAGATCTCGGGTCGCCAAAGTGCTGAACAAGCAATTCCTTCAGTGCTTCCCAAGTGAAAACATTTTCACGTTCACTGATGAGAATTGCGGCTTTACCAACTAACCTACTTGTCAGGCAATGATAAACGTAAAGTTGTTGCGCTGGGTTATTTTCTCCGTGAAAACTTCTAATTACATATTCACATTTGGAAATAAAAAGATTTAATAATTTTTCATCTCCGTCAAATTTAGGAATAATTCCCAGCATTTCCCTCGGGATTATCTGGATTTGATTCATTTTATGTACAGATTAATTAAATACTATTCTAAGTTTTAATGAAGTATCTATTAACCCCCTTATTCATAAAACTTATCAAACCTATTTTAGCTAAAATGGGGTTTGTCTCTTTCTTACACACAGAAATGACAACGTGACAGATAAAGACAAACGTTCTATAAACCTATTTTAGCTAAAATAGAGATAAAATAGGATTATGAATAAGGGGGTAAATGTTTAATTTGATTTAAAAGCAAACATATAACGTAATATCGGCAATGTTTGTCCGATGTAACGTTAATAAATAAAATACAATAAAAGAAACTTATACACAACGCAAACGGCGATTTTTGTCCATAGACGTTGTTTAAACTAACTAATGACGTTAAATGGCGATTCTTGTTCAATATAACGTAGGGAAGAGATAGAAAAGAAACTTATACACAACGCAAACGGCGATTCTTGTCCATAGACGTTGATTAGACTAACTAATGACGTTAACTGACGATTTTCGGTCCAATATAACGTAAGGAAGGGATAGACATGGGAGTGGGCAATAAATGCGAAAAGGTCTACTCACATTAAATTACTGCTCGATCCCGTGCCGATTCTCGTCTGCTGGTGTTGATCTCCTTCGTGCGGCCGCTCGATGACAAATTTGTTTGTGTAGGTTCCCGGATAAGGCCAGGCGATTAGCACATCGCTGGGCCAATGTTAGTGCCTTTAAACGAAGAAACTTCGCGAACTTTATCCGACCCCGGCTGCGCCAGTCAAATATGAACGGCAGTTATTTTGTTTAAAATAAACTTTAATTACAATTATTACAATAATTGGGAGATGTGCTAAGTTTGAGCGATACAAACGGAATGTCCTGACTTCAGGATAGATTCGTTCTATAGGTTTATTCAATGATCGCTTTTATTCTTGTAGAAAAAAGAACATTTATTGTTACTAGTAATTTGTTACAATTGGTTGGGAAAAAATAGAATAACAACAAAAATATGGCGCGAGCGACATGTAAAAAAGTTCCGAGTGAAGTTGGTAGGCGACGCTCCGCGATGATTGGCCGATACGCTCGACGCTGATTGGTTGATGTCGGTCGCAGACACGCCGTCAGCGGCAACTTCAGGTCGCCATCTTGCCTCTTTGCGCCGAGAGATGGCGCAGGCGGTAACATAGGCCCGGCCTTGGAAGTAGCAGGTTCCAACAGGATCACAGCACATCAGATACTGGCAGCGGCACTGGCAGCGGGCATATTTTTGAAAATGCTCTGCGTGTGACGCCTGATGCCGTGAGTAAGTCAGCTACTCTTGAGATTCCATCAGCACCTGGATGAATTCGTATAATCCTTCCTAGTTTCCACCTGAGTGGAGGCAGGTTATCGTCTTTGATTAGGGCGAGTTGATTGAGCGTGATGGAATCTTGATGAGTCTTCCATCTAGTCCGCGTCTGCAGCTCCGACACATATTCTGTGGCCCATCTCTTCCAGAAGTTTTGTCTCATCTGCTCGATCACGTCGTAGCGCTGCAGGCGATGACTCGGCGTAGCAGTCAAGTCTTGCTGGGCTGGAGCGGTTAGTGGCCGGCCGATGAGGAAATGGGCAGGGGTAAGGGGTTGTAGGTCGTTCGGATCTGTGGACAGAGCTGTTAAGGGACGGGAATTCAGAATGGCTTCAATTTGTGCTAACACCGTACTGAATTCCTCGTAAGTGACATTTGCACCTCCCACCACTCGCCGCAGGTGGTGCTTACACGATTTCACCCCTGCTTCCCACAAACCGCCAAAATGAGGAGCATACGGAGGGATGAATGTGAATTTGATATGGTTATTTGAGGCGAAGTCGCTAATATCTTTATTATTATTTTCAATGAACGAAACAAATTCCTTTTCAGCCCCTACAAAATTTTTCCCGTTATCCGACATTATCTCGGCTGGCTTACCCCTACGTGATATGAAACGTTTTAGTGCGAGTATGTAATCCTTTGTTGAAATACTTGTAACTAATTCGAGATGAATGGAACGTGTACATAAACAAACAAATAAACATATGTAACCTTTAATGAGTGTAGCCCCCCTGCCCCTACGGTTCAATATCATCACTGGCCCGGCGTAGTCAACGCCGCAACGCATAAAAGGGAAGCCTGGTTCCAGGCGTTCAGCTGGCAAGTTACCCATAAGAGGCTGTATAGTCTTCCCTTTGACGCGTGTGCACGTGACGCAGTCGTGTACTGTTTTCCTCGCCAAGTTTCGCCCTCCGAGCGGCCACCAAGCCTCACGCACACAAGCCAGCAGGAGCTGAGGTCCACCATGCAACAATTGTTTATGTTCATGTGAAAACAACAACATTGTGAATCTATGCTTACTACACAATAGCACTGGATGTTTTTTATTGTTATTGAAATGTGACGAGTTACTTAATCTTCCACCAACGCGTATTAATTTAAAGTCATCAAGAAAAACATTTAAACCTATTACTCTTTTAGATTTTACCACCGATCGCTTAGTTAAATCATTATATTCGTTATAAAATGATTGCATTTGCGCGAGCCGTGCGAGCATTACAACTGAGGCGTCTAACTCATCGACAGATAACGAACCGGTTCTGCGATGTTGTTTACTTGCACGCGTATTACCTATAAAGCGTAGTACATAGGCTGTCGCTCGCCGTAACCGATTAAATGTGGAGAATCTATTAAAATCTATAGGCCCAGCATTATTTGAATTGTTACACATCATACTAACATTTTGTGCTTTTATTTCGGGCAATTGATCTTTATCTATGGAAATATCGCTTGAATAATCTAATTTATATTGTTGTAAGAAAGCTGGCCCGTGCCACCACGTATTATTGGTTTGAAGCTCGTTTAGAGGAAGACCTCTCGACACAATATCAGCCGGGTTATCTTTACCGTTAATATGCAACCAAATTGCATCACCTGTAAGTTCGTTTATTTGTGACACACGATTCTGGACAAACGTTTTTAAACTATGAGGTGACATCCTGATCCAGCCCATGACTATGGTGGAATCAGTCCAGAAGAATACTTTAGTGAACGTCAGTCTCAATGAACTTATAATTTTGTGATATAACCGTGCGCCTAGTAAAGCGCCACATAACTCAAGTCGCGGAATGGTGCATACAGTTTTGACTGGCGCGACCTTGCTCTTAGCACATAACAACTTCGTTACTATAGATGAGTCGTCCGTGTAAGTACGTACGTATGCGCATGCACCGTACGCGTCCTGTGATGCGTCAGTGAATATATGTAACTCAATATTATCTGTACATTCACTCATGACGTAACGAGGAACACGAATATTACCCAATGAGGACAAGTCTTGTAGGAATCGATTCCATAAGCATTCGATATCATTAGGAATCGAATCATCCCAGTCGATTTTACAAAGCCACAATTTTTGAAGCAATATTTTAGCTGTAATTACTGTCGGTGACAAGAGACCTAGCGGGTCATAGATTTGTGAAATAACCGACATCATACTTCGCTTGGTAACTTTATTAGATTTATTTTCTAAGTTGGTGGTATAATAAAGTTCGTCTTTATCGACTTGCCAACCTAAACCTAGAGTTTTATTCTGACAATGTTCCCCGATGGCCAACTCTTTAGATGCTTCTCTATTTACGTCATAACTGAATGTCCACTTCCGCAAAGGAAAGCAGGCCGATTTTAGAACCTCCAACGTTTTTTCGCATGTTTTTAACAAAACTTGGGGATCGTTATCACCAGTAATTAAATCATCGACAAAGAAATCTTCGTTTATGACCTTAGCAATGACCTTATCTTCAGTTTCCTGTGCGAGTTGACGTAAACAACGCATACTTAGGTATGGGGCTGACGCGGTTCCATACGTAACAGTGTTAAGTCGGTATATACCTAATTCATCGGATGCATTTTCCCGCCATAAAATTAACTGAAGGTTGCGCTGATCGTGATGCACCAATACTTGCCGGTACATCTTCTCCACGTCAGCGCAGGCGACATACTTATATTGCCGAAAACGAAGTAGAATAGAGAAAATATCGTTTTGAAGAGGAGGTCCTGTCATTTGTATATCGTTAAATGACTTATTTGAAGTAGTTGTGGCACTAGCATCAAACACTACACGCAATTTTGTAGTCGTGCTGTGTTGGCGAAATACTCCGTGATGCGGGAGAAAATAGTGTGGCGATGCGTATTCGTTTATTCTAGACATGTGCCCTAGTTCAATATATTCCCGTATAAAGTCACTGTACAACATTTTATAAGAAGGAGACCGATCTAACTTGCGTTCTAATGATAAGAAACGAGATTTTGCGTTTTCATATGAATCACCGAGCGCGTCAGCTGATTCTTTCAATGGATTTTTTACTGTGAACCTACCACTACTATCTCGTGTAGTAGTGCTAACAAAGGATTCTTCACACTTACGATCTTCTTCGGTAAGAATAGGACCCGAACTTGCAAGTTCTTCTAGTTCCCAAAATTTACGTAATTGTGTATCTATATTCGACTGCTGTATAAAATTACAATGAGTATTGTTGACGTTTGATTTATTGTGAATGGGGCCTGAAATTAACCACCCTACTTTCGAATTCTGTAGGTATGGACCATTGGATAATCGAATTCGATCGACATCTAATAAATCCCAAAATACGTCCGCACCAATCAGTAAATCGATCTCTGATGGTATGTTGAACGTAGGATCCGCAAGACATACGTTGTCCGGAATGTGGATTGTGTCATAGACAATATGAGTTGTCGGCAAACTCGTCGTAATGCACGGCAAAACAAAACATCTGAGAGAAATACTAAAGTTACTCGTTTTTGATCGCATGTTAATATCGCATAATTTATTCGATTGTGAGACCGACTGTCCCACTCCCGATATTTGTATAGTGGACTGTATTATTGATACGTTTAAACGTTTACAAAGTTTTTCTGAAATAAAGCAGTTTTGACTACCACTATCTATCAGTGCTCGAGCTGTATGATATTTACTATTACTACCCATGACTTCGACTAGTGCGGTGGATAATAGTACCTGTGGTAACGGTACGGAAGGCGCATTATTGATTAACAAATTATTCGCACATGATACGACAGAGACCGGTTTTTCGTCACCACTCGCCGCTGACGATGCCGGTATGGTTGTCATAACATTGTTATTCTCGTTGTGCAATAAAGTATTGTGTTTCTCCTTGCACTGCTTGCATGGCCCGAATATGCACTCGGTAATTAGGTGACCTGTACGTAAACAATTACGACACATGTCAGTGGCACTATCAATAAATTTAATTCTGTCCGTAACTGCCAAGTTTAGGAATTTAAAACAAATAAATAAGGGGTGATTTTGCCCACACATTAAACAAGGCTGTTTTGATGTTTCGGGTGTACCGGTGTTTTTACGCGTGGACACATAGCTATGTGATTGGTTTACTGCAGCAGTCGTGTGCCTTTTATTATCAGACTTATTGTTAGGTTTATTATCTTGTGTACTACGAGTATGGTTACTATGAACCATATCTAACATATCGGCACGATTACGTAAAAAACATAACAAATCATCCAACTTTGTTTTGGTTTTATGAATACCAGTAGAAATTGAGCCTAAGTAATTCTCCCACCCACGCTCAGTAGAAGAATCTAGCTTCGACACTATAATGTAAATGAGTAAAGTATCCCACGTTTCAGTGGGCTCGTCAAGGGATTTGAGCGCTCGTAGGTTACGTAACACTACATCGATTAATTCTCTGATTAAGGAAGGGGATTCTTTGTTAATGGATTGTGCAGCAAACAAAGATTTCACATGGTTATGGATTAACAGACGATTATTGTGGTACCTATTTTCCAACAATTCCCATGCGTGGGTATAATTAGAGGCAGTAAACTCTAATGCACAAATAACCTGAAGTGCTGAACCACTGAGCGAAGACTTCAGGTAATGGAATTTCTGAATTGCGTCTAAATCACTTCGTTTATGAATCATAGATAAATAGGAATTTTTGTACTCGAGCCAGTGATCATATGAACCGTCGAAAGAGGGGAGTGTAATCTGCGGTAATTTAATAAAACTAGAATTACTGTAATGCGCATTTGAACATTGAACGCTATCACTCGCATCTCTTATTTTTACATCGGTTAAGCATTTTGCAATGGACATGATACTGAAATATTGATCCTCAAAAGATGCCCTATACTCTAGTTGTTTCTCTAATTCACTGTCATCTAATATTTGATCGATTTGGTCTTGAATCTTGGTAAACGCGATTAGCACATTGGAGACCGACTCCATGCGTAAGAGAAGTTCAGCCTGCTGTCGTTCAGACATCTTAACGTCTTCATATTTAGCAATATATTTTTCAAATAAAGTTAGTCGACCTTTTAGTGTACCCCTTTGCTTTTTAAGATCCCCTATGTTCATACTACAACCAGCTTCAGTATAATCGTCGTCCCTCATCCTAGCGGCTTATGAAAGACAAAGGTTACTCACGGTTAAACACCAACTGCTAACCAAGATGGGGGGTAGGCGCCAACTTGCGGACTTCGCGCGATGTACGTATAAAACTGGAATTTCAAAACCACAGCACGGTATTAGACACTTGAAAATGGGATAGGAAGAACAGGAACAACCGGCCTAACCGTTTCTTGCTGATCCTCGATTCGATGCGAAGACCCGGCTCGAAAGGACCAATGTTTAATTCGTTGCTTGATTCAGGATAGATTCGTTCTATAGGTTTATTCAATGATCGCTTTTATTCTTGTAGAAAAAAGAACATTTATTGTTACTAGTAATTTGTTACAATTGGTTGGGAAAAAATAGAATAACAACAAAAATATGGCGCGAGCGACATGTAAAAAAGTTCCGAGTGAAGTTGGTAGGCGACGCTCCGCGATGATTGGCCGATACGCTCGACGCTGATTGGTTGATGTCGGTCGCAGACACGCCGTCAGCGGCAACTTCAGGTCGCCATCTTGCCTCTTTGCGCCGAGAGATGGCGCAGGCGGTAACAATAACCTAAACAATGACGACATATTTCTGGAAGTTCCCACGAGGCTAGCTCTGATAAGCATTAACTTAGGTGTTAGAAATATTTGTTGAAAGATATTTGTATTAAGTGGAATCGGCGACATGGCTACTTGAAGGTGTTAGAAACCAAGTGTTGAGTGAGGATTATGCCTGGTATGCATAACTAGGTAGGTACAGCGGGTTATAGCAATTAGCTGACCCCCCTAAAAATTACTCGATTTTGCACCCTCCTCTCATAACATTAAAGGTTATTCAATATGTATGAGTTAATCGGACTAACACTACTCGATGAACAGAAACAATAAATAATTTTGATACGCAAATTTGAGCTTTAAGATGTTGGTGTTAGGTCATTTACTATGTATGGGTATTTGTTACGCAATTTTCATTTTTAATCAGCAAGACTTAAAGGTTAGGTTAATGTTGTGATAATTTGTGTCATTGCTACTAATACGAGTACCTTATTTCATCTACCTTACTCAAGTTAATCTGGTGTCGTGGTTCATGCGTAAGGCTGAGACGTGCAAGATGCGAGTTCAAATCTAGTCTCATGTTTAATTTTGTTTTCAATATATAAATTGTTCGTTAAGTATTTCTTGCATTATTGTAAAGAACAAGCATATCAATTAAGTTGATAAACGATAAACGTTTCACCTTTTTCAATAAGTGGGTAGTTCGACGTCAATATGCGTATTCAACAAAAACTGCTATTGAAATGATTTTAGGAATATGGGGTAGAAGAATAAATTGAACAAGACATTCTACGCACAAATAGCAGTGAATACGCACGAACATTTTTATATTGCCTTACTAAGTTGCGAAAATCCACGCCTTTTTATTAATTATTATTAACGGTTTTGATAGTTTAATCGTCATGTCTCAGTTGAGTGATTATTTAAAATACAAAATATTGTATTTGCATAAGGAGAATGTTGGTATTAAAGCGATTGCTAGGAAACTTAATATAGCGGTAAGTGTATTATTTTTTATACTTCCTTAATTCGTTAGTTGGCTTAAAAACGTGAGTATAGAATAATAGAAAATTAACTGTTTCATTATGAGATCATTTATAGGTCTAATGTGGTTTATCTAAAGGTATTTTTGCAAACTTATTCGAAAAATTATGATTACCGGGTTATTAAAATTATGCTTATTGTGTTGTTTCAGAGAAATACAGTCAGACTGTGGCTAAGACGTTTTGAAGAGACAGGGAATATTCAAAAGGATCGTCCTGAACCAAAACCTGCAATGTTACTCCTGTGTCAGAACATCATCAAGCAATTGTTAGAAGGCATACTGAACACCCATTTTTGCCTACTCAATGCAGTATAATGTTTCTGTTCAGACGGTCAGAAAACATTTGCATGTTGCTGGACTGAAACAATACAAGCCAGCACGTAAAATTTAACTGACTGCTGCACATCGCCAAGCAAGGGTCCGCTTTGCCCAAGAATATCTCAATTTTAATTGGGAAGATTATGTTGTCATATTTACCGACGAGAAGTCTTTGTCAAAACCTTATTTATAACTAAACATAACTACATACTTACAAAACAAATTGATATATAGTATACCTAGTAGGTAATACATCAACGTAATAATGCTATTTTATTTAGTTCAACGATATTTAATGTGGTGATGTTATTGTTATGAAATAGAAATACATACCTATATATTTCTAAATATTATAACATGTTGATTCACTACATTAAACTCTGTGAAGTATGTAACAACGTTATTAGTAACTGTTATATCATTTACGTTATTCTTATAATAATTTTTTTTTTTAAATAAAATCGTTTTTACCATCATTATCGTTTTTTTATTTTCGTTCAGCTTTTTTTTTGTTGCTAAAGTTATAATTTATTTTTTATAACTTTAAAAAAAATATTATAAAACAAAATGCGCAGCAGTAAATATGTTGGTTTCGAACTCGCAACCACGCTCTTGTCAGCTCACTGCAGCTACCACTAGACCACACGAACATGGTGATTGTCATTGAAATTAGCAATAATATATTACAAGTTAGAACAATATTCAAGATCATACCTACCTTAACACTGCGTGTTAAATATCAAATTCGAATAACTGTTTTATTAATCGTAGACGTTGAACTGTTCTAGTTCGATAAGCTTACTGCTAACAAGCAGAAGGTTCAAATTCGTTTAATTTTTAAGGGGTCAGCTAATTGCTATAACAGACTGTACATGAATTTATGTTTTTTTTATTTACTTTGTTTGCGAATAGGTCCTTCCAAGCCCAAGGTGCCTAAGTGACGCGTTCCTTTGTCAGCCGGGCATTTGAGACGGGTTGTTAAATGTTATTGCTAAAACTAAACATACGTACAGAAATGTTTCATTTTACTGATAACAACCCGACGACGTGTCTTCCATTCAGCGCGGCGCGCGGCGGCCGGTTCGCTCGGCATTGTTGCGACGTTGCCGGTTTGGGCAATTCCAATACCTACGCTAGGTACTATTCCGCGCTACTATTTTGATTTTAAACAGGAGGTTTCGAATTTATTGTCAATTAATTATTTTTTTGAATTCGGATTATTTTATGCTTATTTTTCTGTGCTAATATTTTTATTTTAATCTATTAATGATATAGATTAACGAGTTTAAGGGAACGCCCTCTGTTATTTAACATACTGTATATTAAATTACGATGAAACCAACTTGTCCGACAACCCGGGATCAACAAAATGCATTTTCAAACGCAAAGTTAAATATCCTGAGAGAATATTAAATCACTCTAAAGGAAATATTTCTATAATGTTCGCTGCAAGTGCAGATGAATCTTTATTACCTCTTTACACAGTATACAAATCCGAACATTTGTGGTCTGCATGGTGCTTAGGTGGACCACCAGAAGCTAGATTTAATAGAACTAAGTCAGGGTGGTTCGACGCCGCCGTTTTTGAGGATTGGTTTAGGTGTGTCGTCATTCCATGGGCTACTAACCTTGATGGATCCAAAGTTGTTATTGGCGACAATTTGTGGAGCCACCTGAATGTGACTATTTTAAGACTTTGTGAGGAGCACGATATACGATTTGCTTTTTTACCACCGATCAGTACACACATCACACAGCCCTTAGACGTAGCCTATTTTGGACCTCTGAAAAAAATCTGGCGACGAATCCTGACAGACTATAAAATAAAAAATCCATCAGAGGCTCAAATAAATAAAACTCACTTTCCTATATTGCTGAAGGAGTTACTAGCAGAAATCAGAATGACTAATAAAGATAACATTAAATCAGGTTTTAAAGCTACGGGCATCGTTCCATTCAACCCCCAAAAAGTCCTCAGGAAACTGCCATATTATGAAGAAGAAACAAAATACAAAATAGATACAGCACTTCTTGATTTTCTGAAAAAAACCAAAGCCCCTGATCCGCTTAAGAGAACAGCAGCGAACAAAAAATTGAAATTAGAACCTGGATGCTCGATTTCATCTCAAGATGCAGAAAATCTTATGTGTGGAATAAAATCGAAACAAAAAACAGCAACTAAAAAGTCAAATGAACCAAAAACCAATAAAAATCGTGTAACTATTTTATCAGATATTACAATTTTACCAGAAAACTAAGCTTATGTTGATGTAAAACAATGTAGCACACTCAATTTAAAAAATATTGATGTAAAATCTAAGCTCTCTCTGAAAGGGAAGGAAACTGAATATATAAATCCATATGAAAATCCAGTGCCATCTACTTCTGGGACTTGTGATGTGATCCAAAGAAAAATTCCAAATAGAAAACAAACTCAAACAAAAAAACGGAAAGTTGATTATGACAGTGATAAGGAAAACGAAGATAATTATTCGCTACGAGATACCTCAGAAGAAGAAACAATCATGTCTGAAGATGAAGACATAGCTTTATATGCCATTTTAAAACATAATAAAAAGTACGAGACTGATTATCATATAAGTAATACATTGCCAGATATAGATGACGTGGATTTCTCTGTTGATGGAGAAACTGAAAAGCTAGAATTTCAACAATTTGTTTTTAAAAAACCGAGTTGAAAAACGAAGAGGCTAATTTTCCTGAAGTAAAGAATGTGTACCTGAAAATAGACGAAACTAATATATACAATGAACAAGAGGAAGAAAAAAATGTAGATGTAGACGAAACTGGAATAAAAGAAAAGACTGAAAGTGTTAACCTAAATATGGACCAAATTAAAATAAAAGAAAAATCTTATGAACAAGACAATAAGCGTATGGATATAGACTTTGATGTAGAGGCCGAAAATTTGGATCTGAGCAAGAACGAAAATATTAATAAACATGAGAGAAAAGAAGAAGAAAATGAAAATTCAAATGAACAAGAGAAAGAAGAAAATGTGAATGTAGACGAAATCGGAATAAAAGAAAAGACTGAAAGTGTTAACCTAAATGTGGACCAAATTAAAATAAAAGAAAAATCTTATGAACAAGACAATAAGCGTATGGATAAAGACTGATATAGAGGCTGAAAATTTGGATCTGAGCAAAAACGAGAACATTGATATTGATAAACATGTGGGAAAAGAAGGTGTGATCTCAGAAAATCAAAACTCAATTTATGAAGAACAAAGAAGCGTTGTAGTTAGATACTATATCCGCAATAACTGGAAAAATTTTGTAGGATTAATTGAAAAGGTAGATGTACAACACACAGATAAATATTATTCGATTGATTTTTAAAAAACTGTTAAAAAGCCTAATTTCCGATTTATCGTCTGTAAAAGAGATCGTGATGTCGTACCGTCTTCATCAATTGTTAAAGCTGTAAAGTTACATTCGGTGTAGGAAAACCGCGAATACTTGGTTGAGGAATGTGATGAACATTATTTTTAAGAATATTTTTTTTTAAATGTTTAGAATATTTTTTCCTTACTAGGTAGGTGATCGAGGTTTGTGCCTAAAGAACTCTCGAATGAGGAAATATATAAAAATATTGTGTGCGACTCTGAAGTAATTTCAATTAAAAGATTCATGCGTAAAGTAGAGGGAAAATTAGTGCCTCTCAATACAGTTGCTGTCACCTTTGCATCAACATCTTTACCGCAATACGCTTAGGGACAGTTGGGGCTCAATGGAACAAGGGGTACAATGGAACGCCGTCAATATTTATTCAAATTACAAACGAATTCCCGCGCTTTCACTTCGTCCAATCACAACGCTTCGACTGCCACCTGATGGCGCAGTGCAATATGGCCGACGTGAGACAATGACGTGTTCAGACAATAAAAATTGTTTTGAGGAGTAAAAAGTTGCAATTTTGTTCAGGAGAACTTTCGATTTTACAAAAAAAGTACTTAAAGAAGGTATGTGTTAAGGAGCACACCAACCTGCACAAGCATTGGACATACCTTAATCTACTTATATTAGCACCCTTTTAATGTATTATGTACCTTTGAATGAATACCTTTTGAACTTGTTGTATACAAATCACCTGTGTAAATAAATCCTTTGATCCTTTTCGAATAGATAGTTAACCCCTTTTTATATTACCTGTAGAATAGTTATTGTGTATATAGCTTATGTGTTTAGTTAGTAACTTGTTATTTACTTATTTACTTTGATATATTGAATAATTTGTCTTGTGTGCCATGTGTAGAAATTTGTAATAAATAAAGGCCGTGGGCCCAATTTATGTGAGCATAAACCTGAAAGTTGAAATAATTGTAGCAAATGTATATTGAGACATTGAAATATTGCATACATTTGTCTATTTGTAATCGCCGGCCGTGATTGGCGGAGAGCCGAAATTGACCAAATACGAGTGAGCGCAAGGTCCTCCCACTACCCGCCACCCACGGCCGCGTGAATAAATATGGCGCCGCTGCGAGCAGCGACACATTAGCTTAAATAATATTATTATGATCCAGCCTGTCCCATCTTGCTGCCCTCCCCCAGCGACGCCCTAAGCCGAGGTTCGTACCCCAAAGGGGGTGCCCTTAGCGTGTAGTCGCTTAGTATACTAGTTTTACGCCCCTGGCTGGAGGCTTTGAGTTTACTTAAGGCAACCACAGGATAGTCCGGTTAAGTAGTCACGACCTCTATAGGTCAACTACGAGATGCCAATTAGAAAACAAAAAAAAACAAGCAGCGACACAGTCTCGCAACAGCCGCCGTCGTGTAAACATCATCTAACTACTTCGTGTGATCCTGAATATACAGTGAATATTGAAGCCTCTAGTTTCACTTCCTGCTGCCGGAACCCTGCCCCTAAATATTGAACAATTTGGTCCTTCGAAGAGCCGGATCAGGAAGACTGAAATAAGAAACAAGAAGCTTGAAAATGAGTGAAAAAAGCGCAGTTACGACACGAAGCAAGTTACGGCGTTTGGAAGAAAGAAGACTTGCCCTCGAAGCGGACTCAGGCGTGCCATCTGAGAGGGCGCCAGGCTCGCCGTCTATTGTACCATCAGTGCACACTGACCAAGCTCCAGTCATCCCACTGACGGGTCCAGGAAGAATAATGGACCACCGAGATATAACGACGCCAGTGCGGTCGGTGACAACGAGAAGAGTCAGATCCGGAAACAGCGTCACCTCGCCTAAAAGCGGCCAGAAGAGCGCCGACTACTTACGACGAAAGGCTGAATATGAGGATGAGAAGGAACTGGTGCGCATGAAGGAAAAGTTGGTGCAAAAGAAGCTGGAAGCCGACCTGGCAGAGATCGACGCAGCCGAGGGAGAATCGGACTCCGACGGCGAAGATATAGCGTGTCGTGTGGAACAATGGGTACGCACGACGCCCGCCGCAACGAGTCATCAACAAGACTCAACGAGTCAGGACATGATGCCGCCGCCACCACATACCGAATCGCAAGTACAAGTGTCCAATATATTAAGTGATGTGTCACGTCTGCCCGCGAGTGTGTCCGTGACGCTGCCGCCGCCGCCCGAGCTGGCAACTGCGCCTCAGCCATGTGCGCCCGCGCCCGTGCCCGTGCCCGTAACCGTACCGCGCCGCGAGACGGTAAATATAGCGACGCCAAACGCTACCACGCGCGCGACGAACCGCGATCACACAGAATGGGACACGGGTCTCGAAGCTAGAACATCGAGAGACAGGAAAATCGACCAACTTGCGGACGCAATCGCCAGCATCGCCAGACCACGACCAATACCCAGGCAGGCGTACGAGTTACCTCCGTTCAGAGGCGACCCAGCAGAGTGGCTATCGTTCAAGAACATGTACCACGACACAACGGCGATGTATGAATTCAAGCCACATGAAAACCTGGCGAGGTTGAAGACTGCACTACAAGGCGAAGCCCGGCTAGCTGTGGAAGACTTACTACGTTCGTCGACTAGCCCGGCTGAAATAATGAAAACATTAGATGAAGAGTATGGACATCCGAACCTAGTGCTTCAGTGTGCGTTGAAAAAAGTGCGTGAATTACCGAAAGTTACAGAGAGTGGGCGTGAACTCAGAAAGTTCTCTACTACAGTGAGAAATTGTGTGTCGTTACTAAAGAGTGTGCACGCAAATGGATACCTTAACAACCTACAACTGGTGAGTGAATTATTAAGTAAGCTCACACCCGTACAGCGCGCTCAATATGGGGATTTTGCTATGGGCATGGCAGCGAGCCAAGGCATAGATATGAGAGTCTCACCGAGTCTAGAGATGTTCTCCGAGTTCCTGAGCCATCTCGCACGTGCCTCGTCGTTCTACGTGCAGATGGACATGAGTCAGCCCAGCACCGCATCGAACAAGCCCCGAGCTAGCGCACCGCCCACTAAGGTAGCCAAGAACATACAGCGGCTACACGTACACTCAAGCGAGGAGGCGAGCGAGCACAACACACGAGCGCAACACGTTGAGGACTCGTGTCAGCTGTGTGGAGAGAAACATGTTGTATCAGCCTGTAAGAAGTTCATCGACCTGGACGTCAACGACCGATGGGCGATAGTGAAGGAACACAAGTTGTGTTTTAATTGTTTGAGTACAAAACACTCGAAGAGATTCTGCCGCAAGAAAAAGTGTTCGTCGTGTAACTACGCGCACCACAGCCTGTTGCACGTAGAGAAGAAACCAGAGAGTGTCACAAACGTGAATGATTACGCCGGCAAGGCGCTATTGAAGATAATGCCGGTGCACGTTATGACGGGCAGCGGAGAGAAAAGCTGTTATGCCTTGCTGGACGACGGCGCGACCGTGTCACTGATCGACAGCGCGCTGGTGAACGACGTCAAAGGCAGACGAGTGCCGCTAACACTACGTAGTGCGCGAGGACATGAAATAACGGACGAAACATCGCGAGTGATAAGTGGGAGTGTGCGCGGACCTAACGGACTAACACATAATATCAAGTGCCGCACATTAGTGAATATGGACTTACCGTCGCAGTCAGTGCCTGCCGCCGCAATGTCGGAGCACGCCCACCTGCGCGACTTGGGCTGCGAGGAAATGTGTGGTGCTAAGCCGCTGCTGTTGCTGGGACAAGACAACTGGGAGTTGCTGGTCGGCAGGGAGACACGCCGTGGAAAGTCCGGTAAGCCAGTTGCTTCCTTGACCTCGTTAGGATGGGTCATACATGGTCCCTTAGGTCTTAAGTTTAATAGTGATAGTCAGTCAGTTAATTGTGCAGTCGAGTCTAACGTAGAGTTAACAAATTTAGTGAAAAAACAGTTTGAATTAGAGGCGATAGGTATAAGTGAATTGCCGCGTAAACACGTCGATATAGAGCGCACTAAACACATTTTAGACACCACTAGCCGTCAATTAGAGAACGGAGCTTGGGAGATAGGTCTGCTGTGGCGTCGGGACAACCCTCAGTTGCCCGATAATTACACAAATGCACGACAGCGTTTAGCAGGAATAATGCGGCGATTTAGGAAAGACGCTGATTATGCGCAAGCATACAAAGCACAAATAGATAGGTTGTTAACGGAGGGATACCTACGCCAGTAAAGTAGTAGGGGGAGTCACCACTGAACCGATATGGTACCTACCCCATTTTGGGGTCACTAACCCCAACAAACCGGGCAAACTGCGTCTGGTTTTCGACGCCGCCGCCAAGTACAAAGGAACGGCACTGAATGACCACCTACTCACTGGACCCGACCTATTAAATTCATTATTAGGTATATTATTCAAATTTAGATTAGGTCCCGTCGCGTTCACAGGAGATATAGCAGACATGTTCATGCGGGTTCGAATCCGGGAACAAGATCGCGGCGCGCAACTGTTTTTATGGTCGGCTAATGAGAGAGAGGAACCCGATGTTTACCAGATGAATTCTATGATATTCGGAGCCGTGTCATCGCGTACGTCCGCGATATTTATCCTGATTAAAAATGCGTCTAGATTTACAGACACCCACCCGACCGCAGTGTCCGCGATTCGCGATAATCACTACGTAGACGATTACCTACACAGTGCGTGGTCTGTTGAGCAGGCCCACCAGCTGATCGAGGACGTGACACACATCCACGCCGAAGGCGGGTTTGTGATACGGGGGTGGTTCACGAACTCTGAGGAACTGAACAACAGACTGCGCACTGGAATGCCAGACAGGGTCTCGCTGGACAAAGGGGAGAGCGGGGTAGAACGCACATTAGGACTAACATGGACACCCGGCACCGATAAGTTAGCCTTTGATCTTTCTTTCAAACGACTGCCTAAAGAAATAACAGAGGGGCAAATAGTGCCCACTAAGAGAGAATTTTTGAGATTTATTATGTCTATTTTCGACCCACTAGGTTTTGTATCCGTGTGTCATTCAGTCTAGGATATTGATGAAACGGATATGGCACACAGGAATAGGGTGGGACGAACAGCTGAAAGAGGTGGAGGCCCGTTGCTGGTTCGACTGGTTGTCTAACCTACGGCACCTCACTGACATAAGGGTACCTAGGTGGTACGGGTTGGATACAGGCCACCTAGAACTGCATGCGTTCGGAGACGCTAGCGAATCCGCGTACGCGGCAGTAGTCTATATAGTAGGTACAAACGCCGCCGGAGATAGAGATGTAGCCATCGTCATTGGCAAGGCTAGGGTAGCCCCACAGAAGGTGGTATCCGTGCCTAGGTTAGAGCTACAGGCGGCCGTGTTAGCAAGTAGATTAGCAAACACTAGAGAAAGAACTAGGAGTAGCTATTGCAGAAAAATTCATGTGGACAGATAGCAAGACAGTCCTTAAGTGGATAAATTCAGAAGCGACTGAGTTCCAGAGATTTGTGTCGCACTATCGTGGCGTCCTTCAAGGAGGTCCTCTTCAAGGACCCCGACTTCGTCGCCAAGTATGGCGAGAAATTCGCTGCCATGCAGCAAACCCCCCCCTCCCCACCGACTTTTTCCGACTCTGAAGAGTCGGTTCACTCGCCCGTCCTCATGGACACAGAGGAGGCCTCGACGAAGCGCCTCCTTGACCCCCCTTCAGATGTGGAATCCCTCCACTTCTCCTCCCCCGCCCCCTCCTCCGACGACGACGGCTTCACGCTGGCGTCAGGGAGGAGCAACAAAAGGCGGAAGAAGTTCTCTTCCGCCCAAAAGTCCAAGCTGGTGGCGACCGAACCGGCCCTAGCAGCACCCTCCCCCTCCCCCGCCACAGTGACTTCCTCAGCCACTGCCCCCCCCCCGGCTCCCTCATCATCCCAAAAGGATGCCTCTCCCAGCCTCAGTGCTGGACCGACCCCGACCACTTCTACCCTGAAGAAGGTACCCCCCCCCCCCCCCTGTGTTCATCCAAGACAAGGGGCGATGGACCGATGTGTCCAAATGGTGTGCCGAGCGTAAAATTAATTTTACTAACGCCCGGTCTACCCTCCAGGGTATCAAGGTGTCCATCCCGACATCGAGAGATTACCGGGACCTCACCCTACTTCTCCGCCAGAGGGACGTGTCATTCCACACGTACTCCCTGCCGGAAGAACGCCAGACCCGAGTGGTGATTCGCCGTATCCCCAAGGAGATCTCGGTCGCCGACATTAAGGCTGACCTCGAACTCCAGTCAGTCCCTGTGACAAAAGTCCACAGGATGCACCGTTCACGAGGACAAGTCCCCTTCGACATGGTCCTCGTAGTCTGCCCTCCCACTGAGGGCCATCACCCGATTTTCCAGATCAAAAGTATCTGCAACCTCACAGGCATCTTAATCGAGAAGCCTAAAAAGTCTGGCATCGTCGGTCAGTGTCACCGATGCCAGCTATATGGCCATTCGCAGAGTTTCTGCCATGCCAAGCCTAGATGCGTGAAGTGTCTGGGTGAACATGGCACGGAAAACTGCCCCCGTCCCAAGGACCGTACCTTGTGTACGGAGCCTCCAAGCTGCGTACTATGCGGCGAGTCCGGTCACCCAGCCAACTACCGTGGCTGCCCCAAGGCCCCCAAGTCCTCTTCCTCCAAATTGATGAAGCGCGCAGGCGCCCGTCAACTTAGGGAGACCCCCTCTCAAGGACCTCCTGCCCTCCCCAAGCGGCTAAGCCCCCAAAGGCCCAGCCCCTGGAACCTCCTAAACCACCAGAGCGCTTTCCCAGCTCTCGCGGCTACCAAACCACCCACGCCTCCCGCCCACACTAGGTTGGACCCCCGTATAACCCGCTCCGCGGCGCCCAACCCCGCGCCCCCCACCACACCCGCACCCGCTGCTAGGGCTGCTACCGCCGCACTCCCAGCGCCCCCCCCGACCACAGCTACTCCCGCTCTTGATCCCTTCAATGTGATCACGAGCACATTCCTGACATTCGTCAGCCCCCGCGCCAGGAAAATGGCAAGCGAAATCGTCGCTGCCAGATACTCCGGCGACCTTTACCAAATTCAGGCGATCTATAACGCCTACCCTGATATAACTCAGGCTCTCACCTCTTTCGTCACTAAACCCAGTAATGGATAGAGGAATTGTATCTAGAACCAAACCCCGATGAATGAATGAATTTGTTGATCAAACGGTTTTCCTGGGAATCACGCTAGACGAGAAATTACAATGGGGACCTCACATAACATCTCTTGCGGGGCGGCTTAGCTCGGCCGCTTATGCTGTTAGGAAGATAAGACAGTTAACAGATGTAGAAACCGCGCGTTTAGTCTATTTTAGCTACTTTCACAGCATTATGTCGTACGGCATTTTACTATGGGGTCGAGCTGCTGACATTGAATCCATCTTTATTTTGCAAAAGAGAGCTGTCAGAGCCATTTATAATCTACGTCGCCGCGAATCTCTCAGGGAACTATTTAAAAGGATTAATATTATGACGGTACCTTGCCAATTCATTTATGAAAATATTATGTATGTAAGAAAAAATCTACATCTTTTTAATAAAATAAGCGATAGACATAACTTTAATACAAGAAATAAAGATAAAATACATCAACCATTTTTCAGATTAGCCAAAGTACATACATCTTTTATGGGGTACTGTGTTAAATGTTACAATAAAATACCTTGTGATATATTGCAATTAAATGAAAGAAAATTTAAAACTCACATTAAGCGTACACTTTGTAAACAAGCATACTATAAATTAGAAGATTATATCCAAGATAAGAACGCTTGGAAACATGCTGGTCCTGCTCCATAGGACAATCTAGAGTCTAGACAAAATCAAACTGGTTGCTAATTTAATTGTAAATTTTTTTATTCTTTTTTTTTACATTTATTACTCACACCCTGACTTATTACTTGTATTTTGTTTTATAATTAAAATCGTTTTGCTTGTACCATGTTTGTAAATATGTGAGCACCATGTATCTATCAGATAATTAATTTATATGTCATGGTTTCGTTTTTAATTCTTTTACCTATTGTGGTATACTTAGTAATTTTATTGTAGGTGCATCGTCCTCACATGTTATTATATAATTAATGTACCCATGCAAAATATTGTACCTAAACATTTTAAAAGAGTAACGGTGGAGTTTCTTGCCCGTTCTTCTCCATACGAAAACTACCTTTTGGAATGGGCGACTAGAATCAATTCTATTTTAAGATAATTTTTGACGTTCAAAAGTGCCTTTTATGTGCCTATTTGAAATAAATGCTTTGACTTTGACTTTGACTTTGACTTTGACCGATCCCTCAACATAGCCTATTTCAATGCCAATGGCATCCAAAGTCAAAAAGATGAGATCGCCACCTTCATCCGCGACCATCAAATTGACATCTTCCTCGTTCAAGAGACCTTCCTCAAGCCTAGTCATCGCAACCCGTCAATCGCGAACTATCGTATAGTTCGCAACGACAGATCGCGATGCCACGCAGGCGGCACTCTTATATACTACAAAAAAGAGCTCTACTGCATCCCAATGGATCCGCCCCCTCTTTCACGACTTGAAGTGTCCATCTGTCGGCTAGGCATGTCAGGACACCAACCAATCACAATAGTTTCAGCCTACATCCCTCCCACGACCTCTGCAGAGTACTCACAACCTCTGTCAGACGACCTCTCAGCCCTTCTTGGCTTAAGCGACTCCGTATTAATAGCGGGTGACCTTAACGCCAAACACCCCGCCTGGAACAGCACCAGGGTCTCCACCAGAGGCAAAATCCTATTTGACCTCTCCCCCATTCTGAACTTCGACGTCATCGGACCGATGACTCCCACCCACTTTCCGAACAATCCCAACCATACTCCAGACGTCCTCGACGTGGCACTCCTAAAGAACGTCAACCTACGGTTGAACGATTTAGAAGTGGTACAAGAGCTATCCTCAGACCACCGACCAGTCATCATCAGAATGGCCCCCCGTATTGGTCTCCCCGACCCCAATCATCCCCCCCAGACAAAAGTGGTAACGGACTGGAGGAAAGTAAGCGAACGCCTGAAATCCACCACATCCCCCCACTTAGACTCTATTCCTGATCAGTTCAACTCTATCGCGGACACGACGGCCGCGATCGACTCGCTCACGGAACACGTACAGTCAGTCCTGAACGACTGTTCAAGGGAGATTCCAGCGATGGATGACCATCAATGGAAACTGCCTGACGACTTGCGTGAACTACTGTGTGAGAAGAACGCGGCTGTCCGTGCTTACAGCAGCTTTCCCTGCGATGCGAACAAAGCCCATATGCGTTACTTACAGAGATCTGTGAGGACTCGCATATCGGAGTGGCGCGAAGTCAAATGGGATAAGACGCTGAGCGATCTAGAACCCACACATCAGGCATTCTGGGATCTTCAAAGGAGACTCAGATCTCAAGAGATAGTCTCCATGCCCCCACTGACCCGCCCTGACAAAACCATTGCCTTCGACGACAATGACAAGGCCGAATGCCTGGCCGACAGTCTCGAAGCCCAGTGTACACCTAGCTCCCTACCCGTAGACCAAGCCCATCTCTCTGAGGTTGACGCGGAAGTCGAACGCAAAGCCTCCCTCCCACCTGTCGAGGACCCTGATAATCCTCTGCCACCCGTCACTCCAGACGAAGTGCAGGATATCATCAAGCGCCTCAAACCTAGAAAAGCCCCTGGCTCAGACGGAATCACCAACAGAGTGATTCAACTCTTCCCTGCCCAAATAATAATGCTATTGGTCACCATCTTCAATGGCGCCATGAGCAACAACATCTTCCCACAAGCGTGGAAAGAAGCCACTGTTATCGGCATTCCCAAGCCCGGCAAGCCCAAATCGGAACCTTCGAGTTACCGCCCCATCAGTCTGCTCAATGTTCTCGGTAAGGTCTACGAGAGGCTTATTTATAAGCGTCTTAGAGACTACGCCGAAACAAAGGGCCTTATCCCTAACGAACAATTCGGTTTTCGGACCCAACACTCCTGCGTCCAGCAGGTTCACCGCATCACCGAACATATACACGCAGGTTTCCTACGCGGGTATATGACAGGTGCAGTCTTCTTCGATATAGCGAAAGCCTTCGACAAGGTCTGGCACAATGGCTTAATCTACAAGCTATACCAACTCAAAGTGCCTGACCGTCTCGTACTCATCATACGAGACTTTCTGTCGAACCGCACCTTCCGTTATAAAGTTGAAGGAGCGATATCCTCCCCACACCCCATCCGAGCAGGTGTACCCCAGGGCTCTGTGCTTGCCCCACTCATCTTCACGCTGTTCACCAGCGATATCCCCACAAATAAAAAGGCCCAGTTGGCCCTGTTCGCTGACGACACAGCCATTTTCTACACTGGTCGCAGCCTAGTCCAGATCTCACTCACACTCCAAACCGCTGTCAACAAACTCGCTGACTGGTTTAGGAAGTGGAGAATAGAGGTCAATCCCGACAAAAGTCAAGCAGTTCTCTTTTCGAAACCGCGACATAAACCCAACCCCCCCCGACCTATCACCCTGTTCAGCAAGCCGATCCCTTGGGAAAAGCAAGCTAAATATCTAGGAGTAATTCTCGACAGGCACCTTTCCTTTGCAGAGCACATAAAGACGGTTCGCTCGCGCGCCGCTTTCGCTCTCGGCAGACTCCACTCCGTTCTCAATGCACGCAGCAAATTGTCACTAAGATGCAAATTACGCATCTACACTGCGTGCATTAGACCCATAATGACCTACGCCTGTGTAGTCTTCGCTTACGCGAAATCCCACCACATCCACAGGATGCAGACCCTCCAAAACCGCTTCCTCCGTAAGGCTACGGGATCCCCTTGGTTCGTTCGAAATGAGATCCTCCATCTTGACCTCAAAATCCCCACCATCAAACAATTCATGAAACGTCTTTCCAAGAGTTTCTTTGATACCGCCGCCAAACATCGCAACCCACTGGTTGTCGAGGCCACCAAATACACCCCATCCCATATCAGCAAACTTCGCCGTCCAAGGCATGCTCTCTCCGAACCTGACGACCCCATAACTCTCCTCCAGGAGAAAAACAAATCGACCAGTACAGTGCACAAACACAAAACACCGTCATTCCGACCTCGCCGCCGAGGTCCCTCGCGACGTCCCCAAGTAAATGCTTCCCCTCGACCCTTGCTCGAAGAACGGCCAGCCCGCGCCGCAGCTGAGCCTGTAGCTTTAAATTCCCGACTGTGACCTCTGAGTTTGTTTCGGCATTTCTTCTCAGAGCAGTCAGATAGGAAATGCCGGCCTCATCAAGCTTAAATAATATTATTATGATCCAGCCTGTCCCATCTTGCTGCCCTCCCCCAGCGACGCCCTAAGCCGAGGTTCGTACCCCAAAGGGGGTGCCCTTAACGTGTAGTCGCTTAGTATACTAGTTTTACGCCCCTGGCTGGAGGCTTTGAGTTTACTTAAGGCAACCACAGGATAGTCCGGTTAAGTAGTCACGACCTCTATAGGTCAACTACGAGATGCCATATAGGAAAAAAAAAAAAAAAGAAAAAAAAGCAGCGACACAGTCTCGCAACAGCCGCCGTCGTGTAAACATCATCTAACTACTTCGTGTGATCCTGAATATACAGTGAATATTGAAGCCTCTAGTTTCACTTCCTGCTGCCGGAACCCTGCCCCTAAATATTGAACAGTATGTGATATTTTTTTTTATTAATCTTAGCCATTTCAGCAACTAATTGAAGAAAAGTGTTCAATAGAAAACATAACCTAACAATTTCAAGTCCGTGTTTGAAATTTTCGAGATCCTATGGGGTACAGTGGGACGGGGTACTATGGAACAATGTTCCAGTGTGCCCCAGAAAATTCCATTGTATCAGACTGATCTTATTTGAATTTGTTACAGGTTTTGAAGTTACAATGGTGCGAAATCGAAAGAGAAAAACTGATAGGGTCTTGCACAGTGAAGCTAATATGCGTGAGGCTGTAAAACTGGTAGAAGACGGTATGAGTTTGCGAGATGCTGCAAGGTCAAAAAATGTTAAATGCACTACTTTACATCGATATGTTCAAAAAAATAAGACAGCCGAGGCCGGAGCAGAATTATCTATGATACCTAATGCCTCATACATACGTAACTATTTATCGTAGCGATAAATCTGTGCAGACCAGTTTGCGCAGTTTTATCGATCGTGTGTATGAAAAATCGTTGTCGATAATCGTTCGTCGGTGGCAGTTGCAATTTCTATCAGATAAATCGTTGTCGATTACATTTGCACAGTTTTATCGTTGCGTGTGGACGGCGATCGCTCAGTTCGGCAGTACTTCACGGAGCTTGCTAGTGTTCGCACGTGCACATCGCTTTCCCAGAAACATGTCGGAAGATGAACGAGTTGGACACCGCGAACAACTTCAAGATTTTATTGAAAGCTACAGAAACGAAACTTGCCTTTGGAAGACTACATGTAAGGATTACCACGACCGCTACAAAAAAAATGCCGCCTACGACAGGCTAATCGAAAAATACAAACCCATAGATCCAAATGCCACCAGGGATACAGTGGTTAAGAAGATTAATAATCTTCGAACTACATATAAAAAAGAGCTCAATAAAATAAAAAAATCGTGTAAATCTGGAGCAGGGACTGACGAGATTTATAAACCTCGTTTATGGTACTTTGAGTTATTAAGTTTTTTATACGATCAAGAAGTACCGAGACCATCTACATCAAATATAGATGATGACGAAAATGAGGTAAGTTTTTATTTCTGAAAAAATATTTATTGCTTAATTATATTACTCGAATACAATAAGTCCTGTATTTTGACATTAAGGAGGTACATTGGACGGAATAAACACCCTTAATAAACAAAATTGTCTTGCCAAGGAACTTTCCCTTCAGTTACAAAATACGTCATAAATTGACTTCTTATCTGATTTGCTGTTTGAATTGTACGGCCTTGTGTAGTTCTTTGTAATGGTTCAAGTGTTGAGTCCTCTGTTGTGAATCCTGACGTTATCGTACCTTCCTCATAATGTTCACTATCGAAACATTCTGAAGTAGCGTATGAATTAAGCGATGATGACATCAAATAATTATGCAAAGCACAGGTTGCTCTTACGACTGACCCAATAGTTTCAGGCGACATATTCATTTGTGTTCTGTAAATCCTGAACCTCGCCGCTAGTATACCAAAAGCGTTTTCGACTATACGGCGTGCTCGCGACGTCCGATAATTATATATCTTCTTAATTCTTCTATCTAAGTCATTTTGCCGAAATGGCTTCATCATGTCCTTTCTTAGAGGAAACGCGTCATCAGCTACAAATACATATGGCAGTATTCGTGGACTATTATGTAACCTTTCTTCTGTAGGTGTTTATGACCAATATTCAAAACATAGAAAACCTTTTTGTGTGGGTCTATGGTCGATGACCTTTATTAAGAAAAAGAAGGTAGAACATTTTTGGTACCTCGAATCACTTTCCTGTAATACTTACTTAATTAAAATTGAATAAACGTGTGTTACTGAAAAAACGCCGTTCTTTTATGTTTCTTCTTCACCGGCACCAGCGCATCATAATACCGGTGTGAAACATAGAATTGGTCCTTCGAGCAATAAAAAATCGACGCTGGGTGAGTTTGGAGTCTGTACTCTAGTGGCGGAAACAATATCCTGCTGCAGAAGAGCGTCCTGTCCCCGCGTCAGCCTGTGAAACCGTGTGCCTCAATATTTTGGTGGTACCAAGCGAGATTTCCTGCACCTGAAGAGATATTGCTGCGTGGCGTCTTATGTACGTGGTGCGGCACTTTGGGAAAAATTGCGTGATTTCTCAACCTTTTGCCGGGCTATAATTTGGAAGATTGCGAAAAATATAAGAAGAAATTACAGGAAGGGCCGAAATTCATCCTAAGAGGTATTTTATATAAAAAAGTGTGTGCGTGAAAGTGAATGTCAACAAGTGTACAATTTCTTGTTGTCGGCCATTTTAGAAGCCACAATTTCACAAATCCGCATGCGCACAATCATATTTTCATTGTATCAAGCCTTTTGCTACGTGTATCGGAGCGTCGTGCGCATAGACTGCAGAAATAATTGCGTGCTGCCAACCTCGCAACGACCAATCAGCAAGCGATTTCGTCCGAGTTCTTCCGAAGAATCGTTCATCGTTCTACGTTCGTATCGAATCGGTCGCGTTACCTTTCCTCCATTTTGTTTGCTCATTTTACAATTTGTATCCTTGTCTTGAAATATTTGCTTTGTTGTACTTATAATAACTACTTCACTTACTTCAGTAATAACTGTAATAAGGTTAAGTTTAAGAAAGCGCTAGTGATAGTCGTGAATTAGTGGATATTCAAAGTTTTAAACGTTTGAGAGGCGTTGACTTTGATACCTAACGCATTGAGTATTTTGTTTGCATTGCACCAAAACTTAAAGATGCCCCAATCCCAAAGTGATGATTTGGCGCAACTTAAGCTCCGTAGGGGATACCTTAAGGGTGCCATAAGTAGGGTTGAAGCATTTTGCAATAGCGCCGGCTTTTCAAGTGCTCCTAGTGAATTACTAAAAGAACGACGAAGCCGGTTAGCTGAAAACTTCAGAGATTACGAAGAGCTTAACAAGGATATATTGTACGCAAATCCTAAAGATGAGGAGAACCCTGAAATTTATGAAAGTAAGTATTTTACTTGCATTGGTATCATTGACGGGGAACTAAACGGTCGACAATCCAGTCTGCCTGTGGCGAAGCCGCTTAAAGCAAACACTAACTTTAAACAGTTACCTCAAATTACTATAAAAGAGTTTGATGGTAAAAATGTCGTAGAATACATTCCCTTCATTAATATGTTTAAAGCTGTTATAGATGCTGATGATAGTTTGGGCTTGTGTCAAAAATTATATTATTTGCGTTCCTTTTTATCTGGGGAAGCCTTAAATTTAATTCAAAATTTGCCATTAACTGAGCAAAATTATAGTGCTGCATTACAATTATTGGATAAAAGGTATAACAATGAGCCAATGATCATAAATCATCACATTAATGCCTTGCTTGATTTGCCTTCTTTCACCAAATGCACTGCTTCAAATCTCAGGTCACTCGTCTCATGTGTCAACTTACACATAACTGCTTTAAAAGGTTTGCAAGTGTCTGTGGAGACATGGGATCCAATAGTGGTTAATATTTTACTTAGGAAGGTCGATGCCTACACCAATAGGGGTTTTCACTTAGAGCGAAATGAAAAGGTTGTGCCTAAGTTGAATGAGTTCCTCAACTTTCTAGAGAAACGAGCCCTGGCCAGCGAGAATGCTGTTATTGAAACAGCACCTTCGAGCAACTCTAAGAGTGTGAAGTCCAGCAAGTCTATGTGTAATGTAGCAGCCCCAGCCTCATGTAAGTATTGTAATACTAACCATAAGTTATATGAATGTGCAAAATTCAAGCTTGCTACTGACAATGATAAATGTCTGTTTGTTAAAAAGCATAAGCTATGCATAATCTGTTTGAATGCACATGGTGGTAAATGCAAACTGCGCTTAAAATGTTCCACCTGTCAGCAACGGCACAATACGCTTCTGCATGGTGTGGAATTTGCAAGAAGGGAGGTAAGCTATACTGCTACTGCTGAGCCTACTGCTGCAGGGTCTACTGCTGATATTGGCAAGCCTGACAGTGTTGTGGTCATGTCAAGTACCTCACTTGTACAAGATGTGTTGCTTCCTACCGCTGTGGTGCGTATTATAGCTAAAAATGGCACATTTATCTATGCACGAGCTTTACTAGACACAGGCAGTCAAGTGTCTTTTATTTCTGAAAAACTGGCTGGTAAAATTGGCTGCAAAATAACACAGGCCAATCAACTTATTACAGGTATCTTGCAGAGCACTAGCAACGTGCATCGTAAGGCGGAGTTAGATATTTATGCTACAAACAGCAATTTTAAATTATGCTTAACCTGTTATATAGCAAAAAACATAACCTGTGAACTGCCACAACAAAGTTTTTATAATACTGGGTTCAATATACCATCTAATGTCAAATTGGCAGATGAACATTTTAATAAATCTGGTGAAATATCGTTACTATTAGGGTGCGACGTATTCTTTCAGGTGCTCCAGAGGGAGACGCTGCCATTAACGCCGAATGGGCCCTACCTGGTTAGTACCAGCTTGGGATATATTGTGGCAGGCAGTCTACCAGTCTCCGCTGGCAAAGTATGTTCATCAAATTTGTGTGTGAAAGTTCAAGGTACCCCTCTTAATCATTTTTATAATAATCCTCTTAATGAGCAGTCAGATGATATAGGGGACGTTATTTCAAATTTTTGGAAATGTGAAAAAGTACCTGAAGTTTATAAAGAAGGTACTACTGAACACCAACTAGCTGAGGAATGTTTCCAAAATTCTGTGAAACTTGTTGATAAAAAGTTTTGTGTAGACTTGCCTTTAAAACTTAATGTAAATGACATCCAGTTGGGTGACTCATTCAACCAGGCACTGCATAGAT
Source organism: Amphipoea lucens (assembly GCA_947508005.1). Classification (NCBI taxonomy): domain Eukaryota; kingdom Metazoa; phylum Arthropoda; class Insecta; order Lepidoptera; family Noctuidae; genus Amphipoea; species Amphipoea lucens. The sequence goes on from OX382375.1 coordinate 13,016,322, forward strand.
TTTATAATTTAGAAAAGCGCTTTGCTAAAGATAATAATTTATATCAACAGTACAAAAAATTCATTCAGCATTATGTTGAACCGGGCCATGCCATATACTTTGATATCTCCAACTATGACCCTAAGGCAGGTAATGTGTACTATTTACCTCATCACCCCGTCTTCAATTTAAATAGTAAAACTACTCCGGTTCGAGCTGTCTTTGACGCGAGCATGAAAACTAATAAAGGTGTTTGTTTAAATGATATTATGCTTAACGGGCCAGTTGTGCAAAATGACTTATTTGACATTTTGACACTATTTAGGACTTTTAAATTTGTTTTGCTTTGTGATATTAAGGCAATGTATAGAGGTATACTAGTAAGCAATGACCATTGCTGCCTACAAAACATTCTTTGGCGAGATTCACCTGATCAAAGTGTAAAATGTCTTCAGTTGAAAACGGTGACTTATGGTTTAAAAAGTTCTGCGTTTTTAGCAACACGCTGTTTGATTGAGCTTGCTGAAAGATACAAAGAGCAATATCCTTTGGCATGTTTTGTGTTAAAACATTCATGTTATGTTGATGATATCTTGTGTGGCTCCAACGGGATTGCAGAACTTCTTGAGGTAAAAAGACAGCTTATTGAGCTTTTAAATTTAGCTAGCTTTTCATTACATAAGTGGTGTTCTAATCAAAGTGAAATATTAAATGATATTCCTATTGAAATTCATCAATTGAATAAAGAAGATTTTGATAAGTCAAATACTTATGTCAAAACGTTAGGTTTGTCATATGATGTAAGTTCCGATACCTTGAATATGAAATGTCCAGTTACTGAAACACAGCAAACCTATACTAAGAGACAAATGTTAAGCTTTATTAGTAGATTTTTTGACCCACTGGGTTTGGTAGGTCCTATTTTGGTGCAAGCAAAATACTTAATGCAACAGGCCTGGTTTGAAAAATTAAAGTGGGATGATATCCTACCGGATTATTTAAATAAGAGATTCCTTGAATTTACTGAAAGTTTGATGCAAATGTCTTGTATCTCTGTTCCCAGAAATATCAATGTTCATCCACATCAAAAATTTGAGTTAGTCGGTTATGCCGATGCCTCTAATATTGCGCACGGTTGCTGCCTCTATTTGAGAGTAGTTGGCGAAGACAACACAGTAAATGTCAATCTTTTATGTTCAAAATCTCGTATAAATCCTAAAGATAAAAGCTTAACTATACCTAGACTTGAGCTTAACAGTGCTTTATTATTAGCTATATTATCAAAGAAAGTACATGACACTTTAGCATTAAAGTATAACAATATCCAAACCTACTTATATTTAGATTCAAATATTGTTTTAGCTTGGCTTAAGATTGAACCTGTAAAACTTACTGTTTATGTTGCTAATAGAGTAGAAAAAATCAAACAATTGTCAAAAGATGTACACTGGGACTATGTTAACACTAGTGAGAATCCTGCTGATTGCTTGTCTCGTGGTCTTAAACCAGAACAACTGAAAAAACACTCATTGTGGTTTCAGGGTCCACAGTATTTGCAAAACAGTGATTATGTTCATTGTAATTCACAACTAAATATGAATGTATCTGATATTCCTGAAATAAAAATGCCTTCAGCGATATGTAATACTTGTAATAAAGAAAATAATTCTCTTCATACTTTTATAGAAAAATATTCAAATTTGAATAAGATGACTAGAATAATGGCTTATGTCAATCGTTTTATATTTAATTGTAAAAAACAGAATTTTAACAAAAGGCAGGGATATTTAACTCCTGAGGAGATGGTTCTTGCATTGCATGACTTGACTAAAATTGATCAAAGCAAACATTTTGAAAATGAGTTAACATTGTTAAAGTCAAAAGCTAACTTAAATTCTTATTTGAGTAGTTTAAATCCTTTTATAGATGGTCAAGGTCTGTTAAGAGTGGGAGGTCGTTTACAAAATACAAACCTGACATTTCAGCAAAAGCATCCCATTATCCTACCTAAAAGGTCTGCTTTGACTAAGTTAATCATTTATAATGAACACATTAGACTCAAGCATGCGGGGCAGAAGCTAACTCTTAGTAGCGGTATTGGCTGATCAATGCTAACAGAGAGGTAAAAGCTGTGTTGCACAAATGTGTACTTTGTTTCAGATTTAAGGCCAAAGTTTCTAGTCAACTTATGGGATCTCTCCCACTTGAGCGCGTCAATGTTGCTCGTCCTTTTCAAATTGTAGGTACTGATTATGCCGGTCCTTTCAATGTTAAACAAACTAGGATAAGAAATCCTGTTATTACAAAGGCGTATGTTGTAATTTTCATTTGTTTTATTACTAAAGCAATTCACATAGAATTAGCTTCAGATATGACTACTAATACATTCTTGGCTTGTTTAAGAAGATTTATAAGTCGTAGAAACAAACCTACAAAAATATTTTGTGACAATGCTAGTTACTATAAGGGAGCTAGTAATGTACTCAAGGAATTGTATGATTTACTGAATTCCACAGATCATCAAAACAAAGTTTTTGATTATGGTAGTGCAGAAAGGATTGAGTTTCAATTTATTCCTTCATACTCTCCTGTATTTGGTGGTCTGTGGGAAGCAGGAGTCAAAAGTATTAAATATCATATGAAACGTGTGATTGTCCATAGTGTACTTACCTATGAGGAATTGTACACAGTTCTAGTGCAAATCGAAAGCATTCTAAACTCTAGACCGCTGACGCCTATGTCAAGGGACTGTGATGACATGTCTTACCTGACACCTGCACACTTCCTCACTGGTTCTCCATTGACCTCTTATCCAGAGCTAAATTTAACTGATGTAAATGTAGGAGGACTCAGTTTCTGGAAGCAATGTACTCAAATGCAACAGCATTTTTGGCAACAATGGCATAAGCAATACTTAGTCATGCTGCAAAATCGTCCTAAATGGAAAACCCAACAGCCTAACTTAGAAAAAGGTGCTATGGTGTTACTTAAGTCTGACAAAGTATCCCCATTAAGCTGGCCTGTAGGTAGAATTGTGGAGGTCATTCCAGGAAAAGATAATTTAGTTCGCGCAGTTGATGTAAAAACTGTAAAGGGTTCAATTATTAGAACAAGTGTGTTGAAAGTTTGTCCATTACCTATAGACTACGATTAGTGTAGTGTTGTCTATTTTTAAGTAAGAATTTATTTTGTCTCATTTTATGTAATCTCATACTAAGTACTAATGTTTTTTAAGTTGAGTTAATTTAAATCTCATAGTCACTCGCTATATTAATTGCTATAGTTTAATTTGAACTTCTAATTTTATGTCAATTATATCACAGTTTTTCGTTTTTATTAATTCTGTTAAATTAGCATTGGCCGAGGCCCCAGCATGTTTATGACCAATATTCAAAACATAGAAAACCTTTTTGTGTGGGTCTATGGTCGATGACCTTTATTAAGAAAAAGAAGGTAGAACATTTTTGGTACCTCGAATCACTTTCCTGTAATACTTACTTAATTAAAATTGAATAAACGTGTGTTACTGAAAAAACGCCGTTCTTTTATGTTTCTTCTTCACCGGCACCAGCGCATCATAATAACGGTGTGAAACAGTAGGAATATTTAACGCCTTTTTTTCAAGTTTTTCATAAAATTTTGTATTCAACAATACTCCGCCATCGGAAACCCTTCCATTTGTCCCAAAATCAACTAACAGGAATCTGTATTTTGCATCAACGATTGCTAGTAATACCATACTGTGTCTATGTTTATAGTTATAATAAAACGAGCCACTGTTGCTTGGGGGCACGATTTCAACGTGCTTGCCATCAATAGCACCTAAACAGTGAGGAAAGTTCCACTTCTGCTCAAATTCTCTCGCTATTATTCTCCACTCTTCTTCTGTTTTTGGAAACTGTAACAAAATGAGTACATGATTAGTATAGTAATTTCAGGAATATAATAGTTCTTCTATTTTACAGACGCAGTCAACCACCGGCATCGGCTCAACGAGCTACGATTGTCCAGACAGCGATCGAGACACACCAACACTGGCCTATTCCGACAACGAATCAGACACACCGACCCCGGCAAACCGTTCTGACAGCGAACGAGCTACATCAATCTCGGGTCGTGTTCGGCCAAGACCAAAAAAAAAAACATTAACTGAAGACGTACTTAAGTCCGTAAATGATCATTTTAAAAGGCCTAAACAACCCGATAATCGTTTTGAGGTTTTTGGCAAAAATGTTGGGATGAAACTACAAGAGTTACCAAAACAACAGAGAATTATAGCAGAAAAAATAATTAATGAAACTCTGTTCTTGGCTGAAATGGGTAGCTTAACTATATCACACACTGTAAGAAAATATGATGACTTTGCAAATACTAGTTTTTCCACACAGCCACACATTCAAAACTTTTCCTCTCAGCCACACATACAAAACCTTTCCACTCAGCCACAAATTCAAAACCTTTCCACTAAGTCACACACTCAAGTCATTTACACTCAGCCACATACTCAAGATCTCTTCACTCAACCACACACTCAAATCATTTACACTCAACCACACACTCAATCATCAATGGAATTTACATCACCAGTAGAGCCAGACCATACACAATCTGATAATACAATTACTTCCTATTTACGTAATTTTAATGATGAATAAAAAAGTAACTTATTCGTAAAATGTTCTTCAATACGTCCTAAAAGTTTAATTAATAAATAATTTGTTGATTAATACAGTATTTTTCATTCCTTACCTTTAAGTAATCTTTCCGTAGAACCTCGTACAGAGCATCACAGGTTTCAGGGATTATTTGGCTAAGAGCTTGCGGTGATATTATTGTAGAAAACTTCATACATTGGTAGGAACGTCCTGTAGCTAGAAATCGCAGTGTAGCAGTTAATCTTTCATGAGGACTTATAGCTTCTCTCATTACAGTGTCTTGTTTCTTTATTAGTGGAGAAACTAAAGCCAGCAGATTTAAATATGCCTCTTCATTCATCCTTAAATAGTTATGCCAATCTTGCGGAGCGAATTTCAACTCACTTAACAAGTTGGTATGAGAAAATTGCTTCCTTTTCATGAGCCAGTCTTTACACCATAGACTCCGCTTCTTTTTTTTCTTTAAACACATAACCAGGCCTAATATAGCAAGTGCGTCATAATCTTCCATTGTTAACATGTATCTTGCGCGAGCTTCTGCGGAGAACTGCCCGATCGACGTCGATATCGGAGGCGTGTGGAGGCACTAGGGAAGTTCGATTTATCTGCACAGTCTGAAATCGCTACGATAAATCGTTACGTATGTATGAGGCTTAACTATGCAGTCAGAAAAATATTTTCGAATGAACTCGAAATCGCATTAGAACAATATTTAGTGACTTGCTCGAAAATGTGCTATGGTCTCGACACTGTGGAAACAAGACATTTAGCTTATGAGATGGCAAAGTTCTATAACCTAAAAATTCCAAAAGCTTGGGAAGAGCGAAAAATGGCTGGCATTGACTGGCTTTACGGCTTCAGGAAGCGTCACCCCGAAATAAGACTTCGTAAACCGGAGGCATGCAGCCTATCAAGGGCAACGTCTTTTAACAGGCACAACGTGCAAACATTTTTTGATAATTTATCAAAATTAAATTCCCATAATGGAGTAGCCATTTTGGTAAACCATCGTTTAAAGTACAAAATAGTCAATACACACTTCTCAGAATCTATTCAAAACCTGTGTATCACTCTCAGAATACAGAACAAACTGTTCTGTATTCTCAGGTATCACTAAAGAAACACAATTTGGAGCAATGGCAATACTTTGTATTTACAGCCTTCCAGTTCCAAGTATCAGATTTGACTCAGAAAAGTTAAAGGATTTAATCAATAACATACCCAAACCTTGTATAGTCATGGGTGATTTTAACGCTCATAACATAGCCTTTGGATGTTATAGTGATAATAATAGAGGTGGATGTTTGTACACTCCTTTGCAAAAAAAACGGGCACCTAAGGAAATTTACGTTCTAAGGTCGATTTGAGCTAATTAAATGAAATTTATTTTTGTGACGTAGGCTGTAATCTGTAGGTATACTAATAATCGTGTAAATTAATACACGTGAAGTGAATTCTGGCAATTTTTTTTTAATTTTCGATGAATTCTTTAAAACCGATGTACACGGCCAAACAATAAGAAGTGGTCGGCAATAAAGACAAGAAGATTTTTTTTTACTTTTTTAAATTAAATAAAGTTACAAATGTAAAAACCTAATGGAGTGTGACCTCCTCTTGCCAAAATCACAGCTTGAATCCTTCTGGGCATGCTTTCCACGATGTTTTTAATAACGTTTTGAGGAATACGTTCCCACTCTTCTGCAATGACTCTTTTTAGCTCCCTGATGTTTTGTGGAGCAGGTTGCACAGATCTAACCCGTCTTTTTAGAACATCCCAGACATGCTCAATTGGATTGAGGTCAGGACTTCGAGCTGGCCAATCTAAACGACGGATCCCAACTTCTTGCATGTATGCTTCCACGTCGCCAGAACGGTGCGGGCGAGCATTGTCGTCCATAAAAATGGAATCTTCCCCAAGTGCAGTCAATGCGGGTTGTGCATATGGAATTAGGACTTCCATTATGTACCGGTATGCATTTAATGTTCAATTTTTTTCTGAAAATTAACTGTACGCCCCGTCAAATAAATTGCTGCCCAAAACATAACGGAGCCTCCGCCATAAGGAGTGATTTCTTCGAAACACACTTCCGCATAGCGTTCCCGTGGTCTTCGCAGCACTCGCCGGCGTCGGTTCTCTCCACACAAAGAGATTCTAGCTTCATCAGAAAACAATACTTTATTCCAGTCCTCCGTGTCCATAAAGCACATTTTCGAGCAAACTGAAGTCGAGCAACACGGTGCTCACGGAGTAATCTAGGGCCCCGAGCCGGGCGGTAACTCCTGATATTGGCAGCCAAAAGCCTCCTCTTGACCGTCTACAAGCTAACTTCTACTCCTCTTACTTCTTCAAGGCTCTTCTTCAGGTCCACACTTGACGCCTGACGATTCTGCAACGCCTGACTCACCAAAAAACGGTCATTTCTTGGTTCTGTCCATCGTTTTCTTCCCGAACCGGGTCTTCTTTTGACCGAACCGGTCTCTTGATACCGTTGCCAAGTCCTCTGGACAGTTGAACGACTCACATTTAGCCGCTGAGACACGTAAGTTTGCGAACAACCTTCTTCAAGTAGGGCTATAATTTTACCGGCCCTTATCGCTTTATCAATCATATCAAAAAGTGGTATTTCATGTAAAAAGAAAGATTAAATTGTTTAATTTGCAGAAAATATACAAAAAGTTTTAAAATTTTAGTAACGAGTAAAAACATCGTTTCAGCAATTCGCGCCAGTAGTAAAGCAATTTTACAATAATCTACAATAATCATTATTTTTCTTTTGTTGATTTCAAAATTTAAATTTGGAACGTGAAGAATCATGCCAGGATGCTTCAAATAACATACCAATACATCGTCAAATTAATAAAACTTCTTTCTTATTCTTCTTCATTGAAGTAGAGAAAAAAATCTAAGGTGCCCGTTTTTTTTGCAAAAGTGTATAATATCATAGATGAATTTGACTTATGTATTTTGAATGATGGATCACCAACAACTGTTCCTTATCCTAATAGACAAGCTTCAGCGATAGATCTTGCCCTTGTTAGCTCTTCAATAGCTCATTTATGTAACTGGTATGTTCATGACGATCCCATGGGTAGCTATCATCTTCCAACCTTACTTGAGATCAACATTCAACCATCTATGTATGACACATCACCTCCTGTGGATCAAGAGAAATATATTTATAGTAGGTAAGGCAGATTGGGACGAATATTATAGCCTATCAGAAACTTGTTTTTCCCAATTGGACTCAATAAATGATTCCCCTATCAATGCATATAACCATTTTATAGACACATTAATAAAACAATTCCAAAACGAAAATTATTTGCAAACACACCTACTAAAAAACCAGTACCATGGTGGAATACAAAATGTAGTGATGCTATCGCAAAATCAAAAGATGCATTAAAGTTTTATTTTTCTCAATCCAACATTGAAAACTGGATAACATATAAAAAACTAGATGCAAAAAAGAAAATAATTCTGAAGGAAGAAAGTTCTTCTTCTTGGAAAAAATTATGTAGTAGCTTCAATAGGTTAACTCCAGTTTCTAGGATATGGGGATACATTAAAAAGTTTAAAAAAATTGGAACAAATCGAAACAAAGACATCAATGATGAGTGGGTTCCAAGTTTTTTAGATTACTTAGCAGATTCTACTGAAATAGATGACAATAGGCTTGAGTATTTGTTAGAAAATGCTACAGAAAATGATGTAAATGTATTTCTCAAGAACAATTTTTTCTGAAAGCCTTGTATCTTTATTATCAGATGTAAAACAGGTTAAATTAAGTCACTCTAATGCAATCTGCGAGTTTTTAGATGTAAAAGGTGCTTTTGACAATGTAAATATAGAAGAACTCATTCAAGTATCTCACGATATTGGTATACCTGGTCATATTCTGAAATGGATTTATTCTTTTTTAAATAATAGAACTGTATTTGTTAAATATAATAATAAATTGCATGGACCTAGGACTGTCAACAAAGGCGGGCAACTTTGTCTCCTTTGCTTTATAACTTGTATACTTCTGAAATATTAAAATATGTAGATGTACCAGATGTAAAAATCCTGCAATTTGCAGATGACTTGCTTATGTACAGTATAAATCAGAACATAGATATAGCAATGGCTAATATCAATAAGGCTTCTACTAAACAACATAAATTCCTAGGTGTCATTATTGATGATAAATTAAAATTTGATGAACATATTAAACATATAAGTAACAAAGCACTGAATGGTATTAATCTATTGAGGCATTTAGCAGGAAGTTTTTGGGGATCTGACCCTAAAGTATTTATTTATTTTATTTATTTATTTTCACAAACAATTTACATTGTGTTTGAAATCATCCATAGGATAAAAATAACATTCGTAATACAAGTAGGTACCTAACACATATAAAAATTAACAACATAACTCACAAGCTCACATTATCTTCATCAAAATTAACATCATGATAAAACAAAACAAATAAAATACCTACAATAAAATTTTCAATGTCAACTCATTAAGAATTTAAGATTAGAAATAGAAATCATTTATAAATTAAAACAAAAAAAAAAAAAAAATAATAAATAGTATGGGGCCGTTCAAATATTAGGTCCTTACATATGAAATTGGCGTTTTGTATGGAAGGAACAAAAAGTCGAATATTTTTTAATATAATATATTTAATTAATCAAAGTATGAACCATTGTTTTCAATGCACTTTTGCCATCTTATAGGTAGTTCATTGATCCCTTTACTAAAAAAACCAGTCGGACGGGAATCAATAAAATCTTTGAAGGCGATTTGGACTGCCCCATCGGAGTTGAATTTTTTCCCTTGCAAAAAGTTATCCAAATTGCGAAAAAAATGGTAATCTGTTGGAGCAAGGTCCGGGGAGTACGGAGGATGTCTAAGACATTCCAATTCAAGTAATGTAACGCAGCAGTCGACGCGCGTTTGCCGGTTTGCTTCAGTCAATTCGTGAGGTACCCACCTTTCAAGCTTTTTAATCTTCCCAATTTGCTTCAAGTGAATTAAAACAGTTTTATCACTAACATCGAAGCCTGCAGCTAACTCGGACGTGGTTTGCGATGGGTCCGCTTCCACAATAGCCTTCAATTCTCCATTATCAACTTGGGTCTCAGGCCGTCCACGGGGCTTGTTCTGCAGGTCGAAATTTCCAGAACGAAAACGTTGGAACCAAAAACGAACTGTGTTTTCTTTTGCAACATGACCGCCATACACATCATTCACCCTTCGAGTCGTTTCCGCAGCACTAGTGCCACGGCGGAACTCGTACTCGTAAATAATGCGATATTTTAAATTTTCCATTTTGTAAAATGAGTGACGCAAACAGAAAAAACAGAAGAAAAAAAACAAATGAATGACGGTCATCGAAGCACAAATACATGAGTAAATAGCTGTACAAATTTGAATTTGGAATTCCTTACCAAAGAGGAGAAATTCGTGATTAAAGTGGCTAGTACGAAAAACGCCAATTTCATATGTAAGGACCTAATATTACGTAAGCACTATTGGGGGGCGGAGGGGTCTTTGTTTTGCTTATTTTGGATGACATGGGGCGTAGGGGAGTCTAGACGATGATTACGTCATCGGTAGTTATTTACTTTTTTACACGAATGGCAACCCTCACATTATCTATGCTTGAAAACGAAACGCATTTTCGAGGATTCCCGCAAGTAATGCATACGTTTAGGCACTCGCTTTAGAACCGATTAGGGGAATTACCGCGCGCTATTCACTTGTCTAAATTCCCTCTGTTAGTGTATTGTTTCGTTTGGATACTATAGCGCGTAGACGTATAGGCAACATGCAATATTTTTATTTTTGTTTTCATTTTAAAAAATTCCATGTAGAATAAACCACAGATATATTAAAAAATTAAAACATTGGAATTTATCGGAAAAAATGCGGTTTTTAATTGACAGTTTAAATTTTCGCGCGAAAATGGACCTATGGTTCCGAATTCCGATGATGTCACTCCTGTCTGTCACTGGTCGTACTTGTTCGTCGCTGGCTTTCATACTTTTGCATATTTTTTCGACTTTCGAGATATTTTTTTGTAAAAATTTAAAACTTCCAAACTTTTTAAACTTTCAAATTTATAATAATATACAACATTATTTTTAGTATATGCGAAACCCGAAACACGTGTGTAGTATTTTTATGTAAAGAATCTATGTACAAAATTTCAAAACTGTATCATGAATAATCACAAAGTTGTAAGCTTGTTATGTTACCTGTTTGTCCGTACAAGAACATGCTCACCCGCGCCGCGTGCCGTTCACGTCTTGCGCTCATTGATAATAATTAGAAGGCACCTAAACGTACGGCGCGGCGATTGTATTGTAATTAACTGGTGATAACATTTTCCATCACACAAAATGTTCTCATTAGCGCACACGTGCTTAAATTTTCCGTTCTGAAACCCTGACGGAAAATTTAAGTACGTGTGCGCTGGAGAGAACATTTTGTATGAAATGCGTGCATTCGGGGTCTCCGAATCTGAATTCCGAAACTGAATTCCGAATTAGGAAACCGGACGTATGCGGCCTGCCGTAGTCGCCTAAAAGATTGACCACGCTTTTATTATTATCCTTTTTATTTTATTAGATTTTCTTCTGCCAACTTCAACATTGTTTTAGTTGTATTTATTTTTATTTTGGGCCAGGAAGTAAAATGGAAAAATAAAACAAAAGTAAGTAACATTTATTTTATTGAAAACAAGATATTTTATTAAACTTTATAGCTATGATTGCGTAGTAGGCATGCACTAGATTCAATATAAAAGTAGTAACGGTCAGTATGGTCAACCGATTTTATTCTAGGTACCAATGCACTGGCGAATAATTTTGGACTTTATAAATTTTGCGAGTATTTTTTTAATGTTTTAAACTGCATTATCCCATACGCGCGCGGTTTTTTTTTGCTGTACTTGTTTCATAAATATTAAATAAGTACTGCGTTATATATTGTAAATAAGTATTAAAGTCGAGTGCAGTTTAGTTTTGTGATTTTAGGTTAAAAAGAGCCTGTCAAAAAGATTAATAGAACTAAGCAGGGATGTTGCGAACATTCGCATCCGCATCTGCAAATGCGGATCATCCGCATAGATTTGGACATCTGCATCTGCATCCGCATCCGCATTAATCAGTGCGGATGTTCATGTGGATGCGAATATCATGCAAGTAGCGACAAGAAAGCATTGGGCGGGGCCCGGCGATTGGCGCGTGCCGGTCGCACGTGGCAATGTTCAATGGGAGCAAAGAAATTGGTGACAAGATTCGACACGTTTGTTGTGGTGCATCATTTGTTTCTTGTAAATAAATCATTACGTTTTTGTTTGCGCTGCGGAATACTTATCGTATAAATAGATATTTTAAATGTTGTTGTAATACAGTGATCATTGTGTGTATTAAGAGTTTACAAAATAACCCCCTTATTCATAATCCTATTTTATCTCTATTTTAGCTAAAATAGGTTTATAGAACGTTTGTCTTTATCTGTCACGTTGACATTTCTGTGTGTAAGAAAGAGACAAACCCCATTTTAACTAAAATAGGTTTGATAAGTTTTATGAATAAGGGGGTAAGTGTTTATGGATAAACTTTAAATTAGTCGGACTAATATAAGATCGCAAGGTAAATTCTATTATGTTGATGAAAAAATATCGTTTTATGACTAAACTTCTTTATTTTTCTGGTGTGGTTCAGGAACCACACTAGAAAAATAAAGAAGTTACCGGTTAGGTTAGGTAACTAGTTTGATAATATTATATATATCAACAACAGGTTGTTGATATATATAATATTATCAAACTAGTTTCTTAACAATGTCTCCACCGACCCAAAGTAATATATGGAACTATTTTGAACCAAATAAAGAGGACCAGGATAGAGCTAATTGTAAAATATGCAATAAAAGCTACTCTCGCAAGGGCCGAACCACATCGTCCTTAAAAATCATCTTAAGTCGATGCACTCAGAAGAATTTTCTGCATTTGAGAACATTAGTAAAGAACAAAAATTACAGAAGATGAAATCTGACGCAGGTAAGTTTCATAATTTTTTTTAGTTTTAATTTTAGTTAGGTAATTAATATTTACTTGATAAAAGCATAAAGGACATTGTAAAAAATGGCCTATGAATCAACACGCATCAAACATTTACTATAATTACTAGTTCTTTTAATAATATACATTACAAATATTTCAATGTTTTCGAAAATGAAATGTTTTCGAAATTAAAAAGTGTCCGTTCTGGACACTTTTTAATTTCGAAAACATTTTAAAAAGTATTCACTTCCGTCCTTAGCTTCCGTCATAATCCTCGGTGATATTTCTGTTATTTTTTGGTTCAATTTGAGGTTTTTAATAGGCAAAGGTAATTAGCTCATACAGCCAAGTATTTGTAACAGCACTCATAATAAGAGTTTGACACAGACAAGCGTCAGTATTCTCAACACTTGATATACGATAGTGATTTATAGTTACAAACAGTCCGCTATGATGTCGCGGAACCATAATACGGCTTATCAAAAAACTCGATTGAAAGCGCTATTTGAATCGAGCAATAATATCGTCACTGACAGTTGATGAATTGACAGATGACAACATTTGACATTTGGTAGTAATGTCACTTGGCGCGCGCATTCTGTACTCGATCTGCGTTTGCGTTGGTTGCGTACCTACTGAATTCGTTTGCATTTTCTTACTTTTCCGATTTTGTCTAACAACTTGGCGTGAACAAAGGACTGTGATTTTCTCTTGAAATATCGACCTCTGTTTGATATTCATTATAATTATTAATTACAGTATCAAAGTATGTATAAAAATATTATTTTTTATTATTGTACAATTTATTGTTTCTAATAAGAATAATATCTTCAATTAAATCGCGTTTTAAATTAAAACGGTACTTCGAAACTACGAATTTTAAAGACGAAAAGAGTCTCTCAACACTGACTTGTGTGGCTGGACTGGCTAAAACAATAGATGCTAATTTATACAAGCGAGGATATTTATTTTTATTGAATTCCCAGTGTTTTAATATATTTTCAGTAGATTTGAGAAGAGGTTCTTTTAAAAACGCCATAAATTCATCATCTATGTCTCTAAAACCATGAGAATGTGTCTCCATATTATTACTTCCTCTTCTTATAAGAGTATGTATGTCATTATGAGCCTCTAAATATTTAACACTAAGAAAATCTTCCAGTTCAACTCTTGCATTGTCTGTATTCGTGTGAGAGCCGTGAGATATAAACGTAGAATTTGTGGAGGAACAGTTTTCTTTATTTATGTCCAAATATTGCAAGTGCTGATGTAACTCCCATAACTTTATTTTTGCAGCATGTCGTTGCTCTTCAAACAGTGTTGAATTAACTCTTCCGTCGAAAAAAATAGCACATAAAAATGCGTCGTTGTTAAATAAAGTTGGTTCCCGTCTTTCCATACAAGTTATTAACAAAGTGTTAAGAGTTGTGTTAACTGTTTTTAATTTAATTTTACATAACAGCCACTGCAAATAAAAGTCTCCCATTGTAAGTTGCTCGTATTGTAAATTTTTTGACAACTCTTTAGCCGGCAATAGAGAAGTCAAGTAATCTTGTAATTTATTCCAAGTAGCTTCTGTTAAAAAACAATTAGGATCATTAGCGTTGTCGCTAATTTCTCTCATCATCATCATCATCATCATCAGCCTATAATGTTCCCACTGCTGGGACACAGGCCTCCTCTCTGTGAGAGGGAGTGGGCCCAGTGCGGGTTGGTAGATGTCACATGTCTTTGAATTTTTGGTTCTAGGACATGCCGGTTTCCTCACGATGTTTTCCTTCACCGTTTTGAGAGCAATGGTGATGAAATAATTTACACAAAGTAAAGCGCCTGTCTGGGTTCGAACCTACGACCTACAACTCGTAAGTCGCGGCCAATACCACTGGGACACCACTGCTCTTTAATTAATAATTTTTAATATAATTTTTAATTTCTTTCAGATCTATTAATCTCTGTATCATGTCTACTGTCGAGTTCCACCTTGTAGGACAATCTAGGATAGCTTGATTCTTGCCAGTTTTGACAATTTCAGCCGCATATTTTTGAGTTCGCAATAGTTTAGCAATTTTTCGCGCATCACTAATGACTTCCTTAATTTCAGTGTTGTTACAAGCTTCTAAAACGGCCAACTGCAATGTATGTGCAGCGCATCTAACAACAGCAATATTTCTTTGCTGGGTCGTATTTTCATGGAATTGCATAGTCAATGACGAAGTGAGAGTTTCTGTGAAATGGTCTTCTCTGTTAGTATCGAACTCAGTATCAGCGTCGTAATCCAAGTCAGAATCTGAGTCAATGGAGATATTTTCTACATCTTCCATATGGTTCGCACTTTGCTCATGCATGACGCCATCTTCATCGATGCTGGGATAATCTATGCTAACACTAGCGTGAACGTGAGTAACGTCATGATTTTGAGCATTGCTTCTTTCATTCAATAACCTGCTCATTTTGAGCATATTTGCTCCGTTATCTGTGGTAAAACTATAAACATTATCCAGACCAATCCGAAACCTTTGCAAAACAAAAAGTACCTGTTCTTTCAGGTGCTCTGAGGTTACAACCGACCTGATGAATTGACTGTTGGTGAGACATCTAACCCTCAACCTGATGAATTAGAAAAAACTGATACGTATCACGGAGATTTATCAATCAATAGGAAAAGACAAAATAAAGCTAATAAAGAACCGGGCAAGTGGAAAAAAAAAACTTGAATAAAAATTTAAGAATGAAAGGAGAGGCGTATTTAGGCTATAGACGAGTCACGAATGATCATATGAAAAAAAAGTCCATCATGATGTCTTAAGGCCTGCAAGAAGTATGAAACCTACTTGTGTTTCATCATTTTGTAAGAAATCAAAACTGAGAAGTTGTGATAACATAGATGAAGATAAAAGAAAGGAGTTATTTGAAATATTTTGGAAAACAATGTCATGGGAACAAAGAAAAACTTTTGTATGTTGTCATGTTGTAGCAAATGACAAAAAAGTTACTAAAAATACTGAGTCAACAAGATCTAAAACTCTAGCTTATTTCCTTACTATTGGAAACATACGCCATCAAGTATGCAAAAAGATGTTTCTACATACATTAGGTATTAAGGACTGGTTTGTACGATATTGGCTTGAGAAAACAAACAGCGCCATGCCACCACATTCACATAAAGAAAGCCATCCAAAAAAAAAGCTAGCCGCTCATGTCTATGCAGAAGAGTTCCTTAATAGTCTTCCTAAAATGCCATCACACTACTGTCGATCAAGTACGTCAAGACAATACTTAGAACCGTTATTTCAGAACATGGGGCAGCTTTACAAGGAGTTTACTAGTAAATGTGAATTGGAATCTGTAGAATGTCTCAGTCGCAGGATTTTTGATAACATCTTTTTAAAGCTTAATTTAAGTCTCTATCACCCGAAAAAAGATCGGTGTGATGTATGCTGCGGTCATGAAGCAGGTAATATTACGGACGCAGAAATAACACTACATAGAGAAAGAAAAGAAAAAGCTAGAAAGGAAAAAGAGACAGATAAAGGTTTAGCCAAAGAAGGAAAATGCCACGTATTTACGCAAGATGTGCAATCTGTTAAATTAGCTCCTAATCTTCAGGCAAGCGCTATATACTACAAGACAAAACTGTGCGTACATAACTTTACTATGTATAATTTGGCTACTCACGAGGCTGTATGTTATTGGTTTGATGAATCTAATGCTTCACTGGAAGCTTCCGTTTTTGCATCTTGTATTGTTGATCAATTGCAAAGTTTATTAAATAGGAAATTGTTACCTGTAATACTATTTTCCGATGGTTGCTGTGCACAGAATCGAAATGCTATCTTGAGTAATGCCCTCTTACGTTTGGCAATAGAAAAGCAAGTTATAATAACTCAAAAATATCTTGAGAAAGGGCATACTCAGATGGAATGCGATTCTGTGCATAGTGCCATCGAATGTAAAGTAAAAGGAAGAGAAATCTACTTACCCTCTCAGTATACAAATATAGCAAAGTCAGCTAGAACTAAACCAATGCCATACGTTAGTCTTTATCTAGATTATAATTTTTTTACTGATTTTAGGAATACATTAATTTACAAAAACATTCGGCCGGGAAAGAAAACTAATGATCCCACTGTGACTGATTTAAAGGTTTTAGCTTACAAACCAGATGGCACGATTTGGTATAAATTAAATTTTGATGATCCTCGGCAACTCTTGCCTCAACGTCCACTTAAACTGTGTAATGATGTGACGCCCTTAAGTATGCTGCCTAAACTGTATGATGCGAAACTACCAATTTCCCAGCGAAAATACAAAGATTTGCAAGATTTAAAAGCGGTGCTACCATCTAACTGCCATTCATTTTATGATGACATACCATTTAGAGTTTGACTTGATATTGTGACTTGATTGATAGATGATTAAGACTGATAATATTAACAGTTATGATGATTAGGAACAGAGATGATTATAATATTCTCTTTAAGTTTTTAGTACGTAAGTAACCTAATATATACCTATAATAATGTAACGTGTTATTCATGAGTCATAAACTCATGACTTGTTTTTCTTGAAAGGTTTTGTATTTTCGTTGAAATAGTTTTACTTACTTACTTTATTATTTTATATACTAATAGAAGCTGGGTGATTACCAAAACTATAGTTAATTAAGTAATGTGATATTGATTCATAATAATTCTTGTGACATATAGGTAATTATTTTGTTGAAACTAAATAACAGATAAGCTAAAAGCATTGTCATATTTCCTATTATTGTTCCTAAGTACTAGCATTAAGAAAGCATTGAAAATTTTTTTTTTTTTTTTACTTAATTATAATAAAAAAAAGTTTAAATACCGCATAAGTCTTTCTTTTGTTGAACTAATACCGCCTAAGTCAATTTTATACTGATACAGTATTAAATACACATATTTTAATATGTGAAATCATAATTGAACCTAATATATACCTATTTATGTATTCAGTACACATGTCTGAAGTATTTCAAAGATAATAATCAGTTTTTTATCTCTCCTGGAATCTTGTCAAATTTAACTTGCGCGGTATTGTTACCTAAACGACGTTTTTTGGTTTAGTAGAATACCTTTTGTGACATTTTGGAACTTTTGAGGCACTGCGACTTGAATGTGAACGTTTTTTAGTTAGTAGAATTGGCCTTCAGATTTCATCTGGCAATTCTAGCTATTTTTATACATCAATCGCGTTCGTTCCCAATAGATGGTGTTAGTAGCGACTTTGCAAGAAGGGTTACATTATACTTTTATTCCGAATAGATGACGTTAAAAGCACACTGTACTTTTGTACTGCTGCTACGTACTCCTATTATCAGTGATATTATTAAACAAAACAAAATTTAAAAAATCGAGATGTTAACCTTTGAAATTTAATACAGCGCCATCTACTGGTATAAATATTAATTGTGCATTCCAATCATCTTTGAAATTTGAAATAAGAGCTTATTGTTACATAATTTGGTGTGTATGAGTTGATTATGTATGAATAAACCTTATAAAAGTCAATAAAAACTTGAAAATTACACATCAACCATTAATCAATAAATTAATGTCGTGCCATCTAGTGACATTTATTTGTGTCGATACATATCAAACGTGCCTAAGTCCACTATAGTAACGAATGAATGTTTTTGATTGGCCGGATTCTTTGTACAAAAAATTAAATATTATTTTGGATTAAACCAGCTTAAGTCCTCTGTAACTGGTATAAATAAGGCTCAAAATATTCGTTTTGTTTTCATACAAACCTAAGTCACAACGTCATTTTAAATCAAACTCGCCTAAGTCCGATTCGACCAATGACAGACAGCCCTGCATAGTGTCGTGGTGTTTGTTTCGTGCGCTTGCGTTTTTATCGAATTATGGAAGAAGAAATAAATGTTGTGAGGCCTGAATTAGCTAAAAAGAAGTTAAAAACTAGACTTAGAGACTAATCTGACAAGTGTAATGTCAAACTTCTATACTAAAAAAAAAAGAAAACACAACAAGACTTAAATGTCAGATTAGTCTCTGGGATTAAAAAACGAACTATAAATTGCCGTGTTTAATTATTTATTTAAAAAATGTCAATTTTTATTTTGTTTCTTCTCCATAAAGGTTTCATATCGTTTCTATTACCTCAATAGTTCAATATGCTTACTTGGAAAGAAAAAAAACAAAAAAAATCTTGTTGTTTTCGACTTATATTTTGGTGAATAACTCCGAAACCTGACGCTTTAGGATATTATGTTATATTACATTTTTTGTATGTATAAGTGTCCTCTATCTAAATAAATAACTTTTGTTGTGCACCGCGATTCTGAAAAAAAAATCAAAATGGCGGCCGACCCTATTTGTATGGAGAGTGGCCCTAAGGACCAATCTCCATACAAAAATCTTCAAACCCCTTTCAGAATATTTCGGAATACTTCCGAAGTATTCGACGGGAATGATTCGGAATTTTTCCCGCCAGCATCTATATTCCAGAAACGACGCAGCGTCCCTTCCGATAGAGGCGCGGACGTCGGAGACGCCGGCGCTAGTGTTGCCTTACTATCGATTGCCTATCGAAATATTGCCTCGCCACCGCGCCGTAAAAGTAGCAACTTTTACGGCGCGGCGGCGAGGCAATATTTTTCACAATAGTCAACTAAACACGAGGAAACACTATTTATTTACGTTACGATGTGCACTAAAGTTCGTAGTGTCCACTAAGAAAACCGTTTCTTTGTAAATAGGTACTTTGAGTTCGCGTCGTATCGGTCGCGTTGAAGCGCCCGCGCCAGTTGTACTTTGTACGGTGAATCAAATGAAATAAAGTTTTGCGGCATATTGATACACTATTAATCGTTCACACATTATAAAACACAGAAAATTCGAGTAAAACACTGAGACAGTGCAAAAACTCGAGCCGTTTGCGATCGTGATTTCAGCCGGACTGACGGGCGCGGAGAGGGATGCGGGGAGCGACATGATGTGACAGGCCTGAGCAGCGAGGGGCGCGCGGCCGCGCGCGGGAAGCGGGCGCGTGGATACACGTGCCACGTGTACAATATTTATATTAGCTCAGAACAATAATTATAATAATTGTCCCGAGGTTATTAGGTAGTTATTGACTTGACGAGCTAATAGAGGCCCGCCCTGACAGAATATGCGTCGCACCAAATAGGAACACGATATTAAAAAAGCTATTTTATTCGAGGATCCGATAAACGGCGAGTTTACCCCGCCGCGGGGCAATTACGACGATTACTTATATATCTTAATTATTAAAAAAGTTACAAATCTGAAACACAGTGCAAGATAAAGTTTGAAATAGTATGCATGCTATTTAATTTTATACGCATAAAACTATACAGAAGCTAAAATTATTAGTCACAGTTCGGTCTACAAATAATCTCATGCTGGCGTCAGTTTGAACGTTTTTATATTTAGTGGAATACCAATTTGTTTTTAGATGTCATAGCGAAACTTTAGCAGAATACCGATTTGGTACATTTTTTTTTCGGTCTAGTCGCAATCTCATTGCAGTAAACGTCACATTTGACTTACTTTTTTTGGTTTAGTAGAATACCTTTTGTGACATTTTGGAACTTTTGAGGCACTGCGACTTGAATGTGAACGTTTTTTAGTTAGTAGAATTGGCCTTCCTTTTGTATTATCTGTCGCGATCCTTTACCTGCGCTTCGCGGTGATAAGCGTCCCTTTGTTACCCGACTACTTTTTGCTCAGTCTCACGTCACTTGTGATCCGTTGTGAACGCGACTGTGCATATTTTGTTTGTCTTGTGGTGAATATTTTTGCTTGAAACAGCGACCTGGCTTCGAATCTGGACTATCGATGTAAACAACGACCTGGCTTCGAATTGGACTATCGATCGACTATCGACTTACGTATAAACAGTGAACATGTTTCAACCACAGTTAAGATCATGTTTTATATGTAACAGTTCTGTGGAAAGAATTCAAAGACACACTTTAACTCGTGATCTCCAGAATTTACATCCACAAACAATGCAACATATTATTATTCAAACTGTGATTCTACGTGAGGTAAGTCATTTATTTTTAGTTACCTTAATCTATACATTTTTCTTGGAGGTATTACAAAGACTCAACAAATGCTAGAACAACCTGGATGTTCTCTCTCACTCTATCTATGTAATGTATCGTATCAAAATGAGAGATAAGTTATCATCATGTCGTGTTTGTTGAGGCGGTCATGGTAGGCTTGCTGAAAAACTGTCCTTTAAATACATAAGCAATACAACGAAAACTGTTGTAACACAGGTATATATACGATTTGCACCATAAAACAAAATGTACTTTCAACATAGAGTTATTATTCTATGACATTCAAGCATTCCGCGTGTATATTATCGTAGGTATCCCCGTAGTGTGATACTTTTAGTTTTTATACGCAGATTAAATATTTTCGTAATATTCGTAGTGTGTGAATACACGATTTACGTTTTGTTGTTGATTCCGCTTCAAGTTTTTTTACTTAAAAGGTAGGATTAAATCTTAAGTGTCACATTCGATTTATTTTGTCTAAACCGAACTATCAAATAACTTGAGTATATAACAATGTTTTCTGTTCTGTAAATAACCCATGATTGGACGAATTTGAGAGTGAATGTCTGTATGCGCTCACTAAATCGGCATGCGATTGGCTGTGCCGTACCCACGAGCCGCTAAACATTACGGTGCGAAAGCGACGAGCGCGCCATCTGGTGAAGCTGAGAGAACGCACAGCGTCACTTAGTCTGGTCGCCACCATTGACCCGATAAACTATCTATTTTTGACTCCGTGAGTGAAAATTGATAAAATAAGGACAAATTGTGCATCACCGTGTGGTGTTATTCGTGCCAGTCTCCTTCAGATCAATCGTAAGCCGTGCCGCAGCAGAAGAAAGGTGAGTCGTACTCAGATTTTTCCCTGTAGAATTTGTTCCTTGATTGGGTGAACGGTGAGCGCCGTTCGAACAGAACTACCTATTTCTCATTTTACAACCAGCGTATATTACAGTCCACTTCTCTATTCCACATTTTCATTATATAGATATTGTGACGTTGCAAAACTAAATAGTAGCGACGTCTGTCGTGGAATAGCAGCGGCGTACGTCATGGTGGTTTACGTGACGCATGTTACGTAGATACGAACGCAACCTTAAAATATATATTGTCTGTGGTCGCTCTCTGCTCTATGCCCCTTCTTCCTGGTTCCCGTCGCCATGCTCACGCACTCCAAATATATTATTCCTTCAATGTGGGCATAAAAGATAAAACATATAAAGAGTTACTAGGCAAATTTGAAGCGTATTTTCTACCAAAAGTGAAAATTTCGGTTGAACGGCACAAACTCTTCAATCGAAAACAAGGACCAGACGAAGAAATAGAAACTTATGCTACACAACTAAAAAACATTGGACTACAATGTAACTTTGGAAGTCTAACTGATGACCTTCTTAAAGATGTGTTCTCTTGGAATCTCAACGCATCATGCGCATACATTCGCGAAAAAATCCTTCTTGAAAAGCCGAAAACATTCGACGAAGCTGTATCAATCGCGAAGACACTGAGAAATACCAAAGCAGAAGCAAAATCCATAGAAAATGAAGAAATAAATCTCATTAGATCAAAGCGTCAACCACGTCAGTCAAGTCAAAATCATATGTCAAGCCAACATCATCAGTCAAATCAACGTCAATCGAGTCAACATCGTCAATCAAACCAAAACCGTCAGGAAGAAAGACGCAGCCACCAGTCAAGTCATAATCGTCAGCAAAGTCAATCCAGTCACGGGTCCAAAGAAAAATGTTCCAGATGTGATCAAGTACACCGAGCAAGATGTCCAGCCTTGGGAGTCACCTGCAAAATCTGTCATAAGCCAAATCACTTCGCCAAATGTTGTCGCAGCAAGCATGTAAGGCTCATCGAAGAAGACTCAAACGGTAATACGTCAGATACTTACTTTCTAAATAGTTTATATACTAATGAGATTTCATCTAATGTTGTTCTGTAAATAACCCATGATTGGACGAATTTGAGAGTGAATGTCTGTATGTGCTCACTAAATCGGCACGCGATTGGCTGCGCCGTACCCGCGAGCCGCTAAACATTATGGCGCGAAAGCGACGAGCGCGCCATCTGGTGAAGCTGGAAGAACGGATAGCGTCACTTAGTCTGGTCGCCGCCATTGACCCGATAAACTAGCTTTTTTGACTCCGTGAGTGAAAACTGATACAACAAGGACAAATTGTGCATCACCGTGTGGTGTTATTCGTGCCAGTCTCCTTCAGATCAATCGTAAGCCGTGCCGCAGCAAAAGAAAGGTGAGTCGTACTCAGATTTTTTCCCTGTTGAATTTGTTCCTTGATTGGGTGAACGGTGAGCGCCGTTCGTACAGAACTACCTATTTCACCTTCTAGCACCAGCGTATATTACAGTCCACTTCTCTATTCCACAAATGTTAATAATCCATACTGTACTAAATTGTCCATACATAAACAAGATGTTAATTTTTTGCTAGATACCGGTGCTGATACAAATATTTTGTCATTTAACTTTTATAAAAAACTTAATGTGCCATTGTCTAATATTAAGAAAAGTAGTCACAAACTTTCAACTTTCAGTGGGGAAATTTTGCCTACAATAGGTCAATGTACATTAACTGTCACTCATAACAACAAAGAGTAAACAACTAACTTTTATATAGTAGACTTGCCATGCAGAAACATTATAGGTCGTCAAAGCTGTGAAGATTTAAAACTATTAAAAAGAGTTCACAATGTCCAATTCCAGCAGTCAGTCGAGTCAGACTTAACAGAGTATAAAGATCTCTCTAGTGGATTAGGTTGTCTAAAAGACTATGAATGTCACTTAACACTAAAACCTGATGCTATACCTTCTATAAGTCATAATGCGTCCTCACTACCAATTTCCAACAATTGATGAAATCAAATCCAGCCTCTCTGGTTCACAATTTTATACAACATTAGATGCCAACAAAGGTTTTTATATGCTCAAATTAGATGAAGCTTCCTCTAAGCTTTGTACTTTCATAACACCTCAAGGTCGTTATAGGTTCTTGAGACTACCTTTTGGTATAAATGCTGCCCCAGAACTTTTCCATTCAGAAATGACAAAAAGATTTAATGATATACCAGGTGTCAAAATCATGATGGATGATTTTTTTAATATACGGTTGTAGTAAAGAGGAACATGATTCCAGACTAAAACAAGTCTTAGAAAGAGCTAGAGAAATTGGCATTAAATTTAACAAAGAAAAATCTAACATTTGCAAAACAGAGGTCAAATATTTAGGACATATTTTTAGTAAAGAAGGTGTAAGAGTCGATGAAAACAAAATAAAAGCCATATGCAAAATGCCACCACCCACTAATATAAATGAATTACAACGTTTTTTGGGTATGATAACTTATTTAGGTTCTTATATAGATAATTTGTCTGAAAAAACTTCTAAGTTAAGAACTTTACTTTCTAAAGATAATGAGTGGTGCTGGCAAGATAAACACATGTCTGAATTTAACTTACTTAAAGAATGTATAACCAAAGCTCCAGTCTTAACTTATTATGATCAAAATAAGCCTATTACATTGTCAGTCGATTCATCAAAAGATGCCATGGGTGCAGTTATTTTTCATGATAAGCAACCAATAGCTTATTCATCAGCTTCACTAACTGCTTCCCAACAGTCATATTCCCAAATTGAGAAAGAATTACTGGCTATTCTTTTTGGATGTACAAAATTCCATCAGTACATCTATGGCCGTCATACTATAGTAGAAACAGACCATAAGCCCATAGTTTCACTCATGAACAAGCCAATTTATAATATACCACCACGTCTTCAAAGAATTATGCTGAGGTTACAACCTTATGATTTAAATGTCACTTACAAGCCTGGTAAATACTTATATGTAGCTGTCACATTGTCCAGAGCAGCTTTACCAGAACCGTCCTTAGTAGATCTGGATGCAGACTTAGATTTACATGTCAATTTAGTGATTAGATCTCTATCAGTTAGTCAAAATAGATTAAAAGCTATCCAAGAACAGACCTCACAAGATCAGGAATTACTATTGCTAATTAAATATTGCAAAACAGGTTGGCCAGAGCATAAGAAATCATTGCCTGACATAATAAAGCCCTATTTTCCACTAAAAACAGAGTTACATGTCATTAATGGTATAGTTTTTAAAAACAATAGTATTGTTATACCTAATAGTATGAGAAATGAGATTCTGAAACAGATCCATGAAGGACATCAAGGTATACATAGTTGTCAAAGACTAGCAAAGAACTTAATATATTGGCCTAATATGTATACTGAAATAGATAAGTTTATTAGTAATTGTCATATCTGTCTCTCTTACAGGCGCAGCAACCCTAAAGAGCCCTTAAAGCCACATGATATAAAGCTTATCCCTTGGTATAAAGTCGGTTTAGATTTATTTGATTTTAATTCTGATAAATATGTCATAGTTGTAGATTATTTTTCTAAATACGTTGAAATTGTCAACCTAACAAGAGGTTCTTGTAGTAATATTGTTATCAGTCATTTGAAATCTATTTTTGCCAGACATGGAATTCCAGCTATTTTAGTTTCCGACAATGGTCCTCCATTCAATTCAAGAGAGTTCCGTGATTTCACTAAAGATTGGCAAATTGATCATGTAACTTCCAGTCCATACTATAGCCAGTCCAATGGACTTGTCGAAAGGTCAATAGGCACCATTAAAAATATGTTAAAAAAGTGCCTTGCAGACAAAACAGACCCTCACTTAGCACTATTACAATATAGGAACACACCAAAAGAAAATATGTTTTCACCTGCACAATTACTTATGTCTAGAACACTTAGAACTAAACTTCCAGTCTTAGAACAGAATTTGAAACCTAAAATACCTAACTATAAGTCATTAAAGGTTAATAAGGAATCACAGAATAATAAATCACAAGTTTATTACAATCAACACACAAAATCGTTGCCACCGCTTAACACAGGTGATAAAGTCTATTTTCAGAAACAGCCCCATAGTGTTTGGACTCCAGGTATTGTTTCAGATATAGGTCCACAGCCTAGGTCGTACACAATTGCCTCTCCAGAAGGAACTTTTCGTCGCAATCGTCATCACGTCATAAAATCCAAATATTCCCCTAATAAGTCTCCTTCTCGCACTCCTGTACCCAGTCCTCAGTCCAACGATACTCCGCAGTCTTCCAATCCTTCAAACCATCAGTCTCCTTGTCCAACTAGCCCTGCTCGTCGTAAACTTGAAAATCCTGAAACAAAAACAAACACATTATAAACGCCTAACGTACACACAAATCAACCGAATACCTCTTACTCTTCATTTGGTAGAGCTATTATAAAGCCAAGAAGATTTTGGTAATTTGTAAAACATAGTTTAAGAGTTATTTTTAATTTAATTGTGAAAATGTTTGTATTAATTAGTTATAAGATTGTTTTTAAGTTGTCAATTGTCAGACATTCAAATGTCATGTCAATAATGTCAAACAAATAGTGTTGCCAAAATATTGTAAAGATTTGTGAACACTTACCTTTTGCTCCATTGCCATTGTAATGTATAAACTGCTTTCTTTTAGTTTATAAGGGAGATGTTACGTAGATACGAACGCAACCTTAAAATATATATTGTCTGTGGTCGCTCTCTGCTCTATGCCCCTTCTTCCTGGTTCCCGTCGCCATGCTCACGCACGCTAAATATAACTCGTCTAAGAATCAAGTGTTTCATTGAAGTTACAAGCCCCTGCCCCTGCTGTTTTTTGTGTTTAGTAAATTAATTACAGTTTATCAGTTAATTAAAACAAATAAACAAACATTCATAATTCACCATATTTTTAATTAAAAAACAATGTGGAATGTATTAAAGATAAAAATCGATAATAATCTTATATAGTCTGTGGAAGATTATTCGAGAAACTGTCAGATTGGTTTGGAAAAAAAACGGTGTTTTCCTTGGTCCGGTCTTTTACGACCAAGAACACGAGCCTGGGGGCTGTTTGAGAGGGACTTTATATCCTGAGAGGAACGGGATATGCCCAAATAACCCGATGGGGTTTTAATATAAATTTGAGTAAAAGCAGAATCCTGTCTGGCTTGGGCTGCTACTTATGCTAGCCTTCATTTTGATTGGTGCTATGCGCAGCTAAATTGATGCCTTGGTGTTGCGCCGTTGTGTGATGATTTGGAATTCATCAGAGCGCAGGCGGCTTTAAGATTATCCCTTGCGGTGTGGTCATCCGACGTTCAGGAAGGCCTTACTTAGCCGATTCCCGGTTATGAGGGAAGTTCGCCACTCCAGGTAACGAAAGCGTCACCATCTCGTCCGTAGGCCGCGTTCGCGTGTGCTCACAGGTTTATCCTGTGAGCGAAGCCAAGGACCGACGATCCGTCAACTGATTGGTATCAACGGAATGAGTTAAGAACTGAAAGACTTCAACTGATTGAAATCAACTGATTGAGATCAAAACTGAGAGGTTATTGTGTAAGATTATAATTTAAAACCTATGAGAGAGTTTGTAAAAAACTAGGTGTTAAGACCAGTTGTTGTAAAGATATTGTGTCTCGGGTTTGCTTAGTATATTAGTTATTTTCCCTTAGAGCTGGTTCACATTAGGTCGGACCGACAGTTTGCCGTTCACCGACTGCCGGGTGTTACTGTTCACACTAGACGCCGCCGACCCGACCTAATGTGAATATAACTGTCGGTACGGTCGTTTTACTGCCCGGCCTGGGTCGTCACAAAACAGTTGTGAGTTGGCTTTCGTATAGGATTGACGACGACGACGTTTTCATTGCAATGTGGTATTTAAATAAAAGGCAGAAAAAAAGAAAAAGGAAATATTGGGTGCATCCAATAATTGCCTAATTGTTTTAAACTTTTATTTTTGTACTGTTCACATGTTTTATCCCACAGTAAACTCCTGTCTTCCACAAGAGAAATCAAAACTTCTACATTAATTTCGCCCTCCATATTGAAACGTGTCTTCTCTGCATACACGTCGACGAAACTGCTTGCGCGAGTGCCGAGAGCGGGGTAAGGGCGGGTGGGAGGGTGGCAGGCGGGTGTCGCCGCCGCTTCGCGCCGCTTCGCGCCGCTTCGCGCCGACAAATGTGAACAGCGCCATACTTGCTAGTACGCCAATATTATGTCCGATCCGACAGAAATCGTGGCTGGACGTACGGTAAGTTTAGTCGGGTCGCCCTAATATGAACGGCGCTATTGACATACATACGCCAATATGGATCCGACACGTTTGTCGGGCCGGTAAAACTGTCGGTCCGACCTAATGTGAACCAGCTCTTATGAGCACAGTCCAATTAGGTCGACACATGTACGATGAGCTAGGTTATTGATTTATTCCCTCGCGGACTCGCCATAACGACTCTGAGAAACTGCTATTGTCTCATTGCAGGTGTTCACCTATACCACTAGGAACGGAGACTAGTTGTGTGGGTGAATGCCGTAGAGTCAGGGAAAGATGCATTATTTTAGTGGCTCGCCACTTTGTTTGTATGTGTACCTTAATTTTGTGTAATTACAATAAACTTTGTATTGTGTAAGAAGGTACTTGTTTAATTGAATCTTTTCCTAGCAGATATACCTTATAAATTTACTTTAGCACGGTGGTGAGTAGTATAGTTCAAATAGAAACCATCATCAGCTTGTTTCCAATTAATTTCTGTAAACTACGCACGGGCCGGGTTACAGTTGGCGCCCAACGATATATAATTATTTAATTGTATAAGGTGAACAGATTGATAACGGTATCTCTCTCTCAGTTCCCTCAGTCCTTTCAGTTGGCGGATTCTCGTATTAGTTTAAGGCTAGTTTATAAGTTTTAAATATAAAGTGGTCAACGCACCACAATCTAACCATTTCTTTGTTGGATCGGTAAGGTGCAGAGTGTTGATAAAGGTCAACAACTTATTTGTATGTATGCCCAACTCACAAGTTGAACAAGTTGCATTCTGTTAATTATTTTGGGACTATCAATGTACCAAATGTTTGTTTAAAGGTTACTGACTTACCTATATTTTGGAAGTTTTTGTAACATACTAGTTTGCATTTGTAGAAAAGTTTATTTATTGCAACACACAGGTACAAGTAATAATTATTATAACTGGAAGATAATTATTTTACAATATAAAACAACAGTTCTTGTTTATGTTCATGTGTTTGTTTCAGTTCATGTTCAGATAAACTGTATTGCATTTATATTGTGAAACATTGTATTATAACTCAATAAAACCAATATAAATTTCTGTAAAAGTAATAAAAACATTTGGGGGTAAACTTAAAAATTGAAAACAGTTTCTATGACGCAGTTCTCAGTAGTGTTCTAGCGGTCTCTTCTTTGTTATAGAGGATTTCAGTGGTAAGATAATAACATTACAGGCAGGTTTCACTATTAGTATTTGGATTTGTGCGATACAGGCAGCTGAAATTTGTGCAAATCATTGAACAGTAACAGTCAACTTTCTTTGAACACTTGGAATTTTTATAACAACTGGTTGGTCACTTAGACGTTTAACGTTAAAACACTCATCATTAAACCCAGATTTAGAAATACAACCACGCATTCCATAAAACAGCATTGTTTGTATCAACCTTCTATTCTATTTTTGAGGTTCTGGATATCAACATTCGTTTTCATTCATGGATACTTAACCTATAAAACGCAATGTCATTGGTGACATTTGATGTTTAACGTTTTGAAATATTACGGTGCGTTCGGAAACGAGATTGGAGTTGTACACGTTCTGCGTTTAGTTTCTTGTTATTTATTTTGCGTTTAATTTTGCATTTATTATATCGAAATAATAACGTTACAAATTAAAAATAATAATTATAATAATAATGGATTTAGAGACAGTATATTGACAGTATATTGACATTCCCATCTTGAGGACGAATTGACGTATGAGGTTGCGGTTTATGCATTACTTGTGTGCGACTCGTACTTTTACTTGTAGTTTTTTGCTGTTATAAAAAAAAAAGTTACTGATACCATTACACAACTAGTGCTTTGGTAGCCGGAACTTTGAGAATTATGTATGTTCTCCTGGCTCACGGGATTCCTGAAACCGTAATTACCGACAATGGGGTTCAATTCACGGGATCGGAATTTTGTAACCTTTTAAAGAAGTATAACATACCTCGAGTGCACTATAAAATGTGACTGACTTTTTTCAAATAATTAATTATATGCTTATTTTCAAACAGTTTTATCGAATAATAATATGTTTTATCACAATAATTATTATAATGATTGTTGAATATTGTTGAATCATTTTCGGCATGGATGCTTCATTTTATTATCATGTTTATCTTATATTCATAAATAAATAATTGTAATGCTGCATATTGATTAAAGTTTTTTTTTTTTTTCATTTTCGGTCACGTTTAATAATGATGAACACCTGTGTCGCGACGAGGAAGACTTTCGCGACTACTAAGACTTCGGCAACCTCCGGTAGAAGCTTTGCCCGCAGAGGAAGTGCCCGCAGTCGTAGAAATTCAAAGCAACCAGTCGGAATCTTCAAATGAAGTAGGTACAAAACGTGACTTTTCGTTTGTCTGGTTATTGCCGATCCCCGAACACGTCGGTTTCTTGTTTGGTTTATATGTGTAGAAATAATACGCGTCATCGAATACCTAAAAGTCTAAAAGTACAATTATTACTAAACAACAATTACTACATTTCACCATACACACGCGTATGTCGGGAACACTTAGAAGACAACGATTGGGATGTAATTCTTACTGCAGAAAATCGCTGCTTTGATTTTAAATCCGCAGCAAGTATCTGAAATGATGGAATT
This sequence comes from Amphipoea lucens, assembly GCA_947508005.1. NCBI lineage: Eukaryota > Metazoa > Arthropoda > Insecta > Lepidoptera > Noctuidae > Amphipoea > Amphipoea lucens. The sequence continues at coordinate 13,046,904 of OX382375.1, forward strand.
GCTAAAATAACCCAGGAATTATATAATAGATTTTGAAAATCTACAAGAGCAACATAATGAAGAGTTGCATTACTGGACTGGGCGAAGTCGCGATGAGTTCCAAAGAATTTATGACGAAACTCTATCACTAGCAGAAACCTGTCGTAACTCTAAAACTGCTTTAGGTATATATTTGTCAAAAATAAGAAAGGGCGAATCAAATGAAAGGCTTGGAACATTTTTTCATATGACGCGATCAAATCTAGAGCGGCTTATGAACATAGCTAGGAAAAGCCTAGAAAGAGATTTTGTCCCTCGATACTTAGGACTTAATCATATAACCAGACAGCAGATTTTGGAACGCACTCTTGCGGTTCCTGCCACTTTATTCGGCAATCGCGGTGAAGCCATTATTATATGTGATGGTACTTATATGTATATCCAAAAGAGTACCAACTTCAATTTCCAAAAAGTAACTTACAGTGTCCAAAAGCGCAGAAATCTTTTGAAACCATTTTTATTTGTAACTTGTGATGGACATATAATAGATATTTCTGGGTCGCACGTTGCAATCCAAAATGACGCTTCCATTTTGAATTATCATTTAAGTGGCGTTGACAGGACCCTTCATTGGTTACTTAATCCTGGAGATGTTTTTATTTTGGACAAAGGGTTATTTATTTATTTATATATACTTTATTGTACACCACAAAATAAATAACATGAAATAAACAAATCAAACACTACAAAATATACAATGGGCAGCCTTCCGTGACTCTATCGAATATCTAGAGGAGCATGGATATGTTGACATTATGCCACAAACTCAGAGGATCCACCCAATTAACTACAATCCAGGGTAATAAATCAAGAACGCGCACCATTTGCCGATGGCCCGTGGAAATAGTTAATGGTAGACTAAAACGAGATTTTAAAATCTTCCGGCACGAATTTTGCAACATATCAATGCCAAATTTTTTGCAGACCTTAGAATCTCTGCGGCTTTAATTAGTTAAAGCCGCAGAGATTCTAAGGTCTGGAAAGCATTAGTGCTTTCCATATAGATCTGATAGATAACCCTAAAGTACGTGATTTTATAAATATCGCCCAAGAGCGTTTGAAAGTGAATAATAATTTGGCAGATTATGTCGATTTCAAAAGACTACACAGAAATAGAGTGTCTTTTTCAAACATAAATGTTAAACAAACCAATTTAAATATATTTCCAGTTTTTTCAGCTGAGGAATTGACATTATTCGCGGTTGGCACATACCAAATAAAACTCGCTGCGAGTTATTACAGCGAGCATATTCGAAGCACTGGCAGATTTTAGTACAACAATATAACAGATCACTCATTGATTTAACAACATATAATATGCCAAATAATAATGTTCACCCACTCAGGATGAATCTAAAGAGTAGGCATATATCCTCAAAAATCTACCATTGCTATATATTAGTTGATGCAAACAATAGTGGACTAGAGGCCATAAAAAATTATTGCTGTACGTGTTTCACGGGTCGGAGGACAATTGGTTGTTGCGCGTACACTATGTGCTTGGTCTGGTTTATTGGGTTTGCTAGGCACCAAGACGTGATTAGGTGTCCTGCTTTATCCCTAGAAACAATAATAATCGATAACGATGAAGACGATTAATCAATATTATTGTCTTAGTTTTGTCACGAATATTTATAATATATCATAATAATATTTATATTTATATCGTTATCGATGAACTGATTGATACCTAACAATTATGTATTAATACAATTATATTATAATTGATCGCACAAGAACAGTTTAATAGTTGATTTTGTACATGTGTTGCTATTAAGTTCATTTTTTCCAATAAAAATATTCAAAACAAGAGACTTGTTTTTCTTTGGACTCCTGGGATAGATTTTTATGCGCTTTGAAATACAGATTAGTGATGATCTGAGGAATATATTAGGTCCTTACATATGAAATTGGCGTTTTGTATGGAAGGAACAAAAAGTCGAATATTTTTTAATATAATATATTTAATTAATCAAAGTATGAACCATTGTTTTCAATGCACTTTTGCCATCTTATAGGTAGTTCATTGATCCCTTTACTAAAAAAACCAGTCGGACGGGAATCAATAAAATCTTTGAAGGCGATTTGGACTGCCCCATCGGAGTTGAATTTTTTCCCTTGCAAAAAGTTATCCAAATTGCGAAAAAAATGGTAATCTGTTGGAGCAAGGTCCGGGGAGTACGGAGGATGTCTAAGACATTCCAATTCAAGTAATGTAACGCAGCAGTCGACGCGCGTTTGCCGGTTTGCTTCAGTCAATTCGTGAGGTACCCACCTTTCAAGCTTTTTAATCTTCCCAATTTGCTTCAAGTGAATTAAAACAGTTTTATCACTAACATCGAAGCCTGCAGCTAACTCGGACGTGGTTTGCGATGGGTCCGCTTCCACAATAGCCTTCAATTCTCCATTATCAACTTGGGTCTCAGGCCGTCCACGGGGCTTGTTCTGCAGGTCGAAATTTCCAGAACGAAAACGTTGGAACCAAAAACGAACTGTGTTTTCTTTTGCAACATGACCGCCATACACATCATTCACCCTTCGAGTCGTTTCCGCAGCACTAGTGCCACGGCGGAACTCGTACTCGTAAATAATGCGATATTTTAAATTTTCCATTTTGTAAAATGAGTGACGCAAACAGAAAAAACAGAAGAAAAAAAACAAATGAATGACGGTCATCGAAGCACAAATACATGAGTAAATAGCTGTACAAATTTGAATTTGGAATTCCTTACCAAAGAGGAGAAATTCGTGATTAAAGTGGCCAGTACGAAAAACGCCAATTTCATATGTAAGGACCTAATATGAGAATAATGTGTAATTTAATAAATTTTTTGCTCAAAATTTCGGATTAAATAGGTACTTACATTATTCTATTGCGATCATCCACCATCGTCTACGTCGACGGTTCTTTTTTACGCAGGATATCTAAATAATTATATAAACTTAATAAATGTAGCGCGCATGCCGTCATTATTTCCACGTTCTCCATGTTCATGCGCGAATGGCGAACACGAATGTGTAAACGCAGTATTAAATATACGTTGTGGTCGATAATTTATTAGGAAATAAACAAGTACATAAGTAGGTAGTGGTAGGTATCTTTATTAAGTGTTGAGCACACATGCATCTGACCAACCAAAATCTTCAGAGACGGAGCGGTTATACTGATGTCGCGGTTTTTACAGCCTTTAAAACCAAATGGGACCGTAAATTAGTTGAATGGCAGCGTCACAATGTTGGTATTAAGATGCCAAAAAAGTTTTGGCTCAAACTTTTGCAGATACTTTGCAAGACACGAGCCCGGATGTAATTAAAAGTAGGTTTAAAAAAGCTGGCATTCACCCATTTGATTCTCATGTGATATCAGAAGACAAATGCGATCCAGCTGCTAACAAAAGATACAAAAATTCTGAACATTATCGTCCACAGGCGCATTTAAGACTCATATCTCCGAAGTCTTTGAACGAACAGTGCGGACTTTTTAATGAAGAATTTCAAATTGCTGAGGAAATGCACATTCTTGATCAAGGTATTAATGCAAATAATGTGTTTTCTCTAATTTCACTGACTAGTTTATCAAAAACAGATGAACAAACTAAGCCTTTTGTTTCAAAATCAACATTGATGTTGCCAGAATGCCTGCAAAGTAGGTATTCATTCTCAAACCAAAGAAAAAAAGAAACCTAAAATAACTATAATTTCACAATTAAAAGTAAATTTTGAAGAACTTATGCTTGAAAAACTACACCAGGACAAAAACAATACTTCTATTTATAAAAAAAAACGAATAGCAAAAGGTGCAGAAGTCATTACTGCATCCATTAATAATAAAAATACATAAGAAAAAGAAATACCTAGTAGAACCAGTTTCACCCGCATAAGTTCCCCATCGGGATAAAATACTATCCTATGTCCTTCCCCAGGACTCAAACTATTTCTATACCAAATTTCATCTAAATCGGTTCAGCGGTTTAGGTGTGAAGAGGTTACAGACTGTGTTTTTACGCTGACTATCGTTTACAATGTCTTTATTAAATAAACCAGACCGGATACCGTCTATTTCCAGCGATCATTCTCTTCTTCTTTGGAATGGAAGAATCAAATAAGTCATAGATTATTCTGTAAAACTCACCAGCAGCCGAAGGAGCGTCATTGCAGCGAAGCACCTCTTGCCATGGAGCAGAACGAATTAGATCGCTAAAAAGTGTAGTCTCCTTGTACGAAGTTCCAATCCCTGCTACGATCAATGTTGCTGGGGTCCAATTTTTCACTATCCCTATGCGATGTGATGGTAATCGCAATATCTAACGAATGGTGATACAAGAAGAATAAGAAGAGTTCTTACCTCTTATGATGAAGTGGTTGTTATTGTTGTCGTAGTTTTAGTTCGTGGAGTTCCAGAAGAAGTAGGCGCGATAACTATTGTGGGTGGCGGATGGGTGACGGGAGTGGAGGATACTGACGCGCTGACTGCTGCTAAATCAGCCACCGACTACACCAAACCACACATCGCAATCTGTGACATCTACATCCTGTAGATCTGAAAATACGAAGGTATCTAAGGGTCACAGTAAGTGGCTAGATGACAATAACTTAAAAATTAACCTGACAAAAACTAAATTAATACATTTTAGTCAACGGATCAATAGTAAGAGTAATTTAAATATATACCACGATGACCAGCCTATAGAAGAGGTAGAAACAACAAAATTTTTAGGGCTCCACATTGATAAAAAACTGAATTGGAAAACCCATATCGAAATCTTGTGGAAGAAAATTAGTAAATCTGCCTATGCCCTGCACACATTGTCGTCAATAATGAGTGTGGAGGCATTACTTACAGCCTACTATGGTTTAACAGAATCGCATCTACGCTATGGTGTCATTTTTTGGGGCAACTCAACAGAAAAAGAAACGGTGTTCAAGGCTCAAAAAAGATGCGTACGTTCAATGTTTAAAATTAAACCTGCTGATAGTTGCGTGCCTTATTTTAAAAAATATAAAATACTTACTTTGCCAAGGTACATTTTAGGAGTAGCTGTTTTTGTCAAAACAAATCCACAGCCATTTAAACGATTAGATGAAGTAGTCCCACGTAATAGGCGCGACAACAGCAGGATATGCTCTCATACTACGAGAACAGCCCTCATGGGCAAAAGTGTCTTCTGTATGGCTCCTAGCATATTTAATAAATTACCGAAAAGTTGGAGAGAACTGCCCTTGTCACTTTTCAAAAATAAGCTGAAAAATTTTTTAGTTAGTAAAGTGTATTATAATGTTATAGATTTTTTAAATGAAAAGGACTTTTCTATTCCGACTTCTAATATACATAGTTAAGAATAATAGTAAAAAAAAGACGGGTTGCACTCCGGGAGTGCCGGCAGAAGTGAAAACTTGAATATTAACGTTGAAATAAATCAATTATTAATTGAATTAATATAAGTTTTTTTCACTATTTCTGCGTCACTTTTTTCATTAATCGATGCACTTTGTTCAATTTCCATTTTTTTAAACACTTTATATACACGAATTTTACGAATACACAGCAGTGTGGCTACTACACAGACGGTCGAGCCATCAGCTGTCCATCCACGTCCGCGTCCGCATCCGCGTCCGCGTCCACTATCACCATCACATCACATCACCATCGCCATCACCATCACCATCACCATCGCCATCACCATCACCATCCATCCGTCCATCCATCCATTATCGTGTCTCACTTGGTTCACTTCGGTTGGCGCCGCCGTAGAAAGAGATGGGGGGGGGGGAGATCTCTCCTGACGGTCACGTGTCCTGACGCGATGCCCTAACGCGAGTGTAACATTTTTTACCCATTACAAAAAGTGTTCAACGCCGCTAAAGAAGTTTTCACTTTAAAAATAATAATAATAATAGCCCCATCGCCGTATCTCTACGTTGACGTCGTGGTGGGGCTAGCGCGCTCCGAACTCTAGGCCTGTGCCGGAAGAGTTTACTTTGGTGGAACAGGTCTAGGGTGAGGAGCCAGACCAAAAGAGATACAGAAACCCGCAGGGCAGCATGTGACGAGCTGTTGGGCAGTAGCGACCCCACGGACCCTATCTCCCGGGAGAAGTCTTGTTCCTCACCTCTGGCTTGCCTTTATTGGCCGGCTGGAGTGAACAATGACGAGGAACAGAGCTCCCACCTCATTCTTGCCTTTATTGGCCGGCTTGAGTGGAGATTCGCAAGAGCAAACGTGCTCGAAGGAAGGAAGTATTCCAGTAAGATGCTGGTAGGGATCTTGACCGTACTTCCGGGATTGTCCTGATAGCCGTGGAATACCTCTCCACTCCTCATAAGCACTTCAGGACATGTTGCCCCCTTGTTGCTACGTCACTACGTGCTAGCGACCGTTTCCGGGGGCCCATTATTGAGTGTGCAAGTCACCCCCTGCTATTTTATCCGTGTATATATGAAACATTGATTAGGCAGGGGTCATAGTTCTTCCATAGTTCTTGGTAACCAGTCCACTTTAGCCACCCAAACCCATAGCCCAACTTTTTATTTTTCCATATCCTGCAATAGTCCTACACCAACCGGGGGTTGTCCTTGGGTGCAAGTGCATAGTGCATACAGGGATAATCATCAGTTGGTGCCACATTTCATTAAAATTTCCTATGGCTTCGGCCCCTCGTACGCCTTCCAAAGGACCGGGACCCCATGGTCCCGAGATATGTAAAATGACAAAGTAATAATAGTAGTATAATAGTTATTTAATAATGTGAATCTTAAATCAATTGGCGTTTGACTGCATAATAATGTATATTCCTGACATCATTTTAATTTATTTTGACTAAAATATCTTGACATCAATTATTATTTGTTTTTTATTTTGTAATATAATTTAGAAAGACTGTGATTATGTAAAATGCAATTAAGTGATTTTTTTATTTAATACCTATAAAATTTGTACGCCTTTATTGGCAAAACATGGACGCACACAACTTCTACTTGAATACCTTGCATGTCTGATTAGTCAGTTTATGTAAACGCATGTTTGACAAATAAATTATCTCTCTCTCTCTCTCACAGCTGAAACTGTTGGTGCTCTAGCAGTGAATCAGCTAATGTTTGTGGCCGATGACGTGCCTGCTGATTCGGTAAGTGCTCCGAGCAACTCGAGTAGAGTTCAACGCGTTGCTCGGTTCGGGATGGCTCCTCAGTATTGCACTGAGTTATGAGCGTCGAGCGTAGAGGGCAGTGGTAGCCTAGTGGTAACGGCCGCGACTTACGAGTTGTAGGTCGTAGGTTCGAACCCAGACAGGCGCTTTACTTTGTGTAAATTATTTCATCACCACTGCTCTCAAAACGGTGAAGGAAAATATGGTGAGGAAACCGGCATGTCCTAGAACCGAAAATTCGAAGACATGTGACATCTACCAACACGCACTGGGCCCGCGTGGTGGATTACGGCCCACTCCCTCTCACTGAGAGGAGGCCTGTGTCCCAGCAGTGGGAACATTATAAGCTGATTATGTATGAGCGTCGAAGAGAAGTAGACCACAGTGGGTGTGGTCGAAGTAGCGGTGTGGGTGCGAGGCGTTGAGCCGACTGAAGGGCGAGGCTACACCTGTTGGACGCTGACAGGTAAACGCTGCGATATAGGCATTAGGGTGTGATTGAAAGGTCTTGGGTGCCCTTGAGTCACTCTGAGGTCCAATGGCCTTTCTGGGACGAACGGGAAAGGCGCCGCCGAAGAGCGGTTTTGGGTACGAGGTGCTGATCCAATACGTACCAAACTCGGTGGAGTGCTGTGCACTATTCAGGCAGTAAGTTGGGTTGAGGCGCGGGACGCGAACAATTGATAAGGCCTTCTAACTGGTATTTGAGGTCGGGTGCTCTATGTATAATTTGCGTAAAGTCGTTGATGCATTGCCTGGTAGTTGTGGTACTGTACAATTTTAGACTGTCCAGGTTCTCCATTAATAGGGAAAAGGGGAGGGAGGGGCGGCCAGGGGAGAGATGGCCTGGGTAAGGTAGGTCCTTACCTACCTTACCCAGGCCATCTCTCCTTGTGGGGAGGGTAGGTAAGGGTAGGGTAGGTGGTAGTAGCCCGAGTTCCTCTATCCCTATGGTTTTGCTAAAAAATTTATATTTTCATTATAAAATTCGTAATCATTAATTTTGTACTAACCTACAGCTATCTACCTACAGCAACTACATATGATATACAATACTGTAAGAGGTATACAACATTATGTGATAAAACGAAAATTTTACGGGAGAGGCAAAAATGCGCGGAGTGAAACTGAATGCAATTTAGACATAATTGCTATAAAGATATTAAAACAAACTCAACAGTATTTTTTATTATTATTAGATGGAATTATTATGTATTACACATAATTACAGTAAAGTTGATTCTTATCTGATTTTGTGGACCTGAGACTATTTACCTTGTAACATAAATTAACTTAGGTGTTTTAAGAAAGCATTAAGATATAATACTTTTGTGTACCTCTAAATAAAAATTGTGGATGTTATTAGAATTCGACACCTAGAAACATTATGTCTCTTGTCAGTATGTAGCGTTATGGAATTATTTAAGAATTTGGGAGGGGTTTACTAATAAAATGAAACAAAAGTTACTTCAGAAAGCTGAAAGTCAAAATATTATTTATTTTTAATAACCAACACAGCTACTCGCATGCTTCAGGTAAGTCAGGGACATCTGCACATGGAAGATTCCTATAATAATCCTGGAACATGGATGGAATCCACTGCAACGATTTTTGTAAGTCGTTGTATTTGAGTCTTGAAATGGGCTTTTGAGTTTCTCGAATAGGTTTCGGCGTGGGCACAAAAAGTCCTCTCCGTTTATTTCGTATGAAACTAACTTCTTCAAAAGTTTCCTGATCAAAAGAAGTTTTGTAGAACATCGAACCTATTTCATTTTTTCGGAATAGCATCCATACTATAGCAGAATATGGTACAGACTCTCCCGCAATAGATTTTTTTCTGTGAACAAAAAGAGCTGATAATCCGTTGCAAAAGGCAGAAAAATCCATAAAATGACCAGTTTTCATGTTTACCACTTTACTGTTGCCAGTCCCAAGGCGTCACGATGGGAAACTCTTGGATTTTCTTCTTTTCTCTCTATTATTGAGTGGACTACTTCCAATTCCATGTGGGTATGGCCCTTAAATATTTGTGGTTTATTACCTCCACATTTTATTTTTGAGTTAATATCCACAAATAAGCCATCATTAAATAAATATTTTTATTCTGCCCCGCACAGTTGTCGCTCCATACTGTTACTTCTTTTATTACGCTATCGTCAAGCTGCTCATAAAAGCTGCTGCTCCACATACTCAGCCAAAGGATTTGGTTGGTTCATACTTGCGTTAATGATTTCTATGAAAGCATTTGTATATTGGGCTGTCGGTGTATGGTTCCTGGAAGGCATTTATTATTGCGGCAGCGATTTTAAAATCTTTTAAGATGTGAGGTACGTGGAGATTAAAAATTCTGTTTCTGAATAATTTAAAGTCGCGTTTGAAGCGGCCATTCATTGTTTCAACCACCCACCTCACCAGTGTTATTAGCCTCGATTTATTTGAATTTTCTGTGCTTAATTGAGTTTCATTTCGGCGTTTAGATGGAGGCATATGCGGTACGTAGCCATGTGACTCTAATGTTGGCACTACATCCCGGAATCCCCTATCTAATATAAATCATCGCCTTCCTCAAAAAAATAATGGAACGTTGCTTCCTCCATGGGTTCATTATGGTTATTTAAAATCTGTTTCATTATGTTGGCATCTGGACCCGTCACGTCCAGTATGTACCCATCCGCACACATGATCATAAATGGCTTGATCAAATTCCAGTACTTAAGAGTACTGTAGGTAACGTGTTGAAATAAAAAATGATTTCTCAATAAATAGATACATACCATCTAAGATTATTATCGCTTTCGGTGTAGCATCATTTCCGAAGAAATAGGTAGGAGTCGGTTACGTTCTATAACTTGGTCCCGAGTTATGTGATCCAGTCCGAGGTGTACTGTAACGAAATCTTCCAAGAGACATCTTCTAACGCTGTGTATTTTTCTGTCCACGGTTCTTCTTGAAATATTAAAAACAGTGGCAAGTCTATCATTTGGCTCACCAGTTCTTAATTTACTTAAATATAGAGCCAAATCTCGCCGCGGTGTATCCGACTGTTGATGGAGAGTCGGGACTTGATTAAGGAATGTCATGAACTTTTCTCGATTAAGACCAGTCCAAAAATGGATGTCGTATTCCGATATTTCTTGAATATTTTCAAATTCCAAAAAAGTTCTGTGTTCCATAGCCGTTCTATATGCTTTTGAAGAAGTTAGTTTCATACGAAATAAACGGAGAGGATTTTTCGTGCCCACGCCGAAACCTATTCGAGAAATTCAAAAGCCCATTTCAAGACTCAAATACAACGACTTACAAAAATCGTTGCAGTGGATTCCATCCATGTTCCGCGATTATTATAGGAATCTTCCATGTACAGATGTCCCTGACTTACCTGAAGCATACGAGTAGCTGTGTTGGTTATTAAAAATAAATAATATTTTGATTTTCAGCATTGTTAAGTAACCAACCTTAACCAAAGTCTCAGCATCTTTATCGCACTTTGGCCACCACACTTTAGTTCTCAATCTAGCCTTCGTTAAGACTATCCCGGGATGACCCTCATGAGCTGCCATTAAGACTTGATGTCGTAGTTCACTTGGGATTACTATCCTAGTTCCTCTCAATAGGACTCCTTCATAAAAACACAGCTCATTTTCAAATAGCTTGTAATTTTTAACTTCATCATCCCATTTATTATTGTAAATACCTTCCTTTACCTTTGTAATCTCTTGATCTTGTCTTGAATATTTTATAATTTCTTTTAATGTCACGGTGGTAGGCTTAGCTTTCTCCACAATCCAATGTACGTAATCTTCGGTTTCATTTACCGATGAATTCTCTAAGTGGCATAATCTAGACACAATCTGCAATGTTCTCTTTGCCTGGTTAATAGATGACCTTGAATGCATATGTCTGGAGTCGTAAAATCCACCGTTCTATCCTGGTGCATGATTTTGTCTTGGGTCCGAATATGACCTCAAGTGGCTTATGGTCAGTTATTAATTCAAATTCCTTACCATACAGAAAAACGTGGAAGTGTTCTACAGCCCATACTAATGCCAGAGCTTCCTTCTCTGTTTGGCAGTATCGCCGTTCGCAGTCTGTCAATGTCTTATGGCCATATGCGATAATCCTTGGCCCTTTGTGGTCTATCTGTATCAAGACACCACCTAATGCTACTGGACTAGCATCGGCTATAACCACTGTTCGATCTTTCACAAATTGATAATTCATAAAAGTTACCAGTGCAGCTGTGTTCGGCGGCGTGCCGATGTAATGAGTCATTCATAGCACATCTTTGCGTAAACATCTTTAATATAGGATTAATCAGTTATCACCACTGCTGCACCGTTACGTTACGATTAACGTTTTAACTTTAGAATCTAGATAGCGGAGTTAAGATTTTAAGCTTCATGTACCTAAGTACCTTGTTTTCATTAGGTAAACAATTTCATGAAGCGAAGGAATTAAAATGTGTAAAAGGAAGTAAAATAAAAAGGTTCGTACGTTAAATAACTACCTGCTAATCTTTTAAAATTAATATATTTCATTCCAATCCACTCAAGTTTTCTTTGCCAGTGTTACTTTTTATTTGATCTTCTATCAGGCTGTCCAGCTTTACTCAAATGAGTTATTGGCAAATTTAATTAGCCTGATTGCAACCTTCAGAACCATTGTCAATCATTATTGATTAGCACTCCATCATCCCATAGGTAAAGCAAGCCTTTCAACATAGTTTAAAGAATACTAATGTATTATTCTTTTTTCAGATACACCATACAATTCACAATTCTAATACACATTAGAATATTTATTGTGGTCCTTTCTTCGGAATCAACCTGGTAAGACTAATATTTTAATTAACAATATAAAATCTATAATATTTATGTGAATAATTCCTGCTGATTATTAATGTAGAATGAAAGTAAAAACTTTTATTTCGCCATCTTTTATCGCGAAAACAACATACATAAAGTTTTTAGACATTTTTAATAATAAATATTTTAAAAAATGTTATTTAGATACCTCTCTTGCAGTACCTATTTGTTTTTATTTTTTTATTAATTCTGATTTTCTGTAATTCGAAGTCTTTTTTTTTTTCAATTAACTTCTAAATGCACCATGTTTTATTCTACAGTCAGAATTTTAATTCGATTCCAGATTTGACATTAGCTACTGTCATTTTGTGAAATAATGATACCACATATAATAGTGTAGTGATGAACACAAAAATCGATAAACAACCAGTGTGTGTGCCATCAGTGTGCCAATTAAAGACTAAATTATTGATTTTTATTTAAATAAATACATAATTATTCATAATAATTATTTATTAATTAGTAATTGATGCTCTATTTTATAAAAAGTTAATATTTTTGTTTTTATATTAAAAACAAAACTTATAATAAAAGAGCCTAGATAGTTTTCAGTATTGGCAACCCGTGCGCGCTCGTGCAGCTATCGCCATTTTGTTTATCGTGTCATTCAGCTTCATTCTCCCAGTCTGACTGCACGAATATCTGCGCTCGTGCAGCTATCGCCATTTTGTTTATCGTGTCATTCAGCTTCATTCTCCCAGTCTGACTGCACGAATATCTTATTGCGAATCGATATTTTGTTATTTTGTTGGGTTTTTGTTAAAGTGTTGTTACGTTGTGTTTGTTGTTACGTTTATAGTTTTTTGTGAACTTTGAGTGTTTTGGTTTTCCATCAAAATGGATCCTCAGCCAAGTACATCACAAAAAGACGTGGATGTTTTCTTGTCCCCAAGAAAAAAACGTCCACGAAAATTTTCACTGTTACTGAAAAAGTAATGATCCGCAACGCCTACAAATACGTGAAAAATGAAATTTCTGCGCAATTGGAGGCCTTTGAAGTTGTGGAAGAAAATGAATGTATGAGCAAAATTGCTGACATATTGGGAATAACCTCACGCTCTGTTTGTAACGTTTTGAAGGAAGTAAATAAAGGTGCGCCGCCAACTCCTCCTAAAAAAACTGGACCAAAGCGAAGTTTCAAAGATAAAATTGATGAATTTACATTCTCTGCAATACGAAGAATTGTTCATCAGTTCTTTTACCGAAATGAACCTCCAACCATTGCAAAGGTTAGTCAATCAGTCAGACAGTATTATTTTATACCTACATCTTTTATATATAAGTAATGATTCCAAGCTATTATAAAATTTACTATTTTAGATTTTACAAGTGATGAACGATGATTCAGAAATGCCCAAGATTTCCAAAGACACCCTCAGAAAAATTTTGAAGCATCTTAATTTTAAATTTGTTGCACGGTCACGCAAGAGCACACTTATTGATCGAAATGATATAATAACATGGCGCCAGCGTTACTTGCAATCTATATGTCAGTTTCGACGAGAAGGGAGACATATATTATCAAGATGAAACTTGGGTTAACGCAGGTAAGGCTAACATTTATACACAAAATGAATTTATATACATTTTACATTAAATTTAATAGTAATATTGAATGTTCATGTACTATATTTATTTTAAGGTCATACTGTAAAAAAAACTTGGGTGGACAAGAAAGTCACATCATCTCGACAAGCGTTTTTGGAGGGTCTGACCACTGGATTAAAAAATCCATCTGGAAAAGGCAAACGTCTCATAATTAGCCATATAGGTAGTGAAGAAGGCTTCCTGGAAGAGGGGCTCATGATTTTTGAAGCAAAGAAAAATTGTGAAGATTACCATGATGAGATGAATGCAGTTTGTTTTGAGGAGTGGTTCGCTGGAGTCTTACCAAAATTAAGACCAAACTCAATTGTGGTGATGGATAATGCACCTTACCACTCCCGAAAATTGGAAACGGCACCAAAAATGAGCTGGAAAAAAGCTGCCATTCAAGATTGGCTTTTAAATAAAAATATTCATTACGAACCAGATATGGTTAAAGCTACGCTTTTAGAACTGATTCCACATAACGAGTCTTTTAAGTACGCTGTAGACGAAATGGCAGCACAACATGGGATCACGGTTTTAAGACTGCCCCCTTACCATTGCGAGCTAAACCCTATCGAATTGATATGGGCGCAGGTAAAGGGGCATGTAGCTCAAAATAATAAAACCTTCTAATTGACAGACGTGAGAAATTTATTTCAGGAAGGCATTCAAAAAATTACGGCTACCGAATGGTCTAAATGCGTATCCCATGTTGTCAAAGAAGAGGAAAAAATGAGTAGGCTAGATATGTTAATTGACAATATCACAGACACATTTATAATAAATGTTACAGAAAGTGACAGCGATAGCGATAGCGATGACGGCGACAATTTATAAAATAAATTATTACCATAATACATCTATCTGTTTTATTTGTCATGTTCCTTCATGATCACATTTTTTTATTTATTTCACACACAAAATAAATTTTTATAAAAGAAAAGTCTCAGATCGTTAATTAATCGTCAAAACTAAATTATCGGTTCAGAAATATTTAATTTCCTGATATACTTAGTTTACGAGAGTAAAATTATAAACGAGAAGAATCGTTCCGGAAATATTCCATTTCCATATCGAATAATTTCGCAACGTCACTATTTAGTACTTGTCATAACCTTGCAACACTGAAATTGTCAAATCTGGAATCGAATTAAAATTCCGAGTTTAGTGTAATTTGTTCCAGCTCGACATGGTGATGGGAGAGGAGTTAACGCCACCCTCAACTAAAATACAGCTGAAACAGTATAATTTTTTGGGTTCCGTACCTCAAAAGAAAAAAATGGCACCCTTATAGGATCACTTTGAGAGAGGCAGAGATGTATTCAGTCAGATTAATAGTAAATATCTGAAAATGCAAATTGAATGTATGCTATAGGTATAGAGCATAGGTACTTAGATTAAAATTAACACTAAATTAAAAAAAATTAAACTTAGTAATAAATTGTTATTTTATTTTACTCACGTTTTTGTCTCACGTTTGTGTATTGTTATAATAATTTGATTATTTTTATTCTATTTGTATAAAACATCAGCTAACTGGCCATTTAAAATTAATGCA
Source organism: Amphipoea lucens (assembly GCA_947508005.1). Classification (NCBI taxonomy): domain Eukaryota; kingdom Metazoa; phylum Arthropoda; class Insecta; order Lepidoptera; family Noctuidae; genus Amphipoea; species Amphipoea lucens. The sequence goes on from OX382375.1 coordinate 13,062,101, forward strand.
ATATCTATGGTAATGATTCTTTTATCAAAATTGACCCTCTCCGATATCGAGAAATCGGTAAAGTAATTGTGTCTCATTAGTGATAGTTGAGCTACTGCCTACGTTTTAAGAAACCTAAATAAAACTATTTAAAAAAATGGCTCGATCATTTATTATTATATCGGCATTGGAAGAGGCGAACAATGCCGACAACGAAACAAGCCGTCGGCAGGCTCAATTTATAAGAGGCAATATTTTTAACACCAGGGCCGACGACTTTGTTTTATCATATCGCCTCACAGAAGACTTAATACGACAACTTGAAGAAGACATAAGTCCGTATCTTAATACGACAACTTAAAGTAGACATAAGTCCGTATGTAAAGGATTCTACAAGAGGTCTTTAAAGGCGGGTAAAGGTAGGGAAATTAGCAATTTGTTTTTCAACTAAAAAAAGTTAACAACTTAAAAACTAGCAACAGATGCCCTATTTTTTTCAATGTTTAATTTCAGATTTTATCTGCTCTGTCGTTTTAGCACACGGCACTTACCAGAGGGCGGTGGGACAACAATCCACAACTTGTTTGTCCCAATCGTCAGTGTCGCGTGCTTTAAGTGAGGTTTTGGATGCCATAACTAAACCATGTCTGGTAAAAAAATATGTACCTTTTACCTCAAATCAGAGAAGAACAAAATATTTTAAAAACACTGTAAGAATTTGTGTTAATAATTTTTGTTTGCATATTAAGCAGCTCTCAGGTACCTACCAACCGTGCGGTCCATGGCCCTCGCCCTATACGGGGCCCCGGTGTGGGCGCATTCTCTGCGGCGGCGAGCCGCCCACTATCTGAACGCGCCCCAAAAGGTGGTAGCCGTAAGGCTGATCCGGGGGTACCGCACGATCTCGGGCGAGGCGGCAAGCCTCCTTGCCGGACTGCCGCCATGGGATCTGGAGGCGATAGTCCTAGCGCGCCTGTATGAGTGGCGCGCGGAGGCACTGAGCCGGGGGGAAACGCCGCTTCCGCGGCAAATCGCGGCGGAGCGGACAGACCTCCGGCGCGATCTCATGGTGGCATGGAAGGAGCGACTTTCGCAACCCAGCGCAGGGCACGCCACGATAGTGGCGATAAGACCCCTCTTTGAGGAGTGGCTAGAGAGGCGTCACGGCGTCCTCACCTATCGCCTGACGCAGGTCCTCACCGGACACGGATGTTTTGGGAGGTTCCTGCACATCATCAGGCGGGAGGAGACGCCCGGGTGTCACCACTGTGAAGATCGCCCAGAGGACACGGTGGAGCATACGGTGGAGGTCTGCCCCGCATGGGCGGAGCACCGCCGTGCCCTCGTTGAGGCGATCGACAGCGGCGGCGACCTCTCGCGTCCGGCCCTGGTTCAAGCCATGGTCCGGGGCGAGAGGGAGTGGGAGGCGGTCACCTCCTTCTGCGAAGCAGTCATGCTAGCGAAGGAGGTGGCTGAACGGCTGAGGGAGAGAGCCTCACACCCCAGCCGCCGCGGGAGACGCTCCGGGCGTCGGGAGCCGCGTGACGACTCCCGGCCACCGTAGGCGCGGGCCTGCGGACGGAGAGTAAGGCTAAGTTCATATGACCGCGCGGAGCCGCGCGGAACCTTCGACCGCGCGGTACAAGATCGAAGTAAACAGCTAGTATTGTTTACATCACCGCGCGGTACCGCGCGTCGCGCTCCGACCCGCGCGCTAGTTCTTGAACCGCGAGGAACCGCGCGGCACCGCGCGGTTCAAGTTCTACAAACTTGTACCGACCTGTTCAGTTGATCCGCGCGTGTTGAGACGGATAGACGCATAGATTGAAGAAAAAATGATCACCGAAGAAGACGACATTGTATCCATCGATTTGCTTATCGACGAGATTGAAAAAAGAGAAGCTATCTGGAATATTAACTCCAAGGAATATTCGAATAAAATAATAAAAAGAAGATCTTGGGAAGAATTAGTTTTAATTTTCTGCAATAATAATGATTCTGAAGAAAAAAAGAAAAACTTGGGTAAGTTACAATCGTACGCACCTTTAAAGTAAAACCGTTATTAAATGAAATTACAAAATTTTACAGGAGAGCCAATATTAGAAAAAAATCACCGTTTTTTGTCAATAAAATCTGAGTGCAGGGTTCTTTAAGACATTTAATGAGGTCTTATTATAGATCTCTGTTTACATTATGACACGTGATTTACGAAAGTATTATAATTTCATTTACAGTATTATTTATTTTGATTTATATTATTATAGTAACACCAGTAACACTTTACCATTAATAATTTTAAACAAAAACTGTGTTTAAACAAATTGAAACACTTTTCGTTTCTGTGACATACAGCCGTGTTTATCCAAATAGGTAATAACACTGTTACTTTAATAATATAATAATAATAATACCTTTATTTCAGGCAACTATGGCCCATAACATATGTAGAATACATAATATTAATATTATAACTATAAATAAACTAATACATAAATACTTTAAACTTCTGTTATGACTATCTACGAACATGTTCATTGATAGACACAATATTGTATTTCGCGAGCCGATCATAACTCGGTTTAGTAACGCCTTAATTTTCCGCTAGATGGCGTAAAATACAATATTTTACAAAAATGACAAGTTTATGTTGTAGTTTACGTATATTTTACATAGATGGCATTGATAACTCAATTCATGAAAATTTTCGTTTAGTAACGGTTTTACTTTAAAGGTGCGGTATGTATAATATTATATAAGAGTTATATATATTTTTCTTGCCAATCTAATTTACCTTCACTTACAAAGTAATTCGTTAATTTAGTTCGAACATTATCTGCTTCATGAATTGGACGTCCAGTGTTAGTGGGATTTATGTCAGGTAATGGCGCTGGACAATTCATGTCCTCGGATTTTATACCATCTCTTGTCCTAACAAAGTTATGTAAAACACAAATGGCTTTGACGATATCATTGGCAAAATCTATCTTGACGTCTATTGGCCGGTGCAAAATTCGCCATTTGTTACACATTATTCCAAATGTGCATTCAACATACCTTCGTGCTAAAGAAAGACGGTAGTTAAATATTTTTTTTTCTTTCGACAACATTTTACCTCCATATGGTCTCATCAGATTTTTAGTCATACCGAAGGCTTCGTCAGCTACAATTACGTATGGTAATTTAAATGCATTGTTCTCATTATCGGTGATAGATCTTGGCTCAGGAATGTTTAACAAATTTTCTGATAGTTTTTTGTAAAACGACGTTTCCTTAAAAACACCCGAGTCACTGTCTTTTCCGTAAGCTCCAATGTCTACCCATATAAAGCAATAGTTAGAATCGCACAAAGCCATTAAAACTAACGAGAAAAAGTGTTTGTAATTGTAATACATTGATCCTGAGTGTGGTGGCTGAATTAAACGAACATGTTTGCCATCCAAAGCGCCAATACAATTTGGAAAATGGGCTTTATTGGCAAATTGTTTAGATATTTCTATCCACATATCTGTAGTTGGTGGGCTCATGACCATAGCTCTTAAGTTTCTCCATAAAACTTGGCACACTTGCTGAATTATAGCTGATAACGTAGATTTGCCAATTTTATAACCATACTGCAGCTCTGCTAATGAACAACCACTGGCTAAATACCTGCAACATAAATATTTTTTTGTTGTTTTAGGATCATTTTTGCAGAAAAAATGGAAAAATTTAAGAGATGCCTACGTTAAAGAATTTAAAAAAAATAAAAATTTGAAATCTGGTTCTGGAGCTTCAACATCTTCATATGGATATTTTAAAAGATTAGGATTCCTTAAACAAGTTGTCCAAAAAAAAGTAACTGATAATAGCCTTGACTTAGTGGAAACATCAGAAAATGTTGATTCGAACAACGTTAAATCATCTTCAATTGAACATTTGCCCAGAAAGAAATATAAACTGAACCCAGCCGATGAGCATTTCGCAAATATTTTAGAAAGGAGTATAGATGCTAAACCTAAACAAAACTATTTAAAAAAATGGCTCGATCATTTATTATTATATCGGCATTGGAAGAGGCGAACAATGCCGACAACAAAACAAGCCGTCGGCAGGCACTGAGGTATTACTACTACGTAAGTGATATACTTAGTTCAATGTGGGCAGGCTCAATTTATAAGAGGCAATATTTTTAACACTAGAGCCGACGACTTTGTTTTATCATATCGCCTCACAGAATACTTAATACGACAACTTGAAATAGACAAGTCCGTATGTAAAGGATTCTACAAGAGGTCTTTAAAGGCGGGTAAAGGTAGGGAAATTAGCAATTTGTTTTTCAACTAAAAAAAGTTAACAACTTAAAAACTAGCAACAGATGCCCTATTTTTTTTTCAATTTTTAATTTTAGATTTTATCTGCTCTGTCGTTTTTAGCACACGGCACTTACCAGAGGGCGGTGGGACAACAATCCACAACTTGTTTGTCCCAATCGTCAGTGTCGCGTGCTTTAAGTGAGGTTTTGGATGCCATAACTAAACCATGTCTGGTAAAAAAATATGTGCCTTTTACCTCAAATCAGAAAAGAACGAAATATTTTAAAAACACTGTAAGAATTTGTGTTAATAATTTTTGTTTGCATATTAAGCAGCTCTCAGGTACCTACCAACAAAGATAAATTTGAAACATGAATTAGCAAGAGGTGTTGCTGCGGTATATTTTTTTCCCGCCTTTATCTACCTACTTACTGCCTCCAAGGTTTGTTTTTTTTTTACTTTCCCGCTGCTGGGCAAAGACCTCGTAAGGTTTTATGTTAAAATAAATACCTCCAACAGGAATATCTACTTTTGAAGATTTAATGACAAGTTCAAAATGCCGGACTGCATATGGTGTATCGATGGCACGTACGTAGCAATGATTCGCCCCGCTGAAAATGAGGACCGGTATTTTTGCCGTAAAGGGAGCGATGCGAGAAATGTTCAGCTGGTAAGTCTCATTTTAATGTAACGTATGCACTTATGAGAGCAGTCGTGGCTAATGCTGTCGACTCCGATTCACCAAGTTGTAGGTCGTGGGTTCCGAAGGGATTTCCGAAGGCTTCAAGCAGAGATGCTGCCGAAGAATTAGGCACAACCCACACTCGCGTACTTAAAGTGCTGAAAAAGTATAAGTATAAATTGTCGGTTCGATTCCCGTGTGTGGCAAGCGAATATTCATAAATCTTTGAATCTTTCTATTCAAAAATGAGGGAATGTTTTCTTTGAATAAAAGTTTCTATCTATAGTATTAAGAGTACTTTCCCTTCAGGTGGCATTAAAAAGTTCCACCCTGTATATACTCTACAGTACCTACCAACTGAAAGTCGACAGGCATGTTATAAAATTTAAAAAAATATACAACAAACCTTTTCTACCGGGTTGTAAGATTGCATTTATGTTTTTACTTAAGTTTACTTTTAAAATATTTTTTTTACAGGTAACAGACGCTGATCTTAATATTTTACATGTAGATGCCTCCTATGGCGGGGCATCTCATGACAATTTTATATTTCAAAACTCTGAGTTAAGGGAGTATTTAGAGGGCTTGGCACAGTCTAATGAAGTAACGTACATACTTGGTATGCTTGATTAGCTAAAAATTTTTATTTACTTCACACTTATTGTCAGCCAAATACATTATATATTTACACAATTGTTTAAATTACAGGTGATTCCGGATACGCTCAGCGTACATACATAATGACGCCTGTCGGAGATGCCGAGGAGCGAACACCCGAAGCGTACTATAACAAGTTCCACGGCTCGGCTCGCAACAGCGTGGAGCGTGCAACCGGGTTGTTGAGGGGTCGCTTCAGGTGTTTGTTGGTTCACAGGGTGCTGCATTGGAAAGATTGTGATAGCATGATAGCGTGCTTCACAATATTTGCAATCGTGCTGGATTGCCGGCCCCTGTGATTAGTGGGCGAGGTAATCTACGGATCCCCACATATTTGGACGGTCTACCTGCAAGTTCGGCACGGCCTACCTTCAAATTGTGTGGAGTACGAGAACACTACATTGGCGTCCAACGTAAATAATCTACGGATAGCCACATATTTGGACGGTCTACCCGCAAGTTCTGCACGGCTTACCTTCAAATTGTTTGGAGTACGAGAACCCTACATTGGCGCCTAACGTAAATAATCTACGGAAACCCACACATTTGGACAGTCTACCCACAAGTTCGGCACGGCCTACCTTCAAATTGTGAGGAGTAGCCACATACTTACTAAAAGTTACCCACATACTTTTGGAAAATATCAAACACTATGACGCAAGAACAGCGTTAATTACAGCCCCAGCACTGAAACCAGCAGAATGTCATACTCGTTTTGCAAAAAAAAAAAAAAAAAACAAATGCTAGTAAATATGCAATTGGAACAGCTTCAGTGCAGGGGGATAACTAAAACAAACACCTAGTTCAATATGCAAGCAGACTTCTTACACCAGCGGAATGTAATAATTATACTGTGACTGAAAAAGAAGCCTTAGCAACTGTTTGGGCTGTTTCAAGATTTCGTGGTTACATTGTTGAGACACATCCAATAAGCAGCAATAAAAACAGTTCACAGCAAAATTTGCTTCACGCAGAGATGGTCTTTATATTGTTATAAATAAACATGGAGCATCCACATATGAGGTAGCAAACCCAAAGTCACCAGAACAATCAATGGGAAAATATCATACTTCAGCAATATGTAAAAGACATGGACAAAAAAGTACATTCCAAGTACACATACATAGTAAATAATATTGTATATTAAAAATAGAAAAATGAATTAATACGTTGTTTTTAACCTCTCTGAACTCGTCAGTGTTTATTTCAAAATATTTAGTAATGCATGATGAATTCAAAGTACCGTTTGTCAACTTCCGCCATAGTGGACCATAGAGAAAGATAAATATATTAATGGGCGTTCCATACCATGCATACTACTTGTAGACATGTGACGTGGACGACAAAATGCTCATATTAGGAACATTTTATTCTTACGAAACTATCTTCATTTGTATTTGTTGCATTTAATAAAATTATCTTTTCATAATATTGATGCGTAAGATAGTTTTTTTTTATATTTCACACACAAAAAAAATCATAAAACGGAACGCGTTTACTTATTTGACAATGACAATGTGCGTTGTCTATGTCGAATGTCAATGTAATGAAAAGAATGAAATAATCACAAAGTACTTTTTGATTGGAATTAATGTTATTGCATATTCTTCATTGCGTACCTACCAAGGATACTCACTGACCCTACTGTGTTTATGTTTTTGCGAAAATTCCTATTTGTCCCCTGCTTATTCCTACGGACTGATACCTTCTACCACTCAATTACGTTGCTATTAACACTGGACTCTGATTTGCATTGCGTTTCGGATTTGTTTTGTGGATCAATATGAGGTGCATCAACTGCGGAATAGCCATGCAAAGGTTGCAGAGGCATCTCATATCCTCGCTTTCTGCACACCATCAAACAAGAGTTTCGCGTTGGATAACCAATGCTCAAACCGAGGAAGCTGTCTGTTGGAAGTTATTTTAGGGTACTATTGTAGTTGCCTTGTAGGAAACAGGACCGTTAGTTGTTGTTGTCACGTTCTGACAATTATCTGGTACATTGGTTGGGCAAGACACCAAAACAATATCCAAGTTCCAGCTGGATTTTTAGACAACATATTATTAACAATTCAAGAATATTAAAACAATCTAACAAAAGGCTAATCTTTCTTGAAAACCATAATTACAGTTGTAAAACAATAATATCTAAATATGCTTGTATTTTTTAACATGTCTGGTTATGTTTAAAGCAGCTATTTATGTAATTACTAAAGCCCTATACTTACACTTAATCCAGGTTACTGTATTTGTGCAATAAAAATTCTCTATTTTATACAAGCTGGTTGATTGACCTCACTCGGTATCTTCATTAACACTATCGCTGCAATTTATGTTATTTAGGTAGACATTTAAGACACAATAATTATAATATAGGTAGCAAAATATTTTTATTATTTTCTCAAAATATTTTTATAAATAAATAATTATTTTTACTCTTTTGCTTTATTTTGTGCTTCTCTTTTTTATAGTATATTGAACTACCTATTTAAAAAAATATAAGGGTAATCTGTAAAAATGTACTTTAAAGAAAACCATTAATTTCGAATATACTTTGTTAATTGTTATTATGACTGCCTCGTTGGTCTAGTGGTCGCAAACGCTACTGCTGAGCATGAGGTCCTGAGTTCGATTCCCAGGTCGAACAAAGAGATATAAACCCCATATCTCTCTCTTAATTTTTTCATCAGGAATTTCTCAGTAGTAGCCCGGAGTCTGGACTTGTGCGCTTAATGGCAATCAGCTCGCCCATGGGACTCAAAATAACTGGTGAAATGTGGTTGTACTACACCTCTGACCAACCCTTCGAGGAATATATAGGCGCGATGTTATGTTATGTTTGTTATTATTGTCACATTTTTTGAGACTATCACCCAGTTTCATAAAAATGTTAATCAATATGCAGTTTAAAATCCTTCATTTAGGTGGCCATCACTTTGTTTAAATGCTTAATAATATTAAAACCATATCAGTTATACGTAATAATATAATTCACAACTGTTCGCTATTTTAAAGCGCCTTTAAGTGTTTTAATAGCAAAATTATAATCTATGCACCTTATTGCTAGCGATCTGATTAAAAGGTTTAATGAAACTGTTTTTTGTCTAGTTTGTTGTACTGACAAGTTCTCTGAGTTTTTTATTTGTAGCAATTTAATGAGCAAATATTCACGAATATAAAACACCAAAAATCATAGGTGTACAATAAATTCGATAACTATGCCGACGTCCTTACAAAAACTGGCCATGTCCTTTGAACAAAGAGATGACAATGTGACCAAACCATTAACACCCATAAGAAAAAGAGGAAGACCAGTACCAGAGGGGGAGAATGTAACAAACATACAGCGCCATGTAGTGTAAACTATCCAAGCACTATGATGAGCAGCTTCACAAACTAGAAGACAGCAACTACAAACGATTTCTATAGACAAGTGACGCCATCTACACTCTTCGTGTGCAACAATCTGCGCAAGCACCACCACGCGAGTAATCTGCACCACAACAACAGATGACTACGTGTAGTGATTACGCACACATATGTTGACTATCCGCCTATATAAGCAGAGCTGTCTTCGAACAAATCGTCAGTCACTAGCTAGAGATTTCTGAGCGCGGCAGCCACGCAGCCAGCTCTGATCCTTAGTACGACTAGTACCCTGCTTCGATAGCCTAGCAGTCTTCAGTAAACTAGCCAGCTAGGGGAGGTCTGAAGGGAGATAGCCACGCAGTCCCCTTCATCCCTCCACTTAGGGTTGCCTCATGATATTTAACTATTGTAACGTGTTACATAAATAAGTTACGTTGCCAATAAAGTATCATCAAGTTCAACGGGGCTTTAATTTCACAACAAGCAACCCTACACTGGCGCCCTACGTAAATAATTTACCCACAAGTTCGGCACAGCCTACCTTCAAATTGTGTGGAATACGAGAACACTATATTGGCGCCCAACGTAAATAATCTACCCACAACAAGCAACCCACGTTTTTATCTCACGTTTGTGTATTTGACTATTTTTATTCCGTTTGTATAAAACATCAGCTAACTGGCCATTTAAAATTAATGCAATATCTATGGTAATGATACTTTTTTCAAAATTAACCCACTTCGATATCGAGAAATCTATCTGCGCGGCTTGTACCTACCTGTAGTCACGGACCAAACGACAAAAAATTTCATTGCAAAAAATTAAGTCTCTTAGATATTATACATTTTCACGATCAATTTTACAAAACTAAGAATAAAAAAGACCAGGATGCCTTCATTCTTAAACACTATAAAGTAAAAAAAGCTGTCAGACGCCGCCCTCGAGTTGGACTACGAAAACCAACGCAAAATACTACAACACTATTTGTACGTAAAAGGAACAAGGTCGCACTGTTACGAGTTTGCCAGAAAACATTTGTTCACATCTTGAATATTACAGTTCAGGGAGTAAGAACTGTTTCTCGAACTTTTGCTATCACAGGATCAGTTGTTAAGGAAAACAGAGGCGGCGATCATACTTCTGCAAAAAACTTGCATAAATTAAGGGCTGTCAAGCAATTTATTGAATCGTTTCAATGCTTAGAGTCCCATTACTGCCGCTCCTCAGTCATAAGAAAATATTTACCGTCTACTTTAAATATTAGGAAGATGTGGAAAATATACATAAATCAGTGCAGCGATGACAGTAAAGTTCGCGAATGTTATTTCAGGGCAATATTCAATAGGTGCTATAATTTGGGTTTCGGGAGCCCCCGAACAGATACCTGTTCAAAATGCACCGAATTACAGGAAAAAATTAAGACGTCTACAGACACAACACAAAAAGCGAACCTAATGGCTGAAAAAAGATTGCATATTTTAAAGACGAAAGCGTTTTATCGCGTACTAAAGGAAGTAAGAGAAGACATGGTTGTCTTCTCGTTTGACTGCCAGAAAAACAAAGTCTTGCCAAAAATACCCGATCAGAGCCCTGATTCACAACCATACGACAGGCTATCGTATCGAAAACCTGACATTTCGATAACCTGATTTGACTTCCTCTCAACAGCAAATAGCTGTTGGAAGAATAGCGGGCGTCTATTTGATTTAAACTGACAAAATTATCGGGTTTTGGACTTGTGAACAGCGTTGAGAAGACTCCTAAGATAACAATGATTAATGTTCGATACGATACGGAAGCATATCTAGTGTTTGTGAATAAGGGGGCAGGTAGCTTATTACAGCCGCCAACTGTACATATACAATTTTGCAATCGTTAAATCAGTACCTGAGAATACTTTAGGTAAAGAAAATGTCACATTATACACCTGGACAGAAGACGAGCACCGTAAAGGAGCAAATGAGATTGCATCTGCAGTGTACCACAGACTACAGACTACAACTTTTAGTCAAAATATAAATACCATAAGATTGGTAGCTGATGGGTGTGGTGCACAAAACAAAAATTCCATTATGGTTGGTATGTGTGCCACCTGGCTAAGTCGAGCACCGCCCCATATTAAAAAAATTTAATTGATTTTTCCTATACCAGGACACTCTTTTATTCCACCTGACAGAGTATTCGGCCTTATAGAAAAAGAAATAAAGCACATGGAGAACATAGTACAGCCAGAGGAGTATATTGAAGTCTATAAAAATTATGGGACTGTTATCCATTTTGATATGGACTGGAAATCAGCTTTAAATGGTGTGATACGTCCTCCAGCGAATTGGCATTTTCAATTCGCTCAAATGAAAAAGTTTTTCTTGAGGAGAAATAGCAGCAATAATGTCTTTGTACAAGGTGAACCAAATTATAATGTTGAAGCAGGCTGTTACAAGTCCATTTTAAAAAGAGGAAAGTCATTTTTAGAAGTCAGACTCAATCAATTAAATAAACATAATGTTTTAGTCAAACAAGCAAAACTGCATGACGTTGATAATCTATTGAATAAACACTATGGCTCAGAATGGAAAGACAGGAGTGATTTAAGCTATTACAAACAGGTGATGACAAGATCAGTTGAAATGAGAACTGAAGGAATTGAAGAATATGAGCAAGAAATGTGCGAAATTGCGGTCCCAGAGACGGATATGAGTATTTAAATAAGCAGATTTAAGTGGTATTCTTTTTTTTTAATAAAAACCATTTCATTTTCTAACGTTTTTTTTTAATCTTAATAATGCCGAAAAACTTTCAAAACGTTAACGTTTTTGCTAACCTTACCTCCATAATGACGTCAGCCTACTCAAATGCAAAACTGCCACTGAGAAAAAAGTAATTGTGTCTCATCATTAGTGATAGTTGAGCTACTGCCTACGTTTTAAGAAACCTAAACAAAACTATTTAAAAAAATGGCTCGATCATTTATTATTATATCGGCATTGGAAGAGGCGAACAATGCCGACAACAAAACAAGCCGTCGGCAGGCACTGAGGTATTACTACTACGTAAGTAATATAGTTCAATGTGGGCAGGCTCAATTTATAAGAGGCAATATTTTTAACACCAGAGCCGACGACTTTGTTTTATCATATCGCCTCACAGAATACTTAATACGACAACTTGAAATAGACATAAGTCCGTATGTAAAGGATTCTACAAGAGGTCTTTAAAGGCGGGTAAAGGTAGGGAAAATTAGCAATTTGTTTTTCAACTAAAAAAAGTTAACAACTTAAAAACTAGCAACAGATGCCCTATTTTTTTTTCAATTTTTAATTTCAGATTTTATGTGCTCTGTCGTTTTTAGCACACGGCACTTAAGCCCGATTTACATTTCAATAAGTACAGTAGCGAGTTAACTTGCGTCATCGGCGAGTTAAGTTGTTAATGTTGTTTGAACGGCAAAAGCGAGTTAAGTAGTAAGTTGTCGATTAAGTTGAGTTGAATAGATCGCGATCCTATTTTTTGGCGAGTCCAGTGCGAAGTAGCCCCCTCTCTCGCGTCTCTCGCGCCCCGCCAACTTAACTGCCCCGGCATGCAGGCGGGCGAGTTTAGTACAGTCCATAATTTGTAAAAGTGCCGCCGCGTTCGTTGTTAATGTAAAAATGAAGTGGTCTGATAATACAACCTTTGCATTTGTACAAGAATACTTGAAACATGAGTGTTTATATAACTCAAAATGCAACAATTACCGCATAAAACAAGCTAGAGATGCAGCCATTATTAAAATTTGTGAGGCTATGAACATAAGTGATTTCGGACCGAAGGAGGCTGTCTCAAAAATAAAAAGTATCAGGTCTACATATAGCCAAGAACTTAAAAAAATAAATGAATCTACAATAAGTGGAGCGGGAACCGACGATGTTTACATACCGACACTGAAATGGTTCACATTATACCATGATGTAATAAAGGATAAATATTTAACACCAAAACAAAGTCAAAGTAATTTGGTAAGTACTGTTTTATTATTTATTTAATGAAAACATGGTAGGTAATGAGATATTTAATGTATCATTCTAAGTTGCCAACTCACAGAACCGTTTCCGACAAAATAGGTAGCGTAATTATCACGCACGATACGAGCTCTCTCTGCAGTGATTGTTACTGCTTCTAGGTAATGATATGAGACCATCGCTTGGCACCTCTCTCCAATTACCAAGTATTGTTTGGCCAGCGTTGATATCTTCCTCGTCGATTGTCACAGAGTCATCAACGTTTTTTAAATATCTCAGCCAGTTATGTAAAGCACAGGAAGCCTTTACAATTTTTATAACTTTGTCTGGATGAAATGGTAAAGGTTTTTCGAATATTCTAAAACGGCTAACTAGAATACCGAAGGCATTTTCAACTATACGACGGGCTCGAGAAAGTCGGTAGTTGAATACTTTCTGAGCAGTGGTCATATTGCTGCTTTCGCCATACGGCTTCATTAAATAAGTTTTCAACGGAAAAGCATTGTCCCCTACAATACAGTGATTTTTTGGTAGCATACTTTCCAATCGATTGCTGAGGCTACATCTTTGAAACACGCCTCCATCGGATACTCTGCCGTTGCAACCAACATCGATATATGAAAAGCTGTAGTCATCGTCAACCACAACCATTAGCACTATGCTATTTTGATGTTTGTAATTATAGTAATACTCGTAGCTTCCTGCTTCAAAGGGCGCCTTTATTACAATATGCTTCCCATCGATAGCACCACAACATCTGGGAAAGTTCCATTTATTTTTAAAACCCTCTTCAATTTTCTTCCACTGGTTTTCATCGCTTGGAACCTGAAACAGAAAGGGGAATGCCGATTTTAGGCCTTGCGGTGCCCAAGAAATTTGATATAGTAAAAAAAAATATGTAATTTTTAAGTAATTAACTCTTATAATCACGACGCGATAAAGGTTAGGAACATTTTTTAATAAAAAATAAATATTGAAACGATACAAGGAAATAAACAGACATTTGCTAGGTTGCCAATTTAATATTCCCGAAAAATATAATATTGCTTTGACTTTTGACTTTGACTGAAACTTGTCAGTTGACATTATCAGAAATGTCACTTCATTACTTTGTTTGCATTTGCATCATAGTGATTCGCTGCGTGTATTTTGCTATTAAAATCGACGTTTTGACTGATGAATACTGACTCTGGCGATTCTCCTATACCTGACGACCACGGCTTGAATATGGATTCCGCTCTTGCTGATAATGACGACCCCCGCGATAACTTGGATTTGATGTCAGTACCTATCGAAGACCCCGGCATTCAACCTGGTTCGAGTTCTTCGCTGCGAACTGTTGCAAGTGGATATGTACGCTGTGTGAATTGTAATTTAAACATATCAAGAATGCGAAGACACCCTTTGGAAATTGTCGAAGTTCGATCTCTCATACAAAGATGGGTTGGACATCAACAGGTAACTATAATAAGTTTCACAAATGTAGTAAGAATATGCAAATATGAGGACTATTTTATTTCAAGCTGTGTGAGCTCAAAATAAGATACCTACTCATGCAAACAAATACTTACAAAATATTGTTTTACTTTTCCAGCCAATTACAAGTGATAGTTTGGTGTGCCATGCATGTTGGACCATAGCATGGAATGAAATCAGGCAGCCAACAAGTCGACAATCAACAGACCCTATTGTTGGCCACATTCATGTCTGTATTAGCTGTGGCACCTCTCTTTTAAGACAAAGGTCACATTCGCTGAACAGTGATACACCACGGGTTGAACAAATAAGGAATGTGATTGCACAGCAAATTGCACCACAACAGGTTAGATAACAAACTATACTATTGTTAGAATTCTATTGAATGCAGTAAGATTGCTCTGAGATGTTAAAAGGTTAATATTATATCAGTTTTTTTTTCTACAGTTGCCAAGATCAGCCAGTCTGTGTCACACTTGTTGGCGAAGGACCGAGAGAGCAGCTTCACGCTTGACTTCAGAAAGGGAGTCATCAGTACCAAGTCTTCCGTCATTGGACACAGACTCTTCTACAACGCAAATTGAAGTACAAAATACTTCTAATAGCATGCAGTTGTCTAATTATATTAGAGCTCCTGACACACAACGCCAGTGTTTCTTTCCTGGATGTAACCAGTCTGAGCGACTTTTAGTACCATCGTCATTGCGTGTAAGTTTACTTTGCGACTACAATTATTATGTGCCTGCAGATTGTAGAATATGTTCTTATCACTTGAGAAGCAATTCATGGGATTTACTTCTAGACTCAATTTATAATCCTATCAGGACATTCAGTGCAGAGCATATGGAAGAATTAATTTCTTTATTAAAAGATAATATGCTAATGCATTTAGATTTTGATAACATACAAAGTATGCCAGAGCACATTGTTCATTATTACTTGGGCTTTTCAAAGGAACAATTTCAGAATATGCTTTTGGAAATTCCTAGACTATCAAATAGACATAGGGGTGCTTTTGCACTAGCTGCATATTTAATGAAATTGCGGACAGGTGACAGTAATGAGCGCATTTCATCTCTATTGCAAGTCCCAAGGAGTACGTTAGAAGGTCTTATGAACATAGCAAGAGAAATATTGCATCAAGATTTTGTTCCAAGTAATCTTGGCATAAATCACATAACAAGAGCAGAAATCGCTCAAAGGAATCTCCTGATTCCTAATTCTTTATATGGAGGGCCAGAGAGAACACCAATTATAATTGCTGATGGTACATACATATATATAGAAAAGAGTTCTAATTACTTGTACCAGAAACAAACCTATTCGTTACATAAATACCGCAATCTGGTAAAGCCATTCTTATTTGTATGCACTGATGGTTATATCATTGATATATTGGGCCCCTATCCTGCTACAACCACAGATGCAGATATTATGATACAAGAGTTTGAAAATGAAAACAGCTCATTCCGTCAATTTTTCCAAGCAGGAGATGTATTTATTTTGGATAGAGGTTTCAGGGACTCCTTGACATTATTAAGAAGTTGTGGCTATAATGTACATATACCGTTATCCCCAGAAGATAATGACCCACAGCTAACAACAATCCAAGCCAACAAGTCCAGAGCTGTTACATTATGTCGTTGGGTTGTCGAGGTGGTGAACGGTATTTTTAAAACCAAGTTTAAATTATTTAAACAAAACTTTTTTAATAGGGCTTCCAAGCATCTCATGATAGATTTTTCTGTAGCTGCAGCTCTTATAAATAAATACCACACCAAATTAAGGGATAGGGATGATGCCCCTGAAATAATCCAAATAGTTAATAGAAACATGAACAAAAACAATGATCTCTCAGACTATGTTAGGGTGCATATTCTTAATAGAACTAGGGCAGATTTTCACAATATAAATGTAGACAGGGAAAATATAAGGGACTTCCCAAGATTAAATTACAGCGAGTTAATATTGATTGCCTGCGGGATATATCAGTTAAAACAAGCCCGCTCTTACTATGGGGAGCACATCAGATTTAATGGATCTTACGTTATAGAAGTATCTAGAGACTCTAGGAATAGAATGATGGAAGAAGTCATATTTGGGTCGAATTGCTACTTGATTAGAGCAAAAATTGCAAGTAGGCATATCAGTCGCAAAGTATACTTCGTGTATATATTAGTTAGTAATACCGAAGCAGGTCGTGAGGCGATAAAGCAGTATTGCTGTAACTGCATTGTTGGCCGTCGTACTGTTGGGTGCTGTGCCCATGTCATGACAGTGATATGGTATTTGGGGTGGGCACGGCATCAATCTAATATTTTTCCTCCTGCTCAATTTTTGAACGATGTCTTAGTAGTTTATGATGAATAAAATGTTTTCTATTAATATAGTGTTTTATTTTCAACCATCTGACATATTTAAATAATATATTTAGCTTTAATATGTTATGTAGGAAGAGTTCAATAACTTTTTAATGCTTGTGTTTGGCACATTAAAAAAAAACTTATAATTTGGAAACTCCAAGTTTTTTTAAATAATTTTCTTTTATCAATAAATTATTTGTGGTGCATACTAATATTAACATTCGGTGTTACTTTATTTAATACTTCAAGCACATAAATGTACAGAGGCGGACTTAATGCCATAGGCATTTTCTACCAGTCAACCTTTGGGTGATGCAGAGACAAACAGTGGTAGGTGCAATCATGAAAATTAAGGAATAAATATTTTAAATATAATGATACGCATAAACCTATAAAAACTATGCACTCAGGGCCTAAATCACTATGGCGGCTTGGCATCCCCCTTTAATAGTAAAATACCTTACAGAACTCGGCGAACACTGCGATGGAAGAAATCCCTTCAGCTGTCGACGAGTCTACCTGCCAGGAAGTTCCAGGTTGTAGCAAAGATTCTCAGGATACTCCCATTATACAAGAAACAGAAGCTGCTAAGAAACCTGTGTATAGCCGCAAAAGAAACATCAAATGCTTAGAAAATTTGGTGAACAAAGTCAAAGCTGTCGGAGAGATGGTACAAACCCCAATGGCAAACAACGAATTGAATGACAATGAGTTCGGTATTTTTGGGAGGGGTGTCGCTGCACAATTGAATGCTATGCCTCTTATGCTGGCATTACAAGCGCAATCACATATTCAAAATTATTTAACATCTCTTCGGATGCATGCATTAGCGAACCCGTTAAACCTAGAAGGTTACTCCCCTTCTCCTCTATCTCACACGACATATATTTCTTCACCTTCGCCAACGATAAATAGCTCCGTTTCAGGAGTTTCTGTGAACAATAATTCTACAGAGAACCTAGAAGTATATTCTCCTCAAGCAGCGGCACCAGCAATACCTTCAACAGAGGTCATAAATAGCTCGGTTTCAGGACCATTCTTGGATAGTAATAATGTTGAATCCACAGTATATCAATCTAATGACCTACATGGCGATATATTGGAATTGGCTGTGAACTCCTTAACAAATGACTAGAACTGGTTATATACGTTCATTACGACTGACGTGTTTTTTAATAATATTATGCTTAATAAATACATAAATCCCATATTAGGTTTTTTATTTCTTACCTGTATATAATCCTTGAGTGCTTCGTAAATCGCATCACATACTTCAGGAATCATTGTTGATATGCTAGCTTTTGTTGTTCTGAACATATGCGCTAAAGTACGCAAACTGGTTCCATTAGAAAGCATATACAATACAATTTGTAATTTCAATTTTGCTGGTAAGGCACATCTCATGAACGTATCCGACTTCTGAACCGTCGGCGTAATTTTATCTAATAAAAATAGAAATGAGGGCTCACTCATTCGTAAAGCATATCTATATTCAACTATGTCTTCTACAGACAATTCCATAAGAAGGTTACTGCTAGTACCACGTTCTTTTCTTCTAGCAATCCACTTTCTTTCCCATACGCGTTTGGGTCTATTCATTTCTATTAATATTTCAATTTCAATGTGTAGTGCAAGTATTGATACTATTTCTCTTATTATAGCACGTAAATTGGTGTTAAGTAATTCAACATCCATTTTCTGGATTAAAACAACGCGAAACGCGACTAGTCTTTTTCTCGGCAACTTATGACTACTCACTCCGCCCGTTTGGACGCTACTTACAACTTACTGCTTATTACTTAACTGTCTGAGTTCTTAACTCGCTACTGTTAATCGGGCTTTACCAGAGGGCGGTGGGACAACAATCCACAACTTGTTTGTCCCAATCGTCAGTGTCGCGTGCTTTAAGTGAGGTTTTGGATGCCATAACTAAACCATGTCTGGTAAAAAAATATGTGCCTTTTACCTCAAATCAGAGAAGAACAAAATATTTTAAAAACACAGTAAGAATTTGTGTTAATAATTTTTGTTTGCATATTAAGCAGCTCTCAGGTACCTACCAACAAAGATAAATTTGAAACATGCATTAGCAAGTGGTGTTGCTGCGGTATATTTTTTTCCCGCCTTTATCTATCTACCTACCTACCTACTTACTGCCTCCAAGGTTTGGTTTTTTTTTTTACTTTCCCGCTGCTGGACAAAGACCTCGTAAGGTTTTATGTTAAAATAAATACCTCCAACAGGAATATCTACTTTTGAAGATTTAATGACAAGTTCAAAATGCCGGACTTCATATGGTGTATCGATGGCACGTACGTAGCAATGATTCGCCCCACTGAAAATGAGGACCGGTATTTTTGCCGTAAAGGGAGCGATGCGAGAAATGTTCAGCTGGTAAGTCTCATTTTAATGTAATGTATGTGTTACCGGCCAAACCCGATTTCAGGACAAACTAGTTTAGCCTAGGCTAAACTAGTTCCGTCGACATAGGATGCAAGGGCGAGCGAAGGGCACCCCGAGGTTCGGTTTGGTTAGGTTACTTTAAACCCTTTACACAGAAATAGGGGCCCCGCGAAGCGGGGCTCCGTCGACATAAGATCCAAGGGCGAGCGAAGGTAATCCTATCGCGTGTAGGAAGAACTAGTTTAGCCTAGGCTAAACTAGTTTGTCCTGAAATCGGGTTTGGCCGGTAACATATGCACTTATGAGAGCAGCCGTGGCTAATGCTGTCGACTCCGATTCACCAAGTTGTAGGTCGTGGGTTCCGAAGGGATTTCCGAAGGCTTCAAGCAGAGATGCTGCCGAAGAATTAGGCACAACACACACTCGCGTACTTAAAGTGCTGAAAAAGTATAAGTATAAATGGTCGGTTCGATTCCCGGGTGTGGCAAGCGAATTTTCGAAAATCTTTGAATGCAGATTTCTTTCTATTCAAAAATAAAGGAATGTTTTCTTTGAATAAAATTTTCTATCTACAGTATTAACAGTACTTTCCCTTCAGGTGGCATTAAAAAGTTCCAGCTGTATATACTCTACAGTACCTACCAACTGAAAGTCGACAGGCATGTTATAAAATTTAAAAAAATATATAACAAACCTTCTCTACCGGGTTGTAAGATTGCATTTATGTTTACTTTTAAAATATTTTTTTACAGGTAACAGACGCTGATCTTAATATTTTACATGTAGATGCCTCCTATGGCGGGGCATCTCATGACAATTTTGTATTTCAAAAGTCTGAGTTAAGGGAGCATTTAGAGGGCTTGCCACAGTCTAATGAAGTAACTTACATACTTGGTATGCTTGATTAGCTAAAAATTTTTATTTACTTCCCACTTATTGTCAGCCAAATACATTATATATTTACACAATTGTTTGAATTTCAGGTGATTCCGGATACGCTCAGCGTACATACATAATGACGCCTGTCGCAGATGCCGAGAAGCGAACACCCGAAGCGTACTATAACAAGCTCCACGGCACGGCTCGCAACAGCGTAGAGCGTGCAATCGGGTTGTTGAAGGGTCGCTTCAAGTGTTTGTTGGTTCACAGGGTGCTGGGGTGGGTGGGTGGTGGATGAAACGTTTGTAACTTGGCTAGGCCTACTGGATGCTCATAATGTACATTAACTAACATAATATGGATGGGTTTTCAGGTACTACGTGGATAATGCATCATGTAGCAACACGGCTGATGTATCCAAAACCTCTTTTATTGGATTGGAACCTGTTGATACACAAAATACTGTAACATTAACGTAAGTACCACATTTTATGCTTTTACCGCATTTTACAAACAATGCTTAATTACTCGGATGTGTAAGACAAACTTGTAAGACTTACCATATTTATGTTCTCTTTTTTAGAGAAACTGAAGACACAGAAGACTCCCTCATCGTAGAAAAAGTACTCAAAGATGAATTTCAACCTATTTCGGGACGGCGAATTATCGATATAAATTATGTTTTACAGGAGTTACAAGAAAAAGCTCGTCATAACGGTTTATTTAACTGCACATTAGGTAACTTCCGTTTAATTAGTGAAAAACGACGAGGACTTTTATCAGTATTTCGTTTTGAATGCAATATTTGCAAACAAGTTTGCTTGATTAACTCGGAAGACCAAAACGACAAAGAACAAGTGAATATAAACATAGCTGCCACTACTGGGATTGTGGCTTCCGGTATCGGCTTTTCCCAATTTGAGGAACTTTGCTCAGCTATGAACATTCCAGTTTTCTGTTCAAAATACTATTCGAAATTGGAGGAAGAAGTGTTTGAAAAATGGTATAAGACGGCAAGTGCTACCATGGAAGCTGCAGCTCAAATGGAGAAAGAGATCGCTATCGCAGAAGGTCGAATTAAGAACGGCTACCCTATGATTGATGTTTGCGTTGACGGCTCATGGTGTGCTAGATCTTACGGCACTAATTATAAAGCGTCATCAGGCACAGCAGTCGTAATCGGCAGAAAAACAGGTCAAGTTCTTTATATTGGAATAAAAAATAAATATTGCTTGGTATGCGCTCGAGCTGAGCACAAAAATATCTCACCAAAGCAACACAAATGTTTTAAAAATTATGAAGGTTCTTCAAGCTCCATGGAGACGGAAATAATTGTAGAAGGTTTCAAATCGTCGATCACAATGTATGGCATCATATATGAGCGAATGATAGGCGATGGAGATGCATCTACTTATGCTGCAGTCCTCAAAGCCAGACCATATGAGACCGAAAATGTGACCGTCGAAAAAATTGAATGTCGGAACCACGTACTAAGAAACTTCTGTAAAAAACTACGTAATCTGATTACAGACACAAAATATGTTTTAGTGCACCGTAAAATGCTCAATAATGTCAAAATTTTGACTATGCGGAAATCGATAGTACAATGTATTAGACATCACAAAACCTCTGAAGGTCCTCGCAATGTAGCAATATCAAATCTTCATAGGGATATTATTAACTGTGTAGCACATGCTTTCGGCGACCATAGAATGTGCCAAGAATATTATTGCAATAAAGACAGAAATGACAACGAAGAGCTCAAAAAGATCCAGAATTCCACATTCATTTTCCGAATAAACGCGATTGTTTCAAGCGTTGCTGCAAAATCACGCAGCTTAATCGAAGACGTTGACACAAACACTGTTGAGTGTTTTAATAGTGTCATCGCTAAATTCATTGGTGGAAAACGAATCAATTTTTCATTAAAAGGAGGTTATCAAGGGAGGTGCTCAGCAGCTGTTCTTTCGTTTAACAGCCAATCGGGACTTTCAGCCGTCCAAAAAGCTTTTTTAAACAAAAGTCCTAAAGGCAGGGTCAAAATTATTGAAAGACGGAGAGCTCAAAAACGAAAGCTAAACTTCGAGCATCCCGTAAAAAAAGTACGGAAATTAAAAGACGGCAATCAGAAGCAACATGACTATGGTCCAGCGAGCACAGCACCAGATATGTCTCCACATGAATTAAAGAAAGCTGAAGAAGAGTTCTTAAATAATTTAAGAATGCTTAGTTCTGATAGGCAGGCTATCGAAAGGGCTACAGTTTTGCAACGAGATAGCAGTGAATGGTTGGAAATACGGAAAAACCTAATCACCGCATCAAATTTTAGGCAAATTTGTAAAAGAAAAATTAGTATAAATACTGCTCCTTTGGTGAAAAACATATTATACCAAAAAAATTTGACATGACATGTGTAACTGCTGTTGCACACGGAATAGAGCACGAAAGGCAAGCCCTTCAACAGCTTGAAAAGCAAGAAAATATAAGTATTATGCCTTGCGGTTTGTTCATTGATAGGACTTATCCATTTATTGGAGCCACTCCTGACGGATTAGTAGGCGATGATATGCTAATTGAAATCAAGTGTCCTTTAACTGCTGTAAAAAAAGGTCTAACCAGTGCAGTACAGCAAAACAAGATACAAATTTTAAAATACGACAAAAAGACTTGCACCAGCACAATAAATAAAAAATCGAACTGGTTTTATCAAATACAAGGACAGCTTCACGTTACTGAAAGACGATTCTGTCTGCTCGGCATCTGGGGTGGAGAAAATGAACCCTTGCTTACAGAACGTATCGAAAGGGGCGATAATTTCTGGAAGACACAAATGGAGTCAAAGCTGGTCAAATTTTACATGAAGTGTTTATTACCGGAAATTGTGGACAGTAGACATGCACGTGGAATGCCAATAAGGATGTTAATCTTACAAGATGACAAGGAAAATGAAAATTTTAATTATGTGGACTCTCCAACGATGCCATCACCTGCGCAACAAATCGGCAATTCTGTACAGTCCATAGCCCTGTCATCTTCTGAGACACAATCAGAATTGCAACCGGCCACCAGTTCAAGAGAAATAAATTTTGAAGAATTTTAAGGTGATTAATGTACCTAGTATATGAGTAATAATTTTGACACATTTGATGATTACCATTATGCTTGAGATACAGAGTTGATAATATTAGCGTTGTTGTATTAAAAAATATACGAATTTTGAATGAGGTCTCCATTTAAATATCGAGTTCAATTTTTTTTTAATTTTTCGTATTTCTTCTTTTAGCGGCAACAGAGATACACATTCGCTATTAGGTACTACAAATTATAATAAAACTAGTTTTAAATGAATCAAATCTCTTATTTTATTTTTAAAATAAATCAATAACGCCCGCTTGCACAAGCCCGGCGACTAACTCTGAGTTTAAAGGATAACTCGGGTTTGTGCAAGTGGGCGTCAGAGAAGTTGACCTACTGCCTGCTTATCTGTAATGTGACACTCCCCGCGACGCTAGCGCACGGCTCACTTTGCGGTAATCGCGGGCAACTCTTGGTAGCGTTTAATACCTATTTCGTTTGGCCTACACGCCCCATTGTATACGATTTGACTAATCTAGGGAGACAATAGGTATTTAAATGACATGTTTAAAACTACGTTTTTTTAATCTTGTTACGTTGTCGAATACATCTTTTAACTGATAACACAAGGCAAATAATCCCTTTTCACGCAATACTGGTTTTAACAATGGGCGAAGTTACTTGAACCTATTCAGGTAGTCGCCCGACCACTCAGTGTGACCGTTAACGCTAACGTGTATACATGTTCTTTGGTGTATTGAGTGCTTGTGTTTTTTTGTGATGGAGTCATCAAATAGAGGTAATTATCCATATATTAAGTTCTTAAAATAAACCAAATTGTATGCTTTCGAACTGTTACACCCACTGAAAAAACACATCAATAAAAATGTATTTTTATTTTTAATTAAGTTTTTATTTGGAGATCTACTATGTAGTCAAATGTAGTCAAGCTGTGATAGTAGTCTTAAAAAAATCTCTGTGTTATATACTTTGATGCTATAATAATTGTTTTTTGCGATTATTTTTTTTTTGTTTTTTCTTTGTAGATGCCAGAATGCAGCGAAAATCTATATTTGATTTTTGGCGTTCTATTCCGCCCAAAGGTCGATTAAATAAAGTTGATTAAATAAACTTTGTGAAACTGAGCTTTAGTCCGGGTCCCAATTTGAGACTTTGTATGGAGGTATGAAACCATCTGGCAGAAAGCATGAAACTTGGCATGTGTGTAGCTTATACATATGTGTTTCAATAAAAGAAGGGAAACAGGTCGAGCCCCCCCTGTTTCCCCTGTTTCCCCCCCTTCCCCCCCCCCCCTTTATGTCCCAATTTTCAGTTATTTTTATTTTTATTGAAAACGGGTAAAGATAGGAGAAAACCGTCAAGGTAACAAATAATCCTTATAAAATTATCTATATAACAGTCTTTGGATGTATGTTGATAGGACTTATAGTTTTCAAGATATGCTTACATTTCCTCCAATTTTGTGAGGAATTAGCGGCCCATCTAGCGATTTCAACCGCTGCTAACCGTTTTCCCGCGGGAATAAGACTTTGTTTCGGCATGTATTATATACAAACCTTCCTCTTGAATCCCTTCAGCTATCAACAAAAACCGCATCGAAATCCGTTGCGTAGTTTTGAAGATCTAAGCATACGTAGGAGCGCCACCGGACCACTGGGACACGGCAAGTGGATATAATTTTATTTTACTATGTAGGTAAGTTAGGTATGATATTAAAATGGAAATATTCGGGTCACCCGCGGAGTTATACGCGGCGGCGGCGATGGCGGCGCGGCGGCGGCGCGGCGGAGGTGTGAGCGATAGGGTGCGGGTTGAAGGGGGGGAAAGTCGGCCGGCCGGCCGCGACTCGTGCGCGTGCGAGGCTAGAGGTCAGTCGCGTATCACTCACTGCGTCGTCATCTCGCTAGCGTCGATTTCACATTTCACGTATACATACCTACTGCTTTCTGTTTAAATAATAAGTATTTCATCAGGTGCTTAACACTGTAAAAGAGCCAGTGTACAGACTACAGAGTTATCCCAAAGGTATGTGTATTCTTTTTCTATTGGATTACGCAGTATTCTTACCTACTTGTAGATTAAATAGAGTAATTGACCAATTCCATATTTTGTTTTTTAGAACTTGGTAGTGTCACTGCTTGCTAGAAATGTAGGTACTTAGTTATAGTTATTTAGCAGCAATTTATAACTTTTTAAGCATTCGCGATTACTTTCACACATACATAGTAGCCGCTTACTCCACCGTTCTTACCTACTTGTAGATTAAATAGAGTAATTGACCAATTCCATATTTTGTTTTTTAGAACTTGGTAGTGTCAGTGCTTGCTAGAAATGTAGGTACTTAGTTATAGTTATTTAGCAGCAATTTATAACTTTTTAAGCATTCGCGATTACTTTCACACGTACATACATAGTAGCCGCTTACTCCACCGTTCATTGGTTTTACGACATTGTGTGACTAGCCCTCTTCAATCTCATTACTGTATCAATTAGCGAGAATGTAATATATCTTTATTTTACTTTATTTGCAGTTTATACGCTTCATGAAAACTCAAAATGGCTAGTTCTGAGGAACAAACAGACTGGAACCATTGCTTGTATTGTCAACTAGACACAGGCCAGCCACTTGTTTCCCTGTTCAATGATCTAAAAAAAATTAAATTGGAAGAATTTTGGATCTGTTTTGGGGTCGGAAAAGCTACACGTAACATCGCTATCCATGACCTGGCTAATTCACTCGGGCCAGAAGTTTGCAGTGGGATTCTATTTTTTCATGCGTTTACAGGCTGTGATACTGTATCGGGCTTTAGTGGAAAAGGAAAGAAGTCATTTTGGAATGCGTGGAAATCATTCCCCGAAGCCACAAAAACCTTCAAAGAATTATCACAGCCTGTAAATGCAATCGAAACCCGTCATTTGGATCTTTTGTCGAGGTATGTTATCTTCACATATGATAAGACATGTGAAGCAGAAGATCTTAATGAAGCAAGGAAGGCCTTATTTGTTAAGGGACGGGCCATGGCTAGGTTACCACCCACATCAAGTGCTCTTTTAGAGCACACAAAAAGGGCGTCTTTGCAAGCCGGCTTCATCTGGGGTCAGAGTTTCATACCTAATCCAGAATATCCCAATTTCGAAGATTGGGGTTGGAGAAAAGAAAATGGTCTCTGGACTCCATTATGGAGCACAATGAAAGAAACAGCAGCCTCCCTAAAGGAATTGACCAAGTGTTCGTGCCGCACCTGCAGTAGGGGTCGGTGCCAATGCAGGAAGTCAGGGCTTCCTTGTACTGGCCTTTGCAAGTGCGGAGGAGATAATTGTGATTTTAATTGAATAAATATAATTTAATATCCTAGACTTGTTTTACTTAGTCACTCAAAACCTAGCACTAATACGTTCGTTATACCAATGCATTCGCAAAATATGATAAGATAACATTTAATGATAACATATATTTATAATATATTCATATAATACATACATAACACACAACGCCCGCTTCCCCCCTCCTATTCCCTCCTTCCACCTGAACTCTCCCACCCCATCCCCCATCCAATAACTCCGTGGGAGCTCGCTTATGGTGTCATCTTAATATTATAGTCATTATTTCTTGCAATAATAAAATAAATGTAAGCATATCTTGAAAACTATAAATCCTATCAACATACTTCCAAAGACTGGTATATAGACAATTTTATAAGGATTATTTTTCGCCTTGACGGTTTTCTTCTATCTCTAGTCGTTTTAAATAAAAATCCGAAAAACTGAAAATTGGGGCATAAAAGGGGGGAGAAGGGGGGGAACCAGGGGGGCCTCGATCTGTTTCCCTTCTTTTCCTGAAGCACACATCTAAAAGCTACATATATACCAAATTTCATGCTTTCTGCCAGATGGTTTCGTACTTACCAAATAGGACCCGTACTACTTTGGTGATTTGGTTGTTACCGAAGAACACGATGAGCAGTTAAAAGCATTTTTGAAAAAAGAATGCGAGAAAATTCGTGTGAAATGGGATCGCAAGCAAAGACGATTAGATTTATTTTTAAAAGACTATGAACAGTGGCTCAACGAAGATTTAACTTTCGCCATGCTTGTGGTATCGGAAAATGTTTCGATGCCAAGTACTAGTGGTGGCAGGCCGCAGAAAAGTTTTGTGGAAAGTTAAAAAAAAACGAAGAAGAGGAAAGTTCAGCACTTATTGTATGACTACAGTAAAGATGAACTGACTTTCGCCGCGCAATTAAGTGTCAGAGCTAGTGGCAAACGTGATGCTGCTACATTGATTGAAGAATTATCTACAGCCTCGCCAAAACGAGCCACCACATATAAGAAAGCTCGAAGAATTATTAATACTGGAAAAGAACAAATACCTTATACTCCTGAAGAAGCTTTGGCGTTTTTCATATCAAATAATTTCACTGTCCAGACATACAAAAATGTTCAACAAGAAGCCAAAGAAAGGGGATTCAATGTATACCCTTGCTATGATCACGTGGCACAGGTTAAAAAGCAGTGCTATCCTCCTGTTGAAAATATAACAGTAACCGAAATATCGGCTGAAGTAAAACTGGATTCTCT
Organism: Amphipoea lucens; assembly: GCA_947508005.1. Taxonomy (NCBI): domain Eukaryota; kingdom Metazoa; phylum Arthropoda; class Insecta; order Lepidoptera; family Noctuidae; genus Amphipoea; species Amphipoea lucens. The sequence goes on from OX382375.1 coordinate 13,089,873, forward strand.
TTTGTACCATACTGCATTGAGAATATGTAAAAATATTCTTGGAGAAAGATTAGATACAAGTGTGTTGAATTACACTTTGATATACAAATGGGGATGCGATGGGTCTTCGGGTCATAGCTTATACAAGCAACCATTTGAAGATACCGATAGCTCAGACGAATATATGTTTATCATATCTTTAGTTCCAATAAGACTTGTAAACAATGCACAGAAGGTCAAAGATTAAAAAAAATATGTTAAACATTCAGTTTTGCCTTTTATTTACTACAACATTCTTAAGTATACAATGAATGTAATATATAATATAATATTTAGGTTCCCGAGTTTTGTCCTCCTAGATTAGTCAAATCGTATACTGTGAGCCGGAAACAAGGCTTTTTGGACTTGTTATACTATACGACAGTGTTGTCATGACAAACAAATAAACATGACTCTTTAGAAGATGACATACAAAACTTCAAAAGTCACATTCGCTCGCTCGCTACTATTTTGTGCTGCTATTTTTTTTGAAGTGAAAGCTTTTTTAGCGGCGTTGCACACTTTTTGTAATGGGTAAAAAATGTTAAACTCGCGTCAGGACACGTGACCGTCAGGAGAGATCCCCCCTCTCTTTCTACGGTGGCGCCAACCGAAGTGAACCAAGTGACACACGACAATGGATAGATGGATCGATGGATGGATGGATGGATGGATGGATCGATGGATGGATCGACGGATGGATCGATGGATCGATGGATGGATCGATGGATGGATCGATGGATGGATGGATGGATCGATGGATGGATCGATGGATCGACGGATGGATCGATGGATCGATGGATGGATCGATGGATCGATGCATCGATGGATCGATGGATGGATGGATCGATGGATGGATCGATGGATGGATCGATGGATGGATTGAAGGATGGATCGATGGATGGATCGATGGATGGTTGGATGGACGTGGACGTGGACGTGGATGGATGGATGGATGGACAGCTGATGGCTCGACCGTCTGTGTAGTAGCCACACTGCTGTGTATTGGTAAAATTCGTGTATACAACATTATTTTTAGTATATGCGAAACCTGAATATAGTTTGTTCAGAATAAGTAACTGAATCGATTCCAATAATTTTTACCCCATGTTATATTTTGGCCCAAAAATATTTAAAAAAGGTTAATAGTTGGACACCCCGAGTATATTATATTGTGCCCCGAGGAGCGACTAAGTAGGTAGTTATCTACCATACGCGCACAATGGCGCGGCGCCGGCGCACAGCGAGCGGGGCGACCGGGGCGGGGGTGCAGCAACCTCAGTCACCCGGGTACCACTGGTTGGCGCGCACGTGTCGCGTGGGTCCAACTGCATAATCGCGAGCGCACGGCCGCCGAGTTGTGTTTCGGTTGATCGTGTACTTACCTATCGTATGTAAAAAGTGTCGTGTAACCATGACTTTCTCATACACAAACGTCCAGTACACAGAAACAACGATAACAGTGATAACGTATTCCTGGCAGTGCGGCGGTACGAGGAGCAATCAGAGTATCGTGGAACACAATGCTTTGCCGTGATGATTAACATTTTTAAACACGCCAAGATGGTTAATTGTAGAAAGTTATTATTTGTACCTACAGCCTGTTGTGGTTAAGTAATGCGATGTTTAACACTTTTCATCCACTTTGAACAAATCGCATTGACTACATTGTATCACTTACGGCTTACGAATAAGTAATTACTTATTCGTAGCTTACGGCTGCATTTATTTACGAATAAAGTACATTATAATAACTACCTACACTTGACCATTACGACAGTCCAAAGCCTGCAAGTGTGATGGAAAATGTTATCACCAGTTAATTACAATACAATCGCCGCGCTGTACCGAACGGCACGCGGTGGGGGAGACCATGTTTTTGGACGGACAAACAGGTAACATAACAAGCTTATAACTTGGTGATTATTCATGATACAGTTTTGAAATTTTGTACATAGATTCTTTACATAAAAATACTAGACACGTGTTTCGGGTTTCGCATATACTAAAAATAATGTTGTATAAAGTGTTTAAAATATGGAAATTGAACAAAGTGCATCTATTAATGGAAAAAGTGACGCAGAAATAGTAAAAAAAATTAGTTATATTAATTCAATTAATAATTGATTTATTTCAACGTTAATATTCAAGTTTTCACTTCTGCCGGCACTCCCGGAGTGCTACCCGTCTTTTTTTTTCAGAGATGCCTTGCCCTTACTGAATGCTTGTGGTTATAAAACTCATGTTCCAGCTTCATTACAGACGGGTGAAACGCAACTATCGACACTAGCAGCAAACAAATCTAGGTCGGTTACTATTTCTAGATGGGTTGTAGAAGCAGTCAATGGTAGATTTAAAAGAGATTTTAAATTGTTTAGGCAGGAATATTTTAACTTAGCCTCAAAACATGTAATGATTGATTTTAAAATTGCTGCTGCATTCATTAATCGTTTTCACCCTCCAATAACTAATAGAAATGATGCCGGGGAAATCTTAAGTATACCTAATAAATGCGAACATGTTTGTAAACAATTAAGTATTTATCTGATTTTGTCAATATTAACCAACTAAACAGCTAGCGAGCTGATTTTGTAAGCGTTACCGTTGAAAATGATAACCTAACAGATTTTCCCCGGCTATTATATAGTGAACTAATATTTATTTGTCTTGGAACTTATCAAATAAAACAATCGCGTTCCTATTATGGAGAGCACGTAAGGGCAAATGGCACCTATAGGTACCTATAATAGAAGTATGCAGGGAGGTTGACAGGAGTCTACTGGAAGAGCTGTCAACATCAAACACATTATGGATTTTACGGGGAAGAATTAAGTCTAGACATGTAGGAAGAACGATATACTTTGTTTATATATTTTGATTGACAGCTCTCTAAGTGGTCGGGAAGCTATAAAACAATACTGTTGCAATTGCATTCTTGGACGAAGAACAGTAGGATGATGTGCCCATATCATGTCAATCATCTGGTACTTGGCATGGGCACGGCATCAAGATAGCTTGTCTCCCCCTGCACGTTTCTTAGATAATATATTGCTCATATATGATGATGAGCATGAATAAAATATGATTAAATACTGGTTTTTGATTGTACCCACAATAATCCGGTCATCCTTACATAATTATCCTTAACAATATTATATGATATTCCGATAAGTGAGTCTCTAAAGTCTCCTGAGTTTTTGTGACTACTGAGTTTAATTACACTTGAAACTGTCATTAGGTCTATGATCAGTGGGTAAATCATTGAACTAAAAAAACTTACACAAGTAGTTATTAATTATCATTTTTGAAGTCATTACAAAGCATAATTAGCAATATGTTAAGCGTACAATAAACATTTATGCGTTAAAATAGTAATAGAGGTAAAATAACCTATTAAAGTACAAACATTAATGTACTTAACCTCACTTTTACAAAAATTAAGATTTCTCTTTAACCCCATTGTTCATCATCATCATCATTTCAGCCGAAAGACGTCCACTGCTGGACATAGGCCTCCCCCAAGCACCTCCACTTCGACCGGTTTTGTGCTTCTCGCATCCAACGAGTTCCTGCGGCCTTCACAAGGTCGTCGGTCCACCTTGTGGGAGGCCTTCCAACGCTACGCCTTCCGGTACGCGGTCGCCACTCCAGAACCTTTCGGCCCCATCGGCCATCTGTTCTGCGAGCAATGTGCCCTGCCCACTGCCACTTAAGTTTGGCAATTCTTCGGGCTATGTCGGTTACCTTGGTTCTCCTGCGGATCTCTTCATTTCTGATTCGATCCCGCAGGGAAACTCCAAGCATAGCCCTCTCCATTGCCCTTTGGGTGACTTTCAGCCTTCTAATAAGGCCCATTGTGAGCGACCACGTTTCAGTGCCATATGTCATCACTGGCAACACGCACTGGTCAAAGACTTTCGTCTTGAGACACTGCGGTATGTGGGACGAGAAGATATTGCGTAGCTTCCCGAACGCTGCCCAGCCGAGTCGGATTCGACGATTGACCTCTTTCTCGAAGTTGGACCTACCTAACTGGACAGTTTGTCCTAGGTAAATATACTCGTCCACGACTTCGAGTGTAGCGTCTCCGATCTTCATGAGAGTGGGTGTTACATGGGCATTTGACATGACCTTCGTTTTGTCCATGTTCATTTTCAGACCCACTCTTTCAGAGGCTCTACTGAGGTCATCGAGCATTGTACTGAGGTCCTCCATAGTCTCAGCCATGACTACTATATCGTCGGCAAACCGAAGGTGAGTTATGTACTCGCCATTGATGTTAATGCCAGCTCCTTTCCAGTCCAGAACCTTAAAGACATCCTCCAGAGCAGCGGTGAACAGTTTCGGAGAGATAACGTCTCCCTGTCTCACACCTCGCTGCAGAAGGATAGGTTTCGAGGTCTGGTCCTGGAGTCGAACTGACATAGTGGCGTTTTCGTACAGACACTTCAGCACCTCGATGTACCGATAGTCGATCTGGCACCGTTGAAGAGACTGCAGTACAGCCCATGTCTCGATCGAATCAAAGGCTTTCTCGTAGTCCACAAACGCTAAGCAGAGAGGCAGGTTATACTCTTCGGTCTTCTGTATAACCTGTCGCAGCGTATGTATGTGGTCTACGGTGCTAAAGCCTTTACGGAATCCGGCTTGTTCGGGAGGCTGGAAGTCGTCAAACCTGCGCGCGAGACGGTTCGTGATGACTCTCGAAAACAGCTTGTAGACATGGCTCAGAAGTGAGATGGGCCTATAATTCTTAAGAAGGGCATTCTTAAGAACCCCATTGTTATTATTTTTTATTTATTTTTTTAACAAAAGCTCATAACATTCCCTATCAAACCATGCCACTTTTATTTCTGTGGAAACTAAAAAAGTTTAATGCCAGCGTTCTATGAACTTCTGCCAATCTCCTTTGCGGCATAAACGGCTGTATCTTTTGATTGCGTTGGCTTAGAAGTCTGATTTCTCCAAGGGACAGTAGACCTGAGTATTTGATATAAATTCCAGCTTGATACCTCCACGCGTTCCTGAGAAAAAGGGTCTTGACAGACAGACGGACGGACGGACAACAAAGTGATCCTATAAGGGTTCCTTTCGAGGTAGGTACGGAACCCTAAAAAGACAAAGCCGTCGAAAAAATATATTGTCGATGACTTATTAAAACGACATGGCCATGTAATTGTACGTTTGCCACGCTACCATTGCGACCTCTGACCCCATAGAGTATAAATGGAATTTAATTAAACAAAGGGTGGCATACAAAAACGAAGACCAGCACGAAAAAGATATTGAAAAACTCGCAAGAGATGCAATAAATACAATAACAACATCGGACTGGAAAAAGGAAGGGAATCATGTCAAAAGACTACAGCAGGTCAGTTCGTAATTAAATTATTAATCAAAAGTACTCTTTACTTATCATCAGTAATCGGAATAGGTAGAGCTATTTAGGTTCATTGACCGCAAACATTGATGTTAATATGGATATTCCACGGGATTCCGACTGATACTACGGGATTTTTGTCATATAAATTCGCACTAACATCAACAGATGTTGAACGCTCGTTTTCCACATATAAATGGGTGTTAGATGTAAAAAGAAAAAGATTAAAATTAGATAATTTAGAAAAAATAATGGTGATTTATTTTAACTCTGGTCATACTCAGTACTTCTAGTGAAGCTGAAGACGAACCAGATCAATGACATTTTTTGTTTAAATAAGTGAATTATTGTTGAAGCGTATTGATTGTTTTAATTAAGATTTTATTGTAAATACAATTTTTTTTATTTGATAATGATTTGATTTTAATGAGGAACAAATAATTTGTATGGTAATATGTTTTTGTACAACTTCAGAATAAAAATGTTTAAATGATTGTTGATTCTTGAATAAGAAATTGGTGCCGATTCTCTTGTACACCGAACTAAACTAACTAATCTATCACTAAAATTCCTTACTTTTTGCTATGGGAATCTTACAGCTATTCTGCATAAAAAAATCTCTAAATTTAAAAATAATTTTGACACAACAAAAATCGAATTTGACAATCGCGACTCGTCGACACGTGGTACTTATTTTCCCTACCCCGTGAATGGTTTTTTAGAGCCGCAGGCGTGGAGGGGGCAGCCTTGACGTGTTTTTTAAGGAATTTTTCACTTTTTGTATGGAAAATATGAAAAATTTATACCTACATGTTGAGTTTTAGGAGTTTATGGGTTTCATACATAAAGGGGGTCGAAATTTTCATTATTTTTGCGATAGGACACACCATTTTCGAGATATAAGCAAAAGAAAAAAAAAATACAGACAGTACTGTTTTTGCACCTGAAGTCGAGGTGTTGGTGTGAATTTCTATTCATGACAACTAATTTTATTCCGCACCTTTTTAATCGCGATTAAAAATAGTCAGATTTAGTTCGATTTAGTTAGACAATCAAAATTTTTGGTGAAACGTGAAATTCAGAATAGCAAAATTGCCATCTTCAATAGATTTAACTCAGTGCCATCTTAGTGCTGTCAAACTAAAATATAGTTAAGTTGCGTCACTTTAGTCAATTTCAGAATGGGAAATCGTCGCTTGACAGGATAAATTAAATTTTAGTGATTTTTAGTCTAGTTTAGAGGCACTTGTGACAAGAAAATCGGCACCATTGTTACGTAAAAAAATATATGTGGTTAGTTTATCTATTTATTATACTATCCTTAATCCCTTCCTTCTTATATTTACCCGTCAGAAAGGAAGTGTAATCTTTAATTAGTCCCGAAGGCGTGAATAGTTTTTATGATTTTACTACTTAAAAACCAAATCCCGCCGGGACTCGGGGAATATCCATATTATTCTAACCAACCAATTATTCTAAGCAAGTACGTAAAACAGCTCTACCTATTCCGATCTATGCTTATCATTTATGGTTAATTTACTAACAATATTCTATTAATTTTCAGGAATACTGGGAAATAGATGGCCTAACTGACCGCTCTGTACGTCAACTGGTGATCGATTTAGGAGGAGAAGAGACATCCGACATCGATAGCGAGAGTGAGAGTGAAGGCGAAGTCAGTTATGACGACTTTGTACCTATTATTTATACAACATTATTTTTAGTATATGCGAAACCTGAATATAGTTTGTTCAGAATAAGTAACTGAATCGATTCCAATAATTTTTACCCCATGTTATATTTTGGCCCAAAAATATTTAAAAAAGGTTAAAACTTGGGCACCACGAGAGCGACGCGTTCGAGGAGCGACACTAAGTAGGTACACTAAGTAGGTAGGTAGACGCGGCGCGGGCGCACAGCGAGCGGGGCGACCGGGGCGGGGGTGCAGCAACCCCTTCAGTCGCCCGGGTACTACAGGTTGGCGCGCACGTGTTCGCGTTCCCGTCCAACTGCATAATCGCGAGCGCGCGGCCGCCGCGGGCCTTACAGTTGTGTTTCGGTTGATCGTGTACCTATCGTATGTAAAAAGTGTCGTGTAACATTTTTAAACACGCCAAGATGGTTAATTGTAGAAAGTTATTATTTGTACCTACAGCCTGCTGTGGTTAAGTAATGCGATGTTTAACACTTTTCATCCACTTTGAACTTTAAGTGGTTGACATAAGGTGCAACAAATCGCATTGACTACATTGTATCACTTACGGCTTACGAATAAGTAATTACTTATTCGTAGCTTACGGCTGCATTTATTTACGAATAAAGTACATTATAATAACTACCTACACTTGACCATTACGACAGTCCAAAGCCTGCAAGTGTGATGGAAAATGTTATCACCAGTTAATTACAATACAATCGCCCGAACGCACGCGGCGGCGGCGCGGGTGACCATGTATTTGTACGGACAAACAGGTAACATAACAAGCTTATAACTTTGTGATTATTCATGATACAGTTTTGAAATTTTGTACATAGATTCTTTACATAAAAATACTAGACACGTGTTTCGGGTTTCGCATATACTAAAAATAATGTTGTATAGTGATGATGACTGAAAGTTTTGATTAAATATTTTTGGCAAACAACATAAATTGTTTGTTTACTACCTAAACTTCCTGCAAATAAAGATTTGAAATTATATAATACCTACTACGTATGTACCTAGATTAAATTAATGCATTCTTTCTTTTTTTCTTCGTGTGGGTAGTTAAGTCGACGACCGACCCAGCTGACCCATGTCAAAGTATAGATATAGATAATAATACGTACGTAAATGTATTGCAAGATTGGCTAATAAAATCTATACCCGAAAATCAAATCGGTAGTTTAATTGTTTATCCTTTTTTGTCACACCGTACCTGAGCGCCAAAATGACATCATCAACGCCAAGCGTCAAGTTAATGTGACCGTGTACTTCGTTTCTTTCGATCATTCGTTCCTTGGTTTTGGTAATTGGTGTACTGTGTTGATTATAATTTGTGCAGTTTTAGTGCGAATTACAATAAATTAGGATAGGAAAGTGCAACATGCAAAATGTCATCGAGTATGCCATACACACAAAAGTTCCTACCTGCTCTTGCTATGATTTCATTGCCATGGTCAAACGGAGAAGTAGAAAGAGTATTTAGCCAACTAAGTATTGTCAAAAACAAATCTAGAAATCGACTTAAAAATGTCCACGAATTTCCTCTTTCAATTTTGGGAGTGAGTGAAAATCACTTGGGGCTAAGTCCGCATTTGCTGGGAATTCACGCGAAACAATAGCAGGTATAAACAGGTCTGCAGGCTTATTACGTATGTTGCAGAAGCCTAGCAATAGCGAAATTTGCACAATTATTGCGCAAATTTCGCAAATCCGTATTATGGTAGGTAACAGCGATAGCCACAGCATAGCAAACTAGCGATAGTGCTGCCTCTATGGAACAATCAGTTAACTAAAAAGTGCAGTTTCCTACTGTGATCGCGTGGTGATTGCCACTTTTTCGTATTACGCACGGTTTTTAACAGCAGAGCGATAGCCATCGGCGAGCAAATTTGGCTGTCAAATTGCGATAACCTTTTCCCTTGTCGTTAATCGCTCGCTGATTGCTTATTAGAAATAGTCTTATAAGCAATTCGAAGAATTTTATCTAAAATTGTGTACATTTTAACCCCATCGTGTGTCGTGTGCTCATTAGAACAAACTGTTGGTACCGTAAAAGACTATTCATCCAGTGTATTCTAGTTAAATACCTCTATACCTAATCAAAAATTGTTTGCGTCTCTAGTCTCTATTGAGGTATTGGTGTGACTCGTGCTGTTTTCTTGCTTGAAGCACTTGAGGTTGAAGCCAGCAGGATTTAAAGCCGTAACACAGCACGATTGCGACGTAGCCTGCGAGATCAAGCCAACACTTTGAACTTATCTGACGCCGATTTCAAAGCTCATTACAGACTTTCCAGAGCTGTTTATGAATTTGTGCATTGAACTTAGACCGTTCATAGCACGAACGAGAAGAACAAAAGTTAGTGTAGAATGTAAATTAAGTAGGTGTAAATGATAATATCTTTGCATTGGTTTAGTCTCTACTTTAAATATAACTTAAAAATCCCTTTAAAGTAGTAGTAATGACTTTAAAAGACTTTTTGGATTTCTCAGAGTTAAAATCCAAGAAAGGACCGTTTTCTATAAAGAAGAATGATGCTTCGGGACAAAAGTTTTTATGGCAACCAATTAAATATGTCATACTCTGCCGCAGAGCCACCTTTTTAGAAACCGATCAAAAATATCTTATAATGATGTACGGCAAACGTACATCATGTACGTATTACCATTATCGCTGTACGTGTATTAGGTAATGATAAAACAGACATTGAAAGTGGCTCTGCTGGAGAGCATACTCTCTAGCAGAGCATCACACAGCACATGTGCTCAGAAAAGATAAACGCTACTGTTTTTTGATGAAAACTGTTGTACGAACAGTGTTTATTACGTACGTATTGAAAAATATCATTATTAGTCAGTGGTTTTATTTATTTTAATTTTGCTAAAATTTTCATTAAGCACCTGGTTATTTCATGTCAGCAAAATGTTTTGTAGCATTTGTAATTAGGCGCACAACTATAAATATTTGCTGTTGTGATTTTTCATTCAGCTTTTACGTAGCTATTACGTACGTGTTGGAAAATATCATTATTAGACAGTGGTTATATTTATTTTAACTTTACTAAAATTTTCATAAAGCGCCTGGTTATTTCGTGTCAGCAAAATGTTTTGCAGCATTTGTGATTAGGCGCACAACTACAAATATTATTAACAAGGGAAATAAGCATGTTATTTATTACATAATATTACTAGATTATTTGCTTTTCGAATGAGCAAATGAATTATATTCAACTTATTTTCAATCGTAGTTTTCAATGTTTTTGATTTTTTTTTTACATTTTAATTTAACAACAGAAAAGGTAGTATGAGAAAACATGTGAAGTTTTTGACACGTCCATTCAGTTTCAATACCATTAGTGACGTTAGTGTTCAATTTCTGTTGTATTTGATTAGTAGTAACATTAATATTACATAGCAAATAACAATGAAGCGTGCAAAATGTTTGTCAGTGTGCTTAGAAGAACAAAAAGCAGCATTTAAGGAATTCAAACACTTGTTTATGGATCTGAAAAAGTTGCCATCGAGTGAGGGTTGTGTTTTTAAGGAAATTAGTAAAAAGTTGTCGTTTCGCATGACACCAAAAGCTTTATATCTCTCTGCAAAGAGACACTTTAATGATTTTTTTGGTGATGAAAATGAAGATAATGAAGGTTCCAACAGTGCTGCATCTGTAAACGTTGAGGATGATGCAAGCTCTAGTTCTAGCGACAGCAATAGTAATAACGTGGAGACTTTTAATCTAGACGGTGATTCGTGGCACAACGTCAAGCCTATACTGGTAACTGGCAAAAGAAATGATATCCAAAAACCTACTATTATGCATAAAAGAAGGAGGAGGATGCCTAAGGGAAAGTGGAGTAGTGTTTTTTGCGAATGGATTTGGCGTTACACAATTAATCGTTGTGTATGGAATTTTAAAATAGCTCTGTGACCGATAATTACCATATAAAGTGTACAGGCACATGTAAAGAGTGCAATGGTAAAATTAGTATCACAACAGAAGGAAACAGTAATAGCGTTATATTCTCATGTTCGTTTCAAAATGTTGATAGAAAAATGATACATACGTCAAAAAATAGGTTGTCTTCTCATGTAACGAAACAACTATCTTTGCAAACGGAAAATCAGTTTCCTATTGTCATGCGAAACAAAATGATTAATGCTTCTTTTATTTATTTATTTTACCATTTATGTACACATATATATAAACAGACAAGAAAAAACAGAACAGAAAAATAGGTACAAAGGTGATGCTTATTTCATAAGAAATCTCTTCCAGCATACCTGCGATAGGACAAGAAATAAAGAGATGTAGACAGCGTGTTAAAGAGTAAAGGAGACAAAAAAATACATAAAACCTAAAAAACAATTCACTTAATAAAACTAAACAAGATCTTTGCAAGATCACGAAACACGTGAACCACCTTTTATACCAAACTTAAAATCATTACAAAATCTACGAAACAGACACGGTTCTGTAAACGACATAATCCATAGGGCCAAAACAACAATTTTATGAAAACGTTGTACCGTTTTCATAAAATTGTTGTTTTGGCCCTATGGATTATGTCGTTTACAGAACCGTGGGTGAACGTCATCAGAACGGTTTCTCTGCAAGCCTTTTTCATACATTATTGGACCGAACTTCAGTTAAACGTCTATAAAACGGTTTCTAAGGCATATACCGTTCTAAGTATTGACGCAACGGGTTCAATCTTCAAGAAAATTCGTCCTCCTAATCCTACAAATGTTTACGAAAGTAAACACTTGTTTTTGTACGTCGTGATGTTAAAGATCGAAGATAAGTCTGTGCCAGTTTCACAAATGATTTCAGCTCTACAAACTATGGACAATATACATATTTCAATGGTTAAAGAAATGGATTAGTGAAATGAAAGCGCCGAACGAAGTCATTTGCGATGACTCGGCTGCAATTATAGGAGCTATTGTTAACGCGTTCACAAGATTTACCACAACCCGGGAATATTTATCACACTGCTTTAATGTTTTGTGCCAAGGAGAACGTTGTGAAATTACTTGCCTTTTGAGATTGGATACGTCACACTTCTTGCAGTCTTTGTATCGCCTACAATGTTTCAAGTTCGTTGATATACGTGTCAAGTCTTTTTATATTAGGTCCTTACATATGAAATTGGCGTTTTTCGTACTGGCCACTTTAATCACGAATTTCTCCTCTTTGGTAAGGAATTCCAAATTCAAATTTGTACAGCTATTTACTCATGTATTTGTGCTTCGATGACCGTCATTCATTTGTTTTTTTTCTTCTGTTTTTTCTGTTTGCGTCACTCATTTTACAAAATGGAAAATTTAAAATATCGCATTATTTACGAGTACGAGTTCCGCCGTGGCACTAGTGCTGCGGAAACGACTCGAAGGGTGAATGATGTGTATGGCGGTCATGTTGCAAAAGAAAACACAGTTCGTTTTTGGTTCCAACGTTTTCGTTCTGGAAATTTCGACCTGCAGAACAAGCCCCGTGGACGGCCTGAGACCCAAGTTGATAATGGAGAATTGAAGGCTATTGTGGAAGCGGACCCATCGCAAACCACGTCCGAGTTAGCTGCAGGCTTCGATGTTAGTGATAAAACTGTTTTAATTCACTTGAAGCAAATTGGGAAGATTAAAAAGCTTGAAAGGTGGGTACCTCACGAATTGACTGAAGCAAACCGGCAAACGCGCGTCGACTGCTGCGTTACATTACTTGAATTGGAATGTCTTAGACATCCTCCGTACTCCCCGGACCTTGCTCCAACAGATTACCATTTTTTTCGCAATTTGGATAACTTTTTGCAAGGGAAAAAATTCAACTCCGATGGGGCAGTCCAAATCGCCTTCAAAGATTTTATTGATTCCCGTCCGACTGGTTTTTTTAGTAAAGGGATCAATGAACTACCTATAAGATGGCAAAAGTGCATTGAAAACAATGGTTCATACTTTGATTAATTAAATATATTATATTAAAAAATATTCGACTTTTTGTTCCTTCCATACAAAACGCCAATTTCATATGTAAGGACCTAATATTAGACACCTGTTGGGGTTGAAAAGCTGTAAGAATTTTGAGGTAGCAAAAATTATCATAGAAAATTTAATTGTCCTTGCGCTGCAGAAATATGATAGAAATTTAATGGACGGTAGCAAAAGTAAATGCGATAAAGCTCGAGAGTTACTAAAATCTCTTGGACTGTCAAGTGAAGGTTCTATTAATATTGACCAAAATGATGAAGATGTGACTGGTACCCACGAAGATAATGAAAGTGTTAACAATTCTTTTATTACTTGGTTTAATGCAATTGTTGATGCTGAAACTGTTCACTCTAACGGACTACGAAAACATGTATTATTTGCCAAATTTTGTATCATGCTTTCGGAAACTTGTGCTAAGATTACCTCTCTGGTCGAATGTTATGTTTCCCTACATTCCAAACTCCTCTGAATCATCAGATGTTGCTAGTAGCAGTAATGTAGAAAGCTACTTTAAAAATATTAACACTTTATTATTGCATAGTAGAAGTGGACTGATGAGAGTTGACGATTTTGTAATAAAACATACACAGTATTTAACGGGAGAGTTAAAAGCAGCTAATTGTGGTAATTTTCTAAAAAGTAATTGTAAAAATTTTGACGAAGATTTAAAACTTAGTGTGAATGAAGAAATTAATTTAAAAAATGGTGACTTTAATCGAGAATCGGTGTTTAAAAGCAACCCTAAGCTGGAAGAAAATTGGCGCAATAAAACAGAAAATCGAAAAACCACACGATTAATAGAAAAAGTAAAACCTAGAACAAAAGAAATAGAAATTCTACCTAATGGAAATATTTGCACATCAGGTATAAAAAATGTAGTAACAACGAATACATGTGCTTTTGATGCCGTACTTAACGCTTTGATAGTTATTTGTACTGATTCCATAAATATTTCCATGTTTATTACTTCTATGAATTCGGCTTTTTCTAGACTGGTTTCTGCTTTGGTACATAAAGAAGTTGATGTAAATTGTTTAAAAAGTAGAACAGAAATCTTACAAAAACATTATCATTCTACGGTACAAGGACATGTTAAACTAATTGATTGCAATTGTAACGTTACTTTTGTGCTAGAAAAAATTTTAATCGATGATATTTTTAGTGCAACTTTTTCCAAAGTTTGTTCTGAATGTGACATGCGTATAACAAGAAAAGTTTCGATTATTCCTTTAAACATATTAATGATATCGGATGGTAGTGTCGCCTCACTAAATGAATCGGCATCATCTATGTTGGTAAGCGAAGTCTCTGATTGCAAAAACAATAATTGTCATGGAAAAGTATGCACAGAATATATAATTTCAGAAAAAATATATTTTTTTTAGTTAGATTAACTTTGCGTTTATGCGACATTCCAAAGGAGTTGCTGCTCTGCGACAAAATATTTAAATTAGCGGCTGTAGTTGAATTTATTCCAAATTCCGGAGGTGTTGGTCATTATAAAACTAACTGTCTACGGCGTAATTTTGAATGGGAGTGCTACGACGATATGGCTCGTAAGGCTGTTCCAGTTAAGTACGACATTGAATTTAATTCCCATCTGCTGATATAGGTATAGACGCTGGAGAGCATAGTTTGGAAATTTTTCATAACAAACAGATTATGTGTTTCGTTATGTATTCGTCCTAAGTTATAAGAAGAAATTATATTTTAAGTTGTTATAAATAAATTTCAGAACTGACCATTGAACTTGGCACCCATTACTTCTTTTGTCGTTGAAGTCAACCACCAAGGCATGTATACAGGATGAATTTTCCAAGTGGGCGTGGATGGCCAAATTCTAAACTATGAGGAATAGCGAAAAGTACTGAAAGGAGTCGCGGGCTCGATTTTGATGAAAACTAAAACTGCATCATTGGATTTTTGAAAAATCAATATTTCTAGCCAGGAATCGAACCTGTTGATTTTGAAAAAAAAAACACACACTGTATTATTACACCATTCGATAGTGTCCCTAATAGGGATCAAATTCTGGGAAGTAATGACATCATCATCATCATCATCATTTCAGCCGAAAGACGTCCACTGCTGGACATAGGCCTCCCCCAAGCACCTCCACTTCGACCGGTAATGACATACGGCAAACTTAAAGAAAATGAATTTTAATAAACTGCTTCTTATTTTAGAGTATTCATACCTACATTACGTACCTTGTTCGAAATGATGCTCAATATTTTTATTAACACACCCGCAGCGCAGTCACCTTCACAACATTAGGTTCTAAATTCAAATTTCTATTACGATCTTTGGAAAATATTCTAATGGAATCAATAATATTTTAATGCTGAATGCAGTACAATCCTTGAGACGTCGAATCCAGCTATGTATTGAAAACAATGGTCATCATTTTGAACAATTATTAATCAGTTAAGGTTTAGTAGGTAGGTAATATAACCCGGGCCCGGCTAAATGCTAACAGCCGCACAGGTCAATCCATCAGGTTAAGCTACGCTTGCCGTGGTTGGTCTGTGGATGGGTGACCATCTTTACATACCGAGGTATTCAGCTGCATCCGGTTAAAATGGAAGCCGACCCCAACATAGTTGGGAAAAGGCTAGGCAGATGATGATGAGGTAGGTAACATAAGAAAAAAAAAACGTATTTTGTTAAAAATGAGCTCTTTCCTTTAGTTTGCCGTATGTCATTACTTCTCAGAATTTGATCCTTATTAGCGACACTATCGAATGGTGTAATAATACAGTGTTTTTTTTTTCAAAATCAACAGGTTCGATTCCTGGCTAGAAATATTGATTTTTCAAAAATCCAATGATATAGATTTAGTTTTCATCTAAATCGAGCCCGCGACTCCTTTGAGTACTTTTCGCTAGTCCTCATAGTTTCGGATTTGGCCACCCACGCCCACTTGAAAAATTCACACTGTATACAGGGTGTAAGGAAAACGCTTCCGAAGCCTGGACGTACATTATATACAACCTATATGCAAACGAATACCAATAACCTTTCGCTTTAAATTGATTATTTTCAAGACTTCATATTTTGTAAACGCGCAATGGAAACCGTACAAAACGTGAGGTCACTGACACGCAAAGCGACGACGCGCCACCACGTGACCAAGCGCCCGCACGTCGCGGGCGCCGAGCGCTCCGTACGGCCGAGTCACGGGATTTATACGGAATTTACAAATATCAGTTTCAAAATGCCCACCCCTACGACACTTCACAAAATTATGAATTTTAATCGCATTCGTAGCCCACTGTTAAACATTAAAGCTGACAGAGGCATTTTACGTACCTGTCTGAATCCTTTGCGACCTTATGAGGTTTGGCTCGAACTGCGCTCCATTCATTTCAATACACAGCTGGGCCCGTCGCTGTGTGGACCGGTGAACACGAGGCATTAGTGTAGGGTCCTCAACACATTCTTCGCGTAGTTTATTAAAAACGCTCACTATTCTGCCCCGCATTTCGTCAGCACTGTCACATTCCCGATCAAACACTCTTTCTTTCACATACCCCCACAAAAAGAAGTCCAGAGGTGTTAAGTCGGGTGAACGAGCCGGCCAGGCGTGCGGCCCCAGCCTTCCGATCCAGCGGTTATCAAAAAGCTCAGTGAGACGCTCGCGGACAGGGCGCGTAACATGCGATGGAGCGCCATCGTGCTGGAACCATGCTCGACGAAATTCAGCCAGCGATACATTATCTAGCATATCTTCTAAATGTCCATTTATAAAATTAAAAACAATAAAACAGCACTAATAACGTAACAAAAATAATAACTAAAAAACAATAAAACAGCACTAAAAACGTAACTAAAACAAAACAGTATTAAATACGATTCAATAGCGATGGATCGATTAAAAGTAGCGCACGTTCGCTCACGAGCCGAGTCGGAAAGGAACTAACCTACAGTCTAGATTACTAAAGAAGTACTAAGAAGATCAAACATGCCGCCTCGTGTGTTGCCGGCCGACAAACGATACCGCCGCCAGTACGCACCGTTTCGCCCCGCGCACCCCGCGCCGCCGCCGGCGCCGGGATCGGGACCGCCAACGCTCGGTCATCTACCGGCAGTCGATTGCTTACTCCGACGGCGAATGCACGCGCAAATTTTCTAAATTAATAATTACGTTTCGCAATCTAGTGTACCTAAATCTCAGTTTTCTCTTCTAATTCTTGATACTGTATCTTCCTAGTGCTTGTTTCTACTCATTCTGTAAACTGTAATTTCAATTTTGTTGCTGTGCAAAATTTTAATGGACGAATTAACAAAGTTGCTTGTAAAGTCAATGTCTTTGTACATAATCAACTTTTTATACTTTTCTTTCTCAATCACAGTAGGTATCTAATTACCTTCGATATGGGGTCTCAAGGTTAAGCAAAGTAAACTGGATTTTTCTGATTTGTAAGCAAAATTTGCGAACATTCCGATCAAAATAAAATTGTAACCCTGTTCAAGGGGAAAATCATTACGATCCTTGCATGAATGGAATCCGAAAGCACATATCGCACAATTAGGTAGAAGCACAGAATACTTAAAGTACAACGTACAGAAAGGCCACTCCCTTCCCCCCGCACTAACATCAGTTACCGCACCTCACCCCGCACTCGGCGTATTCGTCGCAGTTCTTTAACAAGAGCGCTCGCAAACACAAGTACCTCACGCACACATTCATACGTATACAAACGTCATTTTTTAATGTAGTAGTAGGTAATTATTTTGCGAGCGTTGTATGGAGTGTCCGGGGTGTGGTAGAAGTGAACTGAAAAGACATTTGCTTCAAGCGATCGAGTAAAAGTTAGGAGTTCATGAGGATAGGAACACAGCACCGCCCGCGCTGCACAACTTAGCCGTCAGCCGTCGTGTAGCGCGTCACGTGGACTTGGGGTCGTCGGCCGCGCTGCCGTCGGCGAGCGCGCGCGCACTTTGAACCCGAGGTCATGCGCGAGCGTCAGTTGATATTTATTTACGAATACATTGCTTGTTAGAGTTGTAAAGAAAAAAAATGTGTTTAATCGCAAATAATGGTTGTATTTAACTGTTTTCACAGCATAGTGTACGAAAAATGCTAAAAAAAATTGGTAAAATTGTTCACTTTTTTTCCTGATTTTTTGATGGTATTGTATCGAGAATCACTAGCCCTATCACCTGTCTTCGTTTTCGGAAGCGTTTCCCTGGCACCCTGTATATCATAATATTGAACTTGGCTCGCATTTCATATTTATGTTTTTGATGGGATATCATTACTTTTTGTACAAAACTTGTTAGTAGGTACTTATTCCTAATAAAATTAATAACGAATGGTTTTTGTTAATCTACTCAGTAGATTAACAAAAACCATTCGTTATTAATGTAAATACAGTAGATTCTACTGTATTTACGTTTATGGGGTATAATTGTCTTTTTGTGTTATTTTCTATATTTTCATGTACGTTCGAGTGAATTGCCCATTCGATATCCGGATTTTTTTTACGCGTTTTCTGTAATTTGGCCAAGTCGGGGCTGTAAAACACCTTAAAATCCACATGGCTGTCATCAATTTTGATTGATGATTCTTACTACATATACAGGCACTAAAGGTGAGTGTTCCTAATAGAATCAATTAATTGAAAAATTATAATAAAATGATAAAAATTACTAATTTCTGATGTATTCCTTTGTATTTACCCAACAACCTATCTGGATGCCAGAACTTTCTAGGTCATCTGGCTAAGTCAATGATAAAAATGTCAATTTTTGGACGTTATTATCTAAATAACCGTTTGAGGTGTGTTTATGAAATGTGGAGCACATATAATGTATCTCGCAAGTCTCAATGTATGAGCCAAATTTGACACGTTTATGTGTAATATTACAAACGGAGCTGCTCGCCAGTTCCGTTATAGCTTGAACTTGGCTTGACACGCTGCCGCGTGTCTAGATTTCGTTCTGACAACACGGTCATCCTCTTTCATGGCAAATCCTGGCAATCGGTGCACAAAGAAGCTGAATGAAAAATGAAAAATCACAACAGAAAATATTTATAGTTGAGCGCCTAATCACAAATGCTACAAAACATTTTGCTGACACGACGTAACCAGGCGCTTTATGAAAATTTTAGTAAAGTTAAAATAAATATAACCACTGTCTAATAATGATATTTTTCAACACGTACGTAATAGCTACGTAAAAGCTGAATGAAAAATCACAACAGAAAATATTTATAGTTGTGCGCCTAATCACAAATGCTACAAATCATTTTGCTGACACGAAATAACCAGGCGCTTAATGAAAATTTTAGTAAACTTAAAATAAATAAAACCACTGACTAATAATGATATTTTTCAATACGTACGTAATAAACACTCTTACCGAGAGGAGGCCTGCGTCCCAGCAGTGGGAACATTATAGGCTGATTATGTGTTATGTGAAACACTGTTCGTACAACAGTTTTCATCAAAAAACAGTAGCGTTTATCTTTCCTGAGCACATGTTCTGTGTGGCTCTGCTAGAGAGTCTGCTCTCCAGCAGAGCCACTTTCAATGTCTGTTTTATCATTACCTAATACACGTACAGCGATAATAGTAATACGTACATGATGTACAGTCGCCAGCAAAATTGCATGGGTACCTTAGTGTCTATTTTCCCGTGAACGTTTGAATTCAAGTTTTCGAAAATAAACTAGATGGCGTTGGTTTCTTCACAACTATGACTTATTTACGAAACGTAAGTAAGGAGTTAGGAAGAAACGAAGGAATTACAAGGCTAATACATTTATCTAATTATTACATTACAATTACCAGCATACGTAGCTTAAATGATAAAAATAATAATAGAAACCGATAGGAATATATTTATTAAGCTAACGAGTGGGTATTATAATAATTAATTTAATATTCGAATTGGTAGGTACTCGTAGTTACTTAGCAACAGGAAAAAAGAGTAGATTCATCGCAGGTAAACAGGCTCGCCTTGTGGGCTCGCAAAAAAAGGCACTATAAAAATTATAGAGGTTTATTTCTTACAGTTTATTATTCAAATTTAATAGTCAGTTTATTAAATATTATAGGTATAACATTATAATATTATGAAGTTATTGAGGCGATAGCTTAAGTATTCGTTTCCAAAATCGGAAAGAGGATTGAAGCTTATGTAACCTCAATAAAAACAAACAGGAGACCAGGTTATTTTATTACAAAGGTCAAACGGATTAAATGGATACTTAATAAGTAGGCTAAAAACTACAAAATTGCACAAAAACATATCAAATGGTTAGTAGGCAACATAAAAAACTAAAAACTATGTTGTTTAAACTTAAAGTGTTCATAACTTTTTAAATTATTAAAAATACGTAAGTTATATACACACATCAAAAGTGTCTAGGGATCAAGCATTTTTATGCGGATTTCTTGAGATTGAGATGTGGCTTTGTAATAAATTTATGATTTTATAAATTTATATGGATCCTTTTTGGTGCATTTCATAATTTGAATCAGGAACTGTGAATCAAATTCGAGTAAAAGATGAAAATCAGCTGTCAATATTTTCCCTATAAAAACATACAACGCATTGAAGACATTATTAGTGCTACTGTTTCCCTACTACTGATTAAAACAAACGTTATTATGGAGCGGCGACGTCATTTAAGCAGGGAAGAAATGCTCAGAGCCGTGGGAATGATAGAAGCTGGTTCCCGGCAACGTACTGTGGCTTTAGCTCTGAATACAAGTCAGAGTGTTATCAGTCGACTTTGGACACGTTACCGAAGCACTGGTACCGTGGCTGAGCGCCATGGAGGACGGTATCGCTGCACCACACGGAGACAAGACCGATACATTCAAATCTTAACTCGAAGAGCTCCAACAATAACCGCCATGATGTTAGCCGTGAGGCTTCATCACTCTTCAGGGAACTTAATTAGCGACCAAACAGTCAGAAACCGCTTGCATGAAGTGAACCTTCATTCCCGAAGACCGCTACGGGTACCACCTATAGCAATGCACAATCGTAGGATTCGATATCAATGGGCTCTTGAACACAGAAATTGGGCAGAAGAACAATGGCGTTTCGTGTGCTTTTCTGATGAGTCTCGTTTTGGTATGAGACCGGATACAAGACGTATACGACACTGGAGAACCCCTGGACGCCAACAGCGATTAAAATCCTGCCAGGAAGTCCATCCTTATAGTGGTGGAACCATCATGGTATGGGCGGGTATTTGGATCGGCGGAAGAACTGAGTTGATTTGGATCAGAGGCAACCTCAACGCTCAAATTTATGCTGAGACGATTGTATCAGACGTCATCGTTCCTCTACAAGTGCAAATCGGTCCCTTATTTCAGTTAATGCATGATAATGCACGACCGCACACCGCAAGAGTTGTAAGACAGACTCTCGCCGCAGCTAACATCAATGTCCTGCCCTGGCCTGCTCAGTCGCCAGACTTGAACCCGATTGAGCATGCATGGGATATGCTACAGAGAAGAGCTCTGCCGAATATGGAGGGTATCCAGTCGCAAGAAGACCTTTTTTTGTTGTTGCAACGAACATGGGCGGCCATTCCACAGCGTGATTTGGATGAACTCATTTTGAGTATGCCAAACCGATGTTCTTGTGTTGTTAGTGTTCGCGGTAGAAACACGGATTATTAATTGTTTGTTACCCAATAAAATTTTAAAGAAAACTGTTATTTCAGTCTTTTTTCGAACTTTTGTGTTAGTGGTTCAAATGTCAAAAATCCCTTTATTAGGAAAATGGCAAATTTCTTTATTAATGCAAAGGTGACTTGGTTTATCGTTACTGTGACAAACGAAAACACTTTATTTGATGAATCCTTAAAGAAAATTTTAATTAATATCAATCAGGAGAAAAGTTATTGCAAAAATATATGTTGATCCCTAGACACTTTTGATGTGTGTAGTTTATACACACATAACCAGGTCTCCAGTCAATATAAACAATATTATCTAAGTATAATTATTTAGCTCGTAGCTACGTAACCACTTGTGTATCGCGTATTATTTCGACGCCACAAACATAAGCGTCCGTGTTCACTGGACTTAAAAGTTTTTTCATCTGTAAAGATGACATTACTCCAATCGAAGTTTATGTGATCCAAAGCGAACTGTAATCTTGCCCTTTTATGGTTTTCCGTGAGCAAGGGTGTCACAGCATGCCTCCGCGGCACAAGTTTTGTCGCGGCTCCGTGTCAAAACTTGTGTCAAATAAACCAGCATAGTGGTTCGGCGGCAGAAATCCATTTTCTTCATACTGCCTTATCATGGTTTGATGCTGCAATGTGTTTTATAAGTCGTGGTCTACCAGTTCTTTGATGGTGTTTCAAAGAACCCTCCTCTTCAAATCGTCGTACTCAAAGAACAACTGTTTTTCTCTGCAACAATAAAACAGAAATATACACTACTTTGCAAAAAAAACGGGCACCTAAGGAAATTTACGTTCTAAGGTCGATTTGAGTTAATTGAATGAAATTTATTTTTTGACGTAGTCTGTAATCTGTAGGTATACTAATAATTGTGTAAATTAATACACGTGAAGTGAATTCTGGCAATTTTTTTTTTTTAATTTTCGATGAATTCTTTAAAACCGATGTACACGGCCAAACAATAAGAAGTGGTCGGCAATAAAGAAAAGAAGATTTTTTTACTTTTTTAAATTAAATAAAGTTACGAATGTAAAAATCTAATAGAGTGTGACCTCCTCTTGCCAAAATCACAGCTTGAATCCTTCTGGGCATGATTTCCACGATGTTTTTAATAACGTTTTGAGGAATACGTTCCCACTCTTCTGCAATGACTCTTTTTAGCTCCCTGATGTTTTGTGGAGCAGGTTGCACTGATCTTACCCGTCTTTTTAGAACATCCCAGACATGCTCAATTGGATTGAGGTCAGGACTTCGAGCTGGCCAATCTAAACGACGGATCCCAACTTCTTGCATGTATGCTTCCACGTCGCCAGAACGGTGCGGGCGAGCATTGTCGTCCATAAAAATGGAATCTTCCCCAAGTGCAGTCAATGCGGTTTGTGCATATGAAATTAGGACTTCCATTATGTACCGGTATGCATTTAATGTTCCATTTTTTCTGAAAATTAACTCCGTACGCTCCGTTAAATAAATTGCTGCCCAAAAAATAACGGAGCCTCCGCCATAAGGAGTGATTTCTTCGAAACACACTTCCGCATAGCGTTCCCGTGGTCTTCGCAGCACTCGCCGGCGTCGGTTCTCTCCACACAAAGAGATTCTAGCTTCATCAGAAAACAAAACTTTATTCCAGTCCTCCAGTGTCCATAAAGCACAGTTTCGAGCAAACTGAAGTCGAGCAACACGGTGCTCACGGAGTAATTTAGGGCCCCAAGCCGGGCGGTAACTCCTGATGTTGGCAGCCAAAAGCCTCCTCTTGACCATCCACAAGCTAACTTCTACTCCTCTTACTTCTTCAAGGCTCTTCTTCAGGTCCACACTTGATGCCTGACGATTCTGCAACGCCTGACTCACCAAAAAGCGGTCATCTCTTGGTTCTGTGCATCGTTTTCTTCCCAAACCGGGTCTTCTTTTGACCGAGCCGGTCTCTTGATACCGTTACCAAGTCCTCTGGATAGTTGAACGACTCACATTTAGCCGCTGAGACACGTAAGTTTACGAACAACCTTCTTCAAGTAGGGCTATAATTTTACCGGCCCTTATCGCTTTATCACTCATACCAAATAGTGGTATTTAATGTAAAAAGAAAGATTAAATTGTTTAATTTGCAGAAAATATACAAAAAGTTTTAAAATTTTAGTAACGAGTAAAAACATCGTTTCAGCAATTCGCGCCAGTAGTAAAGCAATTTTACAATAATCCACAATAATCATTATTTTTCTTTTGTTAATTACAAAATTTAAATTTGGAACGTGAAGAATCATGCCAGGATGCTTCAAATAACATACCAATACATCGTCTAATTAATAAAACTTCTTCCTTATTCTTCTTCATTGAAGTAGAGAAAAAAATCTAAAGTGCCCGTTTTTTTTGCAAAAGAGTGTATAATACCCAATAATTATTATTATGTAGTATAGTAACAAAAAAATAATGCAGTTTTTAATATAAAAGTGTAAAAATAAAACTACTTACGTTTACACCGGTCTCTGGCTATTTCTGACAAGTTTTTGGTTTGGTTATTCAAAGCAAATAGTTGAGCTCTTGTAACGAAATCAATATTATAACTCGTGCTCGTTTTGGTAATATAAGTAATTCGCCTGATCATAAATAAAAACTGAACAAAAGGCACTCGAACGAGGTAATCGAAATGAACTTAGCGAACGATCAATTGAGCTGTCATAAATCTTCGATCTAAGTATTATTCATACCACCTACCAATTATTTATAAATCTATATTTAACCTACCCTCTCAAGTTTGAAAACTAAAACTTAGAAAATCAGATACCTACCTACTTATAAATTGATATTCAATTTTAACATAGTAGGTTAATAATTAGGATCAATTTTCTTTAAAAGAAACTATTAATTATAAATTGTTTGGATGTTTGAAGAGACAAAAAGAAACTGCAAAAATATTTTATCATATAAAGCAAAGCAACGCCATCTAATAACAGCATAATTCAATTTTGTTAGTCGTTAATCGGTTTTACGCTAGATGGCGTCATTTCTCGCTTCATACGATTTTGTTTCTGTACTACCCATGCACTTTTGCAGCCTACCGTACGTTTGCCGTACATCATTATAAGATATTTTTGATCGGTTTCTAAAAAAGTGGCTCTGCGGCAGAGTATGGTTGCAATACAATAAAACGAGTTTCGGCATAATTCATTTTAAAGATAATCTTGATCGAGAATCCGTTTTTAACACTGTAAATTTTAAGAAAAGAGGAAGATTGTGTACTGGTGAAACTTTTAGATTGAACCAAATTTCTAAAGACCCATTACCAATCAGTGCCGATAAGAAGAAAGATTTAATGGATCTTCTGGAGTTAATCGATGATGTTTTCCATAATTTCTATAAACAGTTAAAAACAAATGATTGTAACCCTACTGATCCAGATATACTCGTAGATGAGGACGATCCAGATCTAGAAGATAAAGAAGATTGCTAATGGCTAATTTATTAATATTTTGCTAATTTGCATATTAGACGTAGTGGTGGACCAAAGTGGAGCTTTTTTTTTTGCGTTTTTTGTGTTGCTTTTTTCTTTTTTTCAAAATACAGGTTCTCTATAATTAAACGTTTTTTCTTCTTAAAACAATGTTTATTTTAAATGTGATTATAATTTTAAATACCTAAAAAAAGTGTTTTCTTTAGTATACAGACAAATGATAAAAAATAACACCTTTTCCGTAAATATGACTACCTATTTTTTTCCTACTAAAGTGGTCAATACATTGATAACTCATTGGTGAACAAATTGATAAGTCTAATATTACAAAAATTAAAATAATTTAAGCGTATTTCTTATCATCATTCGATAGATAGCATTACACTATCCCTAAGTCAAGTGAGATACATAAGTATTTAAGATAACACGATTTAACATAAAAAGTCAAACTTTAAAATTGCGACCCCGTAAAAATGACATTTTGAACATGTCAACATATTCTCGCCAGCCACGGAAATATTGTTTGATAAGTGATATGCAGTGCAAGGTAATGACACATTTAATGCATTACATTTTACAATGTTTTTTTTTTAGATATGTAACAGTGATTTGAATATTATTAATATTGATGCATCATTTGGTGGAGCTACACATGATGCTTACATTTGGAGATTATTAATTTATACTGCTTGTACACCTTTACAGTGCAAATTTAATATTTCAGGTGATTCTGGATATCCACTGAGACCATGGCTTTTAACTCCAATTGTGAACGCTGAACCTAATAGTGCAGATGAGCATTATACTAATGTTCACCGTCTAACCAGGAATACTGTAGAACGCTGCATAGGTGTTTTAAAAGCACGTTGGCGATGTTTACTGGCACGTAGGGTGTTGCATTATGATCATCTAGTAGTGGCTATGATCATAAATGCATGTGCTATATTGCATAACATCTGCAACAAACATCAGTTGCCTGTATTCCAGATGACGAATGAAGATATTGAAGGAGATCTTAGCAAGCAAGTCACACCACAACCACACGAGGATGCGAGTGCTGGTGCTGATCTACAGCTTCTCGCTAGAGGCCGACAACAACGAGATCGTACAATTATAAGATTCAATCAATCAACGGATAGGGCAGCACAAACCTGAATTAGTTCGACAGGTATTGACAGCAAATAGGGTGGGTACCTGCACGGATATGTATATTAGCAGTGGTGTGCGTACTCCCAGCGGAAAATAGTCGAATTTCTTATTTCGCAGATAATTAGTGTATGACGTCGTGTAATTGTGTATGGTAATTTTTATATACCGGAATTAGCTGGGGTTTGCAATCCTCATTTTATAAGAAATGATTGGGAAGACTTAATTAATACCCCTTCACTCGAAAACTTTGATGGTGCTCATGTTGTTGGCATGATTAATCTGTACAAATGGGGTTTCGAACGGAGAAATCAATTTGATTATGAAAATATCGAACAAATAGATGACAACGAATTCCACTTTTGGACGGGTCTTACGAAATATTAATTTAATGTGATTTTAAACCAAACGCCTTCTCTGCGTGATAGATCAGAACGTACTGCCACGGTTCTTGGAATTTACCTAACTAAAATAAGAACCGGTGAACCAGATGAGCGCTTAGCTACTAAATTCAATATGTCGAGGAGAACATTAGAAAGGAAATTGGTGATAGCAAGATAATGCTTAATTAATGATTTTGTGCCACAGCATTTGGACTTAAGAATAGTGCGAATTTCCTTTTTCAGCGGGAACTCACAGTCTCCATAAGTTTTGGAACTTAGTCAAACCCTTTTTATTAGTATGTACCGATGGCTACATACTAGATGCTATGGGACCATATACAGCAAATACAGCCCGCGCCAAACTTTCTGACCGCCCCGAAACTAGGCTCATTGCATTGCGCAGAACACAAAATCAGGGTATTAGCGGGACGCACAAGAGCTTGGGGGCAGGGCCACACCCCGCGCCCGGGTGTCACCACTGCGAGGATCGCCCAGAGGACACGGTGGAGCATACGGTGGAGGTCTGCCCCGCATGGGCGGAGCACCGCCGTGCCCTCGTAGAGGCGATAGACAGCGGCGGCGACCTCTCGCGTCCGGCCCTGGTTCAAGCCATGGTCCGGGGCGAGAGGGAGTGGGAGGCGGTCACCTCCTTCTGCGAAGCAGTCATGCTGGCGAAGGAGGTGGCTGAACGGCTGAGGGAGAGAGCCTCATACCCCAGCCGCCGCGGGAGACGCTCCGGGCGTCGGGAGCCGCGTGACGACTCCCGGCCACCGTAGGCGCGGGCCTGCGGACGGAGAGTAATGGGTAGCTCACCGTCCGATCAGGACCAGGCCCGTGCCGGACGGCGCGTTGTGTTCCACGCGCGCCTCAAAGAGATGTCAGCAGAAAGGAAGGGGCCTGCCAGGGCCGAAGCCTGCCGGGGGTGCGGGATTGTCCGAAAGGGTTACCGCTACCCCGGAACATAAAGGGCTAAGGAAGGAACACGGATGGGTTTTAGTCAGTAAGAGTCTGACACTCCCTTCGCTCCACCCAGAGCGGGAGGGGTCATTTGATGATTTCCCATCCATAAAAAAAAAAAAAAAAAAAAAAGGGCCACACCCCGCGCGCCCGCACCGCTCACCCGCGACGCGCGCTGGCACCCACGCCTTAGTGTGAGTGCTACGTCCGTACACGAATCACGCACTTGTTGAGCTCCGAGAGTACTGTCGCGTTCAGAATTCGTTCGATCGTTTTGTTAATTTGTTGTTATAGTTTTTAGTTATTTGTTGTTTTTGTTGTTTGTTTCGTTAATTTGTTGTTTGTTTCGTTAATTTGTTGTTATTGTTACTCGTTGTTATTTGTTTATAAACATGCCTACTGGACGTTGTAATGTTTTACGACGTCAGGCTCGTAAAATGGTCTACGATGTTTATAAATTTATGAAGAAAGAAGCTGAAGAAGGCCTTAAATACGATTTGAAGGCAGTACATAAACGGACTGCAGCCGCTACAGGAGTATCAGAAAGAACTGTACGACGTATTATATCGGTTGCTAATGAACCAAGTTCCGATTTATTAGCAGTTTTTCGGACACCCGGAAAGAAGAGGCAAGGGGTAAAAAAGGTAACCGGAATCGACAATTTTGACCAAGGTGTCATCAAAAGATGTATCCACAATTTTCATGTAACACAGAAAGAGTTGCCGACAATTGCTCAACTTTTAAAAAAATTAAAAGAAGATATAAATTTTGAAGGATCCGCAACGAGTTTGAGGAGAATTATACATGAAATAGGATTTAAATGGAAAAAAACTGAAGACAATCGCAAATTATTAATTGAAAATACAAATATTCGCTGTAAGCGAATTGAATATTTGCGTGCAATAACGAAATATCGCGCAGAAGGAAGACCGATAGTTTACACTGACGAATCGTATGTCGATTCATCGCATACCACTTCGAAGGCATGGAGTGATAGTAGCACTAAAGGTTTAAAAAAAAAGATATCAAGAGGTCAACGTGTCGTCATTGTACATGCTGGATCCAAATCAGGATTTGTACCCAACGGCCTTTTGATGTTTAAGGCAGGTACGAAAACCGGAGATTACCACGATAATATGAATTATAATAATTATGAAAAATGGATACGCACACAACTTTTGCCGAATCTCCCACCGAGATCGGTTATGGTGATAGATAATGCACCCTATCATAACAAATTAGAGGATGCAGCGCCGACGTCAAACAGCAAAAAGGCAGAAATGGTGGCATGGCTTACGGCAAAAAATATCCCTTGCAGTTCTGACATGCTGAAACCAGAACTGTATAAATTAATTTCTATACATAAAGAAAACTTTAAAAAATTTAATATTGATAAAATTTTAGAAGAACAAAATCACACAATATTACGGCTTCCACCTTACCATCCCGACTTGAACCCCATAGAAATGGCTTGGGCATCCATAAAAGGTTACGTGGCAAAAAAAATGTCACAAATAATATAACTGATATTATGAAACTAGTGGAAGAAAAAGTAAATAGCATGGGTGAACAGGAGTGGACTGCACTATGCGACAAAGTTGTGAATATTGAAGAAGAATATAAGAAAAGTGATGTCATCATAGATGACCTAACTGAAAAAATAATAATTCACGTGAGCGATAATGAATCAGATGAAGATGATTCGGATATTTTTTGTGAAGAGAGTGATTCGGATGCGGAACCATCCACTAGTAAGGGAGATGTTTTTATGGAAGGTGTGGCCCCATTGTGAATATAGTTTGTATTTATATTAATGTTTTTTATTTACATTTATCCTATTATTACCTAACCTATATGTTTTACAAATAAAACATACATTATATATTAAATTAAATAAAATAACCTATGAAATAAACATGAACTTTATAATCACCAAATAAAAATAAATTGACATACTTAATAAAATAAGTATTAAAAATGTTAGAAAACGAAAATTGTTTGGTTGATTAAGTATTGTCCACTCGACTGTACCATGCGCAAGTTCGGACTCGCGACTATATTCAAGGCGGTCACAAAGTTTGGCGAGGGCTGTACTTCGGACGCAAGAATTATGCTCGACCTGATGCGACAAGATTCTCCGATTCATGTGTTCTTGAGAACTGATGACATTTTTATATTGGATCGTGGATTTCGAGATTCGATCAATACTATTTAAGAATGCGTTACTATGATCCGTTGGGTAGTAGAAACTATTAACTTTTTAAAATTTTAAAGATTTTAAAATCTTCCGCCATGTATATTTTAATGTTGCCATGAGACATATGATGGTCGACTTCAGAATAACTACGACAATAATTAATGCCACTCGAAATCCGATCGTATGCGGAACAGTTCATATCCATAGTAAATGAGCGGATGAATCTACGCAATGAGCTGTCAGATTATGTGATATGATAAGGCATAATTTGAACAGGTAGAGAGTAGCGTTCGTGCGATTCGACGGAAACGATCCGGATTTTGAAGACTTTCCGCGCCTTACATATGAAGAATTAATGTTAACTATGTTGGGATCGTACCACTTGAGAATCGCGAGGTCATATTGCCACGAGCACATGCGTTTGAATGGAGTATACCACATCGAAATATACCGACACCAAGAAATTATCGAAAACAAGATACTAATAAGAGGCCGAATTTAGTCGCGACACATCCGTATATTTTAGTAGATCTAAATCGAATTGGAAGAAATGGCATTGATCAGTATTACTGCTCGTGTATACACAGCCGCTGCACTGTATGTGCGATATTTTTAATTTCTGTTTTTATGTTTCTAGATGCCGCGAAGTAAAAATAAAGTCACCCGGCCAAAACCAAATGAGGAAAATTCAAAAACGTTTATCTATTCGGAAAGCTGCCGAAGAATTTCATATTTCAAAATCTTTAATAGGCCGCACAGTGTGTTATGGGAGCCGAGTTGCGGTCATCACCATTTTCAGTGTTCATTAGAAAGATATTCTTGGAAAATAGCATTAAAAATAATCCCCGTGACTTTATCAGTAGTAGTGTTTGAGAAATTTAAAAAATCGAGAAAAGTCCATAGAAAACAAAAAAAATGTTTATTTCCATTCTATTATTTTATTATAAACTGATTCGTGGTATAATAGATTACGACTAAAAGAATAAATTAACGTATAAATAACTGATTAATCAAGCTCTTACAAGCAATTTATTTTTATATGATTCCGTAATTTTTTTTTCAGGCGAAACTTTGCATGGTCGCATTTTTTTTTCAGTGTATTTATATTCTGTACATTTATACGTATATTCATACAAAAAATCAGACGCTACAAAGGCTTTATTCCAGAGATATCGATTTTTTAAGATTTTCTTAGGGTTGTCAACAAAGTGATTGTAACATATTTTTTTTTTCAATTTTCTTTGATGATGGACATCGTGTGGTATTGGGAAGGGGTCCGCCCTCGTTAAGCTATGCTAAAACCCAATACTCTTACACGATGTCCGAAGGAGCGGGGGTGAGGCGTCATGGAGCCGGCAAAGACCCATGGCAATGCTTTGCCTCAATAGGAGCTGACCCGTCCTGTTGGGGGATGTCATCTCGGGCCTTGACCGAGTGACTTACTGCAAGAGGGACATGAGGGCGCCAACCCTCAAGTTGGTCAGCGAGTGGCAGATACAGGTATTCTTTACTCTCCGGGTGTACCTGTTAATATACTAGGAGACCACATATGCAACGACGATCGACCCGTAGCATTGACTCGTCTAGATTTATTAAAAATTATCGAAAAAGAAGCATATAAACGGGGCCCGAAAGTGCGGCCTATGGGCCTTTCTCTAGTTGAGAGGAAAACCATAGTACTAAACGTCCTGTACCCTAAAGGCACCCCTGATTACATTAATAGAGACTTGCATTTCTTGAGAAAAACTATCACAGCATTCTTGTGTAGATGAGAACAACTATATAAAGCAAGTTCTCGAAATCGTGTAAGGTTTCTGAAGAAAAACAAAAACTGGCTTTCGACAATTTTTAATCTTGGTATTTCTTCCGACATACATCGTCAAAAATGTTTAAAGACCCATATATTAGAAAATAAAGAAGTTTTGATGCCAGTAGACAGGAATCTACATCCGTCTACATCAAAAGAACCTATTAGTTCACTTGATGCTCCTTCTACTTCTAAACACTATGAAGACCTAAGCAATCGTAGTCAGCGACGTTTAAGGAAAAGTCTTGAACAAGAACTCGAAGACCAACCTATAATTATATAAACTGATTAAGGTTGTGTCGAAAATAGCATCAAATGAAGCAGGTGTTGAGCTAACTAAAACTTCTGCCAGTGACTTTGAATTTGGAATCAAAGAGTGCCTAAAAACTCCTACTCAATCAACAGCTATTGCCAATATGATAAGATCTGCTCAAGAAACTAAAGGTATACCGTATACTGCTGATGAAGCTCTATGTTTAATGATAGATAGAAAATTATCCGTTGAAGACTATATAACTATACAACAAGGTGCCAAATCTCGAGGTTCAAATATTTATCCTCCCTATTATATTATACAGATGGCTAAAAAATTATGTTACCCTGATGTCAAAATTTCTATATCAGATCGAGAAGCAAAAGTTTCAAAAGTTCTTCGGCTAACCAAATGACGCAGTCGGCTATTCAAGTGACCAGAGTCGGCTACCCAGTCAACTAGACGGCTTACCAGCCGACCAAGGGTGATTTCGATTAGACTGCTTAAAAGATATTGCCCAAGACACGCTCTAATTACCCGTAACGATTTCAGATCATGGACCGGCGCATCACCCTTGGGGAACTAACCATTTTTGAAGTTCCACCAGAAGAAGAAACAGTCTATAACAAATTCGTCTAGATCAGATGCTTCCTCATTCTTAAAGTCACGTTCTAATGTTAGCGCTGAAACTCAAGCATCGCCTGCTAGTTCAGCGATATCTTTTTGTAGTAGAAAACGATCCCATCGTCCAACAGGCTCAGAGAAAGCCGGTGGTAAAATAAGGAGAGAACCTGAAGATAGCTTGATGGCCAAATTCATGAATCAACAAAACATGCTACTTGGGAAAATTTTTGAACTCTCCCATGATCAGACCCAACAACTTAAAGCAATAAAAGACCACTTCGCGGACCAACCAGCACGTTCACCTACCCGGGAATACAACGATCAGTCTGAGGAAAAAAGCTGGCAAGCTCCAGATATTATTAATTCGGACACGAATGACGAACCTGAACAGACTGATGAACCATTACTGGACTTTGATCCAGAAACAAAGGAGTCAGAAGCAAAAATAAGTGCAGCTGAAGAAGACCTAGTTAAACAGGGTGTTCACTGTCAGAGACTAGGTAATGATGGATGGCACAATATTCGCTACGCGGATGTCCAAAAGAAATTTCAAGCAGCACCTGTTTTCACCAACCTCAAAGTAAATAGTACTTTGGCTGTAGCCAACTCTCTAAAAATTTGGATGGTGATAAAAAAGTCTTCCTGTATAGGTTACAGAGCCGTAATACAAGAAAAAATATAAGTTTTCGTGGCGTATACATACATATTATAGAATTCTAAGAATATAAACTTTTCTTTGAACAATTTACTTGTACCCAGCAGGAAGAAGAAGAAGACAGAATGCTTCAAGTTCCATTATATAATCATCTAATGGAACTTGAAGCATTCTGTCTTCTTCTAAAAAAAAATAGTACTATTGGAAATGATGAAAGCGGTGTAAGTTATGAGTTATTTGGGGAAATTTTTCGTCTGATTGATAATCATCAATCAGACAAATCAGTACTATTTTTTATTTGATACAGTATTTTAACCCAACAGGACCACAATAGATCGTGGAATAGGCCTACTAGGGAAACCACGTTAAAAAAATGCGCCAAGTACATTACCTCACGGGTGGCGCGGAAACGTGCATAATAAGAAGAACACAACTTTTTCAACTTTTTGCATCGCTATATCTCCGAAATGGTGATTCTTAGGAAAAAAGTGTAAAAACATTTTTTGTAGATAATTACATGAACAATTTTGTCTCACCCACTTTTATGATAAAACCGTTTAGCTGAAAAATACAAAAAACCGATTTTTGCAACATTTGACCTTGAATATTATTTTTTTAAATATTTTTTATGGTGTTCCCAATTTTTAGCTTTATGCGAATTAATGTAACCTTACCCCTTTATTCATAAAACTTATCAAACCTATTTTAGTTAAAATGGGGTTTGTCTCTTTCTTACACACAGAAATGACAACGTGACAGATAAAGACAAACGTTCTATAAACCTATTTTAGCTAAAATAGAGATAAAATAGGATTATGAATATGGGGGTAAATGTCTATTTTGACCGAGCTATTAGTGATTATTATTCTACGCTTGGATTATTAGTGGAGTTCTCAGACGTTAACCTTTTAACCGCCAGACTTTATATCAGTTATCGTGACCCCAGCGCCAGAAAAAAAAAAACAAGTAAAATAATTACCGATGAAACGAGCTGTGATGATGTAATAATAATGGATTAAACGAGCTGTGTTATTTGGTCGTATAATATACGACTCTGGCGGAATGGACGCGAAAATATTTGTCGGATTAATCTGACATAAGCGGTTAAAAGGTTAAAGAACCCTAAACTACCGGAAAGGGTTTTGATTACCTTAATTTAGTACAAAAATCGTAACGTAAATGGTTTTTTTATATTAAGTAAACATTTTTACCTTTATTAATATCTTCCTTTTCACCAAATTTCATGTTTCTAAATCTACGGAATGAACGTACGATATCTTAAAAGTGTTTGATTTCCTCGAATATCTATGAAATAATACAGGGTGTTACAGAAAGGGTATATCAATACAAACGGGTTGAAGAGTGTATCTGGTCTAGAATCTCTGTACAAAATTTCAGCTCAAAAGCAGTAACTTTGAAAATGCTTAATATTTTTTTATTTCGATAGTTTATTAAATTGAAATCATAACAAACGTGTCACCGCACTACGAGGGTCATTACCCATTATCTGTAGTGTGTCTGTGCGCCTAGTACACGCACATCACGCTGCCACGCGCCAGTGCAGCGCCGTGATGTCGAAATAAAAAAATATTAAGCATTTTCAAAGTTAATGCTTTTGAGCTAAAATTTTGTACAGAGATTCTAGACCTGAGCCCTGATTCACAACCATACGACAGGCTATCGTATCGAAAACCTGACATTTTGATAACCTGATTTGACTTCCCCTCAACAGCAAACAGCTGTTGGAAGAACAGCGGGCGTCTATTTGATTTAAACTGACAAAATTTTCGGCTTTTGGACTTGTGAACAGCGTTGAGAAGACTCCTACGATAACAGTGATTAATGTTCGATACGATACGGAAGCATATCGAGTGTTTGTGAATAAGGGGGCAGATACACTCTTCAACCCGTTTGTATTGATATACCCTTTCTGTAACACCCCGTATAGACCAAAAATTATTTTTTTATAATTTTATTATTGAACCTGCAGTGTTGCCAAACTTACATACCTTACAGCAAATAAAATATAACACTAGGATGTCTGATCACTTTCATCCAAACCCTATTTTATCACTTGCGTGTATGAGTGTTACAGCGCCATTTGATAAATGTGTCAGATTTGTATCAGCTAAACCATTTTTACTTTTTATTGGACAGGTGAACAAAAAATATTACAAAATGTGCCAAAAACAATGAAATTTCGTTAGATTATCGACAGACGCCACAGGTTCGATATTTGATATAAAACTTCGACCTGTAATCAATGAACATACGCAGATAATGTTAGGGTTAATGGAGGAACACCAAAGGAAAGACCGTTCTAAGGATTTCAATAATATGTTTATTATCCTTCTATTTATATATTGGAAGGTGTGTTTACTAATATTATGTGAGACGTGTGATCCCACACAAGGCTAATAGAGTAGTAGTGTCACTATGCGAAAGTAAGGATTTCGTTCAAGTGGTAAGGGCAGGTTCGGATACTTAAAATAATATTTATGAGTTAGAATGAGAAAGACGATAGTGTTGAAGTAGGATCGATTTGTTTTTGCTATACTCCAACACGCCCCCTCAAAAATAAATCCTTTTCCTTTTAATTACGATATAAGATATCAAACATATATCAAACATCTTTATACAATTACAAAATCACACACCTCCAATTTATCTCTCAGTCTGGGAATACAATCAACATGGTCCAACATTTGTTGCGCAGGATTAGGGAAACCCAGAAAAACCTAATCAAACCATTATCAATCAATTTATCCATTATTACTGGACACTATTTATGTTATTCATCTACATATTATAACCAAGCTCTTATAATTAACATATCCTTATCATTTTATTTATCCACGTTGAATATAATTACAACGACACCCCGAGTTTTATTCTCATCTCGGTGAAACGCACCGCGGGTAATGATTTTGTCAGGATATCAACCAGCTGGTTATCTGTAGAAACATAGGTAAACCATTTTAATCACATTTTTCTCAACCTGTTCTCTAGAAAAATGATACTTAATGTCAATGTGTTTAGATCTTTTGTGACTAGTAGGATTGTTCGCGATGCTTATACATCCATTATTATCCTCATAAATACAAATAGAATCTGGTATCGCAATGCCAATACTTGTTACTAATGACTTTAACCACAGAGTTTCTTTTACTGCTTCATATAGAGCCATGTACTCTGCTTCAGTGGAAGATGTTGCCACTGTATGCTGCCTTTTTGTTTGCCAGCATATTGTGCATTGATCAAATAATTTAAACAAATAACCCGTAGTACTTTTTCTATCTATTGTATTACTACCCCAGTCAGAATCAACAAAGCCACTTAGAATATTTTTGTAATCATTTCGTGTAAATGTTAACTTGAGATCTTTAGTGCCCTTTAAATAACGCAAGACCCTTTTTAAGTGTGACCATAATGTATGGTTGTTTTTGCTTGCATATCGACTCAAGATGTTAACAGAAAAACTTAGGTCAGGTCGAGTGCACAGCATGATATACATCAAACACCCAATAACATTTCTACAAGGGGCACTTGTGATTTCACACGAATTTAATGCTTCGTAATCTAGTTTACTTTCTAGGGGTGTATTGACAGAATTACAGTCACTCATGTTAAACTTCTCAAGAACTGTTTTTATGTACAATTCCTGGTCCAAAGTAACTTTGTTTTCTGACTTGGTTATTTTGATTCCCAGAAAACATTTGATCTCCTTTAAGTCTACCATTTTTTAAAACTATTCATAGTATTTATATCTGCGGTTGAAATCACAAGATCGTCAACATAAAGTAAAACATAAATATTCTTTAAAACATGACCTGCATTAAAAATGTAAATGCACCGGTCCGCTGGTGAGTATTGAAAACCCCTTTTTATCAAAGCTTGCTCAAACATTTGGAACCAACAGCGTGCAGACTGTTTCAATCCATATAATGACTTATTTAATTTGCAAACCATATTACTTCCAGCCGGGATACCCTCGGGAATTTTCATATAGATTTCCTCATTCAGTTTCCCATTCAAAAATGCTGTTTTTACATCCATATGGTGAACCAGCAAGTTAAATTGATTCGCTTAAGCTAATATTAGTCTAAAACTTGCGATCCTTGCAACAGGTGCAAATGTCTCGTTATAATCAATCAAATATTTCTGACTAAATCCACGAGCCACTAATCTCGCTTTATACTTCAAGGGTTTTCCAAACTCATCATTTTTAACTGTAAATACCCACTTACAATCGATAATATTTCTATTATCTGGCTTTGGTACTAAAGTCCACGTATCATTTTCAATAAGTGAATTAATTTCCTCTTTGTTAGCATTTTCCCATAGATGCTTATCATCCCTGGTTTTAATTTCTGTATATGATTGAGGAATTTGAAATATCAAAGATTCTGCACACAACAAATAGTTGTCATAAATACTGTCTTCATAATTTTCATTATAAGAAACAGTTGGCATGTTTTGGACCCTATTACTCCGTCTCAAATTATGTGATGTATCATTGTTTTGAGATAAAGTTAATTCATTTTCATTGTGATATGAAGACCGATTCAAGTGCTCCCCTGTTTCGTGAACAGATTTATTTACAGGTATTTCATCCGTTTGTTTACTCATACAATCTGATTGATCCTTATGAGATTCACACCTCTTTTCAAAAGGTTGTACAGAGTCAGATTTGTCAACAACAGAGTTATTGCTATTTCTAGCCATAATCCGTTCGGGCGCAGGTTGCACTGGCCTATTTGATAAGAATTTAATCTCATCCATTTCCACATCTCTTACAGAGTTGTCAACCACAGAGTTATTGCTATTTCTAGCCATAATCCGTTCGGGCGCAGGTTGCACTGGCCTATTTGATAAGAATTTAATCTCATCCATTTCCACATCTCTTACAGAGTTGTCAACCACAGAGTTATTGCTATTTCTAGCCATAATCCGTTCGGGCGCAGGTTGCACTGGCCTATTTGATAAGAAATTAATCTCATCCATTACCACATCTCTGACTCTCACAAACTTTTCATTTACCACATCCCACACCTTATAACCATTTGGTTCATAACCAACGAAAATTCCCTTTAATGATTTCTTATCAAATTTCGTTTTTCTACTTTTATTAACAAAATAAACAGTTGAACCAAAAACTTTTAAATGCTTTAGTTGCGGCTTAGTATTATGCCATAACTCATAAGGTGTTTTATCTAACCACAGTGCTTTCGTGGGGCTGATATTTATTAAATAAGTAGCAGTTAACACAGCCTCACCCCAGAACGATTGATTTAATTTAGACCCTTGTACCATTGTACGACTTCGTTCTGTTATTGTTCTTATCATACGTTCGGCAATACCATTCAAAGCCGGAGTATGTGGCACTGTTAAGTGGTAACTAATACCTTTATTCGCACAGAACTCTTTCATTTCATTGGATACAATTTCCCCTCCATTATCACAATATAAGTTAACAATTCTCAAACAAAAACGTGCTTTACTTTTTGCTACATAATCCCGAAACGTAACAAAAACATCAGATTTACGAGCTAACAAGTAGGTAGCACAATAATGAGTGTATTCATCCACAAAAATCACAAAATAATTTTTTGCCATCAATAGACGAAGGAGTTATAGGACCACAAACATCTGTGTGCACTTTAAATAGAGGTCGTTTCAAATCTTTTGTTTTCGATTTGTTAAATGGCAGGCATGATTGTTTACCATAAATACAAGCCTCACACAATTTATCGTTTGGCATAATATTATCAATTTTATCAATATCAGAAAATAATTTCTTTCTTTTTATTTCCATAAATTTTGATTTGCCTATATGGCCTAACCTCTGATGCCACAATTCATAATTATTATTTACGACTCTATTTAATGAGCATTCGCTATTTAAAGCATGTTTAGACAGCAGAAAGTTAATGCCGATTAGATTGTTCAAAGACTCACCCTTTATTACCGGCTTACCATCGTTGTACACAACAACACACCGTTTTTATCAAAAACGACAGTCATTCCCGCATTCTGCATTTTCTTTACCGATAGCAGGTTGTAGGGAATATCAGAACAGAAAAGTACATCCTGTAGTATACCTGGTACGCCCATCTTGCTGGTAACGGGGAGATCACCTTTCTTTGTCGCTTGTATAAACGTGCCATTTTTCGCTACAGAAATGTTCATAGGCTTTTCAAGCTCAATGAAGTTTAGGGCCAAATCTTCTCGATTTATCAAATGATCTGAGGCTCCAGAATCCAACACAAAAGTAATATTGTTTTGCCCGTCATTACTGTCATTTGTATCACTGTCCGTAATAAAAGCAAATCCAGCATTTTGTGGTTTTGAACTCACCATCTGAACCGTTTTATTGTTGGTTCTTTCGTTTTCAATAGCTCTTTTGTAAGAAAAACAATGCTTTTTAAAATGTCCCTTTTTGCCACAGTGATTATATTTCTTGTGTTTAAAATTGTTTGTGAACGGTTTTATTGACTTTTGCTTTTGTTGATGACGATTTCTTGAAATATTTGAAGGTGGTCTAGAACTTTCAGCCTGAAGTACTTTTACACTTAGATCATGTCCTTCGCTTGTTAATTTGATTTCATGATCTAATAATCTTGTTTTTACAAAAGCTAATGTTATATTGTCTTCAGTCAATGTCTCGATTGCTGTGACGATGCTGTTATAGCTGTTCGGTAGAGTCATGAAAAGGTGGGTCACTTTATCGGATTCCTTTAATTTCGCACCTGCAGCCATAAGTTCGGTGACAATTTCATCAAATATTTGGAAATGTTTGAGTAATTTGGTATCACTATCCAATTTCAAGTTCAACAACCTTTTTCTAAGAGACAGCTGCGTCGCCACGCTTTTTCTTTCAAAGATAGAATCAAGCTTCGCGAAAATTTGTTTTGCGGTGTCTTGTTCTGTAGTCAGGCCAAGTAATGAGTCTGACAAACATTCTATCATCGTATTCTTAGCTGATGCATTACTTTTAAGCCACTCAGCACTTCTCTCTGCCGGAGATTCATCGTCGATAACGTTCAGAACTCCAAGTTCACTTAATAGATTGCGAATTCGAAATTTCCACACACTATACTTTTCTCCATCAAATTGTTTGATGTTCCTTTTAGATCTTAAATCCATTTTTAAACACTTGCACTAAAATAACTTTTTATTAATTATTTAGTGTCCAATCACTTTCACTTTATATTATTTATTCGCACTTTGACTTAGCGCTCTGGGCCCATAACCTATTAGGGTTAATGGAGGAACACCAAAGGAAAGACCGTTCTAAGGATTTCAATAATATGTTTATTATCCTTCTATTTATATATTGGAAGGTGTGTTTACTAATATTATGTGAGACGTGTGATCCCACACAAGGCTAATAGAGTAGTAGTGTCACTATGCGAAAGTAAGGATTTCGTTCAAGTGGTAAAGTCAAAGTCAAAGTCAAAGTCAAAGCATTTATTTCAAATAGGCACATAAAAGGCACTTTTGAACGTCAAAAATTATCTTAAAATAGAATTGATTCTAGTCGCCCATTCCAAAAGGTAGTTTTCGTATGGAGAAGAACGGGCAAGAAACTCCACCGTTACTCTTTTAAAATGTTTAGGTACAATATTTTGCATGGGTACATTAATTATATAATAACATGTGAGGACGATGCACCTACAATAAAATTACTATACCACAATAGGTAAAAGAATTAAAAACGAAACCATGACATATAAATTAATTATCTGATAGATACATGGTGCTCACATATTTACAAACATGGTACAAGCAAAACGATTTTAATTATAAAACAAAATACAAGTAATAAGTCAGGGTGTGAGTAATAAATGTAAAAAAAAAGAATAAAAAAATTTACAATTAAATTAGCAACCAGTTTGATTTTGTCTAGACTCTAGATTGTCCTATGGAGCAGGACCAGCATGTTTCCAAGCGTTCTTATCTTGGATATAATCTTCTAATTTATAGTATGCTTGTTTACAAAGTGTACGTTTAATGTGAGTTTTAAATTTTCTTTCATTTAATTGCAATATATCACAAGGTATTTTATTGTAACATTTAACACAGTACCCCATAAAAGATGTATGTACTTTGGCTAATCTGAAAAATGGTTGATGTATTTTATCTTTATTTCTTGTATTAAAGTTATGTCTATCGCTTATTTTATTAAAAAGATGTAGATTTTTTCTTACATACATAATATTTTCATAAATGAATTGGCAAGGTACCGTCATAATATTAATCCTTTTAAATAGTTCCCTGAGAGATTCGCGGCGACGTAGATTATAAATGGCTCTGACAGCTCTCTTTTGCAAAATAAAGATGGATTCAATGTCAGCAGCTCGACCCCATAGTAAAATGCCGTACGACATAATGCTGTGAAAGTAGCTAAAATAGACTAAACGCGCGGTTTCTACATCTGTTAACTGTCTTATCTTCCTAACAGCATAAGCGGCCGAGCTAAGCCGCCCCGCAAGAGATGTTATGTGAGGTCCCCATTGTAATTTCTCGTCTAGCGTGATTCCCAGGAAAACCGTTTGATCAACAAATTCTAGTTTTTCTCCATTCAGTATGATGTCACATTCGCTACTTCTAACATTTGGTAATTTAAATCTAATGCATTTGGTTTTCTTTTCATTTAGTACCAAATTATTTACCGTAAACCAATCTTGGACCTGAAGAATAGAGTTATTCACGTCGTCAAGATTTTGTGCCCGTCTGTCTATCTTAAAGATCAATGATGTGTCATCTGCAAATAACACCATCTTCGGTTGATTTTGAAGTAATTGTGGTAAATCATTAATGTAAACTAAAAAGAGGAATGGACCCAATATCGAACCTTGAGGAACGCCCATTGCCATTTCAGACCCCAATGAGTTTACGCCGTTTACTTGAACTTTAAGCTTTCTATCTTTTAGATACGACTTTAGTAAATCAAAGGTAAGGGCAGGTTCGGATACTTAAAATAATATTTATGAGTTAGAATGAGAAAGACGATAGTGTTGAAGTAGGATCGATTTGTTTTTGCTATACTCCAACAGATAGCACTTGAATCCCAAGGGCCAATATTTTTATACGTAATGATGACTGATACTGACTTTCAAAAGTAGTGTTCCTATGAGCCAATCCACTTGTGAAAGTCATTCTATGGACTCAATAGCGAGTTGGCTCCAAACGTGGTTATCAGATGGTAAACCTCCCAATGAAGTAGTCACGGATGATTCTGCAGAGGGCAGTCTTTAAAGTATTTTGTAGACTGAAATCTACTAAGCAATATTTACATAATTGTTTCCAATTATTGGAAAATAATATTACAAAATTACCTATATGTTATGTGCGCCTTGATACCTCGCATTTCGTAGACTGAACAATCAATCTTTAGGCCCCTCGACCACGGCGACTTTTTGTAGCGAAGCTGTCGCGCGCTTCGTAAACGCGCAACAGCATCGCTACTAACGCGTGTTAGTCGCATTTGCAAACGCGCTACAGAAGCGATGCCAACGTGCTACTAAGGCGCTACAGCATCGCGACTGTATCGATGCAAACGCGCGACCGTGTCGGACCACATCGGGGAGAGAACGGGGGGAGGGTGGTGCGTCAGTGGAGAACCGAGCATCAGTGCCAGGCGGGGTCGTCTCATTGGGCAAACCTAGGAATGCCTACGGGGGCTACACCTATGTTGCCAAGTTCTCCTCTATTATGAGAGACCTAAAAACTTCGGTCTCTAATAATGACGTTTTCGAGGATGGCAACATACGTAAAACTATAAAGTTGCTTAGTTTTTATAAAGCTACCATTTGGTAGTTTTAGCGACATTTTTGTTTAAATTATTAATCAACAAATTTTTGTTTAAATTTATTTAAAAAACCAATCAAGCCAATAAATAAATAGTTAATTTAATTTACTGCAATGCCCGATGCATTGCAGTAAATTAGCAGAGGCTACTTACTTATTTTATAAATTTATTATTTACAAAATTAGGTGGGTAAGCTTTAGTAAAATGTTTCTGGCAACCCCACAGGCCCTACTTCTGTACTTCACAAGAAAAAAATGTCTACCGGCGAATGCTCAAGCGCATTTTATTTCTTGTGATTTCTCTGTATCTGTTTCTTTTTGCAACGTTAAGTGTTATCCTCGCCATTAACGACGTCGAGTAGAGCCTAGGTTCCTCCGTCTGCTGTGTGCCGAAACATTTGAGTGTTGTTTACTAAACGAGATAGTGACTCTAATTTGTGTTTTCAAACATGAAGGAGAATAAAAGGAAATGTTTTAAGTGTGGTTCTTCGCCGTTCGATGATCCAGAAACCATATTATTTAGGTTTCCAAGACCTGGTTCCACAAATATTCTCCGGTAAGTGTTCCTTTAAAACTGGTTGAATAGATGCACGCATGCTCCATTATCGGTTACGTTTATCTTGTTAATTATACCCCCTAATCCAGATTTGTGATTGGATTGGTGATCCGTAATAATTTTAATAAATTATTAAGTAACTTTTGCGTACTTAATTTACTTAGGTATTCTTCTCCTTCTTTCAGTTGTAAATTGTGGGCAAAATATTGCTGTCCGGACAAATCATGGGCAAACAAGGACTTTCAGTTGAAACTGCACACTGAACACAGAATGCTATGTCATAGACATTTTAATGAAACAGCATTTGTGGACTTCCCATCCAAGAAATTGAGACGTTTTGCTTCACCAGATGTGGGGGTAAGCTAAACAGTGACAACCAAATATAAAGTAACAATGACGTGAGGTGTCGTGGGACACGTGACGTAAGCGGAGCTTCTCTTACGTATTCTATACATATAAAATCTATTAACCGGTCAAGGACCGCGGTCCACCCATTGGCGACGACACAATAGAAAATCAATTGTCTCATTAGCGGAGCTTGACAGATTAAAGATATGGCCTAGTGGTAACGGCCTCTCTTCTGATATACATGGTAACATGCCAATCCCAAATGAAATGGGATAAGGGCAGGAGAATGAAATTAAAACTATAAAAATCTCTACTAATTACAATTTCATATATAACTAATGCCATAATTTTTTGCAGGATATAACCATGCCATTTCTACAAGTAGAACCTGTAGCTGGTCCATCACAGCCTCTTGTGGATATATCCAATAGATGTTACCCATCATCACTTAATCTCCCGGGACCCTCTGGAATCGGGAACAAAATTCCTCTTGAAAATAAAAGTTTAATGAAATGCAAGAAATATTTGCAAAAAGTTTGCCTGTTGAAAAAGCAATTGAAGCGCATGAAAACGAAGCAATATCTGCAAAAATTAAGCACCAGTGATGCTGTGATGAAACTCACTGATAAAATAAGCCCGACATTTGCTTTATTATTGCAAGCAGAAATTAGAAATTTTAAGAAATGTGCTAAGGGACGTAGATGGACTGCTGAAGATAAAATTACTGCATTAAGACTATATAAACGGTCTCCCACTTGCTACAGATTACTAAAGCGAATGTTTTG
The DNA here is from genome assembly GCA_947508005.1 of Amphipoea lucens. Taxonomy (NCBI): domain Eukaryota; kingdom Metazoa; phylum Arthropoda; class Insecta; order Lepidoptera; family Noctuidae; genus Amphipoea; species Amphipoea lucens. Next base: position 13,134,594 of record OX382375.1, read on the forward strand.
CCTTCCAGCTCCAACTACTTTAAAAGTGCTCTTGCAGAAATGCAAACTCAACGTTGGCATCAACAAACAGCTCTTTGAAATTGTTGGGAAGTTTTGTTCAGCCCAAGAAGCTGTTAATAATGAATTTGTATTAATGTTTGACGAAATAGCTTTAAAAAAACATTTACAATATAATGTGAAAGAAGATAGCATTGAAGGCTTCCAAGACCATGGTGTGCAGGGTAGAACAGCACAACTAGTGTCTTACGCTCTAGTATGACATCATCATCATGATAGCTGGGATTGGAAAAAAAATAAAGCAACCCTTGGCTTATTATTTATCAGGATCTTCAGTCACTGCCGATAGATTAGCAGTCCTAATAAAAGAGGTAAGCTTAATTAGTTTATACTCACTGTATGAATGTATATAATAATGCTAATAATTTACTGTCTCTATGGTGCAGTTGCATAAACTTTACCAATGTGGCAATGATATGTAAATCAAATTATGTTTCTTTTTCAGGTGCTTGAACAATGTCATGAACATGGCATTAATATAGCGGCCAGTGTGTGTGACATGGATGTAGTCAATAGAAGGGCTTTGAGCATTTTAGGGGCAACTACTACCTGTCCCTATTTTACAATAAATAATAAAAAAGTTGTGGCACTTTTTGATTCACCTCACTTATTAAAGTGCTTCAGAAATTTATTTTTAAAGTACGACATACAATGCTCAACAAATATAACATCAGCTGATGGAAACCAGGGAACAGGTAAACATTACATTTTATATATAACTGGCTTGGAGTGTAGCCTAAGGGGCGCTCTAGTGCCTCTAAGCGTATACTCCAACTCCTACAACTCCGCCCATAAGATGACCCACTGACCGATAACTGGCAGTTCTTGATTCAAGAAGAAACCTATTCAATGTGACAATGTATTTAAACTATTATGACATTATATTGTTTCAGGTGTAGCCAAATGGTGACTCCATTTGGCTACTTAAATTAATTTATTGAAACATGTTTCAATAAATTATTTTTTTTTGCATTTTTAGCATGGTTGGTAGGAGTCATACTATGGGACTTAAAAACACCTTCATAAAGGTTACAGTTACACACAAACATGTAACCTTTATAAATGTGTTTTTCAATATGTTAACTCAAAACACTTTTAAAAGTGTAGCAGTGTAGTAGTAGTATTATTATATATTACCCATATTTACTTATGTAAATATATGTTGTCGGTTGATAGTTCTTATGTATGCAATACCTATTGTGTATTTTATAATAAAGTAATTCTGACATAAAAGACAAACTACTGTTTTTATTATAAAAATACTAGTAGGAAGCTTTGACTTTTACAAATAAACCACAGACTTGTGATTTTTGTCAAAATTCAAAGGTTTGTACACTCCTATTCATCTTTTATAAGCTATCAGCAAGCAAGGAAGGCTGCTTGACCACCAAAGCGGAGCTGGAAAATTGTAACCAGTGAATTTGCACAATAATTTAACATCGGTTACAGTTTCCCAGTTCTGCTTTCGTGGACAGACCTTTAAATAAACATCTCAAAGAAATCCGATTTTGAATTTCCCGCTTACGCGAGTTTTCGGGGGCATCCACCAGAAGGCGCCACAACCGTACCATGTTATTTGTACTTACTTGACATTCTTCTCCCTAGAGTAAATATGTTCCTTGATCAGTGCAACACAGACAGGTCGAGAGTTCTGTTGTCCGTCACAGGCGCAAAATGGAGTCGTTCGACACTGAAACATTTATTATGGCAATTCAGAACCGTCCTGTAATAATTATGGGACTGGCGTCTTCCTGAGTATTCAAATAAGATTGAAAAAAGAAAGGCATGGGAAGAGAAATTGAAATATTTGATTCAGAATTTGGAGAAAAAACAAATAAAGAAAAGAATGCGGTTGGTAAGTTATTTAATATCATTGAATGAAAATATTTTATCATTATAAATGTAGATGAGTGGTGAGAATGATGAGATGTTCTAGAATGAGTGAGGCAAGTTACGTTTACAGCTCTTTCTAGGTAGTTACTTAGAGCTATTTTAGGTTACATTATTTCAAATTTTTGAATCTTGCCACGGTACAGAACCTACACCGGTGAAATAGTCAGTATATATATTTCGGATTGCAGTACCACTTAGTTCTGATCTTCGTCTTCCAATTAAATGTAAATTATCACTGGCAGGTGGATCTTGGAAACCCACTATACTCAAAGTGTGGTCAAACTTGTACCCATCTCGCTTACGTATAAAATTGTGCAATACGCAACACGCTTTAACAATATTCGTAGCAAAATCAACATTAACGTTTATGGGCCGGTTGAAAATTTTAAATTTGTTACTCAATATACCAAACGTACATTCAATATAACGCCTTGCGCGCGTCAAGCGGTAATTGTATATTCTCTTATTTCGTGGTAAATGTTTACCAGCGTATGGTCTTTGCAAGTGATGTGATAACGCAAATCCTTCATCGCCAATAAACGAAAACTGTATAGGTATTCCATTGTTAGATTTTGGTCTTGGTTGAGGTATATTATAATTTCCTTGTCTTAACTTTTTTACCCATTCGCTGCTGTCATGTATAAGGGTTCCAGAAAATATTATTTTTGAGTAAATTTTGTGGATTCTTGAAAACCTGCGTGTATCGCTCATATTTTTTAACAGTATTGATAGGCATGTTCAGTTTACAAGTTTTTTATTAGACTTACTGCAGATAAACAAGAATTTAAAGAAATATTTTTTTTTTTTTGTTTTACTATTGTTGAGGATAATGATTTAGTGAGAAAAATGATTTTCAAGCTTAGAAAAATGACCCATAAACTTATATTTAAACTTATATTCGCCGTAAAGTAAAAAGTAAGAAATTACAAACCTGTTTATGATTAATATTGAATTATTACTAAGTATTTTTTGAAGTGAAAACTTCTTTAGCGGCGTTGTACACTTTTTGTAATGGGTAAAAAATGTTAAACTCGCGTCAGGACACGTGACCGTCAGATTCGTAAGACGTAAGACGGATGGAGAGTAGACAGCCGGCGCGGCAAAAATGTATGCCTGCTGTTTCGTTTAGGTGGCGCAGGGATGGATGGATGGATGGATGGAAGGATGGATGGATGGCTCAGGCGCAAAACGTCTCTTTCGCAAAATGTCCCCTGCACTGCACTATAATTTTAATAATTGATTTTTTGTTTTGAAAATCAAAATTTTATTCTTAAGTCCCTGGCGCGACATTTTGCGAAAGAGACATTCTGCGAAAGAGACATTCTGCGAAAGAGACATTTTACGAAAGAGACATTCTGCGAAAGAGACGTTTTACGACCAGGGGACATTTTGCGAAAGAGACGTTTTGCGCCTGAGCCGGATGGGGATGGATGGATGAATGGATGGATGGATGGATGGATGGAAAAGTGACGCAGAAATAGTGAAAAAAATGAGTTATATTAATTCAATTAATAATTGATTTATTTCAACGTTAATATTCAAGTTTTCACTTCTGCCGGCACTCCCGGAGTGCAACCCGTCTTTTTTTTTTTAGTTGTGATTAAAAATGTGCAAAAACTATTAAAAGATAATTAACATGTAGCTGCGCCTGCAATACGTAAACATACATACATCCGTCCGCCGCCGCTGTGCGCGGGACTCTAGGGCTCCGCCGCGCTCGCCGCCGCGCTGAGCCGTCGACGCGGTCGCCTCGACCGAATAATAACACGACGGCGACCTGCGCGCCCCCGCACGGATTTCTTTAGGAACTAAATCGCATACCAAACATTTTAGCTGAACTCCTATTGGTCGATTTACGTTTACCAGGAGGTCACTACTTGTGCCCATTAGTTTACAATAAACATGTACACATTGGTAATGAGCACACTACACACTACACGCTTCACTATTCCTCATTTATTTTTAATATTAATATACTTTCGTCGCACCTACATCTGGAGTATTACTGCCTCACACCACCTAAGCGCTACAGTGGTGACCCCGACGTGATATTAAGCAAATCTCCGACGTGATATTAAGCAAATCTCCGAGGTGATATTAAGCAAATCTCCGACGTGATATTAAGAAGATACCTCCAGATCTGTGTGTGTGTGCCAAGTTTTCATAATGGAAAACAACAGTGAACATGAACTATCCGGTGTGTCGACGTCGCTGCGCATTCCACCCATTTGGCGCGACAAGATTCGTCTGTGGTTCGCGCAATTTGAAGCCATCATGTCCGTACAGAAGAAAGGCGATCAAGTTATGTTCGAACTCATTATCGGACAACTTGAGCGGCAAGATATCGACGAAATCTCCGACATCATTCTTCATCCACCCGAAACCCACCGTTATGAAGCATTGAAGAATCGATTGTTCCAAGTCTACGAGGAATCCGAGCAACGGCAAGTACAAAGATTGCTATCAGAAATGGAGCTCGGTGACATGAAGCCTTCACAGCTGCTACGTCGCATGAAAAACCTCGCCGCTGAAAATATCTCTGACTCAACGTTACGGATTATGTGGACAAACCATCTTCCACAATCCGTCCGAGCAGTACTCGCTGTCAGCGACAACATTGCGAAACACTCCGATATCCACGAGCTGGCGTTGATGGCATACAACGTGTAACGTTAAATGCGCAAAACCTGAGACACCCCAACTGATTTTTAATTCAATTGACCTATTTCAGAGAAAAAAAAAATCATTAAACATTTTTTAAAGGTTTTATGTGCGGTTTAAGTTTTACTGGCAATTCTAATAATTTCTTGCGTCTGCGACGACGCTCTATCGAGAGAGGAGTCGTCACCGGGCCGCTGCGCCGCCGCGCCGCGCTGACATTATTATTTACTATGTACGCTCCTAAAAAACTTAGGTTATCTTAGAACAGTGATTTAAATGTTTCCATCACACTTTTCCAGGCTTGGACTGACAACATTAGGCAACCCACATTTCTAGACTAAATAGCTTTTTACCTACAGTAATTAACTTTGTCATGACAACGCGCCAACATTCTCACCATTTCACATTATTTAATGTTTGTGTACAAAAACGCCATAGTCGCGAAATTCGCGCGCACGCGCCGCTTCGCCGGGGTAACGGGATAGAACAAATTACACCTGTGACGCATGTGCCAGCGCCGCTCAGACTGAAGTAAACACGGCCTCTGTCACGTATTTCGCACGCCCCGCCCCCGTGCAGATCGACATTTCTCTTTCTAACCCTTAGGTTAAGTTTAAGTTAAAAAAAGATAGACAGCATTATTGTTTACTTCAAATGGTCTTATTCATGGTACTTACTGTATGGAAGATTCGTATTTGCATTGAAATAAGAGCTGTTATTACCCCGCGTATGAGAAAATTTAAATTGGTCGACAACAACTTGTGTTTGTTTACCTATTTTGGCTGGTTTGCGCATGTGATGGCTTGACCTATTAATAAATAGACACGGCAACTTTTTTAATGAAGATTTTTTGAAAAATGTGACCTATATTAAAAAGTGATTCAATTGATTCTGCTCGTTATTCTGATCAAACTATTTTCAGGTTTTGCGCATTTAACGTTACACGTTGTATAAGATCCTCGAGCAAACACAACCACTTGGCGCAGTCGCTGCAGTTACCTCCGTTCCTGCAACCCCACATGCATCTACATCAATTGAGGAGAAAATCGACGCGCTCACGAAAGAAATTGCAGAACTAAAAGCACATCAATCGCATCATCATCAGCATCGACGTAGACCATTCGACAGACGACGTTCAAGATCGCGTTCATCAAGCAAGAACAATCGCAGTCGCGCACATAACGACAAACCAGCGATCTGCTTTTATCATCGTAAGTTCGGCAAAGAGGCGCGAAAGTGTACGCGTCCGTGCAGTTTCGAAGACAGCAGCGTCCCCTCGGGAAACTAACGCCTGCGTTGGCTGAGGCGGCAACCGACGCAAGCAACATTTCTTACCGCCTATTTATAACAGACAAAAACTCACGTCTATCGTTTTTGATTGATACTGGCGCCAACGTCTCCGTGATACCGAAAAGAAAAGGCGGGAAAGCTAAACCAACAGATTTTTGCTTGTATGCAGCGAATAACACGGTTATTCCAACGTACGGAGAGAAAACATTACAACTGGATCTCAACCTACGAAGACCATACACCTGGAAATTCATCATCGCTGCAGTCAGCAAACCCATCATCGGTGCCGACTTCCTGAAACGTCATCAACTTCTTGTCGACATAGCCGGCCGATGTCTCGTCGACAAAGTTACCAACCTGACCGTCAAGGCACCAGTCACCTATTCCACCGAACCTACTGTCCGAAGTATTGACGTTGATCAGCCATATCACCAGCTAATCAGCAAGTTTCCTGACATCCTGCGACCGTCATACACCGGGTAGAACACTACATTGAAACTTCCGGTCCACCAATATACAGCAAGAGCAGACCACTACCGCCACATCGGTACCTGTCCGTGAAGAAAGAATTCGAGTCAATGATGCAGCAAGGAATTTGCCGACCAAGTAAAAGTCCTTGGTCCAGTCCACTACATGTCGTTCCCAAGACACTGTAGCGCTTAGGTGGTGTGAGGCAATAATACTCCAGATGTAGGTGCGACGAAAGTATATTAATATTAAAAATAAATGAGGAATAGTGAAGCGTGTAGCGTGTAGTGTGTAGTGTGCTCATTACCAATGTGTACATGTTTTATTGTAAACTAATGGGCACAAGTAGTGACCTCCTGGTAAACGTAAATCGACCAATAGGAGTTCAGCTAAAATGTTTGGTATGCGATTTTGTTCAGCTAAAATGTTTGGTATAATATTTGGTTTTTCGTACCTTAAAGTTATTGTTAGTCGTTCTTCAGCTGATATACATTGGCTCATAACTGTATTTCTGCGTGTCAACTCTGGTTTTACAATGGAAATCAATTCACAAAACGTCGAATATGTAATTCTATAATAGCTTCTGAATTTAAGATCATAGTTTTTTAAACGTTGTTACACGATGTCCAGGCCCTATGAGGACTTTCTACAGGGAAAATGATGTTTTTATTTTGGATAGGGGGTTCAGAGATGCGATACCTACCATTATTAGAGTCATGCAACTATCAAATACATAAGCCTGAAACCGTTGACCCAGGCCAACAACTTACAACTATGTAGGTTAACAAAAGCCGATGTGTTACATTGTGTAGATGGGTGGTAGAGGTGGTAAATGGCCGCTTTAAGCGTGATTACAAATTATTCAGACAAGACTTTTTTAATGTAGCATCTAAGCATCTAATGACCGATTTTAAAATTGGTGCAGCCCTAATCAACACATTCCATCCTCTAATCGTAGACAGGTCTGATGCTCCAGATATTATAGAGTTAGGCAATATTTATACGCCCGTAATTATTTAGCAGAATATGTTGCTGAAGAAAATCGTAATAGAAGGCGAGTAATGTTCTCAAGAATTGATGCAAATATACCTGACTTAACAAGTTTCCCTCAATTCACACTTGACCTTTTAATGTTAGTGTCTCTTGGGCCTTATCAAGTGAAGCAGGCTCGTTCCTACTACGGAGAGCATGTTAGGAATAATGGCATATATGAAGTGGAAGTGTGTCCAGGGTTGCAAAATGCGCAAAACATGATTACCTTATCTTTTGAGAGGGAGAATAAAGTCACGGCACATAAGCCGGAAACAATATTTTTCATATATTTTGTTTGACAGGGAGCCATCTAGCCCCAATCCCTTGAATGCGATTTTAGGATATTGTTGTAGCTGCCTAGTTGGAAATCGTACGGTTGGGTGTTGTTGCTATGTCATGACGTTGTTATGGTATTTGGGCTGGATCAGGCATCAAGCAAATATAACGGCATCAGCCTCATTCCTTGATAACATTTTGTTGATCTTTGAAGATGAATAGGCTTCAAACGCAAAAGTAGACAAAAACATTGAATGCCCATTCTTCTCCATACGAAAACTACTTTTTGGAAGGGGCGACTAGAATCAATTTCGTTTTATTGTAATTTTTGACGTTCAAAAGTGCCTTTAATGTGCCTATTTGAAATAATGATTTGACTTTGAATGTGTCTTGTCTGAGTAATTGCAATGATGTTTTTCTAAAAAATGTCTGTAAAATAAAAGCAAATGTCTATTCTAGCTACTTAATTACATAGGTACTTAAATAAAAATTTAAGTGCTATTTTAGTGTTTTATTGCCAATCCAATTGATTTTTTTTTGCCAAGTCGCTATGAGGAAGTCATAATATCCAGAAATATCTGTAGACGACGAGCTCGATTGAATGGTCTAGCCAGAGACTATTACCAATATATCAATAATATGACTTCTAATAAGTTTTACTTGGTATTTTGATTTTTGGCTCTTTCGTCACTAGCTGACACGACTCAATTAGATAAAAGCAAAACCAAAACCAGCAATATCCACATAATTTTGAAATTGACATTTCGATGGCGCGATAAATGTAGCAATATCTTCAACACGTTTCGTAATTCATAATACTCCTAAGACAGCAATATCCCGTAGTAAAACAGCTACAAAAAATACGGTTTGTTGCAAACACAGCAAGATCCATGTTTGACAAGTGCATAGGCAGCAATATCCTAATCAGCCAATCAGAGCGCATCAAGCGGCACGGTTTTAATATGGCGTCGATTGTTGTGAACGCGAAACCTCGCTCCGTAAATTCTCGAAATTTTTAAATAGTTTTTAAGTTTTGTCGGAAAAAAGTGGTATATCGTAATTATGGATTGTTCCCCTGTACCTGATAATAGTTCGGCTAGAAAACGTATAGCTCAACCCGAAAAGTGGAGGAGAAAGAACGATGACCATATTTGTATGAGACCCGTCCCCCCCCCTTCAACAGAACTTTTGTATGTATTAGTAGGTTCACAAAGGTCTATAAAAAGACTAGCAACCAGTTTTAATTTCAAAATCCATGGGGTTTAGAAATAAAATTAAAATTAAAAAATCGTTTTATTATTTTTTCCTAATTCGCTAGGCCCGTCCCCCGCCCTGCAACAGATCTTTTGTATGTGCTATCAGGTTCATAAAGATCTATAAAAAGACTAGCAACCAGTTTTAACTTCAAAATCCATGGGGCTTAGAAATAAAATAAAAATTAAAAAATCGTTTTATTGATTTTTCTAATTCACTAGGCCCGTCCCCCGCCCTGCAACAGATCTTTTGTATGTGTTATCAGGTTCATAAAGATCTATAAAAATACTAGCAACCAGTTTTTAACTCCAAAATCCATGGGGTTTAGAAATAAAATAATCGTTTTATTTATTTTTTCAAATTCAACAAACATGATATATAGTAGATTATTCACAAATGGGATAAAGTAGTGTCTTGTTGTCGCGGGCGCTATTTTGAATCCTGAGTGCAGTGACTATTCGAGGTCGCCCAAGACGATGACACCCGCGTCTCCGTCGTGGACGAGCATATGGCCGTTGTCCCACCGCCGGCGAGGAAGCGACTCACTGTCGGCTGTTTTCTCGCTCAAGAAACGTACAATAGATATACATTCCGTGTAAACAAAAGAGATGCATATATTAACAGTTAATCGCTGACTGTTCACACTGCCGGCGAGGACTCGCTCCACTGGTTTGTCGCTGAGCGACAAGAGTTATTAAAGATAATACTCGCCTAGCGATACTCGCTCAGCGATGCTCGCTTGGCGGTCAGAGCTCACGCCGAGAGAAACCCCTGTGGGACTAACCGCCCCGAGCGAGTGGTGCGAGTAATCGCCCGTCGCACTCGAACGCTCGCTGATAGCCCAGCGACAAAACTATCGGAACTACACACACGCTGCTCGCTGCTCGCCAACTCGTTTTCAGTTGCTAGTTCTACTCGCTACTCGTTCATCGCCGCCGGTGGGACAACTGCCTATAGGAATAGAAAAAATTGGACGAGTAACGAATGACGTTTTCTGTTTTTTAAATGGCATCTCTTAATTGAACTTGAGAGGTTTGAAAATCAAAGAATATGGTTTACAAACTGTTATTTTGTGCCAAAAATATTAGCAAACATGATTTTTCTCGGAATATCCCGCACTTTTGAGAAATGTGGTCATAGTAAAAATTGATCACCTTGCTAAGACGGTTTGAATGAGATACATTTTAAATTTGTTGGTCGATGTAAGGGTTGGGGGGACGTTCTGGCAATATTAACATTAAAACATGATTTTTCTCGGTATATCCCGCACTTTTGAGAGATGTCGTCATAGTAAAAAATGATCACCTTGCTAAGACCGTTTGAATGAGATACATTTTAAGTTTGTTGGTCGATGTAAGGGTTGGGGGGACGTTCTGGCAATATTAACATTAAAACATGATTTTTCTCGGAATATCCCGCACTTTTGAGAGATGTCGTCATAGTAAAAATTGATCAGCTTGCTAAGGCGGTTCGAATGAGATACATTTTAAGTCTGTTGGTCAATGTAAGGGTTGGGGGGACGTTGTGACGAAATTAACACTAAAACATGATTTTCTCGGAATATCCCGCACTTTTGAGAGATGTCGTCATAGTCAAAATTGATCAGCTTGCTAAGGCGGTTCGAATGAGATACATTTTAAGTCTGTTGGTCAATGTAAGGGTTGGGGGGACGTAGTGACAATATTAACACTAAAACATGATTTTCTCGGAATATCCCGCACTTTTGAGAGATGTCGTCATAGTAAAAATTGATCAGCTTGCTAAGGCGGTTCGAATGAGATACATTTTAAGTCTGTTGGTCAATGTAAGGGTTGGGGGGACGTTGTGACGAAATTAACACTAAAACATGATTTTCTCGGAATATCCCGCACTTGTGAGAGATGTCGTCATAGTAAAAATTGATCAGCTTGCTAAGGCGGTTCGAATGAGATACATTTTAAGTCTGTTGGTCAATGTAAGGGTTGGGGGGACGTAGTGACAATATTAACACTAAAACATGATTTTCTCGGAATATCCCGCACTTTTGAGAGATGTCGTCATAGTAAAAATTGATCAGCTTGCTAAGGCGGTTCGAATGAGATACATTTTAAGTCTGTTGGTCAATGTAAGGTTGGGGGGACGTTCTGACTCATCGTCCTTTGGCCAAAGTAACAAGGTTTGTATGTACCTACTGTTAGATAGTGTGATCAAATAAATTATCTTGGTCCTTGTGGTTTGATCTTGTTAGCATTTTTTTTATATCTATTTAATTAATATTCAATAGCTACAGTGTTACTTAAATATTAGTTTATCATTTTTTATATCTATCTAATATTTAGTTTTTTTTTTAAATAATATACCGGGTGTAATAGACACCGGCGTGAAAACGATTAAGACCACCTATTCTGTCTATCGTAGTACCTACAATATAATTATACGTAGTAATTTTTCGTTGGCAATTTAAAAAAAAACGGATTTTCTTATACATTTTGACCGTGTAGGTATTGAAATTTTGTAGGAAATTTGGAGATTTTTTTTATTGCCGACGAAAACCTGTGTGGCGGTTTTCAAAATGGTGTACTGAATACGTGGTAATCATTTTCGAGTCGGTGTCTCTTACATCCCGCATATTTTATAACCCAAATTAAGTACATAAAATACATATAACTAAAAAATAGGTAAAAAATGTGTAGGTACATTATGATATTGTTTTAGGTATTCTCCGAAAACATTTGCTGTGAGGCCGTTATGTAATCATAAGAAGAAGTTTGAATGCAGATCACTTTCGATGCAGGATGTAAAATCGTTTTTTGAATCATTTTATAAATTTAAAGACAAAAGGAACCAAGACGCATTTATATTAAAACACTGCACAGTGAAATCGGTTAAACGGCATCGTCCAAAAAATAGTAAGTATACGCCGAAATCTTCTCAAACAACATACTTCGTGTACAGTGCCACACTGAAAAAGCGATTGCCTGTTTGTCAAACTTTTTTTTTGAATGTGCTTTAAATAAAAAAGTACAGAGTCCAAACTATAATGAAAGAATACTTTGAAAAGGGAACATTACTCAATGAGAAAAGAGGTGGTGGCCGGGTTTCCCATAAAAATGTGGAAAAAAAAACGTGCCGTGATGAGTTTTATAGAGAAACTACATTGTGAAGAGCCCCATTATTGCCGTGGAAACACAAAAAGGCTATACTTATCAGCAGAGTTAAGTATAAATAAACTTTACCGATTATATAATTCCCAGGTTGAAAGCGAGTTAAAAGTTAAGCCATCATATTTCCGCAATATCTTTAACAGAAATTATAATTTGGGCTTCGGATCGCCTCGTACTGATGTCTGCTCAATTTGCCTACAGTTTACCGAAAAAATGAAAACAGAGACACGTGTTAACATCCGTAACGATTTAATTGTTATGCAAAGAATCCATAAATTAAAAGCCAAAGCTTTTTTTGGCTATGTAAAGGAGGAAAAACCGGATTTACTTACATTATCATTCGATTGCGAGAAAAATCTATCTTTACCTAAAACCCCAGACCAATCAGCATATTATTCGCGTCAAATTAATTTTTTTAACTTTACCATAGTACAAGGTTCGTCAAAAAGTAAACTGGATTCATCAAATGTATTTGCATATTGCTGGTCAGAAAACTTGTTTCCCAAAGCATCAAATCAAACATCAGCTATTTACCATCGATTACAAAATACAAATTTAACTGGTATCAAGACAGTTCGCCTCATTGCCGATGGATGTGCTGGCCAGAACAAAAATTCTACTGTTCTGGGAATGTGTGCAAAGTGGCTGTCGGAAACTCCTCATGTAAAAAGTTTAGAGCTTATATTCCCCATAGTGGGACATTCCTTCATACCCCCTGACAGAGTGTTTGCAAGGATTGAGAAAGAAATTAGGAAAAGGGAGATAATGGCAAATCCGGAAGAATATCATGAAATTATTAAAAATTTCGCTACAGTAATAAAGTTAGGTGATGATTGCAAAGTACACGACTGGAAAGATGCTGTTGGGACTAATTTGAAGCCGGTAGGCAGGTGGCATTTTGTTCGCTACCCACAACGCCATCTACCGTAACCTCGGCGTAACTACGACCTACGCGCGCGAACGGGTCGCGAATGAAAATGTCCGAATGTTGAACGAAAATTGAATGTCGGTTCTCTATGTTGTTTTTTGTCTTCGTTCTTGAGTCCTTGGAGTAAACGCATGAAGTTAAGAAAATATCTCGTCCTTTTATTTAAAATTCCAAGTAGACGCCCCAACATATGGTCCTTCTGAGCCAAATTATTAAGAACAACGAAGAAGAGTTCTATACGTGGTGAAGTTTCAAGCATTCGTCGCATTATTACGAAGAAGAAGTTCACCCGCCATTACAAGAACACGTGCAACGAGTATCTACCTACCTTCAGGACTTCGAGTGGGTTAAAGGAGTGGCAGGTCTGACTTTCCTACCAATTACCCATCCTATCTCGGTCTGTGTTTAATATTGGTGTTGTATTCCTAGTTGTTGAGCGGCGGTGCCCAACCGGTGTGATAACCCGACGCCGTGAGTTAAAATCTCGCGGGTTTGAGCGGGCGGTACGGGGCGCAAGTCCACATCATACAGGAAGGATTACAGTGAGTACTCTTGTGTTCTTATTTTCCCTTAAAATGAGTGAAGTTAAGATGTCGGAACTTGTTAGGAAAAGAGCAGTAGCCAAAGGTCGGTTAACTTTGTTAGAAAATTACGTTAAAAGATGTGAATGCCCATTAGATGACCAACAAATATTAGAGTTACAGTTACGCGTAGATAAGAGTTCGAGTTTATTAGATAATTACACCGAGTTACAAAGTTTAATTGAAGAAATCACGGACGAGCTCGATCTTCCAAAACAGTTGGAAGACCGAGACCGTTTCGAAGATCAGTACTATAGGACAGTAGCTTCTGCCAAACTCTTGCTGCAGAAAGAGGTACCTGTAAATAATAATAATGTAGTCATGAAAAGTAAAATGTGTGTAAAGTTACCGGACATTAAGATACCTACCTTTGACGGTTCGTACGATAGCTGGTTGGAGTTTAAGAATTCTTATTGTACTATGATCCATGAGCGGGAGGATTTAGACAGTATACAAAAATTCCATTATTTACGATCGTCGTTAACGAATAGTGCATCGCAAGTTATTGGTGCATTGGAGTTTACGGCCGACAATTACTCTCACGCATGGGAGCTACTAGAGAATCGTTACAACAACCTACGGCTATTGCAACATAACCACGTCAAGTCCCTTTATGCGATTCCTTCTTTACATAAAGAATCGGCTTCACAATTAAGGAAGCTTATAGACACTGTGCTAAGAAACCTACGTGCGCTTTCCTCACTGGGGGAACAAACGCAGGCGTGGGACACGTTAATTATTTATTTGGTTGTTTCGAAGTTAGATCCCAGTACTGAACGTGAATGGGAACAGTATCAAGGTACACTTTATAATGCGAACACTAAGCCGCCTTTCGTAAAGTTAGACGATTTACTTAAGTTTCTCAAGGACAGGGCGGATATGTTGGATATTATAAAGGTAAACCACAGTAAACATTCACACGACAACAAAGGTAGTGAACACATACAAAACAAAAAACAATCTACTCATAGTTACGTCGCTACGAACGCTGGTGATAAAAATAATAATAAGAATAATACTTCGAAAACGAACAAGCGTGGTCCGCGCGTGTGTGTGATGTGCAAAGGTAATCATTCACTTTTTACGTGTTCCAAGTTTATTAATTTACCAGTTCAAGATAGGATTAACTTAGTAAATACAACAAATATCTGTAAGAATTGTTTACGTTCAGGTCATACGGTACAAGAGTGTACGTTCGGCCCGTGTAGGCTGTGTCATCTTGAAATGCATAATAGTTTGATTCATGTCGATAGCGCAGACAACGTGAACGAAGTAGGTGCGAATAATACGCAGTCGCAGCCGACAACCTCTAACGTTTCTAATAATGTCTCAACTTCGTTACATTCATCAGCTGATAGTACCGACTCGCTTTGTGAACAAACGTATTCCGTGTTACCTACCGTACTGCTTTCCACAGCGCTGGTGGATATTGCAGATAATAATAATGATATCACACCGCACGCGTGCTTCTTGACAATGGTAGCCAACAGTGTTTTATTAGAAAATCTTTATGCGATAAGCTAAATGCAAGTTTAATGCAGACCACTTGTCAAGTTACGGGTGTAGGTCATTCGATCGCGAAGTCTACCCACACCTGTAAAATATTATTACGTTCGAAAGATAAGCGTTATCATACTAATATTGAATGTTTAGTGTTGCCGTGTATTACTAATAGGTTACCGGCATTTTCTATAAATGTAAATAATATTAGTATCCCAGACAATATTCAACTGGCTGACCCCACCTTTCATTCGCCGTCGGATATTGATATCCTGATAGGTGCAGATAAGTTTTGGGATTTGTTGATTGATGGTAAAATTAGGTTGAAAAATGGACCTTATTTGCAAAACTCTAAGCTAGGGTGGATAATGTCTGGACCTTTGTATAATAATAATAACGGCCTGCGCATTAATCAGGTTCAGTGTAACTATTCGCAAACATTAGATACACAATTAAAACAATTTTAGGAACTCGAAGAGATTCCCAACGCTGGGAATATCCTTAGTGCCGACGAGCAAAAATGTGAGAATATTTTCGTTGAAACGACAACACGTACTCAAGAAGGTAAATTCTCTGTGCGTATTCCTTTTAAGGAATCGCCTACAGTTCTAGGAGAAAGTTACAGTGCGGCTGAAAAACGTTTGTTGTCACTTGAACGTAAGTTCACTCGTTTCCCCGAATTTAGGGAAAAATATATTAATTTCATGAGTGAATACGAAAGTCTCGGTCACATGAGTCGCGTAGATACATACGGGTCACCTCACTATTTCTTACCACACCACGGTGTAATAAATGAAAATAGTAGTACCACTAAATTGCGCACGGTGTTCGATGCTAGCGCAGTGACATCTACAGGCAAGTCGATGAACAGTATACAGCTTATTGGGCCACCGCTTCAAAACGACATTTTTTCCATTTTATTACGTTTTAGGCAGTATAAATACGTAGCATGTGCCGACGTGGAAAAAATGTATCGTCAAATTTTAGTACAGCCAGATCAACGTGACTTACAGCTGATTCTTTGGCGTAAATAGGTATATATCGCCTTAACACCGTGACGTATGGCACGGCATCAGCGCCTTATCTGAGCATGAGAGTAGGGTAAAATTGGGGGACCTGGATCAAGGAAATCCAGGTCACCCCAATTTTATCATTCATTTCATCAACATTCAAATATTATTTCATACTTTCTATTCTAATTGATTATTTTTATATTCATTAAACTCAATCATTTACACATGTGCTTAGTTTCGAGTATCTAATATTATTTTAGCTAGCAAAAATTTGATACTTGATCTGCTCAATGCAACTATGATCTCGTGAATGGACGAGCATTGTTGCTACGTGATATTTATAACACACTGTTATGACTAATAGATTTTTTTTCAATGAACATTATTTGCTGAATGACATTAAAATAATGAGAATATACTTAGATTCTTACGGATGATTTAATTTTACAGCTTTTGAAATGAAACTACATTATTGTAATGAATAAGCAAGTATTTATTAGTTCATATAATTACAAATTAAATAAACAATATAATTACAATTAATTAAACAAAATAATTAGGAATTAACAGATGCCGTAGGTGATCTAGGTGCTTGTAGGTGAGGTCCGTTTTTCTTTTTACAAGGATTGATAAAAAGTATTGTTTAAATATGGTAGCATGTCTTTGACACGTAAGTAGATGTTATCAGTGTAAATGTTCTTAACAACATGCTGAACACATATTTCAGCACTGCACTGGCACATAGAATTACTTTCAAATTGGTTTGCATCGTAAATTTCGATCCGTATAACTTTAGTGCCACCGGTCGAGACCGTTTTGTAAAAACTTATCAACTCCTTATTATTAGTTGTATTTGGAACACATGGGGTTCGTTGTCGTTCTTCCTCATCCAAATAATTTACGACTTTATCAATCACGTCAGGTTCTATCATTAACGGAGGTGAAGTTGGTGAATAAACCCAACTCGGTATCTGAAACAGAATACATACATTATTTTTTATTTTCACTGGTTTAACACATTCTATATAATTATTATTATTATAATTAAAAGTAAAATATTTTGTAAAATTAGGTACTTACAGACATTGTAGAATATAACAGTAGCACACTAAAGGAATGGAAGAACTGAAGTGAATTTGTTTCTTATTTTATCCCGATTTATATATAAAATATTTTGTTGCTGATAGAGTTCAAAATAACGTAATGCTGAGTTGAATATATTTATGACTAGGAATTGCCCGCGGCTATGCTCAAAAAAAATATTGTTTTTAGCAGTAAAAAGTCATAGTTAACACAAAAGAAACATCTAAGTAATCTGCTGTAATGTGGAAGCAAACCATGGGGAATTTGTTAGTATGTATCATCAAAATTAAGGTGGTCACTGGTCAACCGTACTTATTAATTTATTATACACGTATAATGTAATACAATAAAATATGATTAAAATAAAGTGTAGCAAACAATGTGCCCTTACCCTAATGAATCTATATTTGGATAAAATGCTGACAGAGTTCTACTATTACTTGATGCTAAAAGTAAGTCACTATATTGATTATGGTGTCGGTTGATTTGTTTGTTTGTTGAAGTTTTTTATTGTATGAAAAAATGCAGGTACGATAAGTAATTAGAATGAGTGAAGCCATGGTATTTGCATAGTATAACATAATCAATAACTAATATATTTTTTTTGGATTGGTTAATATGATATCTTGTTTTGCAATATAAGCATTACATCTTCTCGATGACATATTTGGTAGTACAACGTCATAATTTTGCTGTATATAAAGTGCATCGATGCCAGACAAAATCACAAACTGCTCTCCCGAGGGAAACAATCATCACCTTCAACCTTCAACGCTATCGCATCTACGCTTCAACCAGAATCCAGAATCTTCAAAATGTAAGTAGATCATAATTAATATTTTATTTATTATATGTGTATAAATGTGTCATCACAAGGTTTATTCTATGAATGAGTGAATGATCGAATGTATGTATGAATGAATGAATGAATGATTGAATGAATGCATGTATGTATGAATGAATTAATGAATAATTGAATGATTGCATATATTAATGAATGAATGAATGCACAAATTATTGAATAAATAATTGAATGAACTTATAAATGAATTATTGAATGTAGGACAGAACGAACGTATAGATTGAATGAATGCATAAAAGAATGAATGATACAAAATATTTTCTTCCTATCCGACCATAAATAAATCCCACCATTAATTTATTTTTGTATTCAGGTTAATATAATATTTCAAATAATATTGTTTCAGGTCCAAGCCAACTTCATCTACGTTGCCTCAGCTGTTTTCTTCGGATGAAGAGTCAGAAATTGAGACGCAGACAAAGCAGAAATCGACTTATTCTTCGACCCGACTCGAAAAATCGACAGCAAACAAGCGGCCCAAAACCGATCGAATCGATGGATCTAAGACGCACGGATCTAAGAAGCCTAGGATACAACCGGTGCCGTTAACCAACAACAAGCTAACTGCACGGGACCTATTCGGTAGTGAGAGCGATGAAGAGGATTCGTCTGTGAAGCCGTCCACATCAACTGGTAAAACACCGTCTCCTCTTCATTCTTATTTTACTAAGAGGGTTAACAAAGGCTATGCCAGAAAAATAAGTGAGACAAAGCAGGGGCCGTATTACGTAGAAGTAAAAGTTTACAATTGTGATGAAATCGCAGACATACCACCAGTAAATAGGTGGCGCCATTCAATAGTTACAATTAAAAGAAAAGTTGATACGGACACGGAGATGTGGCGCCATCTAAAAGGATTTACGTCCTCAGTTGAACAAGATTTTCGTAATTGTCCAACTACCCTTATAAATTCTTACTATTAGTACTTACTATGTATTCTTGCTAGTTTTTATACAAATATATGTAAAACATTTAATCATTACAGAATAATACCTATACATACATTATATTATAAGTAATCTTTATAATATCTAAATACTTGTACCTAAATAGCCAATTGATAAATAAAATATTATGCTATTTAAATCTAATGTATTATTTCACAGTTATACAGTCCAGAGATCGCAGAACACCATTAACAAGACCTCGTAGTAAAATTGTGAAGTGTACCAAATGTGAAACTGAAATACCACGAAACCAATATGCATATCATAAGAGAACTAATATACACAAGACAAATAGCTTATTGAGTACTGAATTCAAAAATGTTTTTATTGTGGCAACAGCATTTAAAAATAGAATAGTAACTTTTCGTCTGAACTTAGCTCAGGATGACGAGCACCTCACTCGTGAGGCGATCCCGAGTAATAGTCAGACATGTATACCTCAGGATGACGAGCACCTCACTCGTGAGGCGATCCCGAGTAATAGTCAGACATGTATACCTCAGGATGACGAGCACCTCACTCGTGAGGCGATCCCGAGTAATAGTCAGACATGTATACCTCAGGATGACGAGCACCTCACTCGTGAGGCGATCCCGAGTAATATTCAGACATGTATACCTCAGGATGACGAGCACCTCACTCGTGAGGCGATCCCGAGTAATATTCAGACATGTATACCACAGGATGACGAGCACCTCACTCCTGAGGCGATCCTGAATTCTGTACATCCAGATATTGATAAATTAATAACTATGATATTGAAAAAGTATGATTGCATAAAAGTAAATTTTGAGCTTTTTGCTAAGTTTCTTCTGCTAAAATCTGACGACGAACAAGTAGAACTGAAATCATTTAACACTAAGTATGATATTATCTATAAAAATACTGATATACACGAGTTCTTTTTGAATAAAATACATGTACTTATGCGCAAAATGTCTGAATTTGAACATGTACAGTCAGGTTGGACATATCTTTCGCTAAGTCATATTGAGATTAACATATGTAAATATTGCCCCATGAGAGGCGGCACGTACATAGAGTTGCCCTCAGTAATAAAAAATACTAAAAGTTGTTTGAATTTACGTAATGATGACGAGTATTGTTTCTTATGGTGCGTCGTAGCCGCATTATTTCCTCGTGAAAATAATGTGTGCAGAACGACATCCTATCCTCATTATAGCCAAGTTCTCAATATTCAAGGAATGTTATTTCCTCTTTCACAGAATGACATCCAACTTTTTGAACGGTTAAATCCTACAATAAGCGTTACCATTTATGGGCTAGATAGCAAATACGTTGTTACTGGCCCGTTATACATGACGAATAAGAAAAAAGAAAAACACGTTAATTTATTATACTTTGAACGGAATGGTAAAGGACATTACTGTTTGATAAAAGATCTTATACGATTAGTGCGACGCCAGGTTACTCATCATCATGGCAAAGTTTTTTTATGCGAATCATGTTTACAATTTTTTACGAATGAAAAGAAATATGTTTCTCACACTTGTTCTAAAATACTAACTATACTACCGGAAAAAGATACCATATTGAAATTTAAACATTATGAAAGAAAACTAAAAATTAATTTTATTATTTATGCTGATTTTGAGAGTTTGCTAATAAATTGCAATGAAAATAGTTCTAAAAATACTAAGACACTAAAAATGCATCAACCTTCAAGTTTTGCATATTACATATGTTGTTGTCACGACAGCAAACTTAACAAGTTTGTCACGTACAGAGGCATAGATTGCGTCGAAGTCTTTATTAAACGTTTAGTAAAAGATGTAAAGCGGATAAACAAAGTTTTGTCTACTCATTTATCAATGAAAACTTTAACTTATAATCAAGAACGAGAATATCGAAATACAACTAAGTGTCATATATGTAATCAGTCATTGTCTGGAGATAAAGTTCGAGATCATGATCATATTACTTCCGAGTATAGAGGGGCAGCGCACTCACATTGTAATTTGATGTATAAAGTGTGTCCATTCATACCGGTAGTATTTCATAATCTAAGTGGTTATGATTCGCATATATTTATAAGAGAGTTGGCTAAGTATGAAGGCTCAATTAAAATAATACCAAAAACTAAAGAAAAATATCTTACAATAACTAAGCTAATTGAGACAAAAAAAGGTACTCGTTCAGTACAGATTAAGTTTATTGATTCATTTCATTTTCTTAGCTCAAGCTTAGATTCTTTAAGTAAAAGCTTGTCAGAAAAAGACTTTGTTCATTTGTCAAGAGAATTTACGGATAAAACTAAACTTAATTTATTACGTAAGAAAGGTATTTATCCATATGATTATATGGACGACTGGTCAAAATTTGATGAAAATCAACTACCCTCAAAGTCCAGTTTTTATAATAGTTTAACTATGGAATCTCTATCAGATGACGAATATGCTCACGCCCAAGATATTTGGAACAATTTTGAGATAACAACGCTTGGCGAATACAGTGATTTGTATTTGAAATGCGATGTTTTGCTGTTATGCGACATATTTGAAAAATTTAGAGAGACAAGTTTACATTTTTACAAATTGGATCCTGCTCACTATGTGACTTCACCTAGTTTGAGCTGGGATGCTATGCTTCTGTACACTAACGCTGAATTAGAGCTCATTAGTGACTTAGAAATGTATACATTTATTGAAAAAGGTATACGAGGGGGCTTGGCACAATGTTTCCTCCGTCATGCTAAGGCAAATAATAAGTATTTACCTCATTATAATCATTTAAAACCCTCGAGTTATTTGACATATTTAGATTGCAATAATCTTTATGGTTATGCAATGACTAAAAAATTGCCTGTTTCGGAGTTCAGATTTTTAACTCAAGATGAAATTGACAACTTTAATGTATTGCATGTTTCAGATGACAGTCCGTATGGTTTTATTTTAGAAGTAGATTTATATTACCCGGATTGTATTCATGATCAGCATAAAGACTTACCATTTGCTGCAGAGAAATTTGTACCCCTAGGAGCGAAATCAGCTAAGTTGATTGCTAATCTGTATGATAAATCAAATTATGTTATTCATTACGTACATTTAAAACAATGCATAAAAAATGGTTTGGTGTTAAAAAAAATTCATCGCATACTAACCTTTAGACAAGATGATTTCTTAAAGAAATATATAGATCTTAATACCAATCGGCGTATGGAATCTAAAACTTCTTTTGAAAAAGATTTTTTTAAACTTTTAAATAATGCGATATTTGGCAAAACTATAGAAAATAAAAGGAAACAAGTTGAGATAAAACTGGTAACCAAATGGGATGATAAGAAAAACTTCACGAATAAGAAACTTTGTGCACAGAAATTGATTTCAAAACCTAATTTAAAAAGTGTGTCAATATTCGCAGAGGATTTTGTAGCTATACAATTGAATCGTGAAAAAATAATATTAGACCGACCAATTTACATCGGATTTACAGTTCTGGAGTACGCCAAAGAACATCTATATCAGTTTCATTATGATTTTATAAAACAGAAATATGGAGATAAAGTTGAATTATGTTATACAGATACTGATAGTTTACTTTACTTAATTCATACAGATGACTTTTATCGTGATATGTACGATAATTTAACATATTTTGATACTAGCAATTTTTCAATAGATAATCAATATAACATACCAAGAATTAACTCAAAAATCCCTGGCCTATTTAAGGACGAAATGGGGGGTGATGTAATTACAGAATTTACAGGTTTACGAGCAAAACTGTATTGCATTAGCAGTTTAAACACACGGATAACAAAAGCGAAAGGTTTGTCTAAATCTGTTACTAAGCATTTAAAACAAAGTAATTACAACGATTCTTTGATATTAGATAAAAGTCAATCTTTTAAAATGAATATTATAAGATCTATCAAGCATATATTGTACTCACAACAAGTTAGTAAGCAAGTACTAAATAGAAACGATGACAAAGTTCAGATACTTTCAGATCAAATTCACACTTTGCCTTGGGGATTTTATGATGCGATGATCTAAACCAATGTTCGTTTCACTTTTTATTCAACTTATTACGTTTAAATTGAGCACCAATTAAATATAATCCACATCTTGAGAGCCACTGTTCTAAATTATATTCATTTGAAGTATATGATTTAAAATACTAAAATAAGAATAAATTAATGTATTATAAAGAAATGATGTATGATAATTATTTTAGAATAAGTTATGTACTATTATTTGAACTTATAATAAAATGATATGTCTAAAACAATGGACTTTTATTCAAACGTATTCAACTTCCTAAACGTCATCATCAAGTTCACGCTTGTTGTATGATGAGGTTCATGTAGTAACGACTATATAAGTGTATGTTAAGCGGTAATTAGATTAATATGCACTATGAA
This sequence comes from Amphipoea lucens, assembly GCA_947508005.1. Lineage (NCBI taxonomy): Eukaryota > Metazoa > Arthropoda > Insecta > Lepidoptera > Noctuidae > Amphipoea > Amphipoea lucens. Next base: position 13,157,966 of record OX382375.1, read on the forward strand.
GTTGATCAAACAACCCATATCTCTCAATGTTAATAATATAAGATTAAGTGACTCTGTTCACCGCATCAGACATAGCGCTTTATTGCCAAATACCATTCGTTGTATAATATGCGGTCCATCAAGCTGTGGTAAAACGAATGTTATGATTAGTTTACTGCTGCATGAAAATGGGCTCAAATTTAAAAATCTGTATCTTTACTCTAAAACTTCTTTTCAACCAAAATACCGTTTCTTGACCGAAGTATTAAAAAGAGTGCCACAGATAAACTTTTACGAGTTCAATGATGATAAAGATGTCATTTCTCCGAGTGAAGCTTTAACAAATTCTGTTTTTATTTTTGATGATGTTGCGTGTGAAAATCAAATAAATATCCGCAATTATTTCTGTATGGGTAGGCATAAGCAAATAGACTGTTTCTATTTATCTCAAACCTATTCTAAAATTCCGAAGCAATTGTTACGTGATAATGTTAATTTTCTTATTATATTTAAACAAGATGATGTGAATTTAAAACATATTTATGAAGAGCATGTTAGTTCTGATTTACAATGGAAAGAGTTCAGAAACATTTGTCGAACTGTTTGGAGTAAACCTTATAATTTTCTACTTATTAATAAGGAATCGTCATTAAATAACGGAAGGTACAGACAGAACTTTGATATGTTTTTTAAATTCGACTGACTGTTTATAAGTACATATAAGTAATTAACATGCAAAATAAAATTCAGTATAATTTGTACTATAGCTGGACGCAGTTGTTATAATATAAAATGGAAAAAAACATTAAAATAGAATTAATGAAGTCTGTAGACTCCATAAAGAATAAAATAAAACAAATGAAGGATCAGGAACACTCAATGAACTTGTCACTCGATAAAATGCTAAAACCTGTCACAGACCCCCTTAAAACTCTAGTTGATTCGAATATAACTATGGAAAAAATAAAACATTTAGAAAATACAACACTTACTAATTCTGGAGGTATTGAATTGGATGAAATGGATACTAGCTCATCTACAAAGTTTGTGGACTGTTACGAACCAAAACCTAATTCTACACAATTGGTTAAAGAGTCTCCTGAAATGGTATTGCCAGATGATTTAGAGATATCATTAGAGGGTCAGGATATCTATGATATTTATGACGGTGTAAATATACCGTTTGGAATAAGAAGTGAAAACCAAACTTTATTGATGGGGAATTCAGTAGTAACATTTTCTAAAATTGACGGTTTGAATAATGAAAATGTCATTTTGATTAAAATCGGTGATAAATCCTACAATTTAACTCCTGGGCTGAAAGAACTTTTACTTCGAAAAAAACCTGATTTAAAAGTAATATCCAACAAAGATAAACTTGTTTACAAGGATATATTGTATTATACAAATGTTCATAAGAGAGACTTCAATCCTAGAGGTCAAATAAAAGGTGATAAAGGAATAAAATATCGTGAAATAATCAGACCATTGTTTTCCGAAACATCAAACGATAATATTCACACTAAACTTGGGGGATACTTGCCAATGTTAAAGAAATATAAAAAAAATACTGACCTGGTATATTGGGATGACCCAAACGAATTAGTTGAGAGATTAAAACTATTAGTTGCTTCAAAAGATGCTGGCAATACGAACCATGATAATGAAATACTATCGATAATTGAAGAATTAAAAGAAGCTAACATAATTAAAGAATAAATAGTAGCAATAACATAATTTTCATTCAGTATCATTTCTGGATTCACTACAAATGTTTATATACTGAGTTTTGAATATGAGTAAAGCTGATGTGGTAAACGAAATTCATAAAAATGCGAGGGTAAACTTTCCACGAAGACATGTTATTATGAAAGATATAGATGACCTTTGGCAAGCAGACTTAATTGATATGCAATCAATTTCCAAAGAAAATAAAAATTACAGATTTATTCTTACTGTTATTGATACATTTTCGAAATACGCTTGGACCTTTCCTTTGAAAAATAAGACAAAAGATGTTGTATGCAACTCTTTCAAGATTTTGTTGGATAAAGGGCGTGTCCCCCAAAATCTACAAACGGATAATGGAACAGAATTTTATAATAATAAATTCCAAAAACTTATGAAATCTTATTGTATAAACCATTATTCAACTTTCTCAACAAAAAAGGCATCAATAGTTGAGCGTTTTATCAGAACATTAAAATCTAAACTATATAAGGAATTCAGTTTAAAAGGTGACTATAATTGGATAGATAATACCCTCAATAATGTTATCTATAAATACAATCACACCTATCATCGGACAATTAATGAAATCCCGGCAAACGTGGACAATACTAATAAAACACGCATATTAGGGAGATATTTCAGGTTGATAAAAACCGATACTACAAAAAGCAAGTTTAAAGTGGGTGATTATGTACGTATCAGTAAATACAAAGGAACATTTGAAAAGGGGTATACTCCCAACTGGTCGACAGAAATATTTAAAATTAGAAACATACAAAATACAACTCCTATTACCTACTTAATTGAAGATGCAATCAGAGGCCAACCCATTTTAGGTGCATTTTATGTGCAAGAGCTGCAAAAGACGAAACATCCCAATTTATATCTAGTCGAGAAAGTTCTTAGAAGTAAAGGAAATAGAGTTTTAGTAAAATGGTTAGGTTTGTCTTCATCTGAAAACAGTTGGATTGATAAATCGAATATTTATTAAATGTTCAACTCATGATACATCAGTCTTATGATGGGTATTGGAGAGAGCAGTATTCTCAATTGGCTTATAAATAATTTACCAATTGAATTACATTTACCAGGATACAATTATTGTGGGCCTGGCACTAAATTAATTAAAAGGCTTACTCGTGGGGATAAAGGTGTTAATAAATTAGACGAATATTGTAAACAACACGACATTGCCTATCACAAGTCTTCAAACTTAAAGGATCGCCACAAGGCTGATTTAGTTTTGTTAAATATGGCTAAAGAGCGAGCACTTGCCTCAGATGCGAGTGTAGGGGAAAAATTGGCAGCGTGCTTAGTAAGCAGCGCTATGTCAACAAAAGTTAAAACTGGGTTTGGCCTAAAAAAAAAAAATAGCAAAAAGTGTTCTCCTAAAATTAAACCTGGAAAAGGGTTGAAAAATAAATTTAAAAATGTTATTAACAAAACGAAGAGACAGATGGAAAAATTAAAACCGAAATGCAAGAAAATGGCAATCGAATTAGCTATGGCCGCTGTCAGAGAATTAGCTGATGATTCGTCTATAAAACTTCCTCGTGTAATTCCTATACCAAAAACTGGTGGAGTATTGCCTTTGATTCCAATTTTTGCGGGATTATCGGCCGCAGGGGCACTAGCAGGCGGTGCAGCTGGTATTGCTAAAACCATAAATGAATTCAAGATGGCTAAAAAGTTATTGACTGAATCGAAGAGACACAACGAAAAGATGGAAGCTCTGTGCATCGGAAAAGGACTACACCTTAAACCACATAAAGCTGGGCTTGGAATTTTTGTATCGAAAGAAAAAAACTAAGATATCGGCTACCCAAACGAGCCTTGAGTAATTTAGACATTTTGAAGTATGGAAATAATATTCCCTATTTCAGAGGTGTCTTTATGAGAGATAAGCTCCCTAAACACCCTTTTAAAAAAGAATGTGGAGTTATAAATTTAGATAGCTCTAAAAATCCTGGTTCTCATTGGGTAGCCTATGCAAAATGCAACGATTATATTGAGTATTTTGATAGTTACGGAAATCTTAAGCCTCCAAAGGAATTTATTAAATACTTGGGATCCAAAATTAACTATAATTATGATAATCTTCAGCGTGATCACCCTTTTAATTGCGGACATCTTTGTTTAAACTTTTTGAAGAATTTTTGGTGTAGTGAAGGAATAAAATAAACAGGATCTTCCGAAAGAGGCCAGTATTGAAGCATGTCTGCTACGGTTACCATCTCTGGAAATAAATCGGAATTGGTTTCATACTTTCAACCACCACTGCATTTGTCAGATCAATACGAGTGCGGTTTGATATATTTTTCAGTATTAAAATCAAGACCAAATATTCCCATTATTAACAGAGGTCTGTCTGTAATCAGAATCGAATGTGATCTTGTTCACGGTTCGTACTGCAACGGATTACCAACTCATTTTATTCATGAATTTGTGTCTGATACTACTCCAGGTCATCAGTGCATGGAAATACCACAAAATGTTATTTACTTTCCAGTAAATAAAAATATAATTTCATCGGTATCTGTTAAGATTGTAGATCAATTTGGTCACTGTATTAACTTTGGAGAGGAACAAGTTCAGTTACGTCTTCATTTAAGAAAAACAAAATGATAGTGTATTATAAAAACACCCAAGGGAATGAAAAACGTCTTAGTTCTTCTGCGATTGCTAAGGTGCAAAGACGTAAGAAAAAAGTTAAGAAATTGACTAAAGCAAATAAAGATTTTCTTAAAGCCCTAGGGTTTAAAGTATGAATATACTACAGATTACTGAATTACCGCACTACGACACTTCGATTGAAAGTTATGAAGTCCATTCATACAATCCCTACAATAACAGCTTTAGAGAAAACGATGAAATCAGAATTCCCATCCACCAGCAAGACATATACGTGCTACCATCAGCCAGTTCAATTTACGTCGAAGGACAAGCGAAGCTCTTCGGTAAAGATGGGAATCCAATCAAGAAAACTGTTACGTTCACTAATAACCCTGTTATGTATTTGTTTCAAGACATCAGATACGAAATGAATGGTATTGAAATAGACCGCATAAAAAATTCTGGAATAACATCAACAATAAAATCATACATCTCATTAAATGAAGCAGAAAATAAAGTTGCTGCCCTATGGGGTTGGAGTTTAAAGGGATTTCAAAGTGATGGGCGTTTTAGTGCTGTGATACCATTAAATAAGGTTTTAGGGTTTGCAGAAGATTACAATAAAATAGTGATAAATTGCAAACATGAACTTATATTGAACAGAAGTAACAGTAACTTAAATAGCGTTATCCTTACTGATGATATTGTTCATTTTCAAATAGATATACAAAGAGTCCAGTGGAGGGTGCCACACATAAAAGTATCAGACCGAGAACGACTGACACTTTTAAAACATTTAGAAAGAGATAAACCTATTCAGATGGCGTTCAGAAATTGGGATTTATATGAGTATCCGTTACTGCCTAAAACCACAAAGCATTCTTGGTCAGTTAAAACTGCTTCACAGTTGGAAAAACCCAGATATGTAATTTTTTGTTTACAAACCAATCGAAAAAATAATAAAACTAAAGACAGTTCAGTATTCGATCATTGTGAAGTAACAAACCTTACGCTCTTTTTGAATTCACAATATTATCCATATGAACCTTTAGGCTTAAAGTTTTCTGAGAACAAATATAGTATATTATACGAAATGTTTGTGAAATTTCGTCAGTCGTATTACAACTGTCCAGTAGACCCGTTGCTTGACCTAAAAGAGTTCAAAGAAAAAGCCCCTCTCTTTATCTTAGACTGCTCAAGACAAAATGATAGCCTAAAAACAGGTCCAGTGGACGTGAGGTTGGAAATTGAATGTTCTACAGAAATACCAGATAATACGACTGCATATTGTTTGATTATAAACGATCGACTTGTGGAATACAAACCTCTCAGCAACATTGTGCGCAGGTTATCATGATTGCTATTGTGGATGTTCAAGGCTTCAAAACAGAAACAAATGAATTTATAATAAAAGAAATCGCTATATTGTATAATAAAACATTACAAGTGTTTTTAATTAAGCCACCATTTTCATTTGGAAAATTAACGAAACAAGAAAAAAAACAAGTTAGTTGGATTGAACGTAACAGAAAGATACACTGGCGTGAAGGATTTGTACCCTATTCTAATTATCAGAATTTGGTTATAGATATTTTAAGAGATAAATGTATCTACGTCAAAGGTTCAGAAAAAGTGTTGTGGTTAAAGCATATTTTAGAAAATAGTAATTGTAATGTATTCAATTTAGAAGATAAAGGTTGTCCTAGTTTGATAAGTTTATACGATGAATATAAATATTCTCAAGATTTATATAACTGTATTTATCATGACTCTGTATGTGCTTTAAAAAATGTATTGTGTTTAAATAAGTGGTGCTTTGATAATAAAATTTTAAAATAAATATTTTCTTGTTTTCTTTCTTTATTTAGTTAAAACACATCTTAGCGTTTTTTATCCCCACCTCTGTCCGGTCTTTATAAGTTGTTGACAACAGCGGGACGATATCATTATACGTTTATAATTGAATAAGAAGTAAATAGAACATGTCTCAAAATGAATACAAACCTCGATATGACATGTATAACACGTTTAAAATGCGTGAATTTTCATTTAATTATTACTGGAGGACGTTTAATAAAAAGAAAAGATTAGTGAGGGAAATGGCTGACGCAGGATTTTTTTATTATGGAAATAGTATAAATGATATTGCAGCATGTTTCTCATGTGGAGGTGTTATCGAAGATTGGGAGATTTATGATGATCCTTGGATGCAACATGCTATACATTATCCTGAGTGTTTTTATTTGAACGCTGTGAAAGGAAAGGAGTATATAATTAAATACGCATATCTCCATCACAGCATTAAACTTTTAGCATTGTAGTGTGATGGTTCGATCTTAATCAACGCTTGCTTCATCATGAGAGAATAAATTAATATTATTCACATTATGCTCCATTCATCGAAATTTGATTTGGAGGGCATTTCTAAACTTATTTTCAAGAATGCTAGTGGTGAGATTCTATTTAGTCAAGACATAGCTGACCAGAAAATAATTAACACCAGTTCATCAAAACTTCAGGATAATACAAACAACACAGAGCAAAACTCAGCAAATTCCACCTTTGAAAATATGCAATATCTTACACTCAAGAGTTGTCACAATGAGTTCCTTACATTTGCTCGAGTTGGCAACGCACATCCTGGTCCTGAAAAATCCTCATTAGAAGTCGTTTCATGTGAATGAAAAGAGCAGTCAGTGTAGTTGATAGAGCAGTTAATCATCAACACTTATAGCGACAACATGTATCAGTTTATACAACCATCATATACTCCATCGATTCCACTCTTGCATTTTGAACTTTGCAAGTATATGTATCAAGTTTCCAGCTCCACGATTCCATATATTAAAACATATTTGAAGCCATCAAATCAAATCAATGGATTACTGGAAGAGTGCATTGATATTGCTAATAGGATAACATTAAGTAAAGACGAGTGGGGCATGATATTTATGGAAAACGCCTCTGACATATCAGGATTCTTCACATCTGGTTCAATTCCTTTACCAAAGCAGCAGCCGCAACGAGAACGACAAGTGATCAAGTATATAAACCTGCCTGAACATGAAGAAGGAAGCAAAAAATTCGTCACAATTGACATTGGAACCAAATCGATCGTCATCTGTTGTGAAGAGTGGTGGTGTCTGAATCATTTACTGAATTGCCTTGATTCACGTTTACGTCACTTAACTAGGGTAAAGGGTTACTATGAGAACCGTATTAATTTCTTTAGAAAACGATTCAAGCTCGCCCAACCGAAATCAATGTCTGAAGCCTATGCAATTATGGAAAATGTCTATGATGAAATGTCAACAGTGGATCAAGAAATCAAATGTTTTGTAATCGATTATTTATTCTTCTCATGCTTTTTATGAATAATGATAATAAAATGTGTTACTTAGTTGACAGCATACTTTGTTTCTTTTTTCACGATACCAACCACAAACCAACCACAAAAAGTAAAAAAATATTATAAATTGATTATTCAAATCATTCAGTTCCTAATACAAAATAACACTAGATCAGTCTTTCGAATAGAATGTTGAATAGAAAGTATGAAATAATATTTGAATGATGAAATGAATAGTAAAATTGGGGTGACCTGGATCTCCCTGATCCAGGTCCCCCAATTTTACCCTACTCATGAGGTGTCTGAACCAACTGGCGCGTGAATGTGAGGATGAACAGGTAGCTACTGTGATTAAGGATGACTTTTATGTGGATGATGTGTTGATAGGTAATGATGACTTAAATAGTTTATTTGACATGTGTGATAAGGTCACTAATACGTTAAAATCGGCGTGTTTTCCATTACGCAAATGGATATTTAATTTGGACATCACTGCCCATGACATATCAAAAAGATTGGCATTAGGAGATCAATGTCAAAATAAAACTTTAGGTATGGGATGGTTCAATAAAAATGATGAATTACATTTCACATCACGAGTAAATAATAATAATACGTACCCACTAACTAAACGTAGCATGTTGTCAGTGATAGCGCAGGTGTACGACTATAGTTGCAAAACTTCTGAAAAATTCTGAATAATTCCGGAATACTTCTGGGAAAGTTTCTTTAAATCAGAATTATTCAAAATGAATATTATTGAAATTTTTATTTTTTTTTGCTGAAATATCGTATTTTGCATCGATACTAGCATACAGATGCCTCATCCCATACAAAGAAATTTCCCGACGTAAAGAGCAGATTTCATCTGGCAATTCTAGCTATTTTTGTACATCAATCGCGTTCGTTCCCAATAGATTGTTAGTAGCGACTTTGCAAGAAGGGTTACATTATACTTTTATTCCGAATAGATGACGTTAAAAGCACACTGTACTTTTGTACTGCTGCTACGTACTCCTATTATCAGTGATATTATTAAACAAAACAAAATTTAAAAAATCGAGATGTTAACCTTTGAAATTTAATATAGCGCCATCTACTGGTATAAATATTAATTGTGCATTCCAATCATCTTTGAAATTTGAAATAAGAGCTTATTGTTACATAATTTGGTGTGTATAAGAGTTGATTATGTATGAATTAACCTTATAAAAGTCAATAAAAACTTGAAAATTACACTTCAACCATTAATCAATAAATGTCGTGCCATCTAGTGACATTTATTTGAAACTCTTTGTTAGCGGTGATGCAGGCGATGGCGGTGCGGGGTGCGGTAAGAGGGGAGATGCTCCCCGGAGAAGTTTTCGCCCGTGGAGAAAGATTCATACCCCGCAATCGAATGTTTCCGCGGAATATTTCGAACGAATTATTCAGGAATAAACGTGTTTATTTGTTGTGTGGTGGGTGAATTTATTTTTCAGTGGCACATAAGTAAATAAAATATAAATGTTTATTTTATTATAAATATGATTGATTAAGTATAATATATTATGTTGATATTTTTATAGGTAAATATGTTATTCTGCGATTAACAGGATTTTTATTTCTTTGTGCTATTTTTGCAAATGCTATTTTTCTAAATGTTAGGTACTTGGTTGTGGAATAAAAAACCACCGAGCATATTTGATTTGTTCTTTGAAAAAGGGTTACCTATGTTTTTGATTAGTTTGTATTCGCGAGTCACATAGATAGGTATTAATCATTACTTATCTACTTAACGCGAATATTTTAAATCTTAACCCATCAGAGGTAACTGTACTCAATTGAGTACAGCCTTATCCCGAAGTGTAAATTACAGATCTTGTAAATTTTAAGTGATACACCTTATTATTTTACTTTGTTACGCTGTACTCAATCGAGTACAGTGACTTTTAATAGGTTAATACAATTTTCCCGGTTTTTTTTGACAATTGAAATATTCCCAAAGTTTCAGAATATTTCGGAATACTTCCGAAGTATTCGACAGGAATGATTCGGAATTTTTCCCGCCAGCATCTATATGTACGACCCGTTAGGTATGTTAGCACCGGCAATAATAATAGCAAAAATTGTTATGCAAAAGTTATGGTTGTGTAAAATAAATTGGGACGACCCAGTTCCTAATGATGTTGTATTATCTTGGGATAAATTCATTAGTACCCTACAATGTTTACGTACATTACGCATTCCGCGTTGTGTAATGAGTTCGCACTCACAATACATAGAATTACATATTTTTAGTGACGCTTCTCAGTGTGCATACGGCGCATGCACGTACATACGTACATACTCAGATAAATCAGCTGTTACTTGTCAGTTACTCTGTGCCAAAAGTAAGGTCGCGCCTTTAAAACCAACTAGTATACCTCGTCTAGAATTATGCGGGGCGTTGATCGGCGCACGTTTATATAGAAAAATAATTAGTTCATTACGGTTGACCTTTTATAAAACTTTCTTTTGGACAGATTCCACCATTGTCCTTGGGTGGCTTCGAATGTCGCCTCACTCGTTGAAAACCTTTGTTCAAAATAGAGTAGTAGAAATAAATGAGCTTACAAGTAATGCTATATGGTCGCATGTAGGTACTAAAAATAATCCAGCAGATTTAGTCTCACGCGGGGTCAGCTTGGACACACTCGGTGAATGTAGTCTGTGGTGGAACGGTCCACCATTTTTGCAATGTCATGAGTTGATGAAGTCGCAGCAGGGCACAGTCTCGCTTTCTGACTACTCTGCTGACCTACCGGAATTAAAACCACATACTACAGCAATGGTCTGTGACGTCACACAAAATACAGTTGTTAATTTTGAACGCTTTTCTTCGTATAATCGCATAAGGCGTACAGGTGCATATGTATTGCGTTTCATCCACAATTCACGCACACAACGACAGGAGCGCATTATAGGGCCGTTATCAGTGAATGAGTTGCGGTCGTCAATGCAACTGTTAACACGACTCGCACAACGGGAATCCTTCCCTAGTGAATATACTAAGTTGAAGGGTAGCTTACCATTACAAACTACCAGTGCAATTTCTAGTCTTAACATATTCTTAGATAACCATGATATAATAAGAGTAGGCGGACGCTTAACTAACTCGCCTAACTTCGGGTATGATAAAAAACACCCTAGTTTATTATGCTGTAAACATCGTTTCACATTATTATTGTTTCAGCATTTCCATGATAAACTTCTCCATGCTGGTCCCCAACTGCTACTTGCTACTGTGCGTGAGAGTTGGTGGCCATTAGGGGGAAGAAATCTGGCCAGAAAGGTGGTACATCATTGCGTCCGCTGCACGCGACTTAGGGGAAAGACCGTTTCCCCAATCATGGGCAACTTGCCTGCGGAGCGGTTGGAACCGGGTTTTCCTTTTATTCGCTGTGGGGTCGACTATGCTGGACCCATATCTGTACTGAACCGCAAAGGTAGGGGGGCTAAACTTGAAAAGGAGTACATATGCCTATTTGTTTGTTTTATAACGCGAGCCATACATCTTGAATTAGTCAGTACCCTTACTGCACAAGAGTACCTATTAGCATTGAAAAGGTTTATATCCCGTCGTGGTAAGCCGGCTCAAATTTTCTCGGATAACGGGACAAATTTTGTTGGAGCCATGAAAGAAGTTAAATTAATGTTTAATGAGCATTCACGTCAAATTATTGATAACTTAAGTAATGATGATATAGAGTTTAAATTTATACCGCCGTACGCTCCTCATTTTGGGGGATTATGGGAGGCAGGAGTTAAATTCTGTAAACACCACCTGAGGCGGGTCATGGGTACCGCTAATCTAACGTACGAGGAATTCGGCACGGTGTTGGCACAGATCGAAGCCGTCCTGAATTCCCGTCCAATGTTTCCTATGTCCTCAGACCCACATGACCTTCTCCCACTTAGCCCAGCACACTTCCTGATCGGCCGGCCGCTCCTCTCACCAGCCTGCAAAGACCTGACGGAAGAGCCAATTAATCGCCTGACGCGATTCCAGAGGGTGGAGCAAATGAGGCAGCAGTTCTGGAAGCGGTGGTCAACCGACTATATTTCGGAGCTTCAGACCAGGACTAAGTGGAAGACTCACACTCAGAACTTAGCGCTGAACACCCTTGCCGTCATCAAAGAGGACAACTTACCACCTCTGAAATGGCGCATGGGCAGAATTGTAAAGGTGTTCACAGGAACCGATGGTGTGAGCCGTGTAGCTGAACTCCAAACAGCGACGGGCTCTGTGCAGCGAGCTTTCTCCAAGATCTGCCCACTTCCGGTGCCATCGACGACGAGTAGTGGCCAGGATAACGGCGGTGTCGAGGCCGCCGGCGACGCAGCAATTTAGTTTTGAAACCAGAGGATTCCAAGGCGGCCGGCATGTTCGCTACCCACAACGCCATCTACCGTAACCTCTGCGTAACTACGACCTACGCGCGCGAACGGGTCGCGAATGAAAATGTCCGAATGTTGAACGAAAATTGAATGTCGGTTCTCTATGTTGTTTTTTGTCTTCGTTCTTGAGTCCTTGGAGTAAACGCATGAAGTTGAGAAAATATCTCGTCCTTTTATTTAAAATTCCAAGTAGACGCCCCAACACATTTTCAATTTAAAAGCTGCAAGAGATATGAACTAAAGAGGTCTAAAAAGGAAGGAAATGTGTTGGTGAAAGGAATGGTCCACTACAAACATGATGATGGCGCATTTAAATCAGTAAATCGACCTGGTGTGTTATCATCAAGTCTCAATCCACAAGAAATTTTAGCAACGAACGAAGTCAGCGTCGCAAAGGCCATAGATATCAACAAGTTACTGACTAATCATTATGGGGAAAATTGGAGGGAAATCGAGCGATTAAATTTCTATGTTCCGTTAGTAACGAATTCAATTAGTGGTAATGAAGATACTTTGGAAGATTCCTCGGAAATGATTTGTGAGCCACAAGAAACACCTACTGGTTTTTATGTTTAAACAAAAGCATTAAATACAAATCTGTTAGCGTTTCTTGTGGTAAAAGCTTTAGTTTATGTTTTGTAACACTTAGGTACCTACATGTTTCTTTATGTCATATTATTTTCATTTCAATAAATAATTTCATTTAAACCCTATTTCTAATATGAAAAATAAATTTAAGTTTCAAAGGTACCAATAATTTTTTTTTTATTAAAAATTTTTTCTACTAAACTTATTTTGTTTTGTTTTCTGAAAAACTTACTTCTGTGCATACTCACAAAAAGTATCAAAAATATTATTGCGTAAGTACAGGTGAACTATAATGAAAATGGCGTCTTGAAGGTCGTTTATAGCAAACACAGCAAAATCCTTTGAAGTGAAATTCAAATACAGCAAGATCCAAATGTCAAGTACAAAAACAGCCAAATCCATTTAAGTTTTGTATTTTTATTAAATATTATCCAGATAAAGATTGATTAAATACCTTCAATATATACCCAGTAATGTATTTAATTATATTAAACAGAGTTTCGATCCAATTCAGCTTTATTTTGCACTATACAACAATTTTTTGTTTTGCCATGATTTGTTGCAAATGGATATTGCTGTTTTTGCTTTTATACGATTTCATACATTTTCATAGAACTGATATCGATGTGAATAAATGTCATGTCGGCTAGTGAAGAAACGTCATTTATATCCATTGATAATATTGTATTTCTCGTATTGTTTTGTCTATGAAACCCGGAATGATTGATCATTGCTATTCAAAATGTCTAGGCGCTTTTTTGTATCCTATTTATAGTATCTCTTGCTTCTTTGATCATAAAACTTAAACTATTGTAAAGACATACCTGTAAGCTTTAATATGACGTACTTTAAGTCAGTGTACATGAATATTTTTTGTTAGGGCACAACTCTTAAAATTCCGGCCGTGTCCTTTACAACATTAAATAGCAATTTTCAGAGCGAATCTATTTTAATTACGAAACTACATGAGAAAATGACAGCTTTTTATAATAGTTTCTGAATTTTTGGCTTCAGATAATAACATTGAATTTCGATTTATTCCTCCTTTTCTCCACATTTTGGCGGTAAATGGGAGAGTGGGGTACGCTTGTGCAAGCATCACCTGAGAAGCATAGTAGGTATTAGGTAACGCGCGATTAATTTACGAGGAATTTTACACAGCATTGACACTTATCGAAGCCGTCCTAAATTCCCGTCTAATTTCACCTCTATCCTCAGATCCTTTCAACCTTACTCCTCTTACCCCCTCCCATTTCCTTATTGGCCGACCGTTGACAGCACCACCTTCTGAAGACGTTACAGACAAGCAGACTTCGAGGATGACACGCTATGTACGAATCGAACAACTTCGGCAGCACTTCTGGCGACCCTGGTCATCCTTCGGACGCTTGCATTTGGTATTTCGTTCACTCGCGCCTCCGTTAAATCCTTGATATTTTCTCTTGCCAACCGACCGCCATGGCGAATCTGTTAACGAATATTACAATATACACCTGTTAAAACTACATAAGTCGCTTCATTTGGACGAACAAACTTGATCCTGCACATTTAGACTCGACGAAAACAGTATGAGCCGAAGAAATTTTTTTACCGATCAGTCCTCAATGATATACCGCCATCGGGAACTCATTTATGAGATGAAGACAGATTACAAGTAGCGATCAAAACACATGGTGTCTATAAAATTGCGCCGGTCCTACGTCGAATGTTATCAAATCATATGTATACAGGAAAGGAAAACAAACCAAAGACGCCCCGAAACCTTAACCCCTTCAGAAAACTACATCAAGGTGTTAAAAAATTCAGAAAAACAGAGTTCCAACAGCGACCCCAGAAGTCACAGCCATCAAAGGACCATAAACGTCACAATGTTAAGAAAAGGGGCGGAGGGGAGAGACATAGAAAAAAATAAACTATTGTTAATGGAAACACGTTTGATAGACAGGCAACAAGATGAAAAATGAAAGAATTACGAGGATTTTCTATTTCATAAAAGCGTACTACCAACTATGAAGAAATTGAACTACAAAAATTACGTTTTCGCGGGGAAATTAATGACTGGCTACTAGAAGCATGTACAGAGAATGAACGTGTTTTTTTCATCAAAATCAAGGATGTTATTCCCTTCGTAATTCTAGTGTTAGTTACACTAGAATTACTATCGTGATTACTATACTCAGGTTCAGAAAAATTTACTCAAAATTCACCATAAAATTATAACAATACCGGACACTATTTATATGCAATCGCATATGCTAGCGCTTACGCGTTTTGAATAAATACATACATCTGTTATATCAAAAACAACATGAGTTTTATTTATAGCTTACCTTATAGTCACTATCTATTTTTCTGCAGGGATTATAAAATTCTATGCATGAAAATTTGTTCTTAAAAGTTGCCACCGTCATCCTAGTAAGGGACTCCCACAAGGCTATGTCCTCAGTCCCATACTCTACAATTTGTATACGGCTGATATTGGGTTCTGTCTAAACAACAATTGTCAGATATTACAATATGCCGATGACATTGTTTTGTATGTGACGAATCCCTCCATAGTTGATGCTGCGTCATCTTTGTGTCTCTCTCTGGACTCTTTGAATCAGTGACTTTTAAGACACGGGCTGTCGCTATCTGCTCCCAATAGTTCGGAGGTTGGTTTTTCACGCAAAATACTCATTCCTCATATTTCAGTGAACATCTTAGGCCACAATATTCCTGTTTACGCTAAGTGTTATAATAGAACCATTTCTAATGCATCCGTGACGATAGATGCTACAAGGAAAATGTTTTAAGGCGCTCGGAACATGTATGTGAAAAAAATGCGTCACGTAAATATTAACATTATTAAAAAAAGCGGTATGTCATGACCTTGGTCGAATCCAAACCATATTTGAAAAAAAAAACTGAAAATTTTGAATTCAACTGCTGTTCCGAAATATGAATCTGTAAGAGATGCATTATATTGAGCACGCAAAAAATATTTAAACACCGATCAGTTACAGTTTGATTGTACTAAAAATGTTAAACTCCCGGAAGCATTAAAATAAAAAATTCTATTGATTGAAGATGGAGAAGATGAAATAATCTTTGTTTTTGGATCAAAATTAGCTAAACGAATTGCGAGGACACAAAAGATAATTTGCACACGGAACTTTTATGGACCTTTTATGGAATTTTAAATTTCTTTCCAGTGAAGATTTTCATCTGAGCTACCATTTTGAAAATATAGAGCGTTTTGTTAAAACAAGAAAAAATTTAAAAAGCTCCTTATTCGGAAACGGTGCGTCGTAGGGCCATACTTCTCAGTACCTAATGGTTTTTATGGTCAAGGTTAACCCGAAACTGCAAAAAAAACAGACTTCCCAAAAATTTTTTTTTTGACTCCCAAAAATTTTCATTTCTAAAAAATTGTTGCGTGCGTAGCCCGTGAACTTGGTATGTCACAGTGGAAAGTCTGGTCTGTAGTTCACTTGTCAGGCCGACATCTATACCACTACCAACACGTGCAGTCATTAGAAGAGGGAGATACGCCGAGACGGCTTGAATTTTGTCGTTTTATGCTAAGTGCTAAGTGCCATGTTTTTACCGTGATGGTATCACAAATTACCACAATTTACATTACTGGGCACCGAGGGCTGAAGGAAACCCTAAGAAACTGAAACCAACCGCATCCCAGCGTAGGTTCTCACTTAATGTTTGGATGGGTATTATCGACGACAATTTAATTGGCCCACGTTTTTTACCCCAAACACTAAATGGGGAACTTTATGAAGATTTCCTAAGAAATCAATTAACAGCACTGCTCACGGATGTACGGCCACGGTCATAAGTGGAGTAGTAATTTCACAAAGCAATAGATTGACACTTTGGTTTTACTTACGACCTTCTTTTAATTAGCTATTTCTCTACTGTAGACACACTCACATTCATTTGCAACTGATTGTATTTCATTAATTCAACCACTACTGTATGTGGCATGATAGCTTAGCGGTTATCACGTTTGGGTAAGCGCGTCCTGCGTAGCGAGCCGTGGGTTCGAATCTCACGCGCGGCGATAGATTTTTTAAATGTTTTTTAATAATTACTTCGAATAATGACGCTTATGACTATAATAATATATTTCCTTGCCATGTTCGTCTTGTGCGCTTAATTCGTAAAACTTTATGATTATACCCACAGTTAAATAAATTACTTATAAGGTAGATACAGTTAAGTTACAATTCATTCACCGCGATTAAATAGAACGTTGTTTGTTGGTTGTTAATTATTGTGGGTTAGCGACGTGTGTTCTATTAGCCGTGTTGTAGTTCCTTTTAAAATGCAGAATATTGAAATGAAAGCGAATGTGATTGCGCTGCGTAAAAGTGGATTTAATATAACACAAACATCTTATGAAACTGGACTGAATGTGAGTATTATGAATATGATTTAATTATTTTTTCAAACATTTATTTTATTAAAATAGAACTGCTGATCCTTTTAGTTATTTTTTTAAACGTATTATAAGATCTAAATAGAAGAAAAAATTATAATTTCGAAGTCCTAGATTTTAAATGATGAATATAACATTATATTATCCTTATATGTAACATTTCTATTTTCATTATAATTTTGTTTCTCAATAGTATTCGTATTTTGTTAGTAGACTAACAGTACTCTTTTTTTTTGTTTTAGAGAAATTACCTACTGTGACTCGGAGGGTCACTAAATAAGGAAGAGGGTAGCCTTGCTGCGTGGAATGCCCCAGCTGGTCAGTAAATTTGAAACAATTGGTTATATACCAACAAGATATTTTGCCGAATTATTCAACACGTCTTTACGAACCGTTCGCCGTGCAAACGAAAACCAGCTCAAAAACCTATGCAATATTGTAGGGCCCATGCGCCAGCGTTTACAAGATTGCATTGATAATAATGGGTATTATACTAAGGATTAAATTATAAATTGATTATACCTAGTAATAATAAAATTATACTGTAGCATATTCGTAATAAGGATTATTTTGAGGTTTAGTTTCAATCTTCTTTTCGTAATGAAAATGACTTAAGCTATAACCACAATAAGTTCTAAAGTAGAAGTGTATTTATTCTTTATAAAATTATAACGAATAAACATTTTGTAAACACTTATAAAACATTTTTATTCTTTACCCATATTTCACCAACTATATAATAATAAAAACAATTATTACATTATTATTCTCGTTTATTAATTTATCGAATAATAAAAGACACACATACGTATATACGGCCTGTACCGCGCGTGTTCACAGCAAAACAATCCTTACGGTGATAATGCAGTACTGACCGTTACCGTACCGGAAGAAAGAAGAGCAAACATGATTTATCAACATGACGGATTTCCAGCCCACTTCCGAATCACTATTCGACAATTTCTGGATGACCACTATCCAAACCGATGCATAGGGCGCGGTGGGCCGATTCCGTGGCCTGCACGAAGCCCTAATTTGACTCCGCTAGACTTTTACGTTTGGGGTCATATGAAAGACCTAGTTTATGTGACCCCCGTAAATTCAATTGAAGAACTAAGGGAGAGAATAACAGATGCGGCGGACCAGATGAGGGCAACAATCACGAAAACCGAAGTGAGGAAGCGAATAAGAACTTGTATTCGAAACCGAGGTCAAAACATCGAACAAGACGTGTGAAATGTGTGTAGTTTTTAAATTGATATTGATTAAAAATAATAAAATTATGTTCATAAAATTGTTTAATTTGATTTTCCGAATAAACTCCTTTTTGTGAGACGTACGCCTTCCTGTACTAAATCAAAAACGATTTCCATAATGTAGTCCATTTGTATTAATGTTCATACCTTTTTGGATAGCTGATAAGACAAGGATATTTTACTAATAATTTGTACATCTGGCGGCGTAGTATTTTTTTTTTGTACTAAGACAACATTTTGTATGAAGTAATGGCAAAAATTACAAAAAATTAAATGTTCGATTCGTGATATTTACCAAGGTTTTAGGCATTTTTGAACTTTTAATTACTAACAAAGATTGGCTACGGCATCAACTGTGATAACAACATAAATTTAAGTACAGTCGCTCCTTAGATAATTTTCAAATTAGCTTCAAATGATTTAATCTGGGATTTTTCATTAAAAAAAACTTAGAATCTTACTAACTCAATAACTACTGAACTTCGGTAGAACATTTGGTGGCTTAATTTGTTACATTTTCATCCTACTATGACGTCCTGCAAGGAATACGTCGACTCGACGTATTCCTTCATTTCTTCATTCGTACAGCTAAAAATAAAATTTGTGATGAGTACAATGAATTTAAACAAAAAATTCAAATAGAGTTGAGTACTGTCGAATTTGTGTGCAGTACGGCTGATATTTGGTCTTCCTCTAAAAGAAGCTATTTGGGGGTTACAGTCCATTGGATTGAAAGTAAGACTTTTAAAAGGAAAAGTGCTGCCATTGCTTGTAGAAGATTTAAAGGGGCTCACACATATGATAAAGTTGCAGAAATGATAGCTGATATACATTCAGACCATGACTAACAAAAAACTATAAAATTGTCAAGACACTTACAGATAACGGTTCAAATATGGTTAAAGCTTTTGATGTATTTGGAAAAACTGATTCAGAGCCAATTGAAAATAATGAACATGTTTCACATATTGATGAAGATATTGAAGAAACATTACTCGCAGAAGTCAATGATGAAGATGATGATTCATTGCTACTACTACAAGCTTTTCCAGACGTTTCAACTTCATCAGACTTAGAAAGTGATTGCCTACTGCCTGTACATGAACGATGCGCTATGCACACTTTGCATTTGATTGCCAGTACAGATTTTAAACAAGCAAGGCTAAAAAATACTATTTATAAGAAACTGCATGATACGGCTTTAGCAAAGTGCCAAGCACTCTGTAACTTATGTTCCAGATCACCAAAAGCATGTGAAACATATTTAGAGATGACAGGAAAGTCACCAACTTCTCCATGCGCAACTCGATGGAACTCTTATTACAATTCCATACAAGATCTTTTAGCTGTACAGAACAGTCTTAGTGAAACCACAGTCTAAAAATCATACAGTCGTCCAACGAAGACGTCTAGACAGGGCAATCGTGCGGGGTGTGAGGGGCGAGACGCGGGTGAGCCGATCCCGAACTGCGAACAAAACGATGTTAGTAGTTCGGGATATATCATTGAGGGCTGACGCATGCTTGTTTTTTATTTGTTAATTTAAAATGGTGCATACGACGTGTGCTGTGACTGATTGTAAGTCTTCATCTCATATAAATAAATATCTGCGGTTTCATCAACTTCCACGTACAGAAGAAAGGTAAATAAAATATCTATTTTGTTATTGTAGAGTGCATAAATAATTTTATTTGTAATGTCGTGCCATGTTGATAACGCTAATAAAATGGCCGACCGGCGCACGGTAAAAAAAAATAATAGGGTATCACTACGTATGATTCCTATGTTCTGTGTTTATCACACAGAGCATCTGTTTGGAAATCCTAGAAAGAAAGAAAGAAAAAAGAAAGAAAAAATGTTTATTTGGACACAGTTCGTGAAACACAAAATACAAAATTAATAAAACAAATAATGCTTCTAACAACAATAGTGTGTGCCTCACGGCTGCGCCAAAAAGGTTCATTTCAGCATTAATGCCAGACAGATGCTGCCTGACGCTGGTTTTCTAATGAACCCTTAGGGAAAAGTGACGGGGAGTACACACAGTTTCAACATACCTAAGACATACTTATAAATAAATAAACTAGTAATCACGTATATATCATTACAAATACCTCCTACTAATATTATAAATGTGAAAGTGTTCGTTTTTATGTTCCGTGTCAAGATGGTGGACTTTTTTATTATTTACTAAGGGTGAATTTCGAGATGGTGGCCGTAATTTTTTATAATAAGATATGAATCTCAATTTTGAGTATAATTGGAGTGCTTATTACGAAAAAGCCATCCTTTTTGAAATCCAAGATGGCGGACGTCATTTTTTTATAATTTGATACGGGTGTCAATTTCGAGTATATTTGGGGTGCTTGTTACGAAAAAGCCATCCTTTTTGAAATCCAAGATGGCGGACGTCATTTTTTTATAATTTGATATGGGTGTCAATTTCGAGTATAATTGGGGTACTTGTTACGAAAAAGCCATCCTTTTTGAAATCAAAGATGGCGGACGTCATTTTTTTATAATTTGATAAGGGTGTCAATTTCGAGTATAATTGGGGTGCTTGTTACGAAAAAGCCATCCTTTTTGAAATCCAAGATGGCGGACGTCATTTTTTTATAATTTGATATGGGTGTCAATTTCGAGTATATTTGGGGTGCTTGTTACGAAAAAGCCATCCTTTTTGAAATCCAAGATGGCGGACGTCGATCGTTCGTCGAAGATCGATGTTGATTTGCAATAAATAAATAATTATATAAATATTGTTTATTTGTGACAACCCTGGCCGATGCGTTACTGTCTAGACGATGTCGGCATTTTACACGAGATCAAAGGCGTCGTCCTACTGTATGATTTTTATACTGTGGTGAAACCATGAAAACGTTAAAATTATCTCCGTTGAAAGAAAATGAAATTCACTTCTTAAGTAAATATGTGGACTGTTCAAAGCCAATAGCAGAAGCTATTCAAAGCCTGCAAGGGGAAAAAGACACTTATTATGGTTCTCTATTACCCGAGCTAGTAAGAATTCAACATGTGATCAAATGTCTTAGGACGGAAAATCTAAAATACTGCAACTCCCTGCTAGATGTGATTGAAGAAAACTTAAATAGACGTTTTAAAAAGTTTTTGCAGTTCGAGCCTGCAGCAAATGATGCAATATTGGCCTCAGTGTCACATCCGTTCTTTAAAATGAGATGGGTACCAAAAGCGCGGAAAGAATATGTAAAAGAACTTATCCTGACTGAAACACGAAAAATTAATCGCACTGAAAAACAAAAATCGGAGGCTTTAAACAATATTAACGGTGACATAAAAAAAAAAGGCAAAAGATGAATCTTATTACATGTTTTTAGAGGATTCTGATTCCTCTGTTGCAAGTGCCGAAAACACAGGGTCACCTGGCTGCACCGCTGACTTAGAAACATTGCAATACTTTTTTTTACAACAGTATTTTATCTATAAAAAGTATTCGAAAGATACGTACTTTATATCTAGTATTTCAGATACCATTACAGAAAGTTATTTGCATCTGGTATCTGAAATACTTAATTTAAAGGTATTTTGCATTTTGTATTCCAGATACTTTATTTAAGGTATCTTGTACAGTCGCCAGCAAAATTGCATGGGTACCTTAGTGTCTATTTTCCCGTGAACGTTTGAATTTAAGTTTTCGAAAATAAACTAGATGGCGTTGGTTTCTTCACAACTATGACTAATTTACGAAACGTAAGTAAGGAGTTAGGAAGAAACGTATTAAGTAGGATTGAGCAAGGAGTTACAAGGCATTTATCTAATTATTACATTACATTTACCAGCATACGTAGCTTAAATGATAAAAATAATAAAAGAATCCGATAGGAATATATTTATTAAGCTAACGAGTGGGTATTTTAATAATTAATTTAATATTCGAATTGGTAGTTACTTAGCAATAATCAATTTTAACATAGTAGGTTAATAATTAGGAACAATTTTCTTTAAAATAAACTATTAATTATAAATTGTTTGAAGAGACAAAAAGAAACTACAAAAATATTTTATCATATAAAGCAAAGCAACGCCATCTAATAACAGCATAATTAAATTTTGTTAGTCGTTAACTGGTTTTACGCTAGATGGCGTCATTTCTCGCTTCATACGATTTTGTTTCTGTACTACCCATGCACTTTTGCAGCCTATCGTACATCTCTGACGTCGAGTTACCAGTAACCCTGTATATTTGGAAGTAATGAATCGCCAAGAGCCATTTTAATATGCGACGGTAGCTACATTTTTATCCAATAAAGCTCGAATTTCTTTTTTGAAAGACTAAGCTACAGTCTTCACAAGTTTTTTAATTTAATTAAACCATTTCTGTTTATCTGCGCGGATGGACATGTTTTGGACGTGACAGGCCCATACGCAGCAACAACCTCTGACGCTGTTATTATGGAGCAAATTCTACAAAACCATGATGTTCCGATGGAAGAAGCTATCATTAATTATTTCCTAATACAGGACGATGTATTTATAGTCGACAGAGGATTCCGAGGTGCCGTTCCTACTCTTGAAACTTACGGCTATGTGGTCCATATGCCACCATCTAGAAGGCGTGGTCAAAACCTGCGAAGAGGCCAATATATCAAGATTGGTAACGTTATGTAGATGGGTCGTTGAAACAATCAACGGAAGAATTAAGAGAGATTTTAAAATATTCCGTTATAGGGTTTTTAATCGTACATTGCTGAGTACAATGACGAACTACAAAATAGCCGCAATTATAAACTGTTTCCAAGAGCCGTATGAAGACAGCAGATACACAGAGCAGTTTATTGAAACAATAAACACAAAGATGCATACGCCAAATCTTTTAGCGGATTACGTGCTTCAGCATAACTTAAACCGACAAGGATTTGTGCGGTTGGAAGCAAACGACCCACAATTGACGGACTTCCCGAGATTTACGCAAGAAGAACTGATTTTGTTTGCAGTGGGTACATATCATTTCAAAATAGCTCGCTGGTATTGCAGTGAGCACATCAAGAGGACGGGCATGTATGAA
Source organism: Amphipoea lucens (assembly GCA_947508005.1). NCBI lineage: Eukaryota > Metazoa > Arthropoda > Insecta > Lepidoptera > Noctuidae > Amphipoea > Amphipoea lucens. The sequence continues at coordinate 13,181,377 of OX382375.1, forward strand.
ATCGAAGTTTTTAGAGACTCAGTGCCCGTCGATGTAAATGGTGAAAACTGTGATTTAATTAGATGTCGCATACAATCAAGACACGTAAGGAGCAAGACGTATTATACGTACATTTTATATAAAAGAGAAAGTGGCAGGAATGGCATATCGGAGCATTATTGCTCTTGCATTCATGGAAAGAGAACGTTGGGCAGTTGCGCCCATGTGATGTCAGTGATTTATTACCTAGGATGGACTAGATACCAAAACGATTTCGAACACCCTGCGCTATCATTAGAAAACGTTGTAATAGACATAGAAAACCAATAAATGATCTTTCGATTCTGTTTACATTGTTTTTTACTCTAAGTAGGAACTTTATATTTCCTGGTACATTATTTTTGATGGTGCCCATGAAGTCGACGAGTAGCAAAAACTGACCCAGTAAGTATGCCAGTTGTACCTATTTTTAGGTACCTTAAAGTTAGAACTGCCTTTTATTACTGCCAACTGCATTTTATTACAGAGTTGTACAAAAAATCTGAGATACGTTTCATTTGCGCCAAGCCTGGGTATTTTTCATACTTCGTGATCATTCTCCTTTGACAGTCTGCAAAAAACTTCAATGGCGTTTCAGTGGTGTCTCAGTAGTGTGGCAGTGCAATAGTTTTCAGTGTTGATAACAAAAATCTACTATACGACCATAGAGGTACACCAAACCTACCACGTTTTGAAATCTTATTTTTATCATTTAAATCTTTATATTAAGGGTTTTTTTTTAATAATATTAAAACGTTTTATTATCAAAAACATCGAAGGACAATGCCAAGTATCGGCTCGAATTATGGTAGCGTCCGACAGACATTCTTTATTAATGATAATTTATGCTGTATAATAATAAGAAATATACAATATAAATAAAATCTGTAGAAGTAGACCGTTGAAAAGTAATTTTAAATAGTTATTCAATTTATCAACACAATTCATAGCTAGAGTCTGGCCAACGAAAGCTGACCACGAATTATTTATTAAACTTTGTATATGGCAATCTTTGAAAACTGTCAAAATTGTCACATTGACGTTTCGTACTTAACTTATCTTTTGTTTACGTGCATCTTATTTTCGTAGGTTTTGTCTAAAATAATGCCGAAAACAATCACTAGTTCGACGAGGAGACTTCTATTTAATATGATTAACAAAAAAGACATAAAAAGTGATTTAAATCAGAAATCTGCTGAGAAAATACGACGACTGATTCAATTATTACAGTTTTAGGTTAGTTTTTTGAATTTCTACTAAAACAGCTTGATACTTTTCGACTATTTGTAACAAATTGCAATATTACTCACGGTGTATTATACTTTTTAGGAGGTATCGACAATGAGCATACGAAACTCCAAATTGCGAATGCAGTAAAGGCATTGTGTAGAAGAAGCACCATAACCCTAGCTCCGTTTACCATTAGCGTAAGTAAGTACTGATTTATCTATAGGCTGCGTCCCATGCAATCGTGAGAATTATTGCATCATATTTACGAAATATAGACTAAGTTCATGCTTGTTCGTGGCATGTCGACCGGTTGCAACCTGAACACCAATTGTAACAAAGAAACATCAAAACGAGTTTGTTCTTGTCGTCGGAATCTCGTCAGGTTGCAGTCTGCACGCGAGTCATAGCAAAGAATTGGGGGCGTGGCCACTTGTGTATAAATATACCCGCTGTATTTGAATTTATTAGTGAGTCAGAAAAATCCACCGAGCGAGCAACAAGTCGCGATAAATAGTAACGCTCGGTCAGCGGAGCCCTATAGAGTCGCGTGTATGTTAGTATGTTAGTTAATTCAGTCATTTAATGTAAATTAGTGCTGCATAAGTCCTTTGTTTGTGTATTTGTGTAACTGTGATTTATGTGTACGTGTACTTCTGTTGCTGATTATAAGTGTTAATTCCATTTTTGTCTGTTTAATTCGCATCCTGTAGACAGAACACGATAACCCCCGCCTAACAGAGCGTAAACTCACCCCCCAGCACAGCACGCAGGTTATTGAGAATATTATTGTTTCGTGTGCTGTGCTCAACACATTGAAAACTCTAGAAGAAATAGAAATGTCAACTTCTGAAACCAAAAAAAAAACCTGTCATTGAAGAAATCTTTTCTATGTATTGACATAGAAAAGATATCTTCAATGACAGGTATTTTTATCAGTTCAGACATTTTAGATAGTCGGGTGTCTCACAGTGAACCAGGCAGCTACATTTAACCACCGCCGAATCTCGAAAATGCGACGTTGCCAAACCGCGCTAATATGAGTGAAAGAGAGGTATTTACGTTCCGTTCGTGCCCACTAGTTTGCGTGGCGATCGCGTGCAAAGTGGTTGTGTGAGGAGCATTCGAAAGCAAACTGACTCAAAAAGTAAGTATTTTTTGCCAATTTCATTCTTTATTAGCTTTTTTCGTTTAAATAATATCAATTTATTTATATGTACACTGTTTTCTACAGTTATTTAGGAATTAAAAGCGCTATAATCCGTGTTTTTAAGACATTGATTTGTCGGTAAAATTTTGAGGTTAGTTATCAAAACGTGGTGTGTCTCACAGTGAACCACCTGAGGGTGTTACACATTGAACCATGGTTCATTGTGTACACCCCAGTCGTTAAATGAGTGTTAATTATTTTAATTTGTTATAGAATGGCGCGAAACAAGGTGATGATAAGAAAAAGAGGGGGGCATTCGGCTGCCAACATGCTTAAGGCCCTTAAACTGCACAGATCAGGTGAAAGTATCAGAAAAGCAGCGAAAACTTACAATATTGCTTACCCAACCTTACGACGGTACGTAGCACAAAACTTAGACGTCAATACAGAGGATCTTGCCGAGAAGAGATTAGTACCGAATTACGAAAATCATTTAATTTTTACTGCAGAACAAGAAGACATTTATAAAGACTACATAAAGGAGTGTGCTCTAAAATTTTACGGACTGACCACAAAAGACTGTCGTAAAGTGGCGTACCAGATGGCGAAAGTAAATAATGTGACAATACCAGATAGCTGGGAGCGAGAAAAAATGGCAGGAAAAGAGTGGTTACGGTCTTTTAAGAAACGCCACCTTGATCTTTCAATAAAAAAACCTGAAGCCTGCAGCTTAGCCCGTGCGACAGCTTTTAATCGCGAGACGGTTAAGCATTTTTTTGATAATTTGAAGATAGCAATGAGTCGTCATCCGTCTTTCAGCACTGGTTGTCGTTTGTATAATTTGGACGAAACAGCCACTACGACGGTTCAGCGTCCACAAAAAGTAGTGGGGCCTAAGGGAAAGTTTAATATTGCAAAGGTGACCAGTGGTGAAAAGGGAACTCTAGTAACCACTTGCGCTATTGTATGTGCTTCAGGTCATGCCTTGCCACCAGTGCTTGTTTTTCCGCGCAAAAATTATAAAGTTTTTATGTTAACGGGGGCTCCCCCAGGTTCTCTTGGGTTGGGGGACCACCCCATAGTGCTTGCGTCCACGTCGCGTCCCCTGGAAACAGCCCAGTTCTGACCACCGTAACGGAGTGGCAGACTGGGTTGGCCAAAGTGCACTGTGCCTTCGTAGATTTTATTTTATTTTAATTGTAGTGTGTCTGCGAACCTGCCGGGATCATGCCGACCCCTGCGCGGGACGCCTCCGGGCGGTTTTTAAAACAAAAAGGCCCTTCTCAGGGCCAACCCAAAGGCCCTTCTCAGGGCCAACCAAAAGGCCCTTCTCAGGGCCAACCCAAAGGCCCTTCTCAGGGCCAAGCCGACGCTTCGGCGTCAGAAACTAGCCGCGCGCCGTCTGCGGCTAGCTTCTTTGGAGGGGCGGACGAGTCGTCGTCCGACAACGACTCACTGATCAGTGTGTCGGACGCGGACGACTCTCGTTCGCGGAAGAGAGTCCACCGGAGCGGTGGGTCCGAGGGCTCCTCGGCCTCGGGGTCGACGCGTTCGCCGAAGGCTAAAAAGCCGACGGCTACCGCGGAGACCCATGTCGTTGGGCTCGAGAACGCCCAACGCCAGTTGGATCTGGCTCGGCGGGCTCAGCTCCAGCAAGAGCTGGAGGAGCGGGTCGCTGCCGCGGAGAAGCGGGCGCACGTCGCCCGGGCCAAGTCCGGGTACGGTGCGCCCCGCGTCGTATACGCGGACCACTCCCTGGCCGAGCTGGAGAGGATGGCGGAGGAGGACGAGAGGGAGATCGCGGAGGTCGCCTCGAAGTCCTCCAACATAAAAGGGACCCTACAAAAGGCCCTGAAGTGTAGGGCTGTGAGCATGCGCGGCGTCGTTGCGGAGCTGGTCCAGCGCAGCTCCACCGACGAAACGCGGCAACTGCAGGCGAAGGTGGATCGCCTGCAGTCGGAGGTCAGCCAGCTTCATCAGAAGCTGGCTGAAGCCACGGCCCGGCCACAACAGGCCAAGTCGAGCCCTGCGGCAGAGGGCCCCTCCTCCAACCTTGAGGATATCATCCGCAAGGTCGTAATGGAGGAGAGGGCCTTCACAAGAGCCTGCTTGGCGGGCATCGAGGACCGGCTCCTGCCGGAGAAGCGCCTCCGACCGGCCCTTGCGGCAGACGCGAGGCAGCGTGAGCCGGGCCCGTCCTGCTCCCACGCGGACGACGCCCTTCTCCTCCCCTCAACGACCCCGTCCAACGAGTGGACGGAAGTGGTCCGCAAGGGGAAGGGCAAGGGCAAAAAGTCGGCGACGGCCGTCCCCGCCGCCACCACCGCTCCCAGCAAGTCGCAGACGACCGGCAAGGGAAAGCGGACGGGGAAAGGGAAGCGAAGGGTGCAGCTGGTCTCCCCAAAAACCGCGGCCGTCGTGGTGACGCTCACCGCGGAGGCTGCGGACCGAGGGGAGACGTACGCGTCCGTTTTGGTGCGGGCGCGTGCGAACGCCGATCCCACCCAGCTGGGGATCGGCAGTGTGTCCTGCCGGCGGACCCAGGCCGGGGCTCGAATATTCGAGTTCCCGGGGGCAGAGGGGAGTGCCCATGCGGACCTCTTTGCAGCCAAGCTGCAGGAGGTCATCGCAGATTCGGCCAAGGTGGCACGGCCGGTCAAGTCGGCGGCCATAGAGGTGACGGACTTGGACGACTCCGTCACCAAGGAGGAGGTGGTAGCGGCGGTCGCAGCGATAGGGGGCTGTGGCGTCGCGGCGGTCCAAGGCCGGGATATAAGGCCCGGCCGCGGCGGCATGGGCACCATGCGCCTCGAGTGCCCAATCGCCGCTGCCAAAGCCGTCCTTGCCAAGGGACGGCTCACAGTCGGATTTAGCTCGGGAGCGGTCCGGGCGCTCGAGGACCAGCCTCTGCGGTGTTTCCGGTGCTTCGGCATCGGACACACCCGGCCCCTGTGTCCGTCCACAGTGGACAGGTCGAACGCCTGCTACCGCTGCGGCAAGGACGGCCACAAAGCCGCCTCCTGCGAGGCCGCCACGCCGCACTGCGCGGTGTGTGCCGCCAGTGGCTGCCCGGCAGACCACGTAATGAAGGGGAGGAACTGCAGTCCTCCCCCTGTGCGGGGCAAAGCGCAGGCGCCGACCGGGCCTGCCAATAACACCGCTGCTTCTGCGGTGGCTGCGGAGGAAGGGGGTGCGATGTCCGACTGATGGATAGGGTCGAACATCGCATACTCCAGGCGAACGCCAACCACTGCAGGGCAGCCCAGGATCTGCTGATGCAGACCATGGCTGAGTGGTTGGTGGACTTGGCGGTGGTCGCCGAGCCTTATTCGGTCCCTGGCCGTTGGCTGGGCGACCGGGACGACCTGGTGGCGTTGGTGTCGCGGTCTTCCACGGACTCCCCTCCCCTCTCGCTCTTAGAGAGGGGACCGGGATACGTGGCCGCCGCGTGGGGAGACATGGCCCTGGTAGGGGTCTACTTCTCCCCGAACCGCTCTCTCTCCGACTTTGAGGATTTCCTCGAGATCCTCACCGCGGTCGTAGGGAGGGCGGCACCGCGCCAGGTCGTGGTGTTGGGCGCCCTGAACGCCAAGTCGGTGGCCTGGGGCAACCCGGCCACCGGTTGCAACGTCCGGGGACGTGCCGTCGAGTTTTGGGCGGCCTCATGCGGTGTGTCCCTCCTCAACAGGGGGGCGGTCCACACGTGTGTGCGGCAACAGGGCGGATCGGTGGTGGACGTCTCGTTTGCCACCCCCGCGCTAGCCGCCCGCGTCGTCAACTGGCGGGTAGAGATGGTGGAGACCCTGTCGGACCACCGATATGTGCGGTTCGACATCTCCACCCAGGGGGGGGGGAGGGCCCGCGCCGGGCAATCTCACTTCCCACGGTGGGCACTCACCCGCCTGGACCGGGAGGCAGCCGAGGAGGCGGCCTTTCTCCAGGACTGGCTTTCGCCCCCCCCTGTCGATGCCTTGGACGTGGACGCCGCAGCGGTCCAGCTCAGGGGGTCCCTGACCGAGGTGTGCAACTCCAGCATGCCTCGGTCTCGCCGTCCGCCTCCCCGTCGCGCCGTCTATTGGTGGACGCAGGAGCTGGCGGGTCTCCGGGCCGCCTGCGTTGCGGCCAGAAGGGCCTACGCGCGGAGCCGACGGCGCAGCGCCCAAAACCGAGTCCGGGCAGGGGAGGACCGCCTATACGCCTCTTACTAAGAGGCGAGGACGGCCCTCAAGTCTGCAATGGGCGCTGCGGAAGACTCGGCGAGGGCCGAGATGCTGGAGGGTCTCGACAGGGATCCTTATGGGAGACCATACAAGGCGGCGCGGAACCAGCTACGCCCCTATGGTCCCCCACTGACGGAGACCCTCGAGCCGGCGTTGCTGGACGGGGTGGTCCGGTCCCTGTTTCCGCGCAGGACCGACTTCACCCCACCAGCGATGGATCCCCCGCAAGGGGCGGCTCCGCCGGACGAGCAGGTCCCCCCGGTGACGGTGGAGGAGCTCCGCGCGGGGGTTCTCACCCTCCGCGCGAAGAAGACGGCCCCCGGGCCAGACGGCGTCCCCGCACGGGTGGTGGCGATCGCCGCCTCCCAAATGGAGGACAGGTTTCGGGACCTCTTCAGCGCGTGCTTTACGGCTGGGAGGTTCCCGAAACTGTGGAAGGAGGGGCAGCTCTGCCTCCTCCGAAAGGAGGGACGTCCGGTGGACTCCCCGTCGGCATGCCGGCCCATCGTCTTGCTCGATGAGGTCGGTAAACTGTTCGAGGGGATCATCGCGTCCCGGCTTCATGGCCTTTTGCGGGGGGTAGGGCCGGACCTGTCGGACGCCCAATTCGGCTTCCGACAAGGGCGTTCGACGATCGACGCGCTGGCCCTACTCAAGGGCCAGGTGAAGGAGGCGGTGGAGGCGGGGGACGGAGTGCTGGCAGTGTCGTTCGACATTGCAAACGCCTTCAACTCCGTCCCCCACTCGACGATATTGGAGGCGCTCCGGTATCACGGAGTGCCCCAATACCTGCAGGATCTGCTGGCCAGCTACCTGGAGGGCCGAGAGGTCCTCCTCGCGGACCGGACGGGCACGGTGAGGCGGTACGGAGCAGAGTCCGGTGTTCCGCAGGGGTCAGTTCTGGGGCCCTCCCTGTGGAACATCGGGTTCGACTGGCTCCTACGCGGAGTCCTCCTCCAGGGCACGAGTGTCATCTGCTACGCGGATGACACTCTCCTCACTGCCCGGGGGAGGAACTTTGGAGACGCGGCCTGTCTGGCCTCGGCTGGCGGATCCCTGGTTGCAGAAAGGATCCGCCTCCTGGGATTGAAGGTGGCGCTGCACAAGACCGAGGCCGTATTCTTTCACGGGCCTCGGCAGCGCTGCCCTCCCGACGCCCACATCGTCGTAGAGGGCGTCCGGATAGAGGTCCAGCCCCAGATGAAGTATCTGGGCCTGGTGCTGGACGAGAGGTGGCGCTTCGGCCCGCATTTCAGCGGGCTGTCGACGCGCCTCCTGAAAGCCGCGGACGCGCTCTCGCGGCTGCTCCCGAACCTGGGGGGGCCCAAGGTGGGGTGCCGGCGCCTCTATGCCGGCGTCCTCAGGAGCATGGCCCTATACGGGGCCCCTATCTGGGCGGACTCCCTCCACAGGAGGGAGAATGCGACCGCCATCCGCAAGCCCCAAAGGGCCATTGCACTGCGGGTGGCGAGGGCCTACCGCTCGGTGGGCTTTTCGGCGGCGTGCGCTCTGGCCGGCACCCCTCCTTGGGAGCTGGAGGCTTGGGTGCTCGCCAGAGTGTACGAGTGGACCGCGCAACGAAGGGCGCTCGGGGAGCGCCCCGTCGCCGAAGAGCGGGAGGCCGTGCGGCGGGAGGCGAGGGACGCAATCGTCCTTCACTGGACAGAGGACCTCGCCACCGCCGCCTTTGGCCGCCGGACGTTGGACGCGCTCGGCCCGGTCCTGCAGAGCTGGCTCGAGCGGTCCCACGGTTTCCTCTCGTTCCGTCTGGTGCAGGTGTTGTCCGGCCACGGCTGTTTCGGAACGTACCTGCACCGGATCGGGAGGGAGGAGACCCCGGCGTGCCACGACTGCGGCGCGGCGGAGGACACGGCGCAGCACACCCTCGAGGCGTGCCCGGCTTGGTCCGAGCTGCGCCGCGGTCTGACCGCGGCGGTCGGACAGGACCTCTCGCTTCCTGGTGTGATCAACGCCATGCTGGGGAGCGAGGAGGCCTGGGCAGCGGTGGCCTCCTTTTGCGAGGACGTAATCTCGCAAAAGGAGGAGGCGGAGCGCGCGCGGGAGGACGACCCTCTCGCTGTGCCGCTCCGCAGACGAAGAAGGGGTCGGAGAAGGCGCCAGCCTCTCCCCCCTCATGGTGGCGATGGGCGGGCGACAGGCACGGGGGTGCCGTCTCCCGCATTGCACCCATCACCACCTTCGTCGGTCACTCCCGGGCCCCCGTGAGGGGCCCGCCCTGAAGGACAATCGTCGGCGGAGGACTGGACGTAAAGGCTACGCTGGTTTCCCAGTCCCCCGCCACTCGGACGAAGCGGGAGTGCCGCTGGGTTTTGTAGTGGGTATACCGGGTCAGACCCGGGAGTCCCACATAGCCCCCCATCCCCCGATGGGAGGGTATGCGTAACGCATTTTTCCCAGCGCAAAAAAAAAAAAAAAAGGTTCTCTTGGGTTAGCACATGCTTCTGGTTGGATGACAAGCGAATTATTTGTTGATGTTATGAAACATTTTATCAAACGTTCCACCGCCAGTCCAGAGAACCCTGCGCTTTTAATTTTAGACAACCATGAGTCTCATCTTTCGATAGAAGCCTTAGAAATAGCAAAAAAATCGGGTGTCACAATGCTTACTTTGCATCCTCACACCACTGCCAAGATGCAACCTCTAGATGTCGGGTTAAATGCCCCCTTTAAAGTTTTTTATAACAGCGCCATAGACTCCTGGATGATGAGGAACCCAGGAAAGCCGATGACCATTTACAACGTAGCGGAGTGCATTGGAGTGGCCTACGCCAGGGCAATGACACCCATGAATATATCCGCAGCCTTTAAGAAATGTGGCATATATCCCTTTGACCCCGAAGTCTTCACGGACATCGATTTTTTGCCATCAGACGTGACAGACAGACCCGAACCAGAGCTCCAAGATCAAAATTTAGATCCTAATATCGAAAATATTGAAATCGAATCCGTTAAATCTGATGACACATTTTATGAAGACGGAAAAGTAAGCCCATCAATCTTAAACACCGATTGTATGGTAGAGACTCCAGTAAAGGAGTGATTTTTCAAAAGGCCTTATTTCCATTTTTTACTTTGATGTAGATTTCGACGGAATCGTGAAGTCTAGTCAAAATCGCAACTGGAACTGGCATTTGCTTAGTTCAGAACGCCTTATTTCCTATAGTAAAAGGCGCATCAAAAGTAGAATGTCAAACAAACTGGCACATTTCCACCCGTAGGTAGACAGGCAGTGTGAAAATTAACAAAACGCCGTATTTCCTGCTTGTTTTTTAACCGTGTTAAGAAATTTCATACAAAAGGGCATATTTCCTATTTAGCTAAAATTGGTCAAAGAAAACAACCTATTTTTTTGGTGAATTTGAAGCGTTCTGTTTGAAAATTTAATGCATGGTAACACTGAGGCTGCACGTCGATCATACACAGAAAAAAAAAGTTGTTTGACATTTAGCTGTCACTGTCATTGGCAATTATTTTCGCGCTACAAATGCCAATTTTAATGAACGTGTTTCGGGTTCGGGTTCTATTAAATTAATAAAAACGATATTGCGTGTATTGTCTGTACGTCGTGAAAGGGATGAAAACACAGTAGGCGCACTAAATCCCGGTGGGAGAAAAAAGAGGGATAAAAGTAAAGCAAGAAACAAGAAAGAGTAAGTTGTAACCTGAATGTGTAGCTCTAACCATACTGCAATTTCGTTAGATCTCACCAAGATTTGAATATTGGCTTAATTACTGTGACTTTCTTTTCAGATATTTAGACCAAGATCCGCTGGGAACAAATTTTACGAAACCATGTCAACATAAAAGTGAAAAAACCAAGTTTAGATGTGATTCCCTAAGTATGGACGTTATACTAAAAAATCGACGAATGCTTTATAATACGAAAAACAAAACCGATCAAGATATGTTTTTGTGTCGATTATTGTCTACGTATCAGCCAGTTCGTCGAGATAAGATACCTCTGAAAAATTTGAAGAACCGTCAAGTAAGTTGTACATACAACCTCTTCACTCGGAAAAAAAAAGCTGTGCCAGTTTGCAAAAGGTTTTTTATGGCTGCTTTAAGTGTCAATGAGAAAAGGCTCAGAAATTTAAATAAAACCTTACTAAATGGAGAACTGCCAAGAGAAAAACGTGGTGGTGATCATCGATCACATAAGTCAGCAGAAAAGAAACAGAGGCTACGCCAGTTTTTAGATAACTTGCCTGCACGTGAAAGCCACTACAGTAGGAATAAATCAAAACGATTGTATTTAAATAGTGAGCTGTATCCTAAGAAATTACTAAAATTATATAATGATTCTGTTCCAATGCACTTAAAAGTAAAACCAAGCATGTTCTATAAAATTTTTCACAATGACTATAACATCGGATTCAGCAAACCATCGTCAGATGTATGTAACGTCTGCACATTATTATCAAATAAGATAAAGAATGAAAAAGATCACCGAAAAATGTCAGAATACATGATTCAAAAACGAGTCCACTCTATGCGTTCTAATGCCTTTTATGACTTACTGAAAATGGATGTACCTGATAGCATCACACTATGCTTTGACTTACAGCAAGTGTTACCCCTTCCGAAGACTCCTATACAGGACTGTTTTTATTCCAGACAAATCAGTCTGTATAATTTCTGCATTTATAATTTAGATGCCAAAAAAGCTTTTTTTGATGTGTGGGATGAGACTGAAGCTAACCGCGGAGCTACAGAGATTGGTTCAGCGCTTTATTGCTATTTAAATAACCTTAATATTCCTGACAATGTTACTGTACTCAGGTTATTCTGCGACGGATGTGGGGGGCAGAACAAAAATAGCTTCATAATACACATGCTAATGCATTGGCTGTATTCTAAATCACCAATAAATTTAAGAGACATTCAGCTATGTTACCCAGTCCGTGGTCACAGCTTTCTACCAGCTGATAGAGTTTTTGGTAGAATCGAAAAAGATTTGCGAAGGTGTGCTGTGATAACGGAAAAACAGGAATATATTGAAAAAATTAGCAAGCATGGAGATGTACAGACATTAGGTGGGCAATGGTGTTTGAAAGATATAAAAGAATTGTCTGTTAATTTTAAAAAAGTTGATAGAATACAGTCCTTAAAAAAGATTTTCATTAAAAAGAGTGTGAACAGTAGAACAGGGAAAGTATTGAGCTGCAAAGTGACTGGATATGAACATTACAGATTTCAGTCTGGTTCTGAAGAGTCAGTTTCTCTATTAAAACATGGTAAAAGAATTCCTTCAGAAATTTCGACATTACCACATGCGCTGATACCTCTTTCAGCGAAGAAAAAGAATGACGTGGATAATCTACTAAAAAAACAATTTGGAGATGACTGGAGAAACATGGATAATCTGGGCTGGTATAAAAATATTTTAGATGATGTTCTAAGCACTTTGCAGGAAGATGAGCATGACCTGCATGATCCTACAATGGCATGTGAATGCAATGAACCAGATGATTTGTTGAACCTTAGAATTTAAATTTGTTATGGTCTCATTTTGTGAATAAACAATTTATTTCCTAACAACAATTCTTTAATATTTTAAGTAACACCGCTATCTAGTTGTTTTTTACCTAACCTACTCATTCTGAATTGTACAAAAAGCCTTATTTCCAAATTGGTGTGCAACAAAGGGGCATATTTCCTATTCACTTTATACAAAAGGCCTTATTTCCTGTTGTAGCAAACAAAAGGTCATATTTCCAAAATTTAATTTAAGATAAAAACAATACAAGTATATAAAACTATTTTTTTTAAATGCCATATGTTCAGAACAATTAATGCACACTTATTTTAACTACTTTCAAAAGTTATAGTACAACCTTTGCATATCTCACAGATATTTGGCTCTACTGAAAATTTGGCTCTGGTGGAAATAAGGCCTTTTGAAAAATCACTCCTCAGTTGTAAATGATGTTACGGAAAATAATTTCGAAATGCAAACCCAGAAACTTCATAGCTCAACAGTAGCAGGATTATCTACGATGTCTTTCATTTCACCTAAGCAATTTATGCCACCACTTAAAGCTAGTCCCCGATCTAGTAACAGGAAAGTTAGGAAACCAGGAAAAAGCAGAATTGCAACGGACACTCCGGAAAAAAATGAAATTATAGAAAGCAAGAAGAAGCGTAAAGAAACGAAGACTAAAGTAAAAGAAGTTAAACGTACCGTGCTTTCAGATAAAAAAGTTAAAATAAATACCCTAAAGAAAAAGAAAATGAAAAAGGTAGATAAAGATGAATCTACTTCTGAAGAAGAATTTGAAACGGTGCTAGAAGACAGCGAGACTGAAATTAGTGAGATAGATGAGTCCGAAGATGAAGAAGAAATGTTTGTTGTGAGAGGAAATTTCGATAAATTGACCCGTAATCCCGTTGAAGGTGACTATGTTCTCGTGGTTTTTGATGCAAAAAATATTAAGGTTTATTATGTAGCCAAGATCATTGAAGTTGACAAACCTTACTATGGAGTTTCATTCATGCGGTTAATGAACAAAGAAACCATGAAATTCCGGATGCCTTTGGAACCCGATTTGGCTAATGTCCAATTAAAGGATATTAAAATGATTTTGCCGCCACCAAAAATTAATGGAACACAAAACCGAAACTCGACATACAACTTTCCGAACCGCGTTGCTCCAACTATTAACTTGCGTTAAGGTTTATGGGCAATCTAAACTTTCGTAATTTTTTGTTCAAATTTTTTAAATTGTTTTTGGCTAAGAATGCAAGTTTTTGTTTTATTTAATGAAGAAGTTTTTTTTATGTTTTTTACTTTGTTTAAAGTTTGTTTCCATATTGATTTATTTTTTTTATTTTAAGGTAAAACCTTCAAAAACCTAGTAAAAAGTTACTAGTTTTTTATTTAGTTTTTAAAGTATCAATAATATTATGTTAGGTACTTTTGTTTTTATAATTAAAAACTGTTACTTTTGTTTTTATTATTAAAATATGATAAGAATTTGACTGAAAAGGTTCTGTGATGTATAAAACTAAGACTCTCGGTTTAATTGTATATGATTTAAAGTGATTTTAATAAATATAAGGCTGATTTTTATTATTACTGTTTTTTATTATTATCATTAAAAAGTATTTGCCTTATAAATTGAACTAGAAGACATAGTTAATAAGGTGGCTCAATGTGGACGATACCCTGGTTAAATGTGTACCACCTGTAGTACTCTATGAACCAAAAATCATTTTTCATAAAAACCTGTTTTACACCGAAACTAAAAGGAATATGAGAAATTAACGTTTTACAATATTGAAGCTAAATAAATATGCTAACTATACACAAAAAATTAAAGGCATTCATTGAAAATCCAGCGCACTATGAGACTTTGAAATTTACCTGGTTCAATGTGAGACAACTTACCCTAAGTAACAGTTTTTATGTGTAAGGATGTCTAAATTTAATAATATGCATATTTTTGTATTTGATTTTTTGGAGTGTTATTTTTATTTGTATTCAAAATAGTAAATTGTATTTGTTGGTTTCAGATGTAAGTGTAACAACACAGAAGAATAAAAAAGGAAGGGTCTATAAATCAAGGACATTGGAACACCCCGGGAAAAAAGCGTCCACATTCTGCAACAGTTTCCAATTTGGATAATTTTGATATTTCAGCCATAAGAAATAAAATAAATGAATTTTATGGTGTAAAAAAACAAGTCCCTACGCTGAGAAGCCTGCACAATGAGCTGAGGGAAGCTTTTGGATTTACGGGATGCCGTGAAACTCTTAGAAAAATCTTACACAAAAATGGGTTTGAATTTCTAAATAATAAAAATGAACGTGCTTTGCTTACAGAAAAATATGATATTGCAGCTTGGAGACACAGATTCTTGAGAAGTATTCATGAAAAGAGACTAGAAGGTAAGCAAATAATTTACCTTGATGAGACATATGTTCATCAGAACTATAAAGTAAAAAAATCGTGGCAAGGACCTTCAACAAGTGGTGTCACTAGTAATATATCCTCTGAAAAAAGACATATTATTGTGCATGCAGGATCGGAGGAAGGGTTTGTACCAGGTGCTTTATTGATTTTCAGCACAAAATCGAAATCAGCTGACTACCATGATGATATGAATTCCACCAATTTCATGAAATGGCTAGCAGAAATGTTGATACCAAATTTAACTAAACCTAGTGTACTTGTGATGGACAATGCAAGTTACCATGTGAAACAAGTGAATAAACCCCCTAATATGTCTGACACAAAAGCTAACATCCGAATATAGCTTCAAGAAAATAATATTACTTTTGAAGAATATCATTCCAAAGCAGAATTGATGTGTTTGGTAAAAAAATATAAACTTGCACCTGTTTAAGAAGCAGAAGAACTTCTGCCACCATATCATTGCGACCTCAATGCAATAGAGCTTGTAAGGAAGAGTAGCAAGCAAAAACATAGGAATACTAGGGACTGAAATGCAAAATTTAATTAAAGAATGTTTTGAATCCATAACTGCCAATGACTGGAAGAAGTATACTGATGACATCCTGAATATTGAAAATCAGTACAAATTGAGGGACCGTATTGTCGAAAACGAACTTAACGGTTTATAATACATGTTGGGGACAGTAGCAGCACTAGCAGTGAAGAAAGCAATGAATCAATATTATCAGGTGTAGAGTTCCTGGAATCCGATTTCGACTATGACTCATAACTTCAATGTTTTATTTTTATTTTATTGTGACAGCTGTCTTTTTTATATTTTACAAATAAACATACTACTTAGTAATATTTTATGGTTTAATTAAACCTTTTCTGTATAAGTCCATGAAAGTTGAGTGGTGAACATTAAAGCGCTGAAAATAAAAAAAAACAAAGGTACTTTTGGTCAGTGCTTAATGCAATTACTTCCCTAGAATGAGAAGTAAACAAACGAGAGCGAACTAAACTGAGCTAGCGTCGATTAGGCTCGGCGCACGAGGAATAATCAGTTAAATACTTTATTGTGACATTTAAATTTATATTTTTGAACATAATTTACTTCAAGAATACAACGTGTTTTTTTTGATATCCCATAACTCTAGGGGGTCATTGTACTCATCATTATGAATAACTTTTACTATGGGACCAAATCTGAAATCGCGAAAAAAAAATCAGCTGTTCCCTACATTTTGACGAGTTATGCAAACATAAATGTAGGGAACAGCTGATTTTTTTTTTGCGATTTCAGGTTTGACCCCATAGTAAAAGTTGTTCATAATGATGAGTACAATGACCCCCTAGAGTTATGGGATATCAAAAAAAAACACCTTGTATAAAGCTTAAATTTTTTAAATAAAGTTTAAAAAAAAATCGCTTCAATAGCTTAGTAGTAGTGTGAAAATTCAATCTTTCATACAAACATTACAAACAATATATAACAGACAGAGTTACTTTCGCATTTAGAATATTAAAATGGATATGGAATTATCCGCGTGTTCCGTAAATTTAAAAGGGATCGTACTGATGAGAACTGGACATCATTTAAGGCTGCAAGAAATGGATGTAATCAGATGATACGCAATGCTAAACGCCGCCATATTCTTGATACTATCAATTCTTCCTCTTCTGCCGAAATTTGGAAATTTCTTGGAACTTCTTTCTTCTTTCTTTCTTTCTTGATATAGGCAAATCGCGACATTTAGATCTTCCTAGTTCAATTGACTTAGACGTTCTCAACCGGCATTTCTCCACTGTTTCTACCATGGATCGTCTAACCAAGCAACAAACTCTGTCTCTAATTTCTGGTCTATCGCGTTCTCATACTAATTCTTTCAGTTTCATTCCAGTTGAACCGGGAGAGATCAGAAAGATCATTCTCTCCATCAAATCGAAAGCGGTGGGATGTGACAATATCACCCGTGGTATGATCGTTACTATTCTAGATCATCTCCTACCCGCGATTTCCCACATTATAAATTTTTCTTTGTACTCAGGAGTATAACCTTCCCTGTGGCGCAAAGACTATGTTCGTCCACTACCTAAGGTTTCCAATCCCTCTCTTCCTACACACTTCCGTCCAATTTCTATCCTTCTTATCTTCAATTTATAGCCTTAGGTACTGACACACATGCTAATTACTAGCATGCTCAAACCAATTGGAGCACGTGAAACTCACGTAACTTTGATAATCGCGTGCTCTAATTAGTTTGAGCATGCTAGTAATGAGCATGTGTGAAGGAAGCCTTATAAAATGTTTCGCATATTTCATGAATAATGAAAAGTATCAACTCCGTTTAAGCAGGGTATAGCCAGGGTGGACAGCTACATTTTTTTTTAAATTGCCGCCTTTACGTTGTGTCAGCTTTCGTTGGCCCGACTCTACAATTTCAATTAGAAATGTTGCCAATACCAAAATAAAATAATATCGATACGAAATTACACTTGCAAATCTGAACCTGTATTACTCGCTGACCCGACTCGCCTAACTGAACATCTGAACCTGCCTACTTGTTGACCTGGCTTTTCTCACACGGATATCTGAACCTCCTCTAGTCTAACTATGATTCGTTGCATCAATTGTTGAGTAATTGCCTTTTGGATGCGACGATACTCGTTAGAAAGTGAGACTAGAAATTCAGCAACTGATCCAGCACCAAAATGCTCTTACTGACGCAAGTTAAATACCTATGATCAATATTGTAATAACATCATCTACATTGCGATTGCTATAAGTTACGAACAAAATAATACATAAAAACAAGTCATTAAGGTAATAATAAAACGAAACTGAAACGATTTACCAACAGTCGTTTGGCCCATGAACCGTTGGTCAATGTTATCTTTAACCCATTAACGTTTCATCCAAAGAACTTTTCACCCATGAACGTTTCGCCAACATAACTCTACATCAGTGAACGCTTAACCAACAGAACGTTTTGACCAATAACTTTTCATCCAAAGGTCATTCATAATTACTTTATTCATATTACATCCCTCCTGTTCATAATCTTGGCAATGCATTTTGATGTAAAGTTTTGGTTTAAATGTGACTAATGCGGAAATTATTCTTATAATTAATCGGAAATTCGTGGGCTATTAAGAGGAGGCTCCCTAAATTTTACGTTAATTTGCATTAATATTCTGAAACAGTCACACATACAATCAAAATGGAACTTTAGTATATGATTCATTGGATCTTTTTCTTTCCATGTACAAGACAGTTACGTAATTGTAACATTTTCGCTTGATTCATATTTTATTAAAAAATCATGTCTTTTTTAAAGATTATTACTTTTTTTTCAAGATTGCTTGGCCTTTATGTCTAAAATAAATGTTAACTGTAAGAAAATATAGTTTACTATCCAGCCACAAGATATTTTTTCTCTAGATCAATTATTACTTTAGTTATAAACAAAATAAGAAGTGAGACTTACGACATTTAGTTTCGATCTCGAACGCGATCAAAGAGCGCACGCGGTATTCAACCTTATTACGGCTACGTTAGCGTTTTTCACCATAGCGCAGTGTCTCCAACAACGCCGTAATTACGGTAAACCTACCGTAATTTGAACATATCTACCACCTACCGTAGACATGTTCAATTCTACCGTAATTTCATCTTTATGAGTGGCGCCTTAAAAATGATATACCCAATCTAACATACAGTTTATTTTTATTTGAAACAATGTTTGAAAATGACAACACTGATACAGTGCTGTCAACACTGATACAGTGTTGTCATTCCCTGGGGTGCGAGCGCATTTTCAGCCACATTACTGACTTGAAAACGAAAAAAAGGAACCAATTGTCTACAAAAACTATTGCTGGGAATTTATTTACGCAGCAACTCATTAAGAGAACAGGAAAAAACTGCGTAGATTTCCATCCTACTGATAAAATGATTAAAAGTATTAATGTTTCTATGTACAAAAAGGCTGAAACGCCTGAAATTTAATGTTTGATTGTGAAATAGTTACCGTAAATTTACCGTATTTTTCATTTTAATCTCCCGTAATTTTTCGCCAAATACCGTATTTTTAGACTTGCAACACCGTAATTTTGACAAATAGAGTTGGAGACACTGCCATAGCGGTCTAACCGGTCTCTCAGTGCCACGCTGTGCGTCGTCGTGAGTGGGTCTGTTTCGCACGCGGGTGCGTCCATTAGGTTTTTTATTTTTGAGTTATTTTAATAAAATTCATATTATAACGCTATACAATGGGAAACAAAGATAATAAAAGATATGTTCAGAAGAGAAAGAAAGTAGAACGTTTGAAAAATATTGCAAGAACCATGAGAGAAGCTAAGCAGTAAGTATTTTTTTTTATTATGTAGGTACTTAAATATTATTTTGACGAAACGTCTAATCTAAAGTATAAAATTGTATGACACAGTCATGTCGATATTCATACAATTTTATACTTTAGACTATGGTAATACGGTCCTATTTTCAATGGAGTCAGTAAATTCCTCGAAAATGTTTCCGTTCTGTTTCTATCTAAACACCACGACAAATACGCAACAATGACCACAATGGACATACATACTTCTAGATACCTCTATAAAGATATTATTGAAGACGTTCTTTATCAAAACTACCTACTACAAATAATATTGCATGCACCTGCAACCTAGCGCTTGAGTTCAAGGCCAGTTGCGTTGGAAATTGTACGAACATAGGAAGCTATGGAGACGATTTGATTATTATAAATAAAAGTAGTATAACAATTGTGTTGTTTTTGCTTATATTTTTTGACATTTATAGAAGGTGTAATTTATTTAATTAATTAAAATTTCATTAAAATTACTCTTTGTTTATTATTAAATTGTTGAAGATGTTTTATCCGAATAATGACTAATAAGTAAATATTTTCTTAGGAAAAAGAAGGAAGACAAATTTGAATGTCATCCGGAACAGGGAAAGTTATTGGAGACGCCTTCTCAATTGCATAATCTAGTTTCCGTTCCTGCAAATTACGAAGATAAGTAAGTACTTCTAATTATTTTCAATAATCAACTATTTATCTATAATAATCTTAACTAATATTATAAATGCGAAAGTGAGTTTGTTTGCTTGTTACCTTTCACGCTAAAACGGATGACCGGATTTAAATTTGGCACACGGGTAGACTATGACCTGCGGGTAAACTACGTAACAACACACTACCAATCGGAATCAATTAATTTTGACAGTTCAAAAACAGTCATTATTAACATTCCCATGGGATAATTTCCGATATGCACGTAGTATACTACTGCTTTTTTCGTGTTAAATCGTCTATCGTGTCTCGAATATTATTGATTTTTTTATATATATATGTCAAATTATAACGATAATGGTAATGGTGATAACAATTATGTTTTTTTAAGGTCCGATCGTAGCAATGAAAGTAAGAGACACGGGAATTCTTCGCCGTCGTCCAGCCTCGTGCATGAACCTCTATTATCAAATACCGATCGTGATAAAAACAACATTTCTACTAATACTATTTCCAATAATAACAGTAACGCGGTAAGAATAAGGCTCATACTTGATACAGAAGTACTCGTTGCCAGCTCGACATGCTTAACGTCAAACAGCTTATTTGAATAGTTCAGCTATCTACTTAGTTTTACATTTTATGTCTAAAACTTCATTACATTTTCAGATCGAAGTCCAAGAAACATTAATTGATTCGCATAAAAATGGAAATTGCCCTTATGAGGTACAAAGTTACGGTGAAAATGTAAGTTTCAGCTCAATTCCCGGACGGTTTTACTTTAAACAGTATTTGGACAAAATGGTTTTTATTGTTTATCATAACTACATATTTATAATTATTTTGTTATTTCAGGTATGTAATGTGCTAACTGGAAGACGTATTATTGATATACAGAATTTTTTTGATAAATTGAAAGTGGTTGCTGATCATAAATCGCTTTTTAATTGTGGATTAAGTTCGATTCAATTGCTTTCTGAACACCAAAATGGACTTTTTTCCCGGCTAAATTTGCAGTGCATGATGTGCAATAAAAAATTTCAAATAGAGGCAACGGAACAAAACGTCAATAAAGACGCTGTAGCTGGAATACTGGCAAGTGGCGGTGGTCATGCTCAGTTAAAGCAATTCACAGCTGCTGTCGACCTTCCCGAAATTAAGGAGAAGAATTTCCTTAAACTTCAAGATCAAGTGGCGGATGACTGGGAATATACCACGTGGGCTGAAATGAAAAAAGCCGCAGAAATAGAAAGAGAAGCCGCATTAAACGAAGGCCGCGTAAATAAAGACGGCATAGCAGTGATAGACGTCATCGTAGATGGTTGTTGGTGTAGACGATCGTATCAAACGAATTATGCTGCCAATTCAGGATGCGCAGCTATAATAGGCAGACGTACGGGTAAAGTCTTATACATGGCAGTAAAAAACATGTACTGTTGCATTTGTCAAAAAAGTGGAAATGCTATAAAAGACCATGTATGTTACAAAAACTACGACGGGCCATCTACAGGCATGGAAGCAACAATCATACCCGAAGGATTCAAAAAATCTATTGAAATGCACAATATTATTTATGGACGATTTATAGCAGATGGCGATAGCAGTACCTACACGAAAATTATTGAGTCACGCCCCTACGCAAACATTACAGTCGAAAAGATTAACTGTAGAAATCATATTTTGCGCCGATTTTGTAATAACATGCAGAAACTCGTGACCGACACACGGTACCCTATAAAAGACAGAAAGCTTGTTAGTAAAGTCAAAATTTTGTCAGCTCGCAAATATATCTGTGACGCCATTAGAATTAACAAACCAGACAAAAACTGCAACAACTTGCATCATGATATAAATAATTCCGTGTATCATGCCTTTGGAAAACATTCCAAGTGCAAAAAAGATATATGTTCGCACACTGACGATAGTATTACGCAATTTGACGCTTCCAGTCTATGGCAAAGAATTAAAATGCTTGCAGCTAACGTTGCTTCGCATTCCAGAAGTCTCATTGAGGATGTCGACAGCAACGTTGTTGAACAATTCAACGGCGTCGTTGCTAAGTTGGTTGGTGGTAAACACATAAATTACTCTCAACGTCGTGGCTACCAAACTCGATGCGCCGGTGCTGTTATATCGTTTAACACCGGGAAACTATTGTCAACTGTTCACCGAAGTACTCAAAATAATACACCCAGAAAAGCATTAAAAAAATACGAAGAAACAATATGTAAGAAAAGAGAAAGAAATAGGCTGGCACAACGAAAAAAGAAGCGCCATTTTGCTAAGTTTCAGCCTTCGGATAGGAACTATGGTGAAAATGCAGAACAACCAGATATGGATCCGACGACTTTCGAAATGGCGAAAAAAACTTTTCTAAAAAATTTAGAAAAGACAGAAGAAGAACGGGCTCACATCACTAAGCAAACAATTTTGCAAAGTGAATGTGGTGAGTGGCTTGAGCTAAGACGCAACCTTTTGACGGCTTCCAACTTTGGTAAAGTCGTACAAAAAAAAGAAAGACCAATAGCTGCAGAAATATAGTGAAAAACATGCTGTACGGAGCTCCTATAGACCATGTTTCGTCTATACAACATGGTAGACAACACCAGGCGGTGGCTTTGGAACAATTATCTAACCTAAAAAATATAAAAATTGATAAATGTGGAATTTTTATCGACGAAGTCCTTCCGATTCTAGGGGCTCCTCCGGATGGAATCACCAATGATATGGTCGTTGAAATAAAATGTCCCATAGCCCCTTTTAAAATGGGGATCGATGCTGCAATTGACCAAAAGAAAGTACATTTCTGGAAAAAAAAAAACAAAACGGTGAAGTGAGTATTATGTTAAAAACTGGGTTCAAGGTATTATGAATACAGGAACATACACGGACACACATACATACATTAATAAATACATACCTACTAAAAACATTACTCTTCTTTTTGGCCTCAATGCATTCGGGTAATTTAAGATATGTATTTTTATTTTCAGATTAATGTATGCAAAAAATCTGACTGGTATTATCAAGCTCAAGGTCAGATGCATATAGCAAGAAAAACAAAATGCCTATTTGCCGTATGGTATGGAGATAATAAATTCAAAATTGAAGTACTGGAAAAAGATGACGAATTTTGGAGAAAGGAGATGGAACCTAAACTAGTCTCTTTTTATATGGATTGTCTGCTGCCCGAGTTGGTAGATCCACTATATCCTAAAAACAAAATGATTCGAGATCCTGAATATGTCAGAAAACGAACAGTGCAAGATGAAAATAGCTTAGGAACTGCAAATATCATATCAGATGAGCCAGTATCAAAGTCAAGGAGGCTAGATTTTAGTAAATTTTAAATTAAAACCTATAAAATGTAAATGTTGTCTTCAAAATCTTAAATCTCTGAAAGTTTTTTAACAATTGCTTTGTTTTGACACAATGTTGTATTGTATTCAAATAAGATAAGATTTAGTTTTGAATTTTTTTTTCCAAATGCCGTTATCTGCCCGGATTATTGTATTTTTTTTTATTTTCTAACAACAATTATTTTTTTTTATAAAAGACCAATGTTTTTTAATGAAAACTTCAAATACATGACAGGTACCTACAACGTGCAACGTTAAATGCGCAAGATCTAAAGGAGTCATTGTACTCATTATTATGAACAACTTTTACTATTGAACCAAACCTGAAATCGAAAAAAAAAAATCAGCTGACCTCTTTAGAGGTTTTACTCATTTAACGTTACACCTTGTAGGTATATCTAAATTCGATAAAACCCAAAAAAGAACTAATTTTCTAAACTCTTACTTCAAGTAATGACACTACGAGCGGGCCTTAACCTAAAAAAAATCATCAAGTCATAATTTTTTCATTTCATCATGTTTAAATATCAATACCTAACACGTCTGCGAAGTTTCGCTAGCTAATGTAATTTGACCCTGTTCAATACGTAAGTATACAAATTCAAATTAAATCGGTGTAGATATCTAAACATAATAAACCTAATTAAAAGAAAAGAAGAAAAAAATCATAATTGCGAAAACTGTTTTCTATTTCATAAAATAAATAAAGGTGTCTCTATTCCATCTATGTTCGCTATTCTAAAATAAAAATACAATAAAGTTTGAATATTCCGCGACGCGCGATGTTCGGCTCGCTCGCGGGAAATGAAGCGCGGACCGCAGGGGAGCGGGGTGCATGAGGCGGAGCTTGCGTAGAAATTATTTTAGAGTGCCTGGTCTTAAACGAAAATGTTATCTTTACCCGAAAAAAACAAAAGAATGGATGTGCCTTTATTAATACATTTTATACGAGTGTTCGCATTGGTTCAGCGAATTAGGTTGGTAGGTTAGGGTGAACGAAATTTATGAGTATTCTAACAGTATACGTTTTATTTCAGCATTTGGCATTGACACCAGAATTTTCCGAGTTACACATGGACACATCTAAACCTTCGACATCAGACAATGTGCGTACCTAAAAAAAACCCTTTGATAAAATGCCAAATGCATTTTGTGGACTACAGTCTTGGATTATTCGATGATTTTAATTGTATGTTTCAAGCTGATTATCCCCAATTCTCAGAACTTAAGACTCAAACTGAAGAATTAATAAAGACATTGGCATTAAATTTTATGAACATAAATTACGTCAAACGAACCCCTGCTAACCAAATAAATCCTCACAATAAAGAAGAACACCTTGAATTATAGAAAATTTATTTGGGTGTTGATGCAACAAAGAACGATGACCATATTTGTATGAGACCCGTCCCCCCCCTTCAACAGAACTTTTGTATGTATTAGCAGGTTCATAAAGGTCTATAAAAAGACTAGCAACCAGTTTTTAATTTCAAAATCCATGGGGTTTAGAAATAAAATAAAAATTAAAAAATCGTTTTATTAATTTTTCCTAATTCGCTAGGCCTGTCCTCCGCCCTGCAACAGATCTTTTATATGTGCTATCAGGTTCATAAAGATCTATAAAAAGACTAGCAACCAGTTTTAACTTCAAAATCCATGGGGCTTAGAAATAAAATAAAAAATTAAAAAATCGTTTTATTAATTTTTCTAATTCGCTAGGCCCGTCCCCCGCTCTGCAACAGATATTTTGTATGTGTTATCAGGTTCATAAAGATCTATAAAAATACTAGCAACCAGTTTTAACTTCAAAATCCATAGGGCTTAGATATAAAATAAAAATTAAAAAATCGTTTTATTAATTTTTCTAATTCGCTAGGTCCGTCCCCCGCCCTGCAACAGGTATTTTGTATGTGTTATCAGGTTCATAAAGATCTATAAAAATACTAGCAACCAGTTTTAACTCCAAAAGCCATGGGGCTTAGAAATAAAATAAAAAATTGTTTTATTTATTTTTTCTAATTCAACAAACATGATATATAGTAGATTATTCACTAATGGGATAGTGTCTTATTGTAGCGGGCGCTATTTTGGATCCTGACCGCAACGAAAGATTCTAGGTTTGAGTTAACTCCTGAGCGAAGCGAGGGAGTTAAGACTTGAATCCTGAGTGCAGTGAGGGATGCAAGCTCGCCCAAGACGAAGACACCTTTATCCCCGAGGAGAATACTCTACTTTTCGCACCTACAGCGAGATAATTTAAACCAATTCGATTATTTATTTATTTAATGCACAATGTACACAACCATAGTTACACGCTAGGCTTAAGCTAGTGAGTACATGACCCTGTTAGGGCGCAGCAAGATAACTTAAAACTATAATATCGTAGTGAATATCTATTAACTAATATCACGTAGATTAGGAACTTTTACAATTAAAATATTATATTAATTAAACTTATAACTAAGTTTATGAAACTGTTAAATAACCGGGGAGTTATGGCAGTGTCATACACTATTTAACCGACTCCGTGACAGGACAGGGTTATGTTTTTATGCGTACCTACTTAACTATATACTTAATCTTTGTATGTGGAATTCCGTATACCCTCGAAGCATCCTAACACATTTTAATACATGTCGCACTCGAATACTCGCTGATCATAGCCTAGCGAAAAAACTATCGGAACTACACACACGCTGCTCGCTGCTCGCCAACTCGTTTTCAGTTGCTAGTTCTACTCGCTACTCGTTCATCGCCGTCGGTGGGACAACTGCCTATAGGAATAGAAAAAAATTAGACGAGTAACGAATGACGTTTTTTGTTTTTTAAATGGCATCTCTTAATTGATCTTGAGAGGTTTGAAAATCAAAGAATATTGTGTACAAACTGTTATTTTGTGCCAAAAATATTAACAGTAAAACATGATTTTTCTCGGAATATCCCGCACTTTTGAGAGATGTCGTCATAGTAAAAATTGATCACCTTGCTAAGACGGTTTGAATGAGATACATTTTAATAAGGGTTGGGGGGACGTTGTGACAATAAAACATGATTTTTCTCGGAATATCCCGCACTTTTGAGAGATGTTGTCATAGTAAAAATTGATCACCTTGCTAAGACGGTTTGAATGAGATACATTTTAAGTTTGTTGGTCAATGTAAGGGTTGGGGGACGTTGTGACAATATTAACACTAAAACATGATTTTTCTCGGAATATCCCGCACTTTTGAGAGATGTTGTCATAGTAAAAATTGATCACCTTGCTAAGACGGTTTGAATGAGATACATTTTAAGTTTGTTGGTCAATGTAAGGGTTGGGGGACGTTGTGACAATATTAACACTAAAACATGATTTTTCTCGGAATATCCCGCACTTTTGAGAGATGTTGTCATAGTAAAAATTGATCACCTTGCTAAGACGGTTTGAATGAGATACATTTTAAGATTGTTGGTCAATGTAAGGGTTGGGGGGACGTTTTGACAATATTAACACTAAAACATGATTTTTCTCGGAATATCCCGCACTTTTGAGAGATGTTGTCATAGTAAAAATTGATCACCTTGCTAAGACGGTTTGAATGAGATACATTTTAAGTTTGTTGGTCAATGTAAGGGATGGGGGACGTTGTAACAATATTAACACTAAAACATGATTTTCTCGGAATATCCCGCACTTTTGAGAGATGTCGTCATAGTAAAAATTGATCACCTTGCTAAGACGGTTTGAATGAGATACATTTCAAGTCTGTTGGTCAATGTAAGGTTGGGGGGACGTTCTGACTCATCGTCGTTTACTGTCAGAAGTGCAAAATAAGGAAGTCTGAAGTTCAGAAAATTTTACAGTCGGCAAAAATCGCCATTCTCTAAGAAAATGATGACATTGCTGAAAGAAGCTTGTGCCAAAATTACTAAAGAAGACTGGGCAAAAGTGGTAGAAAAAACTCGAAAAATAATTTTGACAGAGACGTCAATATTGATGATAGAATTGAAAATGAAATAATTATATTTACAGGTGACGATAGCTCAACTGACGATTTTGGCTCATCATCCGAAGAAAATTATTGAATGAAGATTCAATCACTCCCTTTTTCGTGATTGAGTGAATGTTATTGTAACTAAAAATATTAAATTAAAGACAAATTGACCTTTCATACCATTGTATCATTTCAAAGTACCTACAATATTAAAGTTTAAGTTAGAAACTGCGGTAGCGACCCAGACTAAGGATGACTGGAACTGAGATGCCAGGCAGGTGTGTGAACTAATTAGCCATTTCCCATTTGCTTGGTTCCGCACCATTAGAATACTCTCACGAGTTTTTAAGACCCTGGATAGGGCATTTAATTTTAACTTTGCACACACATCATGTTCCGACAACAGTTTGGAGGACGTGGTGGTCGTCAATGGGGAAATGATGAATACAATCGTTATCCCGCTGACGAACTAGAGGCCCCGCGACGTAATCGCGGTGGATTTAGGGGAGGCAGAGGCCGCCCTCGTCAGGACCCTAATTGTCCAGGCGCCCGCTCCGGCTGCTCCAGCTCCTGCTGCAGTATCGGCAGCCCCATTGCCTGCTCCAAAACATCTGTCTAAGACGGCGTTTCCACTAACTAATGACACGCTCTACCTCGAATCATTTATGAACGAGTTAGGTACAGACATGCAAGCAGCGCCTGTCAATAATGAGGTACAACCAACACACATCGGCTTCACCGATATCGTCGTTTATGCTAAAAACGTGTCGCCCAGTATGCATTCATACTATTTTGGAATGCAACTACATGGCCTACCATGTAACAACCTAATGTTGGATATCCACCGTCAGAATGGCCACGTAATCTCGCCAGATGAACGAGATTTTATTGAACAGTTGGAAAGTCAACCTTATCCAATAACAAAAACCTTTGAGCTATATACCTCGGGTTTTGGAAATACCGCCTTTCAGGGTTCTACTGAACACGAATTTATTTACGTGAAGCCCGATTTACATCAAGGCGAAAATATATCTGGGTTCTTCGGCCCCATTCAGGACCACCCCGTAGACTATGCGACTTACGTATATCCAGGTGTACTGGCTCAACGTATTACCGAAGATGTTGCCGCGACTGTCGCCCCTGCTGGCGCACCATTACCACTTGAGTGGCAGCTAGAGGTCGACTTGCCCGATCAGGAAGAAGAAGATGATGCTCTTCCACCCCCACAACCAAACAGGTGTATCGGTTGGGCTCCCGACAGCGTCTACGTCAAGAGATGATGGCAGCTTTAGCCAATGCTGGCATTGATGAGGGAAATTTCAGATCGGAAATCCCATCTCTCCCAATTAACATGCGTTTAATGAATTACGTCTCCGCACAGCTGAGTAACGACAGAGACTTTGTGGAGTGCAAGTTTCCGCATGGTAGAGTGGGATCTAGTGCTCAGCTCGTCACGTGTGTGATTGACGAGTTGGATCGAGTTACTGGACAGAGTCCCGTTAGGATGCCAGGATCAGTGGCTTTCTTTGCCACCGCTTTCAGATACTGCAATGCGATTCACTAACAGACTCATCATAGATATTAACAACGACGAGTTCACTGATGTTTCATCGTAAATATCGCTTTTAAAAACAACGTTGATAAAAACCGTATTCGCTAAGCTACCTAAGCTCGTCGACGATCTGCCGAACAACGATGATGTGTATGATGTTGGCAGTGTTGCTATGTTTAATCTAGAGTATAATCGAGAAAATCTCGACTAACCTATTTTTAAGTTATTTCGTCATTTTAAATTAGTACAAATGCACAGTACGTATGTATAAAACACGTTATATTTATTATGCAACGAATGTTTAATTTATTATATCATTTTAGACTTGGAAAATAATTATTTTTGATTATAGCAATAAAACAAAACCAAATCTTTGACATTTTTATTTGTAGGTTATGTATTTCAAAACTAACTTTTACTTGATTCGATTCGAACGAAATTCCAAAGATTTAACTGGTTTTATGTGGCTAAGTGGACTTTAAAAAAATTGTGCACCCCAACCCATTGGTATTCTACTTATTCTGTGTTTTAGTTTGGTTCTAAACCCATCGAAAGTAAGTATACAGTAACATTTCTATTTAAAGATAGCACAGTTTCTGGAACTACTATATAAGTAACCAAAATATTTATCTTTTAGTGTCTCGCAACGCAGCTCCTTCGTTAGATCAGCTGGAAAAGCTAGTAAGCTTTTTGGAAAAGGAACCATGGTTGGCTATGGGCCATGCTCGTACTGCGAATGCTCGCATTCGCAGTCGTCAGGCATGGTCCAGAATAAAAACAGCCCTGAACAGTGATGGTAGTGGGTGTACGAAAACATCGGAACAGTGGTGTAAGGTTGGTAATTATAAGTATTGTGTGTATATACTGTTGCATTGAGTAGGTAGCCTTCTACGGTATAGTATCTTTTTGCATTGACAGCCCCCTGTGTATGTTCTTTATTACTAGATTAGTATTAACTAGCGGATGTCACACGGTTTTACTCGCGTAGTTCCCGTTCCAGTGGGAATATGGGGATAAAATATATGTTACTATGCCTGTTACTCAGGGTGAATGTAGCTTTCTAATGGTGAAAGAATTTTTGAATTTTGAGTTTATTCATTACAAACATACACACACACTAAAATACAAATCTTTCTTCTTCTTTATAATATTAGTGTAGACTACAGGGTAACTAGCAATTATAAAAGCATTTAAAATCGCAACGGAAAGTT
This sequence comes from Amphipoea lucens, assembly GCA_947508005.1. Taxonomy (NCBI): domain Eukaryota; kingdom Metazoa; phylum Arthropoda; class Insecta; order Lepidoptera; family Noctuidae; genus Amphipoea; species Amphipoea lucens. Next base: position 13,211,040 of record OX382375.1, read on the forward strand.
AAACCAAACCGAGCAAATAGGTGTTCTATTTATTTAATACCTCAAATCATAAAATTCTTACTTGTGTTGCAGTACTGGAAGGACAAAAAAGGAGCAGTTAAGAGGAAGTCCAGCTTAATTGCAGCTGCGAGGCGGCGCACTGGTGGTGGCATAGAAGAAGATTTGCCACAACTTAGTGATATTGAATTAAAAATCCAAACCATTATGGGAGGAGAAAGTTTTGGTTGCGGAGATCAGAACTTAGAAATAAATCCTTTTGAGGTTTGTAGTTTTCAAGGCTATAGACCTTTAAAATTTATTGATTTGATTGAAATTAATAAGTAATATAATACTTTTACATTTTTAGGAAGAACCATTGGTTAGAACTGTGGAAAGTGAAGAGTCTCCCAGCATTTTACTTGTAAGTTTTAATTTTTTTTTTGTCAGTTTAATGAGTTAACATATAAATAATATTATGTAAACATTCTATTTTCAGAATAGTGTCCCTCCAAATGAGCAGCAGGCTGATCAAAGTAATGATCTTATATATGAGCCAGGCCATGAAATGCAATGGGTATAAGATTTGTTTATTCTTTTATTGATGGATTTTTCCACTAAGCATTAGGTAACTACCTATGCTTATTACCTCTCATAATAAGTAACCTCTACACTAAGGTGCTTACACCCATGTTGTTTGATCAATACAAGTATATATAATAAATAAAATAGGATCAAACAAACCTATAGTGCTAAATACTGGACATGGTATCACTTTGGGCTGAGAGTGTAATTTTTAAATGTTATGTCGAATAATTAAAAGAACCTAGCAAAACATTCTATTCCAGTCTAATCTTGCTGCTTTTGATGCGGATAGTGTACAAGACAATCTGACACAGATACCACAGCAAGTAGTAATTGAACCAGCACCAGATGCTCATAGTCCAGAAGCTGAAGAAAACAGGGTATGATTTTGGAAAATTATGATTTAAACTATTCTTTATAAACGAAAAAATGATTCAACAACTATAATTATTTTCAGGTTTCGTCTGAACTAACAAGACCTGCGGCACACCCAAATGATGTTTTGGAAAGGGGCACTCAAAGTATGATGCATTCTCTAACCAAATATTTATTATAAAATAATATTAATATGACGACACGATGGGTTAATAAGTTAGGAATAACTATAATAAGTACAATAATTATGTTAATTGCAGCTCCTACTCGGCGTGTGCACATAGAGACAGTACGCGGTCGCCGACGCACTCACCAGCTATCTCCGCGTCAATCTGCAGCGCGCCGGCGACTATTGAGAAGGTCACCTCCGTCACAACGCCGCTCTGAAATGGCTAGCATCACAGAGCGTTTCATAGCCATCGAAGAACGCCGAGCACAAGCAGAACTTTTGATTGCCCAAGCAATTAGTCAGCAAGTGGAGAGCAATCAGGCTATGGTTCAGGCTCTAGATAGAATAAGTAGTGCAATTAGAGATTTCATAAATAAATAAAAAGTTTGCTAAAAGATTGTTTTATTTATTAATTGATTATTTAAAGTACACTATAATTTTTAATAAACAAACTGTCTTAAAACCTGAGTTAGTAATAATTATCTTAAGTCTATTGTTAGTATTTACTTCTATTATTAACTGTTTTGTGCACGCCACAGTCTATCAATTAGACGACCTCTAGCAAGACGTCCATTATCCAAATCACTAATAGAGTTCTGGCTTCCTTGTTGTAGTAACCGGATCACACTTGCTTCTTGTCTCTGTAGATGAGTTGGTAATTCTACTGGAGGAACTCTGGCTTGATTGCAAATGTTATGTAACACACAACAAGCTTTAATAATTTTTCCCACCATCTCTGGATCATAGTGAAGAACACGATGAACCAAAAGGCACCTAAAGCGGCCTTTAAGTATGCCAATGGTTCGTTCTGCAGTATTTCTTGCAGTGGCATGCAGATCATTATAGCATTCTTCCCTTGATCCAGGCCCAGGGTTGCTACATGGAACCATCATGTATGGTCTAAGAGCGAAACCGGAGTCCCCTGAAATAAATTAATTTAATTTTATGTTAATGAAAATAACTGAATTTATTATTAATATTTAAATACCCTCGAAAACAGGTACAATTTCTGATGGGAAAAGTAAAGAAACATTTTAAAATACATACCAAGCAGATACACTGTTTCTCCTGTATTATTTAGCTGCTCCAAATGCGTTTTTATGACTGAATTATTAAATACAAAGCTGTCATGTGTTGCACCTCCAAAAGTTACATCCACATGCATTATATTTAAGTCTGGGTCATTTATCTTAAAAGGAAAAAAGAAAAGATTAAAATACCTATGGTTTGAAACAGATGTTCCTATTCCTACTTTAAGTTTAATGAAATAAAAAAAAAACTTACAATAACAGCATTTCGAGCATGATACCCTTTTCTACAATAATATCTTTCTTCATGTTCTTTGGGCCGAACCATTGATACCAAGGTACCATCAACACAACCAATGGTTCCAGGCATTTTGAACTTTTCATAAAATCTACAAAGATAGATAATTTAAAAAATTAGGTAACATAAAAATAAATTCGATTCAAATAAATTTAATTCATGAAAGAATCTAATTAAGTACCTAGTAAAAATAAAACAAAAGTGTGAAACATAAGAAATACTTACTTTTCTTTGAGAATTTGCCTTTCGTTTGTATTTTGAGGAAATCTTATGTACTTATTAATGATAACTGGGTGGTTGATGGCATCTACTACGGTTCTTATAGCCCTCGAGGCAGATGCTTGCGAGATATAGGTTCTTGCATTCTCACATAATGTTTTTTGGTAACTTCCACTAGCTAAAAATGCGAGAGTGCATAAAATCTGGAATGAGAGTAAGTTTTAGACATTTTCTCACTATAATTATAGTGATTTATTATTGATTTAGTAAGTAGTAATAGGTAGGTACCTTGGTTCGGTTGCAAATTCCTCCTTGACGTTTCGTCTTTGCTAAGAATGGTGAAATATCTTCTTCCAATTGTTTAATTAGCTCTTCAGTCAACCTGAATACCTTAATATAGTCTATATCAGTAGTAAGAAGATCCATATTACGTATCACATGTGCCTGACGTCTTTTTTCTACATTATCTCGACGCTTAGCTTCTTCCAACAAAAAAATCATACAGGAAAGACGAACTGCCATCTAAAACATTAAAAATAGGCATAAACGTTTCAGGAATTAAAGTACGGTAAACAAAACAATAATAAGCATTTATAATTTAAAAAATAACTTGTTTTACTCACATTTTAATTGTCTACAACCAAGGAAACATCTACAATTTACAAGCTTTACGCTTTGACAGTTAAAATCGAAGGCGAAGGCGCCGTTGTCGTTGAAGGCGAGGATGTTTTGTGTTTCTGAATACCGTTTTTCATACATTCGGAACCATATTTTAGTTCTATGTCGCGCCGTCGACATCGTTGTGGCGCTACGACCGCGTTGTTTTAACTATAGAATACCGTTATGTTTTCATCAGATGTTTCAACGATGATTTCTTGGTTGTAAAGATGTTTTGCCTTAGTGAATCGCACTCCAGAGTTCAGATGGCCGCCGGGCAAGCGATGTTGTCACCGTTCAATAACGCTCCGGCTAACCTTAATTTAGAACGTAATCGATTAAGCCGAACCCCAATTTTTGAACCAAAAAATTGGACTATGCTACGATTAAAACAAGTACGAGACAACGGCTTCGTAGAATAGTTAAGGATAATTTTACAGTAAATTAGCTTTGGTCTTCAAGCTGACGAGTGTGGAAAGACATTATTATTATTATTTCTGAGGAAAAAAAAGGAATTTTACCGACATTATTATTATTATTTCTGAGGAAAAAAAAGGAATTTTACCTATTTCATACGTCAAAAAATTTCCTTATTCTTAACTTTAATAGAGAATCTAAAAGTGAGTATACATTTGTAACCCTACAAAACCTAGTTCATTTTAAAGCTACAACCCTCTTAATTTAGAATCAGTTATTGTTTGACTTCGCAAGAGTTTGCATCATTTTTTTTTTCATGTTTATGGTCAAATAGTCTCGATTACCCTTACTGATCTATTTGAAGTTTGGGGTTCTGTAAGCAAGCCGGAGCGAAATGAAAGGATTATGCAGTTTGTAATATCTAAATCTACTGCCACAAGACATGAAAACTGCATTGTAAACCGACTGAAGTCGAAAATAAAACTTTTTTCGATGAAAATTGAGAAAAAATGGAAGTCAGCGGGATCCCACAAAGAAAGGTGACTAAGCATTACATTATGTTACCTATATGTATATATACATACAAGATTTACTTACTTGAAACATTTTTTTATTACTATGGGACTTAACATTTTTTTATTTACTTATAACGTATTTTCCTTTACCAGGTTTCTACTCAAATATAAAGACTGGCTTGAAACCGAATATTTCAAGTTTGACTTTTTGAGAGACAACGAAGAGTTCTCCTCGGAAGACGAAGAAATATTAGGCGCTACACCTGGAAGGCCGCAAAAGGATTTTCACGACTGCAGTGAGGGCGTGAACATCAAAAAGTGAAGGATCTCCTGGACGTGCACGAACCTTCAAAATTGTGCTATGCTGCACAAATGGCCACCCGTGCAAGTGGTTCCTGTACTGCAGCGGACCTTATTAAGGCAGTTTCTGAGTCTCCAGAGGATGCGAAACATCTGAGGAGAGACCGGGAACTTTTGCAGTTTCAGCGACAGTATTCACGTGAGGAAGCACTTGCTTTATATTTAGATACTAAGTCAACTAGAAATAGTTATAAAATTTTAAGGAAGAGAGCCATGTCTGTAGGTCATCACTTGTATCCTAGCATTTATGGTATTACTAAGGCAAAAAAGGATCGTTTACCTATAGATAGTTCAATTTCTGTTACTGAAACTTCTGCAGAAGTAGATGTTGGGCATCTTTGCAAAAAACCTGCTGAACGTTTATTACAATCACTAGAACCTGTCGTATCATCTCATGTACCAGATCAAAGTTCTCTTGCTTTGGTCTGTAGATGGGGTGGTGATGGCAGTTCTGGTCATAGTAATTACAAACAGAAGTTTCAAGAACAGAATGCCACAGATGAATATCTTTTTGTTCTTTTGTTCCAATACAATTAAGAATGAATGACAATAGCAAAGTAATTTGGCAAAATTTGCATCCATCATCAACTCGGTTGTGTCGTCCTATTAAATTTTTATTTGCAAAAGGATCAGAACAATTAGCTAATACAGAATTTGAAGCTGTTCGATCACAGATCAAAAAGCTTAAAGAGTTTAAGGTGGTAATATCAGAAAAAAACATCACTGTTAAATTTGATTTTTGCTAAAGATGATAGATGGGAAAATTGCTAACTACTTAACTTCGCACAAATCAACTCAGTCTTGCTATATTTGTGGTGCCAAACCCAGTGAGATGAACAGTCCTGTTATTAATAAACAGCCTAATCCAGAATTTTATAAATGGTTTATCGAGTCTTCACGCGCTGATTAAAATGTTTGAATGTCTTTTGCACATTTCATACCGTTTAGATGTCAAACAGTGGGCTGTTAGAGATACACAGCAGCCTAATTGCGTAACACATTTTCGTCAAATGATTCTGATCAGTTGGCTTCGTTTCTATCACAATTGGCTTCATTTTACCATTTTCGAATTGCGAAACTCTTGTTTAATATATCAATTTTAAGCGATAAAGAGTGAACGATAAGTACTTAAAAAGGCTATTTTCGAATTGCGAAATCATTTTGACAGCTGTCAATTGGTTTAAAATCAACGAGCAGTTGGCTTCCCAAACCGAAGGCAACGTACTAGCCGCAATCATTTTCCTTTGTACATTATTTTGGGATTTACTCATAAAATCTCTTTAATTACTACGAAATTAGGTGAGTGAACACCTTCTAGATAAATTGTGAATGTGTTTTTGTGTAGAACCGCAACACTAAATCTATATTTTTGGTATTTTAGATAACGGCAATATCCTCGGCAGCTGCACGTAAGTAGTGTTAGTAATCCTCACTTTTGGCTATCTCCTAATTTGGTTTTCTTATTGTTTCAGCTTCCACAATTTCACGAGGTTATTAGTTGCTTATCGCGGAAGAGCAACGCCTCAAAGACGGGCTTATTATAAGTTGCAGACTTGAGGAGTGCCACCAGCCCACTCGATTTGCCAACGAATAACTTTTTGGCCCACTTTAGGCTAACGAAGCCTCAATTCTCGAGGCTTTGTGAGGAAGTATTTCCACTTCTGAAGCCACGACGTAACTCTGCTATACGCCCGGCCCTAAAGGTAACTTTTCTGTCATATTTAGATAAGTTGGTCAATGCAAAGCATTATATTTTAATAAAACGATTATAACGCACTTTTTAAATGACAGAGTCAGTCAGTTTGTCAGTGTTGGAAAACCATCTTTGTAAACGCAATAAAATCTACCTAGCTCTGTAAACACTATCTAGTAGCTGTCAAACGTCAAATAAGAAATGTCTCTGTCTCTTCCTTTTTGGTCTTTGGAATTTTGTACTGTGCTCTGATTGATTTCGCAATAAATCCACGTTAATCGTCAATATTAGTTTTTCTTTTTGCCTATAATCCATCAGGTTATGGGCCCAGCCACGGTCCTGTTTGTAATTCTTGCAATATTAATTAATTAATTCGATATTTGGCGAAAAGAAAAAAAACTTAACCTCATCGAAAGGACATGTCCAGTTTCTGCCCTCTGGTAATTCTGGTATAGATAAATGTTCATGACTTAAGGTTTTTCAGTAAGATTTAAAAATTTTGATTTAAATTACTATGGATTAATTAATTCAGTATTACTTGCGTAACATAATTCTCAAAAAAACAGTACTAAATCGTATCTTCCGTTTTGCCATTTTAAACGGGAAGTACTAAAAATGTTTTTGACGTTCCATTTTATCCCGTAATTATCTTTAAATAGTTTGAGCAATAATTATAAGCCGCTTATTTTAGATGAAAGGAATTTATTAACGTATTTGCGTATATAATACGACAATATTACTAAAATATTTTAGTGTACACATCAAACGTGTTTTTCTTCGGATACCCACTTCCTAACATGAAGGTAAGTATTTATTACTTTTTTGACATGGCATTGACATTTATTTTTTGGTTGTCAATTCCAAGTTGCGTGTATGCGTTCCTTGCTTACTATGCGATTATTTTCTGTTATGGATATTTTCTTTAAACGACCATTGCTATTCTACACGGAGTGACATCATCTAGACACGATGACTATTGCTATACTTATAGGATTCTGCTTTTCCTTTCGATTTCGATATTATGATGAGGTGCATCAATGTGCTGCGGATTCGCAGACATATCGTGTAAAGGCTGGCGTTACCCCTGCAAGTGAGACTTCCTCGATGGTTATCAAATCAGGTAGGCCTCTATCACAGAATACTTAAAGTACTACGTACAGAAAGGCCACTCCCTTCCCCGCACTAACATCAGTTACCGCACCTCACCCCGCACTTCGATGTGTTCGTCGCCTGCTCTTTAACAATGGCGCTCGCATACACAAGAACCGCAGCGCTGTACCTACCTACTGCTGACACGAACACATAATTTTTTAAAGTTTTATATTTTGTGTTAATCACGATGGTTGTATTTTGTGCATTATTTGGATGCTTATCTTCATCGAGGAACGATAAAGACAGGAGTTTCTTTCGGTTCCCGAAACATGAAAGAAGGTAAGAAACAGCAACTCAAATATCCTTTAAACCCATAAAAAATGAAAGCTAGTATATTACAGACAAACAAGTTAAGCCAGTGTTGTGATAATTTATTTTCATAATTTTTTCTATTATTCATTTATTTTCCAAGTTTTCTTCGTTTTAGAACAATTAAAACTTCCGTAATTTTAACATACCAGAACTATTAAATTATTGCTCTCTCTCTTTATTGTCTTAGTTATGTATCTTTCTTTCACGTTCTATTCGTTCTTCGACTTGAAAAGTAGTACAATAGAAATGTTATTAATTAGATTTCTGTGAGTACCTAGTGTCGCGGCGCGCGGCGCCCCATTGTTGCATACGTTCGGGCAGCGCCGCCGCCGCCGCCTACGCACTACTATTAGTATGTTGATCTATGCGCACTACTGCCGAGTACTGCCAGCCAGCCCTACTAGATTTCACGCACACATTTACACGTATACAAACGTCATTTGTCAATGTAGTGGTAGTAGGTAATTATTTTGCGAGCGTTGTATGGAGTGTCCGGGGTGTGCCTCTATACTACGGCAGTCGTGTAAACCATGCAGGAAAGGCAGTACATTGAGCAATTGTGTTATAATTTGAAAAATACAATGACATCTTATTGTTCCAGCTCCCATTAGATGGATACGCAAGTGTCACGATTGTTATAATTTATTAAATACCAAAGCTGCTGACAATGAGAGATTACTAGGTCATACTATGGTCTGCCACGTCATGACGCTAGTATGGTATCTTGGCTGGGCAAGGCATCAAAATAACGTGCTAGCACCAGCTACATTTTTAGACAATGTTTTGGTGTCTCTAGAAGACGTTTAATTTTTTTATCATTTTATTTAAGAATGTATCTACAATAAATTAATTTGTTTTGCAATAAATACATACATAGTTTTATTTATTATAATCCCAATTCAGTATCAACAAGTTGCTACATATAAATAATATTATGGGTATTGAAGATAGAAACCAAAATACGGAATTAAAGATGATGCCAATATAATATTATAATATTGTGACAAACAATAGGTGCTTAACATTTTTGTTACACAAATAGAAATATCCAAAAAACTGTAGAATATGATCTCAGACCAACAAAAAGTTTAATTAACCTAACAAAGACATACCACCAATTAGTACCTGTATTCGCTCACAGATGTCATTATACTAAACAAAGTTAAGAAAAATCCCTAGCGTATAATCCTTATTTTGACCAGTTTACGCAAGATCCTGACTCCTGAAACTTATGAATTAATAAACTATAAAATACGACGATTATAATAATATAACAATCATTACTGAACATTTTCTTTGACTGCCTAGACATTCGCCCATTGCTCCACCAGACATGTCCTTTCACCACATTGCGGCGGCAACATGGCAATGTTAGTTTATTTTGATTTACAAAAATCAATCTAGTCGATTCTGTAGTAATCGATATGTTATAGGTACTTATTTAAAAAGAAAATAAAATTCTCTATTAACGTCACCTTTATCATTCTTCTCTTGTTTGTTTGCGCTTTTGAAGTGACTGACGTATAACCTTCCTAGTGATTTTTATTTGGCTTACAATATATACTTACAATTATAAAAAGCCTATATTCGTTTTATTCAAGTGCCATAACCCACATTTCCTATAGGTTATGGGCCCAGTTACACTTTGTTAAGTACCACGCTATTCAAGTAAAGTGTTTAATTTATTTAAATCTAGTGACTGTAAGTATTTCGATTTTTTTTCACTATGGAGACTTTGAAAGTGAAACGAAACATTAAACCGTTCGACGGTGAGAAATACAGCGTTTGGAAGTTCCGGATTCAAGCATTGTTGACCGAGATGGACGTTATGAAAGATATCAACATGGAACCAGAACAATCGAAGACTTTGGGTGAAGAGCAACCGAATCGCGAAAAGTTTCATTGTTGAATATTTGGCAGATTCATTCCTTGGTTTTGCGAAAGACGATTCTACGGCACGTGAAATCTTCAAAAACTTGGACGCATTGTACGAAAGAAAAAGTTTGGCGACTCAGTTGGCGTTACGTAAAAAACTGTTGGGTTTAAAACTTCAAGGTGACACTACGTTAGTAAAGCACTTCACTATTTTTGATGATCTAATTACGGAATTTCTGGCGGCTGGAGCGAAGTTGGAAGAAACCGATAAGGCTTTTGGATCATGAAGTCAAGTTGAAAAATGAATCCAGTGATACCGGCGTCAAAGTTTTACAAGTTGAGCGGAAAAATGGACAGGAATTTCGAAAAAGAAAATTCGATCATTATCAAAATAATAAAGGGAATAATAACTACAACCAGAAGAATAACAAGCAGAAGAAAAAGTATCAGTTCTTGAAGTGTCATCACTGTGGCCGCAAGGGGCATGTGAAAAACGATTGCTTCTACTTCAAAAGAGCTCAACAGCAGCAGCAGAAAAATACGGAAAGGACAAGGACGGTCCAGGCAGTTGAGATCAGTGGACCATCCACGTCAAGCAATTTTTCTGGATTTGCTTTTATGATGGGAGACTATCAAGCGGATGATGATGGAAAGAAAGTTACTTTCCTTTTGGATTCTGGAGCATCGGACCATATTATAAACCGAGAAGATCTTTTCATTAGTCACACCGTTTTGCAAACACCATTAAAAATTTATATTGCTAAAAATGGTGAATATATTTCAGCTACCAAAAAGGGAATGATGTATGTGACCAGCAACACGGGCGTTCAAGGAGTTTTAGAGGACGTGCTCTTCTGTGCTGAGGTACCATACAACCTGCTTTCTGTATCAAAAATGCAACGTGCTGGGTTGACAGTCATTTTCGACCAGCAAGGAGCCCAAATACGTAAGGATAATAAAACCATTATGCAAGGTATGTTGAAAAATAATTTAATTGCTGTAGACTTAATGGCATCTGTAAATAAGTGTCAATCTGTCTCTCAAGTATGCAGTAATAAAAATATGTACAAATTATGGCATCAACGCTTTGGTCATATTAGTAAAAATAAATTCATTGAAATAAAAAATAATAAAATGGTTTATGACACCAGCCTAATTGAAACTGTAATGCCAGATGATGAGTTGTGTGAGGCCTGTATAAATGGGAAACAGAGTCGACTTCCATTCAATCAGGTTAAAGATAAAAGTCATGTTAAACGGCCATTATTTATTGTGCACTCAGATGTTTGTGGACCTATTACTCCCCCAACTAATGACAACAAAAACTACTTTGTACTTTTTGTTGATGGGTATACGCATTATTGTGTTACGTACCTATTAACTTATAAATCAGACGTGTTCGCTGCTTTCGTGGCTAAAAGCGAAGCTAAGTTTAATTTAAAATTAGTCAACTTATACTGCGATAATGGTGGCGAATATCTATCGACTGAAATGAAAAGTTATTGTGTAGAGAGAGGGATATTTTATCATTTAACAGTTCCGAGAACACCACAGTTGAATGGCGTTTCTGAACGTATGGTTAGAACCATTACTGAAAAAGCTCGTTCCATGATAAGCGGTGCTCAATTAGACAAAGTGTTTTGGGGCGATGCAGTACTGACTGCTGTTATTTAATTAATTTGACCCCAACTAAAGCTTTGAAAATTTCAAAAACACCATTCGAAATGTGGCATGATAAAAAACCTCAAATTAAATATTTGAAGGTATTTGGTTCAACTGTTTACGTTCATAATAAAATCAGTAAGACCAAGTTTGATGAAAAATCATGGAAAGGGATACTAGTGGGTTATGAACCAAACGGCTATAAAGTTTGGAACCCAGAATGCGAAAAATACGTAATAGTCAGAGATGTTATTGTTGATGAGACTGGTTTTCTTCAATCCAGGCCAGACCTCAAGTCTGAAGAGAATATTAAAAATTCTCACGGCAAAACTGATGATGTAATATCTAAGTCAGTGCCGGTAAAGTCTCATAACTCTGACAGTTTAAAATCAGATACATCTAAATCTGATGGGCATGAGTGTCCTAGTAAAATTCGCAGATCAAACCATGATAATTTATTTGAATCGGAACAAATAGTTGATACACTTTCTGATAACCTGTCTTCATCAAAAGAAAACACAGATAATAATCCTGAGATTAGAAGGCTCACAAATCGTCCACCTATTTCGTATAATGAAGACGATGATGATTACATTTTGTGTGCTCAGTCTGTTCTGTGTAAAATACCAAATTCATTAGAAGAGATTAAAACTCGAGACGATAGATCTCAGTGGGAAAGCGCAATTAAGGACGAATTAAATTCTCTAAAGGTAAATAATACTTGGACTTTTGTACCAAGACCTGAAAATAAAAACATTGTCGATTGTAAATGGATATTCACTATAAAAAATGATGAATTAGGAAAACCTATAAGATACAAAGCACGACTTGTTGCAAGGGGTTTCAGTCAAGAATACCTCATGGACTATAATGAAACTTTCGCACCAGTAGCAAGAATAGCTAGTTTCAGATTTATACTTAGTTTTGCGAATCAATTTAATTTGCTAGTTCATCATATGGACGTCAAAACCGCCTTCTTAAATGGCGAATTAAAAGAAGAAATTTATATGAAAGTCCCTGAGGGTATCTCTTGTCCAGATAATTATGTAAGATATTAGGTAAGATCAAAATATTAGGAGGGGCCTGTGTTGTTTTTTAAATAAATGAAATATAAGTTAATTTAAAATAATAAAAACCTCCAAATATTGACCTCGGTGCCGCGTCCGGCCCCGTATTGCGGCGGAAATTAATTTTTATCTTTTTTTCAGCAACACATGTCGCTATTTTTCATGTGTTCATAAACAACTAGATAGATATTAACTCAATTTATAATATTTCTACGCCATAATAGGCCTTAGTAGACAAGTTACAACTGGTTGTCTTCACGTCCGACGTTTAGAGTTGATATCAGTGGCGCGCACTGATCGGTTCATATAACCTGTATTCTAGTGACTGTGAGAATATTTGTTCGAGTAATACAAACTGTCAGTCGCGCCGGATTGGTGGTAAGGATAACACGTCTGTGCGTCTCCGTGCCACTCTTTTATTAAGGTACGTAATCGTTTTCGGTGGCTTGGTATACCTTTAAAATTGATTTCGGTGAATCCCTTTTATCCACAACTATTTGAATTAATATTTTTTAATTATAATAAAAGCATGTCTTTTATGTATTCGATTTCAATAAAAGAGTATTAAAAATTCGGGTTACTTTTGAAAATATCTAGGATTTTGCCAAATATTTTGATTCCAGTGGCATTGATTTCGGTGTTTTCGGTGGAAATAGGTGCACCGGAATCAATTTTAAAACCACCGAAATCAATCAATAGCTATTTATTTACATTTTAAGATCGTTTATTTGGCTTTCTCATCACCTCTCATCTTGTTTCAGAACTGTGATTATGGCAGATTCAAAAGAAGATCGGTTGGTTAAAAAGAGATTGGCTGAACGACGTCGGAAAGCTCGCATCTAGAGTGATCCAGAGCTTTTTGCAGTGCACAAGGAGAAAGATAGGCAACGAAAGAAACCTAATGAACCGTGTACTCATTTGTGATTCTTTATTACGACGTAATGAAACCCAACCATTTTTGAAGAAGCTGATAACTGGTGATGAAAAGTGGATCACGTACGACAAGAACGTGCGAAAAAGGTCGTGGTCAAAGGCCGGTCAGGCTTCACAGACTGGCGAAACCCGGGTTAACTCGCAACAAGGTGATGCTATGTGTGTGGTGGGATTGGAAGGGCATTATTCATTATGGAGCTGTTACCACCAGCCAGGACCATCGATTTTGAACTCTACTGCGAACAACTGATGAGATTAGAGCAAGAAGTTGAGAGAAAGCGGCCGGAATCAATCAACAGAAGGGGTGTGGTTTTTCATCATGATAACGCCAGACCACACATCTTTAGCCACTCAGCAAAAATACCTTTAACCAAGACCAAATTCGGATCCATGCAATTTAGTAAACGATCAGCTCAATTGTATAACAAAATTAATAAAGAAATTTTCATATATGCAAAATCTTATCATATATGTAAAGAAATGGTGATTGATTGGATAAAACCACTGACATATGTAAATACTGAAGCTCTCCTGCAAAACTTAACTTAATACATGTATACGGCCCGCTCACACACACTGAGACTCCCATACTTACACGTACATTCACACACACACACTCATACAACCACACATCCACAACACTCATTTACACTCAACAACACATTTCATACATACTTACAGTCATCACATACACACTCATACTCATGCACACAGTACACACGTTCACATAATTATAGTCTGTCTTTATTACACCCAAGTACTGTTTTCATTGTGTTTTTTAAGTAAGTACCTACTGTTGTGAAGGAGCGGAGTCTTCAAATACAGGCATTATTTGCTTAACTGAAGACTCCAAACCCAAATTTGTTTGTGTATAAATTTTGGACACAATAAACGTTATTAAACGTTAAACCTTGCACCTTCAGATTTCCACCTGTTTCGGTCTCTTCAGAATTCTTTAGGCAGTGTCAGGTTAACATCACGAGAGGACTGCCAAAACCACTTGTCGCGGTATTTTGATCAGAAGTCCCAAAATTTCTATAGCAATGTGCAATGGGATCATGTCCCTACCTACAAGATGGCAAAAAGTTATCGAACAAAATGGTACCTACATACTTTAGTTAAATGTAGGTAAATAAACTATATTAAAAAATGTTTTGAATTTTCTAAAAAATGCGAATAAACTTTTTCCCCAACCTATTATATTGTTACCTAGTTTTAGACTACCTACGATGTTTAATTACATTTAATGTAGAATATATAGCTTCCTTTCAAAGTTGATTTTTGTAAATTTTCCTATAACTTAATAAATGGGGCATGTCTTGATAAAATAAAATGTTTTATTGTAAAATTTACCTGTAATTTCTTACAGACCATATTTTCATAGTAAAACTTAGGCAGTTAATTTAATATTTATAAAACAACAGTATTTGAAATATAAATTACTTGATATATTTGATTTCGGTGATAAGAATATTGATTTCGGTGGACACCATTTTTAAAAAATTAAATCCCTTCATATCCATTCGGTCTATACGATTCCCTTTACTACTAATATGTTTTAAATTAACTCTAGATTTGATATTTCATGATAATATGCCACAAATTAAAAAAAAAAAATGTCACCGAAGTCAACCAAATAATAATGAGTCTCCTGATAATGACCCGTTTAATGAAATAACATAATTTTACAGGTCTTAGCAGCTACTGCTGCTAAGACCTACTAAATAAATACTAAATGCTACTGCATTTTATGCCAATGGGGCATATCAGAAAAATATTGGCGCATATTACCATCTGGGGCTGTCACAAACATCAGTACATGATTGTCTATGCGAGGTAAGTGCTACCACAAACTATTCCTATATATTATTATTAGTATTCTTTACTGACATCATTTTCTCTTTGTTTAGGTTACAGACGCTCTCAACAACAGTGATATTTTGAAAAAATATATTAAATTTCCTTTGATACAAGAACGTTTTCACAGCATCCCTCTCGATGCTGTGAAAAGGAAGTGAGTATGAAAGTGTATAACCCCATCCTTGCTGTGTGTTGTGTGATACAAGGCATTAGATCTACGACTATTATTTGCCTTTGTTTTTATTGGTTTAACACAAAAAATGCAAAGAATCACAGAAAATGTATGTATGTAAACAATGTATGTGTGGGATGAAACTATAGCTTCTAGGGGTCCTCAGGAGATTGGTTCCTGCTTGTTGCGTTTCATCAAAGAGAAAGTCAAGACTAAAAAGTTAATTATGTACTCAGACCAGTGCGGTGGTCAAAATAGAAATATTAAAATGGCTACTCTTTGCCAGTATATTGTTGCCCATCCAGATTACACAGTAGATAACATAGACCATAAGTTCTATGTCAGTGAGCACTCATACTTAGCATGTGACCAAGATTTTGGATTGGTGGAGAAAAAGTTTTTCAAAAATATTTAAATACCGGATGACTGGACTACTGTCATTAAGGCAGCTAGGGACAGGAACCCATTTGATGTCATAAAAATGACAAAATATGACTTTATTTCAACAAAAAAGCTGGAGAATAACATTACCAACAGGAAGATAACTGCTGAAAAATCAAAGGTACAGTGGCTCAGCATGCAGTGGCTTTTGTTTAATAAAATGCATCCATTTCAATTATTTTTTAAATATTCTAATAATGACAGGGTTGGAAAAAATCATGATTTTTAAAAAAAAACGAATAAAGTGCGATTTTTTGAAAAAACTAATTAATCACGATTGTTTTGATTTTTTCGTTTGATTATTAAATTTAAATTTGAGAGAAGTGGTGGCCCAGTGGTATCAGCCGCGACTTACAAGTTGTAGGTCGTAGGTTCGAACCCCGACAGGCGCTTTACTTTGTGTAAATTATTTCATAACCACTGCTCTCAAAACGGTGAAGGAAAACATCGTGAGGAAACCGGCATGTCCTAGAACCAAAAATTCGAAGACATGTGACATCCACCAACCCGCACTGGGCCCGCGTGGTGGATTACGGCCCACTCCCTCTCAGAGAGAGGAGGCCTGTGTCCCAGCAGTGGGAACGTTATAGGCTGATTATGTATTAAATTTAACTATATTTTTGCGCAAAACGGAGCACGCCTTCAAGGGATTTCCTTTTTGTCTGACAAATGACTGCCAAGCAAAAGGGAAATCCCCGTATAGTGTTTTGTTTATTTCGCTTGCAATTACGGTCTTACTTTCGTTCTAACAAGCATTCATTTGTTCAGTTTGTTACCATTGATAGTAAAGCTTAAGTCAAAATCAAAACCATTCAAAAGTGTGATGTTCGCAGAAGAAATAGTAAAAAATGTGACACCACTAGAGTGGTGGGTGTCACAGAAAAATATATTTAGTGAAGAGGAACAGTCAATAATTTTTCCAGTGGTGAAGCAATTGTTTGGCGTGATAGCTTCTTCAGCTGCTGTGGAAAGAGTGTTTTCCACCTTTGGAATTGTTCAGAGCAAATTAAGAAACCGACTGGGAATTGAAAAGGCTGGAAAACTAGTTTTTTTATTCAAGTATTATAATAATGATATTGATTTCTCAGATTTAAATGATCCTAGTTTGTAACTTAATTATAATTTCTAAATTGTTTTTTTATGTTGATTTCTGTGAAAGAAAGTGAAATTAAACATTTTTGATTAAATCAAATGATTTTTTAAATAAAAATCGAATGACGATTTTTATTTAAAAAATCATTTGATTTAAATCGTGATTTAAATCATGATTTAAATCAAAATGAATCATTCATACTAGGGATGTTGCGGATGCTGATTTTTTCACATCCGCGGATGCGAATGCGGATGCGGAGTTTTGAAGGCTCACATCCGCGGATGCGGATGCGGATGCGGATGTTTAAGATATTATGTAAATGAAGTCTGTTAATGAAGAATTAAAACAATGATAA
The DNA here is from genome assembly GCA_947508005.1 of Amphipoea lucens. Lineage (NCBI taxonomy): Eukaryota > Metazoa > Arthropoda > Insecta > Lepidoptera > Noctuidae > Amphipoea > Amphipoea lucens. Next base: position 13,228,254 of record OX382375.1, read on the forward strand.
CTTAATTTTTAATATTTTTATTGTAATCAAATCAAACATAAGTACTTATTTTTATATAAAACACCTACTGGTTTTTATATTAGTAATTGAAATTAAAATAGGAGCATTATACTTAATAAACAGTAGTATTGCAGCCTTTTCTGATTCAAGGCGATTACGCAGAGGTTCGTAAATTAAACCCGCGCTACTAAATAATTTTGTTGTAATACCTACAGTGATCATTGTGTGTATTACACACAATGATCACTGTATTACAACAACATTTAAAATATCGATTTATACGATAAGTATTCCGCAGTGCAAACAAAAACGTAATGATTTATTTACAAGAAACAAATGATGCACCACAACGTCCACAACAAACGTGTCGAATCTTGTCACCAATTTCTTTGCTCCCATTGGACATTGCCACGTGCGACCGGCACGCACCAATCGCCGGGCCCCGCCCAATGCTTTCTTGTCGCTACTTGCATGATATTCGCATCCGCATGAACATCCGCACTGATTAATGCGGATGCGGATGCAGATGCAGATGTCCGAATCTATGCGGATGATCCGCATTTACGGATGCGGATGCGAATGTTCGCAACATCCCTGATTCATACCAACCCTGAATAATGAAGATGTTTTATTTGAAAATGTAGATTTAAAGAAAAGGGGCTCTACAGATTTGACTGGTATTAAGCTGGATCCTTTATACCCTGATGGAAAACCCATCAGTTGCGAGAAAAAAAAGGACTTATTAGATCTTTTGCCTTTTATACCTCCAGTGCATCACAGCTTTTATACCAGTATCAAAGATAATGTGTCAGTGAGAAATGTCATAGATGTTGAGGATGACATTGATAGTGACTAAGTATACCTTTATGGTTATTGCTGTTGATGTTGCTTTTTTATTTAGGTAAGTGTTTTTAATAAACAATTGGCCTAACAACAGTTTTTTTTCTAACCTTTTTATAAAAACCTACTGCCAAAGTGGCCTATCTGTGTATAAAATGTAGAAAAATAGCAATAAAGCTATTTTCTCACTATTAAAATCATAAATTGGAACATTAATAGGTCAAATAAAACATAAAAGTAATAAAAAGTATGTATTCTGAAGAGTGCTAGTTGATTAAAAAAAGACTGTTTTTATTTTGTATGGTACTCAAAAAGCTTGTCCATTGAATTAGGCCACTATCGTTCTCATGGCCTCAAGTGGAAACAATTATATTTATAGTTCATTCAATTAATTTAAAAGCTGAACATTTTAAAGTGAGAAACATTATTTTTTAAGTGTGTTTATATTATTTTCCCCTTGAATAAATGATTGATGTATTAATAAGTTAATAACTCAGTGTGGGCTAGATCCTTGTTTTTTACTATGTTCAAATTTTGACATTTACACTGACATGAACTGGCCGATGACCTTGTGGCCAGTTACTGGTAAGTTTAACCTACTTTATTAACACAATAATAAAAAATGCATGTCACAGGTACTGCCAGGCAGCAGGCTGCTGCAGTAGTGACATTTTCTTATGCAATCCGAAATGGCTTCAACATTTTATCAAATTAAATAGATTAAGTCCCATTGTGTGTCCAAACCATTTAATAAACATGTATCAGGTTCACTCTTTCAGAATTGAAAAAAAAAATACTTTCCTACTTTTAGAAAGTGCCCAAACCAAGATTAGACAGATGAAGAGACATTCCTGACAAAGAACTATGGAAAGTTTAGAAGAAGCTCTTTTAGCAGAACTCATTTACAAAATCAAGTACAGCAAGCATTTGAAAACACTTTAAATACACTGGAACTCAGCTGCCAATGTCCTGCGAAGGAACTAAGGGTCAAAGGGCTGTATGAGTACTAAGTACATCTCAATTTCGTATCTGGTTTAGCATGTAATTAAGCAACACGCTGAGCCACATTTCTTGGAATTATCTATGTACATAGATTTCACTTAATTTGACAATTCCAATAAATGTCTGAACTTCAAATGACCAAGATCTTTCTCCAATTTCGATTTAGTACTTCTTCTTCGTAGTAGTTGGGAAGTTTAAAACAATATTATACCTGTACATAGACCACATCTAGCTTATATAAAACAAATGACTTTTCAAAATCGAAAACAACCATAATGAATCAAATACCTATTTGAAACAGTAGTTTCTTTCATATTTTGAACAGCAAAATCTACCCTTGTGCCATTTCTTATTTTAATTCAAGACCAAAAACAACCACAATGTATCAAATAAAACTTTCAGCAGTAGTTTCTTTTCACAATTTGAACAATAAAATCTACTCTTGTACCATTTCTTTTTAGAACTAGCATTTAACAATAAGTCCTAGCGATTTCTATCTTTAGCAACAGCAAGTTACCTGCTGCATCTCAACCGTTATCCAAGACAAGTCTTATGCTTCTCCTAAAGTTGAACTTATGAACAAAAAATGACTAACGAGGCACAAGAATGCGTTTCAGCGGTAACCTAAAACCGTTACCGGCGGTGGTATACCTTTGAATAAAACATTTCCTTTCACTAAACGATCGTTTTAGCAAGATGAATGGAACTCGCTGCCTGCTCTTCTCGACAAAAACAGGTGATGGTGATTGATATGAATAACATTATCAAATTATGAGACAACGGTGATTAGCTGTATCTGTATTATACGACTAGACGACCCACTGACCCGACTTTCGGCTCTAGGTAAATCAATCTTATTCTTCTTAGCGTGCCGGTAGCAAAATTAACACGAAAAAATACTTGTAACTTTTAAAATTTGTTGTGCCCAACACGAAATAAAAAGTAAGACCAAAGGCAAAGAGTAAGTATTATTCACAGACTAAGAAACTATTGCCGCGTTCCGAGTTAGGACTGTAATCGATATTATCGATTTGAGTTTCGAGAATTCGGTACGGGTTTAAGCACGCTCAAATCGATAATATCGATTTAAGTCCTAACTCGGAATGCACCCTATAAGTCGATTAGACGAAGTGACGTGAGCGTGACGAACATGATCTATGGCACAGTCACAGAGCATCTATGGCGGCTGCCTGACCACAGACTACATATTATATATGTTGCAGTCAAAACTCATAACCAGTCTAAGTCAAGTTCCTCGTCTTCGGAAGACGAGGAAGATTTTGCCTTAATCTAACAGATTAAAATGGTCTATTTTAATCTGTTAGATTAAGTGGCAACCAGGGTTGGATTTTGTACTATAATTATAGTATTTATACTATAATTTCGCCCTTTGTACTATATACTATCCACATCTAAGGATAGTACGCTAAAATACTATAATTTAAAGTTTGCTCCCGAATAAAAATTTGTCCTAGATTGTTTAGTACTTCCACACGATTTCGAACGAATATTCAGTAAAGTGAACCTTACCAAGACTACAATACGAAACAAACTGGTAACACAATCCATAAACGGCATTTTATTGTCTTGTGACGCTAACAAAAGCGGTAACCGACGAAAAAACGGAGGAGGTTATCAATTCGACGCGTACATTTTTTGTTTTTGTTTTTTTTTTTTTTTAGTTATGCGTGATCATACTTACATAAAAAAAAAAAACAAAAACAAAAAATATACGCGTCGAATTGATAACCTCCTCCGTTTTTTCGTCGGTTAATTAAAAATAATGTAAGTGTACTATAATTTTTTATAAATACTATCCTTTTCATTTTTTTGTACTATCTTTTTCAACGTACCTAAATCCAACCCTGGTGGCAACACTACCTTTCCCTTTTCCGCCGCAACGCCTTGCGCCACGAAGTAATGGCGTGTTTCACTGTGTTCCAATGTAATAAATATAAAATATTGGATTTGACTAATGGTGCTTTACTTCCACTCGCTCAAAGATAACAAAATCAAGTAATCGTAAATATACCCGTAGCCGATCCATCAAAGCAGTCTTCAATAATTTAATCCACAGGCCTGGAAAGATATTCGGTATAAGAAGGACTTGCAAGTCTATACTATATGTAATAGTAATATATTACTTTACTGTAGAAGACTACACATTAAGGCGAATGGGTAGTTGTAGCCCGCGAAATTCAATTTTTCTTACGTTTTTTGCAATTTTCAGGTCAGTGTCAGGTTGTATCTTGATGAAAATTTGATTCGCGACTATAACAGGTACGTATTCACAGAATTATAATCATCAGAATCATTAATACATCTGTTTAAGTTAGATTTCTACCACCAACACTTTTCCATACGAGATTTGTTCTTAACGGTAGAAATCTAACTTAGAAAGATGTATTAATGATTCTAATTATTATAATTCTGTAAATACGTACCTGTTATTGTCGCGAATCATATTTTGATCAAGATACAACCTGACACTGACCTGAAAATTGCAAAAAACGTAAGAAAAATTGAATTTCGCGGGCTACAACTACCCATTCACCTTAAATTATAATCAAATACCCTAAGTATTTGATTATAATTTAATGTGTAGTCTTCATACTGACGCTGTGTCTTTCTTTATGCACATAATGACTGTTTTACTTAGTGTAAAACAGTCCTATTATATGCCTAGCAAGAGCAAGGCCCTTGCTGGTGAGTGAAGACACTATGAAAACCTTAATGGTCGCCGGCACTGACCTCTGTGGTAATAATAGAGGTCAGTGGTCGCCGGTCGGTCGCCGGAACTATTGTGGCGACTCCTGCCGGAGGTGAGAGGCAACAACATAAATCCATAGAGAATCAGGTATGTTTTTCAATACTTGTGCTCCAAGAAGCCAGAATCATAGCCAGCTTCTTCATACTGACGTCTGTGTCTTTCTTTCTGCTCATTATGACTGTTTTATTTACCAGTCTTATTGTAGTACAGTCCTTTACAATTCTTTTACATCTGGTATAAACCATAAAGTGAAGATATCTCTACTCGAAATGTTCCGCATACGCTATGTAAATGTCGCCGCTAATTAGCTTAATTAGCCATTCAGTTAACTGCCTAGCCTTTAAACTAAACGGCGCTATTGAAACTAGCGGCCTGAATGACATTCAGCCATTCAAGCAGTTTGAAACAGCTCTGGCAAATAACTTGGATCGCTATGACTTAAAGGCCTCAGTAGCCAGCTCATTAAATTCCAAAAAAGAAAAAAAAAGCTCTGTCAACACCAACAAACAATGTCAGACAGTGAGACTGACCTGACAGTCAACATACATTCAACTCGACAGACAATGCAGATAATATAATTGTACTGTTTGGTCAATAGTCAACTCACATTTTACTGCTCTCTCGCTATCGAATTCCTAGTTACGTTTATTTAACTAACTTAGCTTCGAGTATTTCGGAATAATAATACTATGTGCAAACGTTAACAAACGCATAAACTTGAAGATGCCCTTTGATTTCTACACTATTGGATCGCCAGCAAACTTGCTTGCAATGGCATCCACACAAGCCAAGCCAACGTCCTGGACCTTTTTCTCCACACTTGAAATTTTGTTTGTGTCGTTGTTTTGTTGAGGTTTGGCAAGCGTGTGGAGCCCGCAGTATTCCTGTGTATGTTACACAGAAAAATTCCAGTGGTTGAAGGAATTGGTTTTGTAAAATATTGTTTTCTTGAAACTCGAACACACTTTGGGCAGAGAGTTAGAGGCGGGTTGTATTGTTAGGTTGTTGTTGTTGCGGTAGTTGTTTTTATCAGTCAATCCACATAAACTTTGCTGATTTTTGTTATGACTATGTTCCTACCATAATGTTATGCATATAATTTTATAAAGAATTGAATATAGATTTTTGCATTACTTGATGTTTCTTAAGAATACCTTCAAACAGTGTGCAGTTGCCCATGGTCCACCCGCCTTGTCCACAAGGGTGGATCAATTTTTGTTTTTCGGAATTTCGGTTTGGACCATTTGCAACAAGATGCTCTATGTCTATGAGAATACAAACAAAAAAATGTTATGACAAGGAATTCAAAATATTTGATTTTGTACTGCCCCAAAGAAAGTCATTAAAATTAAATAAAACTGCAAGGTTTGGCAAGATATTTGGTTCATTAAAAAATTAAATTATTGTATTACAGTGAAGTTCTAGTTAACATGATATAATATACCTAAGTGAAAGAAAAAAATAACCTTTATTAAGAAAAAAAAATAAAAAGACTGTCGATAAAACTTAAAAAAAAAAACACTATTAAGTGATTTTGTATTCTTTTTTTTAACATATTCAACATGGAATAAAATGATGGTTTTACTTTCAGGCCATGTCAGACCATGTTGGGTGACACCAGTATGTTCCGTTCGGGCTGTGGGGGACAATGGTGCCCGACAGTCAGAGCTATGTTTAAACGTCTCTTCTGAGCTGTCGGTTAACAATACTAGGCAATATTGTACGCATCATGACCCGAGCGGCCGTCTAGAACAGTGTAATCACCCAGAGTATTTTTATATTTAATCCTGTGACACGGATCATAAAAAACAGTAATTCTTGTATTTTTTAATATTAAATATGGCTTCAAATTAAAAGTGGGACTTTGTACAGATTGACTCACAGCATTTCTATCGTATTACCATTCTCGTTCAAATTCAGGATTGAATGCATCGTGCATGTTGGCGATTAGGCGCAGGCATTCCTAATTCGTGCAACATCTTGCCGGACATCATCACGCACAAATCCTCTAAAGATTTCAATACCTCATTGTGTATCTCTGCGCAAATTTCAAGTTCGGGATTTGCTGTTGTTGAACGTACTCGATACAAAATGTCTTCAGCCAAATTGTCTTTGTATTTGTTCCACAAATTATGTGGGTTCGGTGGAAAGCACGTTGAAATTAGGATGGAAAAAAGTGATCGAATTTGTTGCGAAGTAGACGAAATAACAGCATCAGCAAGTGTGTCATCCCAATGAATATCATCCTCCAGTAAATGTAAACGTTGACAGGCTTTTCGATATGTTGCGCACAATTCACCATTGATCATTCTTAGAAATTCGAATGAAGTTGGTCCACGAACATTAACTAATAACAATCTCAAGTAAAAACATTCGTCATTGCTTGGGAGGAACTGATGTGATGGGGCGTAAAAAGCAAAACAATGTTTAAAGCCGCGTACAGACTTGCGAAACGTAGCATGTAATGTTACATGAAAGGAGCATTTCATAATTAGTGTGGACGCAGGGCGCCCACGAACCGAGCATGTACGCACTCACATCTGTTTCCGATTTGATGGCCGACATGAGATTAACTGGACAATATCAAAATTTCACAAGGATGACTCCAACGACATTCAAAAATCTACTCCGATTAGTCGGACCAAGAATTTATCGGAATCACATATATTTAAGGGCGCCAATTTCAATTCAAGACAGACTGGCAATAACACTTCGTTTCTTAGCTAGTGGTGACTCTTGTACAAGTTTACAAGGGTTGAACGACATTGGTCAAGTAGTCAAGTCTGATATTCAATATTGAATTTGATATTGGTCAAAGCTGTAGTTTGTCAAATCGTCTGTTTGTCCAATTATGACATTTGCCAAATACGCTATTGGTCAAGTAATTTAAGTACAATCAACTGTAAAAATGTAAGTACTTATTCAAAGCTTTATATTTGGGTAGTATACATATAGATTTATACATAGAATCTACCCCATTTGCTAACACACTCATGGCAGATCACAGCTTCTGGTGTAAGCTATAATTTTTATTTATAGCTTTTTTAAATGATCTTTTTGACTTATAAGTTCCAATAAGTGATGACGTCGACTGGGTGGTAGGCAGATAGAGTATTTCGTTCTGCTTCTTTAATCTCAGTGCTCTCTGTGTTTCTCGGTCACATTTGCGCCGCTTCTCTATCTCTTCTTCGGCATCCGCTGAATCCTTCTTGGCATCTCTTCTTTTCTTGTCTCTTTCTTTTAGCAAATGTGTTTCGTAATTTTCTATCAGTTTTTTTCGATGCTTTTGCATTCTGTTGGTGGCTTTCATATCTGGCAACAAATAAATTTCAAATTATACGTACAACAACCTAATTTAAAAATTAAAAAAAAAATGTAACGGGTGTGACATATATTTATCATCAAAAGAAAGACACTTAAAGTTTCTATCCAGTATTGAAACTCATCCGTGTTGATTATTAACCTTTTAACCGCCCGACTTTATATCAGTTGTCGTGCCCCCAGCGCCCGAGAAAAAAAAACGAAAAATAAATACCGATGAAACGAGCTGTGATGATATAATAATAATACAGATTAAACGATGTGTTATTTGGTCGTATATATGAGGCTATCAGCGCAAAAGCGGTGTAACCCCCGACACTGCACTTAGGAAAAATAGAAGGAATTAAAATTTGCTAAGATAAATTTATTTTAATTTTTTTTATTTTAATTTTTTTTTATTGTTTTGTTTCTAATTTATAAAAAGAACTTCTAAATCTATAATTGTAGTATATTTTTGTATTAATTAAACTTATAATTATGAAAAAAATGTGGGTTACACCACTTCTGCATTTAGATGTTCTGGTAAAATTAAAAATAATAAACAGGTTACACCATTTCAGAGCAAGTTTATTAAAGATAACAACAGTAATGGGTTAATCTTCATCCGTTTCATCATAATAAGCTTCATCCAGGACAGTGTTGGAACTTTTTAGAGAATTATAAAAAGTGTGATGAACTGGTGGGATAAACTGCAAAAGTTCAAGGTCTTTTTTCTTTTTTTCTGAAATAATTGGTTTTTCCAATGCATCTAGTTGTGTTATGGTTACTGACTGCCTTTTTTTAACGCTGACTTCATCAAAGAGGGTTTCTTCATTGTTGGAATATTTGTAAAAAATTGAAAAAGGGTGGAGTTTATGGAATTTTAGCCATTGAATTTTTAGCCACTCCACCTTGCTGCTGCTCACTGATATTTTTCTGTTTGTTATATTTTTTTCCAAAGATTTACTTAATACAAAATCACTTGCTGTCATTCTTACAATCTTGAAAGCTTGCCTTTTTCGTGCCGTTTTAATTACTTCGAGCCAGTTATCTGGTATGTAAATCTCTTTGTAGAATTTTTTATTTTTTTCTATTAGACCAAAATCTTGGTCACATGGCAAATATGAATGCCCACTGACTAAAAATTTATGGTCTATTTCTTCAATAGTAAAATCCGGATGAGATACAATACACTGACAGAACAATGACAATTTTATGTTTCTATTCTGTCCACCACATTGGTCAGAATACATGACAACTTTTTTAGTTTTCACATAATGTTTAAAAAAATAAAGCAGGCAACAACCAATTTCTTGAGGTCCTCGCGAAGCATCAGCCTCATCCCAAACAAACATGTAGGCATCATTGTCCCCATGTTGTGAATACCAAAGCAAAAAGTCCAAAGCTGCCTCTTGTAATGCACTATTCCAGTTGTCAGCACAGGCGTAGGTAGGGTTTTCATTAAATCAAAGGTGATAACAGTAATGTCAGTAGATGATTTTGCTGAAGCCGTATCATTCTGTAGCCCTTGTCTGGCACTGTCTGCTTTCCTCTGATGTAATTCTTGTTCACGTTGTAACTCTTGTTTTAGCTGTTCACTCTCAGCGCATTTAATTTTTTTATGGAAAAGATCACATCTTTTACAAGAATCACTGATGGGTGCATGGAAACGTAGGTTAAAACATTCATTAAATATTTTACTGAACATGAAGGATGATAAAGGTTCGAGTACACTTTCTTTATAGAGAGTATACATGCGTCCAAGACTTAGATCTGGTGATAGAAATCTCCTATTCTCACTTTTATGTCTGGTGTAATGAGACTCATAAGCAGGAAACTTGGCAATGAATTCTTTTAATTCTGCTATCTTATTATCTGGTGTTTTGTTTACAGAGCTTTGTCGACCTCTCTGATCAATAGGTGGGACATTGTGTATACTTTTTCGCTTCATTACCCTGGTTACACGTCCGTCAGAAACTTGAAAAGTTCTCAGGAAAAATTTTTTACACACCAGAACTTCAACACCATCTTTATTCAGTAAATGATAGATATATGTTTTCTGTCTTCTTGACTCCTCTCTTCCTGTGTAGCTTCTGCATTTATTTGTCACTCTAACTAACGAGAACAGTAATGCATTTTGTATATCGAAATTAGCTAATGCATAAAAGGTTTGGAATATTTGCAGCTGGCGTTCTTCATTTATCTTTAGATAACATTTTTTTGGACATAGACATTCCCCTATTTTGGGTGTCTTCGCAGGAATAACGTTCTTTTTGTGATTTTCGTATTCTTCGCCTTTTGCTCGTTTTAATTTAAGCACATTTCGCTGCCAAGTCTCAGGCTTTTTAACACGTTTCTTGCTTTTGAGGACAGGGGTTTCATTGGTGGTTTCAGCTGATACTTGTTCAGACAAGCTTAATTGAAGCTCTGCTGTTGGTATCGACCCAGATGTGGTTCGCGAGGGCTGTGGTAAACTTGTTATGGTTGAACTAGTACTACGCTGTTGGGCTTCTTCCGAGTCGTCATTGCCTGATGAAGGCGTGGGTAATGGGAGATATTCAGAACCAGAATCTTCAAAGTCTCCAACTGTAACCAAAACATTAACTAGGTTAACAATATGAAAAATACAACGTGACAAGTTTACTTCTAATTTGCAGTCAATCAGACTATTTTTATAACTTACCTGAAGTAATATCATCTTCTCCGTCCATGGTTAATTACAAAAATATTGTTATTCAGTAAGATACAATGAAATTCAGTTTGTTTTGTCTCAATTTTAACGTTTTGCATTTGACACTGACGTTTTGCATTTGACACTGACGAATGACGTTAGACCAAAGACATTATACTAAAAACAAGACTGTGCACTTTGTTAAATGAACGGACCACGTGAGAGGCACGCTGCATGGTGTTTGTCCTTTTCTATTGTAGTGTCACCACACTTCTAAGATATACGTAGGACATACAATTATTAATAGGCTAACTTTCGTCCATATCCTCTTCGGACCGAGTACAAATACCTATGCTATCATTTGTGAACATCCTGTGCACAAAACAAGTATACATAAATAATTATGTATACATATTTTGTGAACGCGTTCTTGAAAACGGCTGTATCTCTGGCCTGTCCCAAGCTCTGCTTAGCTTGGGACTAGATGGCGTTGTGTGATAGTTGTGGAATATATTGTATTATTATTATTATCTGATGAAATCCATATCCATACGTATAATAAAATTGTAACAGACTGATGTCTGTACTTGAAAGATATTGTCAAAATATCGATATGGGGGATGTCTGTCTGAAAAACTACTTGACGGATTTCGATGCGATTTTCGCTGGATAAATAATAATAAACAATAAATTACGGACAAATCACACTATAGCACCAAAGTAAGTTCGAGTCTAGTGTTATAGGGCCATCATCATCATCTTAGCGTTAATCCCAGTCGCATCCGAAGCTTTCAGCTTAGAGTCTGGGGTCCGCTTTACCAGTCTAACTACTGATTTGGTTAAACTTCGATATTTTCCGTGAAGCGACTGCCATCTGACCTCCACAACCCAAAGGCGATATCGAAGCATTGCAGTTTTAAACCAATTGTTGGACTTTTTGAGGGCTCCAACAACCCGTAACGACTGCTATTAGATATTCGTATGGCAACCGGGACCGACGGCTTAACGTGCTCTCCGAGGCACGATCAGACCAGAGCAAATACCCATATTCACGCATACAAATATTTGCACTGTGCGGGGATCGAACCCGCGACCTCCTGCGCAGCGGCCGCGTTCACTAGCGCTACGCCACGGAGTCTAGTGTTATGGGGTACACGATACTATATTTTTTACAATATATAAAGACAAATAATATTATATAAAGACAAACATCCAAAAATAAAAAAGTAAATAATTAGGTAATCAAAAGTTTATTCCAGTTTCCTTTTAAACATTACTAAACAATATAGTTTTATGTAATTTCTGGCGTAATGTAGCTAGGGTTACCAGGCCTAAAAATGCAAAATCCTGTCAGACATGTCTAAAAATCCTGATTTTGAAAAAAAAGTCCGGTCACGCACCTGTATTATATAAAAATCATAGTATTAAAGTACGTTTTTATTTACTTATATTATTTAGACCCATATTTCTGGTTGCTAGCAACCGCATGCAAAAAGTTGTTTTTTCCAGCTATTTCGCAATAAAATTGTGTGTCTGTGCGTTAACGGGTCCGAATGACCCGGATTCTACATCGCCGTCTGGTCCGAGAGGAACAGCGATATTTGGTAAGTTTAACTTCAACTCAATGCCCGTTTGAGTGATGGTATTACTGATGTGCGCTATAAAATCAGTTATTACTTTCGGGAGACACTGATAATCGGGAAGGATCTCTCTGAAATCCGTTCTCGTACCTAAAATATTCTGGCCATTCTGGCGGGCAACTTCAGCTATCTGTAGGTTTAAATGGTTACAGGCTACGTGCTGGAACAATGATAATGGCAATCGTTCAGCTAAACGCGGATCTATACCACGCAGCTTTTCATACGTTTCTTCGACAAGGGGTATGAATCCTCCCAGGTCGAAATTTTGGACGTGAACGTCCTGTAGTGGAATCAACGTTGAGTGAGGCCCAACGTCGTAAAGAGGCTCATCCCTGGGTGGGGTTTCCTCTGTTGCTGGACGAAATGTTGAGGCATTATTCTTCTCCTGCCATTTGTCCTGCTTCTTTTTCTCGATCTGTTGTTTGAAATTTTGCGATCGTTTACTCGGCCCGGCACTCCTGCCGCCTCTGGCCGGATCAAAGGGCTGGGGCTCATATCCTCGTTGAGCATCTCGCAACCCACGGCGGTTACCACCGGATTGGTTTTGAGTAGAAAATTGTTCACACGTCACGTGTTTATAGTTATATTGCGTGAGCAATATGGCTCTCACCGACTCCACTGAAAGTCTGTTTCTTTCTTTGGTCCACTGAGAAGTCATGAGAGAAAAGACTCTCTCCACATTTGCGTTGTGTGGCAAAATACTAAAGAAATATTGACAAATCTTCAGAAATTCTGTAACTCTTGAGCAGTCGTTAATTGTATTAAAAAAGAGACACCATTGCTTTTCAGCGAGCTCATCATAAAAATTGCTCTGCTTTGTGTTCAGAAAATTCTTAAGCAGGCAGAACTCTTCAAATAGTTTTGCGTCATCTACAGGAATTCCTTTGTCCCTCAAAAACACTAGAGCATCTGTGATTTTTTCAAATTGCAGATCCTTCTTTAAACACATCCATTCGAAGCATTTTAAGGATTGTAAGGGTGTTATCCAAAGGTTTATGTAGTTGATACATTCTTCGTACATTTGTTTTATTTCGCTATTTATCTTCGTTTGGTCAGCTGCGGTAATATTGTGTTTCTGAAAAAGCTCTCGTACTTTCAAAGGGATGAAATTTTGCTCGATTCTTTGATTGAGTGACTCTGTCGTTCCATTTAATGCACTGAGGACTTCGGCGATTGAGTTTTTCTCTTTTTCTAGCGAAGCAATCCTTTTGTGAAATATAGCCATTAGAGAATGCAGATAGAACAAATATATCTCACTAGTTTCATTTTCGAAGAACTTTTTTATCAGAACAGGTACTTTTTCCGTCGTTGTAAAATACTCCTTCAATGGCTCGTATAGTTTGAGAATCCTTTCTATAGCTGGAAAAAGACTAAGCCATCTCGTCTTGCTGTGATAAAGGAGTTTTTCATAGTTTATATCTATGTAGCTGCATAGCTCTTTTAGCTTTTCTGTTCTTATAGTGTATACCGAAAAATGATTAAAGATTTTCATCACTAACGATTCAACGTCAATGTCTAACAAATCGGTTGCGTGGCGTATTGCATTATGTAAAATATGAGCAGGACATCCGACACCTACTATCTGTTGCTCTAGGTTCCGGTTCAAATGGGTGATAACGTTATTTCCCTCATTTCGTGTAACACCTCCAAAGTTGACATTAGCATTATCACCCGTAAAAGAAACACATTTACCTTTTAAATTGTATTTTTCCAAACAAAGTATTGAATGATTATCGGAAATATTTTATCAGCGTTGTGGTTACTGGCATCGGTTGACAATCCAAAAAACACAATGTCTTCTAGTTTTTCAAGTAGAATTTCGATAGTATACGGCGCAATTACATTATTTATAATAGCCTCTGTTTTGGTCCTTGCGCATGCTAGATTTTTTGCCAAATCAGAATCATGAAATAGTTTTTTTAGTAACTGCGAAGTACAGTCCATACTTTTGTAAGATTGGTGGTGTTTAACTACATGAAAAGCAAGCGTGGCATCAACAGCACTACTTTTGTTACCTATTTGGGTAATGAAAGTATCAATCTTACTTGTACTGGCGCACAATCGGTTCTTCTTTATGTGCTTTTCTGTTTTTAAATGTTTTTCTATGTCAGCTCCACCTTTGTATCCAATCGACACAAAACAATCACAAATAGTACACTTCACTTCTTGGTCATTTCTACCCTCAGTAAAAGAAGGATATTTAGATTTTAACACATCCGTGAATTTACAACGTTTTTTGTTTGCGGACGCCATTATTACGATGCGTGCGACGAGAAATTAACACAAGTAGCTTTGTTTACATTGATTTGCGGTCTGTGCGATGCAATCATATGAGGGAGGGTCGCGGGCGGCGTGTCGCGCGGTGCGACACGCCGCCCGCGACCCGTGCCGCAAGTGCGGCACATGAGTAGATAAACCGTACAGAGGCAAAGCTTCCTGAGAACGTGTGATTCGAGCGGTTGTTTGAAGCTTTGCCTCTGTACGGTTTATTTACTCATGTGCTTGTGGTGCGCTTGCGTTCCGGGAGCAGTGCGTGCGGCACCCGCTTGAGTGGGCGGAAGAACATGCAAGTATGACAAAAATCCGGTCTGACGTAAAATCCGGGCGGAGTCCGGTCTAACACGTAAAAATCCGGTCTAGACCGGCTTTATCCGGTCAGATGGTAACCCTAAATGTAGCTCGATGACCAATGTTTTCGAGTGTTACAGATTTAGCATATGTTTAAAATCTCAAATGCAAAAATTTTTGGGCTATAGCTTTAATTAAATCTATTTGATGTAATTCTTCACATCTTGGCAAATCAGAAGAAAAAATGTTTTTTGGCTCATACGCAAAATGCTGCACAGTCATATTGAGCATTTTTTTTCATGTTTAGCTCATTATTCACTGCCATAACCATAAACATTTTTTCTACGTGTTTCACAATATCGTAAACAAATTTCGACGCAAATTTTAAACCACCTTTATCCACAAAAGCAGTGAAGGATGAAAATTTTGATATATCTACAATATAATTATGGTTATCATGGTGCTCATTTGTAACCAGTAAGGAACAGCATTGTTGACAAGTAATTTTATTTATTATTTTTCCAACAAGAAAGCCCGAAATATAATATAAAATATTATTTTTAAAATCCGATAAATTTATTCGACTCATCAAATCGAGAAGATTTTCAGTTTGATAATAATCATCATCTTCTTCAATGCTTTCTTCTACAGTCGACCTTTTTGTACTACGAAATTCTAATATTGTTGATGTCTCATATTCAGGGTCCACGCAATTAGCATCCATGCTTGGCCGAATACTGTTTCTAAACAACAATTTTCGCAGAATATACATAAATTGAAGAGCGTTTGGGTTGTCATTAGACCCTCCTCTTGCTCTTACGCACGAGAAAAACATTTCGATATGGTCTTGAGACGATTTATAAGGCAATAGATACTCTAGGATATTTTCGCCTAGTAAATCAGAAGCTAAACCTGCAAAACTATAAGTGTCCATAATAAGACCCAACACTTCCTCCTATGTGTCATTATATTTTCACCGTTTATTTTAAGCTGAGACAAATATTCTCTCGTTTCTTTAAAAACCATCATCCAAACATGTTTATTATTTTGACGTAAAGGAGATTTGAAACCTGTAGCCGTAGGATTTTTGGCATTAAAAATGTCAAAAATCCGATCCAAATATCGCAAGTATTCAACTGTTGCTTCACTTCCACAAAAACTTGGATGGCCACTACACCTCAAAAATTCAATGCTGTCAGCAACAGAACTACTAAGAAGTTGAGTGGCTAAACGGACATTCATTTTCTTTCCAAAGAAATTGACGTGCATTTTAGTTAATTTATTTTTCAACCTTAAGCCTGTTTCTTCTTGCATTTCGTGAAGTTTTTTCACAAAGCCAAATTTTATATCGCCTTTGTCTGAAGACAATGAAGTCTCTGCGAAAACATTTCTTGCTAACTTCAACATGTGCGCAGGATCTAGTACGCAATAAACTTTGCTTGGTTGAGTTGGATGTTTAAAATGAGTTTTCATAGGCGTGAGTGAAAAATCACAGCCCAGTTTTTCAAATGTGCGAATGTTTGGTTTGCAGTTGTCCCATCTGCAGTTAAGGTTCGAACTGTAATTTTTATATCAGCTAGCATTCGTATAGCAGTCATAATAAGTTGGACTTGTACAGTCGAGTTCTTTAATATCTGAGCATGTTCATGAATCAAAAATATATAGGCAATGGTAAGTTTCATAAAACTCTAAACAGCTTCGCCGTACAATAAATTGTAAACAATCTGTGACATCATAAATATGTGACTACATTAAATCAATAATATTACTACAGATAAAGACTCTAAAAATTGTGCGCAATCCCTTGTTCATATTATTTAGCGCAAAGTTAGGTTCACAAATATCTATGCAATTATTTTTCTATGAAAAAGATCTTGAAACAAAATCAACTTGAAGTTGTCAGTTATGACATCCTTCAAGCAGCAAGCAGAAGTTCGAGTAATAATGCAATACTGCCGGTATTGCATTATTACTCGAACTTCTGCTCCGGCAAGCAAAAATAAATTTTATGGTAAAGGCCATTTAGTTGAATATTCAAAGCTGTATAGATATTTATGAATCCTAGGTTGCAACAAATATATTGAACACTAGAGTATTTAGATATTTATGTTCCGAAGAGTAATCAGATATTTTTGACTGCACTACCGTAACATACTTATGAACAGTTTATATGAAAACATTTTATTGATGTCTAAGTTTGTATAGAACTATATGATCATTTTAATGCTTACAATATTTTGAAACATTGTCACTGCCAATATATTAATGAACTCGACTGTACATCTGCAGAAATTTTGTCTATAAAAAAATAACCAATGGGGCATACAAATTTTTCTTTTAAGGAAACTATTTGGAATACTAATGCTTCTTTTGCGAATGATTCTGAATCATTTGGTACGATTCCACCTAAATCAATACCGCCCCAAAACTTATCTGTGGACTTATCATACTGTTTGCCTACTTTTATGGCCATGGCGTCAAAAATTAATGCTACGTTCCTTATATTTATGTTATCAGCAGCCCTAACCTTGATGAATTCTATTACTTCTGATATGAATCCCACATTACATTTGTGGGTGGCCAAAATTCTTCTTAATGTTGCCGGGTATGGTAATGAAATATGGTTTCTTAAAAACAAATATGATTTGCCAGAATAAAAATAAAGAGATAGAGCAAATGATTTTAGTTCTTCCGAATAGCGATTACCCTTATTTGATTTTCTAACATATAGTTTAGTACTAATATTTTGAAAATTATTTTGGTTAATTTGCTCCACTTCAGCATAATTGTCACATTTTTTTTTAATAATTGCCAGTAATGATTTTAAATTATCAATAGCTGTATTTCGTCTTATTATACGTTTCTTCAAATTTTTTATGTCGCGTTTCAATTTTCTTTTCCGTGGAGTACTAGCCTGGGCACTAGTTTGTGTATACACATCATCAGCAAGTTTAATCTTCTTGGGAGGTGGTCCTGGCACTGGTACTGGTGCTGCTGGTGGAGCCAGTGTTATATCAGACAAAACTGATATTTTATGTTCTTCGGGTATGATCTGCAAAAATAAAATAATAATAATAATAATAAAATAATTTATTTGCGTAAAACATGGTATATAGTGGTGTTAGGCATAGGTCAGAGTAGTACAAACATGTTTAGCTAAGTTAAACAATATCCAATGTGTAATCTATACTTATAATAAATCTGTAGAAGTAGTTGGAAATTAATTTATATTATATTTGTTGAATTTAATTTTTATTGTTTATTTTACATTGACATTTAATTTTTTATCGATTTTTTACTTAACTTTGCCATTTAATTTTTTTTATTGATTTTTTGCTTTTTTTTGGGGTTTATGTTTTTATGGTTGTTTTTACCTTATTTCGACTTTTAATTTATTTTTTATTTTATTTATTGTTTTTTTATTTTATTTTTGACATTGAACCTTTATATTGTTTCTTATTCTTATTTTAATTCTTTATTGTTCTTATAATTAATTTTATTTTGATTTTTAATTTTATATTGATTTTTTGATTTAATTTTGTTATTTAAATACCTACTTATTATTGTAAATACTATGACCGACAAGGCTCACATAATTAATTTTCATTTTGTATTTTTTTTCACCATTTGCATACCCATGTGATGGTTAAACATGAAGAACTTTATTACTTATTTAAAAAAACAAAACATCAATGTATATTTTTACCCATCTTTGCAAATAAATAAATGATTTAATGATTTAAAGTAAAAGTTCTGTACATTGAAAATATCAAAAAAATAATGGCACGGGGTGTGGGTCTGTATGTCTGTTTGTTCAGGCATCACGCAAAAACTACCAACCGGTAGTTTTTGCGTGATGCTATTTGTGTGTACAAAAATTATAAAATAAATAAATAAACACAACTGACCGACTGATCTATCAACGCACTGCCCAAACGATTAGACACTTTGTGTAGTACCCATGGCTACAATATAGTTTAATTACAATATAAATTTAATCTTACCTTTGGAAATATCGATGGTACTGCTTCTAGTTTTAAAACTCTTTTATTCATCTCAGGACGATAGTCATCTGTCTTGAAATGTGCACTGCAAATGACAGAATTTTTTGTAACGTGTCCAGGCACTACGGCCGTCCATACCTGTCTTCGTTGTTCATTCTTAGGAAATCTAAAAAATAAAATTGGTAAAATGTGAAATCATGCTGATACTGTTTGTTTGAAATCAATGAGTAGCCTACTCAGGGGAATCATTGTCACCCTACACTTATACTCACCGATGAAAAGATAATTTGGTGCCCGGATACGCTTCATTTTTACATCCTTTCACACAGCAACAGTTCACCATTTTCTTCAATAATAAATATTTATACAATAAGTTAAGCACAAGTTTTATTTTCTCACAAATATCGAAAACAACACTGTCGCAATTATACAACGTGGCGCTACAATGGTGACATTAATTTAACACACGTGTAGGGCTAGTGCCCTTTAATCATATTAATTTTAATAGGTTAAAATATCTCGTAAATTGAAAAAAAAAATTTTTCAAACAAACTAAATGATAAAAAAGTAACTAAAATTGGGATCACCCTTGCAAAAAATCATTCATGAAATTACTTACCTAGCTGGCTTACGTTAACTCGGAGCGGCAACGTGTCGCTTCACGCGCTGGCAACCACATGAGTAGACAAACGGAACAGAGGCAAAGCTTCTTAAGAACGTGCAAAATTGTTACCTATTTTGGTAGGGTTGTCACAATAGGTTAAGACAAATTAAACAAAACATTTGTTAAATAGTTTTATTATTCAGTATGATTTACAAATTACTTACTCTAATAATTATCTTTTTATAATTTTTGTTTTTTAATCATTTATTGTTTCTTTTAGTGGTGTGGTAAATGCTTTGAGCTGAAACAAAAATAAAATGGAAATGCGAACCGAACACTATTATACAAAAGACATAGGTAGACCTATATTTTAAATATTTATTTAATTTACCTACTAGTAGCGAGAAATAAGTACGATGTAGGTATTAATAATAAGTTTCGATTAAAAATGCTTTTTAAACTCGTATTCAAACTTTCATGATCATGCTATTATGGCCGTTGAGGAGTTCCCTCGTGAGAAGACCTGTCTGCAGCAGCAGTCTATGGTGAAGATCATGATTAGCAAGCAAAATAAATTTAAATAAAAAGTTTCACTTTCAAGTCCATGCTACTAACCGTTAAAGAGTTCCCTCGTAAGGAGACAATGCTGGCTGCAGCAGCAGTTCATGATAAATATCGTGTCGAATTATCAAAATTCATCTATCATAAAAATTTCGTGATCGTACTACTAACCGTTGAAGAGTTCCCTAGTGAGGAGATAATCCTGGGTGCAGCGTCAGGTTATACATTATTATTGCATTATCACCGATGTTACGCAGGTATACAAAATTTCAGCTCAATCAGACATCGGGAAGTGGTTCAAACCTTACTAGCAATATTTAAACTTAACACACATACCTACTACATACCAACCCATCCACGTACCTACAAATATATAGTAAAAACTTGTAATAATAATAAAAAGGTAAGAACACACCGTGTACAACCGCCTTCTTATCAAAAAGGTACTTACTTGAAAAAGAAGTAATCAAATATTTACTTACCTATTGTACTCCTTGGGATAGTTGCAGTATGATATATCTTTATTTTTTCTAGTATTATTCATACACACAGTACAATAAACAACCATTATTAACAATAATACCACGTTTTTACATTAAAATATTCAAACTTGGAACTAACAAAACAAACAACGTGCGTCGCACTGACCCTGAGATTGTCAACTAGCTGTGCCAGTGTAAACCGGTTTTTTCCAGTCTCGCCGCGTACGTGACAAGCGGCCAGTGGTCACGCACACATGCCCCGCGTGCTTGTAGTAGTGCAACCGATTCGCGCGGTTGTTTGAAGCTTTGTATCTGTTCCGTTTGTCTAATCATGTGCTGGCAACCGCGCAGGCGCGCAACGCGTTTTGTACCTACTCGTGAGCGGTCCGATTCTTTGACGGCGTATGATTAAAGAAACCGACCTGCGGCGGGCGCCGCAAGTGATACCTACAGCGGAGGTGCTTAGTCAAGAAACACTTATCATATCACCCTCTCTTGTTACTATTAGTTATAACTGTCATCACTAATCACTGTTTTTATTTGTCTTTATTTTAAATTTTCTTATTTTCAATGAGACCACCGCGTTGGCGGATGCAAAGAGCTAAACGGCGTTTCATGTTTTCCCGCACATTTGAAAATAAACTGTCACTTATAGCCATTTCCCTCAGTCTCTCAAACGCATTTATTATTCGATGGCGTAATTGTTCCACCGAATCCACGTTCTCCGAGTACACATCGTCTTTGATGCATCCCCAGAAAAAAAAATCGAGTGGTGTGAGGTCTGGCGATCTTGCTGGCCACCTACGAGGTCCAAATCTACCAATCCATTGTGCACCAAACGTGTCATTTAGCCACTGCCTGGCTGTTGTTACAGAGTGTGCTGGCGCGCCATCTAATTGGTACCACATTCGTTGGTATTGATGGACGTTTAGGTTGTTTGTGTATTCTGACACCGTATCATTTAGTAGATTAAGAAACCTTTCTCCGTTCAAAGCCCCATCAATGAATACGGGTCCGATGATGTTGCCACCGTGAATAGCTGCCCAAACATTTAAAGAAAATCTGTACTGATGGGCTGACTCCCGCCACACGCGCGGATTCTGGTTTTTGGGTGCCCAATGGTGTAGGTTGTGCTGGTTCCACATGCCGTTTCTGGTGAACGTGCTTTCATCAGTCCAACAAATTTGGGAAAGAAAGTCACTGTCCTCTTCAATTTTACTCAGTAACCACTGACAATAATTCACTCGATCAATTTTATCACGCGATAGCAGAGTATGTACTTTTCTAAACTTGAATGGGTGCCACTTTTCGCGCTTTAATATCCTATGGACGGTTCTGTGATGAACTCGAAAATGCCTAGCGCTCTGGCGGAGGCTAGTTTTGGGTCGGTTTTGGAAATATTGTAGCACATTTTCAGTTAACTGGATTGGGTTTTGTCGTGGAGGTGGTCGATCAGGGCGTTGAAACCTAGGATCCACTGGCCGGTTTTCGCGGATACGCTGAAGAGCTCCTACAATAGTGCGAGGATTAGTAGGGCATTGTCTTGAACCGCCATATCTCTCGCGATAATCTCCTTATCGCAAGAGCGGCATTTTGACGACATTCTCCGTAAATTAGGATCATGTCCGCATATTCAGCTGCTGTGTAGTTCGGATGTGTATTTGCCATCACAATCACAAGTTTACACAAGCACTAATAACACAAATAAAAGCGTCCGTATCGCAAGAGATGTCAACGTACATACGAGATTAGAAAACTAAAACAAAACAAAGCGTCTTTATCGCAGTACCATAATCTAATTACTATCCTAATTACACCAAAATAAATAAATAAACAACAATAGGTAAGCGTCTTTTTCGCGGAAACATTCACAAAATTAGCGACGTAATTATGCGCACTACTGTGAAGAAGTGTGTCAAGGACACGAGTTAGGCTAGCACTAGAAATGCAAAAAGAATTCGATTTCGCTGCGACGCGACGGGGTGGGGAGGCCTGCCGCCGCCGCCGCCGGCCGGCCGCCCGCTCGCCGACAAAGGGATATCTCTTTCCTTTAAAGTATTGCTTATTCATTTTAATTTCATTGATGCGATGTTATGATCCGTGACCTCGGCAAATGACCGCTGCGCGACAGTTCTTTAAGTACAGGTTGCTCCAAAATGCTATTTTACAAAACTTTAAATAAATCCGCAAATAATAACGATTAATGGAAACATAATTTCTTCATGAAACGAAAATGTGAAAACGTATATGTGTGTTAAATTAATGTCACCATTGTAGCGCCACGCTGTAGATTGACAAGACAGGACGACGCCATTACAATTTCACGATGCCAAACGTAAAAAAGTGTTGCCCAATTAAATATCTTTATTCTACTATGAATATTACATGTCTTTTTGATATAACTTTGCAAATAAGGTTATTTACGCCAAATAATCGTATATTACTATTATTTGTTGATTATTTGTAAGTGGCCTTACTTTAAGCTTGTTTATTATTTTTCTTAATACGGTTGTAAATAAAATGTATAAAGAACATTGTTTCATAATTTTCTACCAAACTCACGTACGTTAAACACTGGCAAGTTGTTAGACAAGGACACCCACCCTGCAAGGTTCCTCTCAACCGGTCCCATTCGAATTCTCATAGCAATTACAACTTTAAGATAAGTTTATAAAGACTAAATTGATTATGACAAAAATCGGAAGTGCACTGTCTTGTTTTTAGTATAATGTCTTTGCGTTAGACGTAAGCCACAGACAAACCTGTTTTGCCCACAGAGTACTTTTATATATAGGTATAGAGGCTTTACTCGGCGGGTTCAGGAGGAAAGTGATTGGCAGCGCCATCTGTAACTATAAACATGCAACTTTCCTGCGATGTATATAACTATAGATCTACTATCATTCCTGCTTTGAGCCTTGTTTGTACTAAGTTTTGTTAATTTATTTATTAATCCCGTAATTTACTCATAGTCAATGTAAAAATACGTTTACTAAATTGACTGAGTAAATTACCTACCGGATTAATAAATAAATTAACAAAACTCAACTGTATTCAAATTAGGCTGCAGAAAATAAAACTATATTATGATAATCAAAATAGTTTATTTCTCACCACAAAACAGTTACATGATTAAAACCATTTTCTAGGATACAATTTTGGTCGTATATTAACCTTATGTTTTATCTTACCATAACATAAAAACACGTGTTTAGTAATATTTTTATTTTGCACTATGTATAATGATGAGTTGACATTAGGGATTTCGGTCTCGGAAGCATTTTCAGTCCCGGGACCAGTCTCGAACCTCGGAAGCTAGTCCCGGGACTCCCGGGAAATTCGAGACCCACGTGTTTTTTATATTAGAATGGTTTTTTACGGATACGTTACGTTATGGATGGAGGTATTGCAGGTGTGCAAGAAAATGTTGATTTTAATATTGTTTTGGAAGGTAAACTAGACTTATTTTGGTAAAAATAAAAGAAATGGCAATGACATAGTTTGACTTAGTAAATGATAAACTATAAGAGGGTGAGGGTAGTAGTGAAACTGACTGAAGTGAGTGGTGGTGAACTGTGAAGTAAATGATAATTACGATTGTAACTGTTTATAAATCACATTTATTACAAATTCACTCTTTGACCAATCTGACCAAACCAAACATTACAATAGAATATTATAACAAATAGAAAAAAATAAGATAGCAATATTTGAAGTACCTAATTCAGACTTTCAGGTTATTACTTAATTCTTTATTCTTAATTCTAATGTTTAGTCTTTTTTAATTAGGAACTTTGGTAAAAAAAGCTTATATCTAAGTAGTCGTTTTATCTAGTAAAATATTAAAAATATACCCTTTCCTTAAGTTTCGGTAATTTAGGTATAAATAAACTTATAAATGTCGATTGACCTGACCAAACATTTAAACAAAACAAAACGAAAACTCTATAATTCTTGCACTAGAATCTTATGACTTATTAATAATTATAATTACTCTGTTTATACAAAACAAAATTCAAATTAAAACAAAACTTCTCATAAAAATCAACCAATCGAAAAGTTACATTCAAACAAAACAAAACGAAAATTTAAAATCAGTTCTTTCGACTTATTAATATTAATTAGTCTGTTTAAACAAAACAAAATTTAAAACAAAAATAATCTTCTAATAAAAATTAACCAATTGAAAAGTGTTAAATATCTTTTTTTACATTAGGTACTGTCATAATCACTCAGTTAAGTCGCTTTCCAGATAGATAGTATGTTCTTAAAACATTTAGTGCAGATATCATATCATCTGACAAACGGGATCTCAGGCGGTTACAAAAGTATCCTGCTATCGAGAAAGCACGTTCTGCTTCTACACTAGTAGGAGTTATAGTAAGAAGATACTTGTAACAAAGAGAAAGATATTTCCCCTTCTCACCACCATTTTCGTGTAATACCGTTTCAACGTTTATCATCATCTGAAAATCATCTCTGCAGAGATTTCGAGTTGCAGAAACAGGATTTTGGGTGTTAGTTTTAACCATTTCTATTTCTCTATTTAACTCTATTTCCGGAGATAATATAGGTGTTTCCAAACTTGGCATTTCTGCGTCTTCAGTTTCTTCCGTACTTGCGAGTCCCGTAGTTGATGTAGAAGCAGATGTCAGTGTCAGTCTTTCACAAAGTTCAATGATGGATGCATTTATCTCTTCGTTAGATAAAGTTGGGAACAAATCCGTGTTTATGGAGTTTTCAAAATAAGTTGTTGGATTATGAAGGTACTGAAGGAGACTGGATTCTTTTAAACGGAACTGCTTTACCCTTTTTGTTAAGGCTTCAATCAATTGCGTGCTGTAACTATTATCAGATTGAGCTTCCAGTTTTCTCAAGCAGAACTTGAGAGCTGTGTCAGTAAAGTTGCTTCGCGTCTACAGATGGCTTCAACTGTTATTTTCATTATTTGAAGACTCAGAAATGTGTTCTAGTATGTCAATTTCTGCATCAGAGAATTTGATGTCTGAGTTAATGTCTATAAGACTCTTCATGACGGCAGATTTGATTTGCAAAAAACGGGCCAACATATCTGCTAGGCTGCTCCACTGAGTTTTGCAGTCCAAAATGAGTGTCAATTCTTTACCAATGTCATTTTTGACATGTTTCTGGAGGATGTCATCAGATTTCGTCGGAGATTTTTGAAATAACCTCGCTACTTGCCTCACTTTATTAATTATTTCTTCATAACAGAACTCAAGTGTATTTTGGACAAATTGTGTCCCGTTATTCTCTAGGTCCTCAGACTGTAACACTTCAAAACCGCCGTCATCGTCTTCAATATTTTGATCACAGTCTTCTTCATCTTGTTGCACCGTCTCATTATTTTCTTCCTCAGGACCAGTTTCTTCGTTTTCTGTCATGTCTGTCTCTCTTAAATTCTGCTTTCTTTTTTTCTGATAGAATACATCCGTAACGGCAAGCTGGATTCCATGCGCCATGCATCTTTGGTGAAGAGAAGGAACTTCTCTACCAACTTTACACATTAAGCTACATGCGTTTGTAGTTAAGCACACGGTTTCATTCTCAAGAGATAAATCAAACTCGGACAGTCGTTGTTTCAAAAGTGTGATGCATTTTTCTGCTGGCATAGATCCAACTATTCTCACAAGTCCTAAATTCCTGAAAGGATCTCCTGTCAATGCGGGACAATGAATATTCACATTCATATAGCGTCTGTTGCGTGTTGACGTCCATTCATCCAATGTGCAGCTAAACTTTTCGCCTTTCAATTTTAAAGCATTTATTTCCTGCTTTATTGACGACTTTGCAACGTTACTGCGTTTTTTTACTATTTCCGAAATAGCTCCAACTGATTTGGGTAACTGTTGTTTTGAATTAGCAAAAAGTTTTCGCATATCATTAGACTTACTGAAGACTCTGAAAGGTATCATCAAGAGCACATATCCTGGCCACTCTATCTTCCATTGAATTCATAGAAAAAAAGTCTGTCAGTGTTCGGGGTTTCTTGGGATCCGTATTTGAGTTGCTACAAGAAGCATCTGATGATGCCCCTTTTTCATCATTTTTAGTCGATAGAGTAGGATGGACAGCTTTCAAGAGTTTATATAGACCTGAAGTGTTTCCTCCTGAAGTTTTCATTACGCTGTTGCACGTCTTGCATTTCGCTGTATTTCCATCACTAGCGCGTAAAAAATGTTGCCATACTGTTGAGGGATCGTTAGATTTACTTTGATATTCACTGTAAGTAGTCGCCGCCGCTCTCTTCATTTTTGCCTAAAAAAGAAAACAGCATTAAAAGGTACCTACGAGTATAAAATAAATTATGACACTAGAGAGTTGCCCGTGACTACGCCCGTGTGAAATTCGGTTATTGTGTTCCATAAATCTAAAAAAAAAAAAAAAAACAATCTTTAAAATTTGCGGGATAAAAGTAGCCTATATGTCACTCTCTATCTCCACCTCCAGCCCTTCAACTATCTTCATTCATACCAAAAATCACATCCAACCATCACTCTGTTGCGACGTGAAAGAAGGACAAATAAACGAACACATTTTCACATTTATAATACAGGGTGTTAGGAAAAGTACTGCGTTTCTCTAAACCGGTGACTACTACACTCATGAAACTGAACAACTTTCCCTAAGAAACTGTAGATTTGAAATATGAAAAAAAAAATGGACTTCCCATAAAAAACTGCTAATCACGTGATCGAATTTAGTATGGGAAGTACATTTTTTTCATATTTCAACCCTAGTATATTAGGGAAAGTTGGTCAGTTTCATGTGTGTAGTCACCAGTTTAAAGGAACACAGTACTTTTCCTAACACCTTGTATTAGTATAGAAGTATGGATAAAAGAAGCTAATTATAACATCATCACCTTTCTATCCCACTCTAGGTAGGGCTAGGGTCATGCCCGTAGGGCATGTTATCCTCGTCCACTCTCTTATATCAGTCGTCTTCTCACTCCGTCCGATCGAAGTAGCACGTACCTTTCACATACATATCACGCACTCTTCGGTTTTACTCTGCCTCTGTATCCCTCCACATTCATTCATACTTAGCACTACACAGCTAACACAACATAAATATACATAATATACCATTTAATTTACCTTCACACAATTTTGTGGGAAGTCGTGAGAAAAAATACATATTACTTTAATATAACATCATTTATTTACAGGTAAATAAATAGGTAGGTATGTACTTGTGATAGGCCAGGCGTCTGACACTCCATACAACCGCCCATATATAATAGCCTACTACTACCTACATAAAAAACAAACGTAGTAAAGTAATAGTTACCATTCTTTGCTTAGGCACTGTTGCTATCACAAAACGAGATTAATTTGTACTTACGTTTTTATAAATCACTTGTCATGTCACCAGTTCACCACTCACTACAGAACAGACCGACGCACAGTGGTTCGAAATCGACGCTCCGTGGACATTGAAATCAAAATTTCTTTAGACGAGAAATAAAAATCGGAATGGCTTTATTTCAGTATTATTTATAATATTTGGTAATATGACAGCTATAGACAGCACCATCTCCGAAAAAAAAATATTTAATATTTTTTTGTATGAAGAAAAACACAAAAGTCGTTTTTTCTCATAACTTAATAAAACTTAAAGCCTGCGGCTTACATGGGGTGTTGTCCTACATGAGGCGATTCCGAAATGCTATAACACGCACACCCATGCGCGCCGCTTCACTCACAGCAGAGTGTTGAATTTCGAGAAATTCAGTTAGAGATTTTTACGTTGATTTATGTGTGATCTTGAAAATATACAAAGTAATTGACTTTAGTTTGCTAATTTGATTAGTTATAATGAGAAATAATGGAATATACAATATAAAAATACTAAAAAAAACACTCAAATTGAGACTCATTTACAATATAAATAGATTTTGCAATCTTTCTTATAATAATTTAATTCGGTGTTAGTAGATACACAGTTTGACTTCTTAATTCACATTAAAAAAAAAAGTACAAAAACTTATAACTAATACAGAAAAATACTAAGAATAAGCAATTGTATAATTGAGAAATATATAAAATTTACACAAAAACATCAAACATTAAAATTTTGTCTACTGAGTTTCGTCATCGCTATCAAAGAATTCAAAATCAGAATCCATCATACTTGGCACCTCAACAAATTCAATGTTTTCCTTATCCATGGTATCCGGGTCAATTAAAAGAAGAGACTTCATTTCTTCAGTTAAATCATTTCTACTCTTATTTGTCAGTTTAGGTCGAATGCTTGACAAATATGGGTCTGAGGATACGATGAAACCATTAAAGATGTCATGGTTTGTCGCTCTGCGACAAAATTTCCGCGTATGATGTTCCCTGAGTTTTCTAAAATCTTTGTTTCGGGCCTCAGATGCCTCTTCTGATAGCTTTCCTATAGGCAAAATGTTGAAATGTTTTATTATTTCAGCTCCATGCAGCAGAAGTTTGTGGATACTGGAAGGCATGAAATACCAGCCATACAGTTCCACATACAGCTGCGCAGTTTCGTCGAGATAATTGGCAAACAAATCAATATTAATAGACTGTCCTGATGATACAACACGGAGAATAGTTGCGAATTTTTGGATGAGCTCCTGACTCAATCCAGTGATATTTGCAGTCTTCTCAGGACACTGGAAAAATTTTCTAGCCGTGTTGCCATCATTCGTGGTCCCAGCACCTTTATATAAAAAATACTGATATGAGAACATTATAAGATAAGTTTTATAGTATTACACTAACTAAAAAACCCTTTGATATTATACAAAATAAATAAATCAACTAACCTTGTTTTACGATATCCACCAGGAGTCCCATTTCCTCTCGAAATTTTCGCTGTATCGTCTGTTTGCGACTTTTCAAAGCTGCTTTACTAGCTTCATCTCTGGCTTGCCATTTTTTAAAATCTAATCGGTAAGCGATATGCAGCAGGCATTCCATGGATCTGATCCATGCATGCAAAGTCGACAAACCGTACTTGTAAATATCAGATGATACAGATTTCCTAAAATATGAATAAAAAGGTTAAAAGTGTTTTTCAATAAGAAAAAAAAAAAAAATTAACAT
Source organism: Amphipoea lucens (assembly GCA_947508005.1). Lineage (NCBI taxonomy): Eukaryota > Metazoa > Arthropoda > Insecta > Lepidoptera > Noctuidae > Amphipoea > Amphipoea lucens. The sequence goes on from OX382375.1 coordinate 13,257,788, forward strand.
ACATTTCCAATATTCAACTTACATGTGAATCTTCTCCAAATCATTCATTTCACTTGGTACAGCTTTACAGATGTCACATGTTTGCATAGAGGTTTGTGACAGGTGAGACGTTATTTTGCCATCTATCATGGTCATTAACATTGAATGTTTAACTTGTATATTATTTTCAATGATAGATGGCTTCAATGCTTTAATTTCAGCATCGATCAAACCCATTTCCTCCTTCATGTCCAACTTATTTTCGCTGACAAACTTGAAATAAATTGGTCTGCAAAGCATTGTAGAAGAAGGTTTTGGGTTTTCCCAGACCAAATCCTCACCACACATCAATTGCAAGGGTACAAAAGAGCTCATAAAAACACTAGAGTCGTCTTCATCTGCATTCATGCATTGCTTGTAGTTGCTTTGATTTGACGCACCATCGAAGCCCCATTTGCAGATTAAGATCAGTTCTTTATCTTGCAAATGGTCCAAGTTTAATGTTTTGGCAAGTCGAGTGACAGTGATGTCCAAAATAGCTTGAAGTTTTACTTTAACTCCTCGTTCGGTCACTTCAATATCGCTCTCAGGAGGATAGCATGCCTTCTTGGCATTTAAAACCGAATAATATGATGGGTACAAATCTACACCACTTTCTTTCGCAGTTTCCCTTAAAGTTATATACTGCCACTTCGACAATTTCAAAGAAATAAATATACCCAACGCTTTCTCTGCTGAATATTTGTTAGTAGTTGTCTTGCCTTTCAAAAAATTCTTGATCTCTGCTGCTTTTTCAGGATGCTCGGTAATATATTTTATTAAATCTTTCACGTCCTCATTCTCCTCACCACATCTCACTGCAGTAGCATATGCAAGTTCCTGAGAGTCGTGCGTTAAAAGTTCTTCTATTCTTCTCTTCTTCTGTTTTTGGCATAATTCTGAGAAAGGTTTTCTTGGGCTCCTTTTTAGTGTTGTAGTGCTAACAGTACATGTAGTTACTTTGGATGTGGATGCACCATCATTTATACCACTAGCACTTGAGGTTGAAGGTTCAACAGTATCAGTAACAGAGTCGATTGATACCAATCCAATTTCTTCACTTTGTACAAATCTGTCTTTAATGAAGTTGGGCCATTTGATCTCTTTTTCTAGCCATGTCTCATACTTCTTGACAAATGTATGCATTGTTCGATTACACGATTTCCAATTTCTATGCAAAACACACATATACACTTGACAAAACTGTTTTAATTTTTTTTGTTCTTCGTCAGACAAATTTGTCGCTTTGGTTAGAAGTGCTTCTAACAAAATACTAGGCTGCGAAAAGCAACTTTTTGTTTTCACAAATATGAATATGTCCAAATTTGTATAAAATCCTTCCATGATAATAAGTAAGTACGTAAGCAAGAAGTTAATGTTATAGCGCGAACAGTTGCTGACAAAAACTAATGATTTTGACGATGTTGTCCCTATTTATATAAAAGTACCCTCTTAATCGTATCTTAATTAATAGTAGTTAGTTAAACACTTCGTAAAAATAGCCCTTAACTAATGTATCTTAACTCGTTAACAATATTTGCAACATGCACTAATGAGATGAGACTAAATTACCATCATAAGTTAATTAGCATGCATTAAGCATTGATTTCCTGCTAAACTTGAGATTACGAACAGCTTACATCAAACAATCATTACTATGTAATTATCGTTGCCCATTGGTATGTGCACCTATCCCAAAGATATCAAATAATATAGTATTAAATTCCTTCGAGAAATCCACTGAATTTCTTGAAGTTCATTACTCTGCTCTGAGTGAAGTGGTGAAATAATATATGTCTCAATTATACAATTGCTTATTCTTAGTATTTTTCTGTATTAGTTATAAGTTTTTGTACTTTTTTTTTTAATGTGAATTAAGAAGTCAAACTGTGTATCTACTAACACCGAATTAAATTATTATAAGAAAGATTGCAAAATCTATTTATATTGTAAATGAGTCTCAATTTGAGTGTTTTTTTTAGTATTTTTATATTGTATATTCCATTATTTCTCATTATAACTAATCAAATTAGCAAACTAAAGTCAATTACTTTGTATATTTTCAAGATCACACATAAATCAACGTAAAAATCTCTAACTGAATTTCTCGAAATTCAACACTCTGCTGTGAGTGAAGCGGCGCGCATGGGTGTGCGTGTTATAGCATTTCGGAATCGCCTCATGTAGGACAACACCCCATGTAAGCCGCAGGCTTTAAGTTTTATTAAGTTATGAGAAAAAACGACTTTTGTGTTTTTCTTCATACAAAAAAATATTAAATATTTTTTTTTTCGGAGATGGTGCTGTCTATAGCTGTCATATTACCAAATATTATAAATAATACTGAAATAAAGCCATTCCGATTTTTATTTCTCGTCTAAAGAAATTTTGATTTCAATGTCCACGGAGCGTCGATTTCGAACCACTGTGCGACGCGCTTCACTCGCTAGCTAGGGGCTACTGGGGCCAGCGGGTGTGAAAACAACGAGTCGGGTGCGCGCGCGGGGCGGGGCATAAGTTCGGGTCTCGCTCGGGCATTGTCGGGACGCATTCGGCAAGCGGCAGTGTCACTAGGCGGTACATAGTGCGCGGCGGAGAATTTATAAGTATAAAATGTACAAATAAATTCTGGTGTTAAGAATATTTTAATGTTTTTCTACCGAAACATTTGGTCTCGAAATTCCCGGGAATTTTTATTAAGTCTCGGTCTCGATGATAAAAGTGGCGAGACTCCCGGGATTTCGAGAATCGAGACTCCCGGGGCGAAATCCCTAGTTGACATAGGACGAATACTAGCGTCCTATGTCAACTCATCATATAATATTTAAGTCGCTCCGAAAAATTATCCCACCTTTGAAATTTGGCATGTGATGAAATTAGGTGCAGATTACTTTTTTTACAAGTAGTAGTAAAAAAAATCTCATACTGAAACACTTTTATGTACGAATGTATCATTTAGAAAGGAATCTCACAATTTTTCGATTTCAGAGAAACTTCCAAATTTCATTTTTGCGTTATTACTTTTACTGAACAATTGGGTCTGCTATTATTGTTATTCATTGTATTTTAATATCCTGATTGCATAGCTTTGTTTATTATTAATGCATTCTTGATAAATCTCTTTTATATAAAATCAGACTGATAGTTCAGTAGAAGTTACAGCGTGAAAGTGAAATTAGAATTTCATTGTCTAAAATTGAAAAGTGTTGGATTCATATATATAACTATACTAAGTAGGTACATTCATATATAATTATACAGAAAGTATTTCAGTCTGAGGATTTTTCTACAAACAGTAACAAACAACTTAAAAAATAACTAACTACTCGTAAAAAAATGGTAATAATATCCCCTAATTTTATCAATGCCAAAGGAGGATGCACAAAATTGTAGGGGCACTGTCCCCACCTACCAACAGACTTGGGAATTGTTTTAATATTCTTATGACGACCCATGAAAAGACTAATAATATTTTTTTCAACTAAAAACAATGGGGTTCATGAAAAAATAAAAAACAAAAAAATATTTATAAAGGTTTTATTTTTCAAACAAAAATGTTCATTTTAAATAAAATAACAGTTCTACTCGAAAATTACAAGTCTTAAGAAATAAATCAGTTACTTAGCACAACAAAAAATCAGTTACTAAACAACTTTTACTATAGGCACATCTATCAATTCACAAAATAATAAGGCTACGAAATAAAATGATACAAAATGTGCATACCACTAGACCAGAAAAGTAGGAAACAACTGTAATTCTTTTGATATAAGGGTTGCTATACATTTAAACGGTCCGGCATTAATCGGCACTGTCGGGCGGTAAAATCGAATATGAACTTACCCGATCGGAATGATGCCGAATATAATATAGGAACTGGTTCGGTTTGGCTTTGTTGTTTAACAAAAATACCGCCGAACCGACACTGCCGACCCGCTTAAATGTATAGCAACCTTTACTGGTCACTAATGCTATTCGTCTACTATAACACCCATTAATTGGTCTGCTGGTAGATTAAATTCTGTATGACGACCCTTACCCATGTACCATACTATCGAAATAACATGTGCACAACTGCCTATCGTACGATTTCCTGTTAAGCAAGTGCAGTACCACTGTGTTATGGCATGTCTGTCTGTTATATCTCTATTTATTAAAATGTAACAATAGTACAAGCGTGACCTGACATGTCTCGATTGTATGCGCCCTCGAATCAACCAGGCATTATTTATATGGATATTATATCTTTGTAAATCATGCAATTGATTGTCTCTGAACAGTTCTATATAGTAAATCCCATTGCGAATATGCTCAGCACAGTATGATTTTGCAAGTTTTGTGTGGTAGGTGCCCAAAGCAAACAATATAACATCTTCATCTGTTAGTTGGGGAAACTCCTCAAAATGTGGCATATTAGCTTCCATACCTACAAAATTCACTCTTTGCCTATTAAGATGTTTGCCTTCAACATAATTATGCAAGAGGTTGGGAGCATTTATTTGTGTTTGAATTATGTCTAGCAATTCTGACGCGAGCCTATTGTCCGTTGCCACACGATAGTGAGCATTTATTATAGACGCTGCGATGCGAAAGTCAATAAACATGTTGGGTAATGCACGATTAAAATAAGTTTGTTTCAATAGTTTAAATCGGTTTTTGAACTTTCCGTTCACCGCCTCCACAACCCATCTACATATTGTTACTAAACGGGACTTGTTCGCCTGTTCGGTTGTTAATTGAGTGGCGTTTCTATCTTTAATAGCTGGCATATGAGCTTCATAGCCAAGCGACTCAATGTCAGGCATGCTGTCCCTAAATCCTCTGTCCAAAATGAAGACGTCCCCCCTATTCAACAACCAATGCAGCAGTTGCTCATCGCCACGCATTATGTTTTGCAAAATAGTTGCATCTGAAGTTGTTGCTGGGAACGGGCCTAATACATCAATTATGTATCCATCGCTGGCAACCAGCACAAACGGTTTCAATAAGTTTCGAAACTTGTGGTGGCTATAGCTTTTTCTTTGAAATAAAAAATTACTGCTTTTTTCAATATATATGTAAGTTCCATCTGCAATTAGAATTAATTTTGTATTTTTCTGATTTCCAAAAATATGTTTTGGTAGTAAAAGGTTTCTATTAAGAAGCTCATCTCTAGAAATATGGCCTAGGCCAAGATGTCTTGGAACATATTCTTCTGTCAAACACTGTCGTGCTATTTTTAATCTATATTCGACCACTCGACGTGTCACGCCGAAAAGCGTTGCAAGTCTTTCATTTGATTCTCCTGTTCTAAGTTTTGTTAGAAAAGCGGCGAGTACTGATCGTGGGTTTCTGGATTTTTCAGCAAGAGATGGCGTTTCTTCTAACATGCTATTGAATTGATCTAAAGTTAAACCGGTCCAAAATTGAATTTCACTATTATTGAGTGAAGTCACGAGTTCAAAATCGAACCTAGACCTATTGTTAATGGTATTAATTAACATGTTTGTCAAATCACTAAAAAATGAAGCGTTAAAATAATTAGTAACGTTCACGTTATCCAATAACTGTTCAAAGTCGTTGTACATCAAATGTTCTTCGCACATTCGCGCACTTGGGGGAATATATAGTTTGTAATGGCACACCAAATGTAGCTTCAGAGACACTGGAACTCGTCTAAGATTTTGGTATCTGCATTCCCTATACATACAGCTGCGTGAAGAATTTGCTGCTCTTACGTAATCACGAACATAGAATTCACGTTCTGCATCATCCTGAGGTTCTTCTTCTTGATCTTCTGCAATATTGGGAGCTTCTTGATTTTCAGCGTTGTTTGAAGGCTCTGGTTCTGGACCTTCGATAACGACAGGATCGTTATCACGGCGTCGTTGAAGCACAGCATTATTGGCTCTCTGCCAACATCTATGGCATACTGCCATGACGTCATTGAATGCTACCTGAAATGAAAAGTACGTACAGTTTATTCAGTTATATTTTATTCAAATGTTATTTTATTATTGAAACAGCTACAAGCAGACGCCTACCTATATACATAAGAATTATACATTATTATTAAAGTAGTATTATCAGAAGGGTCGTAAGAAAATGTTGAGCTTATGATGAACTTAAACTGCTTATCTGGATCTATTAGACACTTTAACAAAGTAAGATACAGCTTAATCATAAAAATATCATATGTTTTAATAAAAGACTAATGGTGCATGAGGATTGCTATAAACATAATCGGGTGCGGTGCGGCAGTATTATTTTGTTGAATTACAAATCCGAACTGATCTGAAGTATGTCTGTAATTGGTTCGGGTCGGCTTTGACGTTCAAAAAGTGCTGCCAAACCGAATGATGTGCTGACCCGAATGAACTACCCAATCGGCAGTAATTGATTCGGTTCGGTTTCTTCATAAATGTGTTAGGGTTGCTCTTAAGCGGATCGGCATTAATCAGCACTCGTCGGGCAGTAAAAACATGAATATATGTATGTAGATGAATGTTTGGGAAAAAAGCCACTCGACGTTGCCGCACAAGTACGTAAACCAGGCCGGGCAAAAGCGAGACGGCATTAATCGGCACACCCGGACAATAAAATCGAACATGAACTCGAACTGACACTGCCGACCCGTTTTACATCTGTATAGTAGCCCTTACTTATTATAACATTCTCTATAGAAACATTTGGATTAATTACACTTATTATTTTATTATTGTTGTTTAATAACTCCATGCTGGAAGGCAAACTGCCCACGGAAGGCATGATGTTAGCTGTTACCTACGGACGTGACAGTTATTCTGTCAAATAATTATATTTACTGCTATTGAAGGTTTAAAAATAAAAACTTACTTGCATCAATCCATTTTGCGAAATGTAAGCAACTAACTCCGGATCACTTTGAATCAAAGTATTTTGCAAAATGTGTCGCCTCTGTCGCAAAACAGATCTTGAACACATAACACATCGGCGTCCAATCTCCATGTTGGTAAATCACAGTCCAGTAAACGTGTCAGGGTCAAACGAAAAGCAATCAGATGGTCCAGTAAACAAGCAGGGGTCAAAAAATAATCGTAACAAACACAAAGACAGGTGAACAACGTAAACACAGCGCAATGAACTAGTCACGACTGACGTGCGCCAGCGCAGGCGGCGACGGGCCGGGGACGGTGAGGGGGAGCGGGGACGGCGATAACGGCTTCTTACCTGAAATTCCAAACTTCTGTTGTTTTACAATGTTTTTTTAGTAGGCACTTTTTATTATACTCTTTTAGTTATTGTTTGTCTAACTAAACTATCAAAGAATACACTTATTTTGTATATTAAGTGGCAGAAAATGTAACTGTTACTTATTTTAGATTGTGTTTCTGCAGATAATACTTGCATTAATTGTAAAATAATTTTCTTTTTATAGTAAATTGTAAAAAATAAATTAAAAAATAAAATAATTTCAAATTCAATTAGAATGAATACCCCATACCTACGGCAAATGTCGTCATAGTAAAAAATAATCTGGCTGCCAAGACGTGTAAACTGAGATACATTTAAAATCTGTTGGTGGGTGGGGACGATTTCGTGCATCCTCCTTTCATAGGCGGGAGGTTTTTGGTAACATAAGCCCCGTTGATTGGACTATTTAGGCTGGTTTTAGAGTCACGCTGACGGTCCACGGTGACAAGCCAGTATGTATTGCTCAGCGCTGGCGACCGATCGATGTCATTCTCAAATATTCAAAGCCATAGCTTTATACATGTATGTCGGAGAGGCCACCGGATGGCAAGTGGTTATCTCGACCATGGAGAGGATCTAGTACAAATCCCCCTCATATCAACCGAATTGACTCCAAGTGGACTCGGTCGATGATACGGAAATTGAAGCAACTGATGGGATGCGAACAGATGGGAATGCGTTTGCTTGAAAGGAACCTTAATTATATTATATTTTTTATTACATATACTAGCGAAGGAAAACAAAATGTTGTGGTCCAAATTGGTATGTTCACTTGAGGTTGATACAAGGGAGATCCGTATCATTACAAAATCTATATTACTACTCGCCAACCTGTTCACGTGCCATAGCTTTGACTTAAGCGCTTAATAAGCAACCATACATATTGGCTTGTCAACGCCGACCGTCGGCACACTGTAAAACCAGCCATAAAATTAGATTTTCTAATACATAACCACAAAGGAGAATGCTCACGCTTCATTGAAAAAAAACCCAGCTTCGGCAGAAAGGAGTTGTATCTCAAATTAACAATAATTTAGTGTAATAAAATAATAACCGGGTACGATCGTGATCCTTACTGGCAAACATAAAAAAAAAACAATTTTGTTGTCTATTTTAAAAGTAGTATGTTCCCCCATTTCTCAAAGACGCCTGGACTGATGGGGAAAATTCGTTTTGTCTGAAAGGGTATACTTTCCAGGTGGTCTCATTATCAAAAAATATTCTTTTTTTTTTGGAGGCATTGGGTCATTTCTCAAAGACGGCTGGACCGACGTTGAATTTTCTTCTTTTTTTCTGACCTGTTTACTATGAAAAGTATACCCCTTCAAACAAAAAAAGAAGGCTTCTTTGAGAAATAGGGGAACATACTACTACTACGAAATACTTTTTATATGGACAACTGAATAACAAAACTGGCAATTTTTATATGTTTGCCAGAAATCACTATCATACCCGGTTATTATTTTATTACACAATATTATTATTAATTTAAAGTACAATTCGTTTCTGCCGAAGCTGGATTTTTTTTGAGCACCCTCCTTCGACATTATTTTAATAATTGCATTGCATTGTTGGTACGATGCGTTATTATAATAATGTAAAATTTTCCTCTTAAAACATCTTTTAAAATATTTTTGTGCTTTGCACTGCATTGCATCCTCATTGCTGTCTATATTTTTTTTGCCTGTTTAAATTTTATTTATATTTTTACAATATGTAAACAAAAAAAATCGACTAACTAAATTAATTAAAAAGTCTATTAATTTTTCTTTGTGTTCAGAGCATGTCATAAAATTAAAGTCTAAAAATAAAAGAATTATCGTTTTTATATTTTCCCTTAAAAATTTTTGTTTTAAATTATTAGATATTATTGTATTTATTATATCTTGCATGTTAGAGATTGATTCCAAAAATGCGGGGCTTGGGGTGGAAAGCCAACGACGATTGGCAAATTCTCTTCTTTGTATAAAATCATTTTCAATTTCACTATAGAGATTACCCTTACAAACCTCACAAGACCTAAATATTTTATGTTTCGTCTTTTTAAAAAAATATCCCGATACATACTGTAGAGGCCCCATTATTTGCGGCTGACTTTTTTCCTATAAAGGTGTAAGGGTAATCTCATTACCAATGTCTAAAGACATATCACCAGTCGTCGTAGGTTCCTTATTTTTAGTAACGATGAGGGCATGTAGTGCATTGCATTGATCTTCTTCACAATTTGCTCCAGGGGCATGGACACTGGACAGGTTATTGACTAATAACGTTGTTAAGGCTGACTGAAATCTTTCAGGTGTTGGATTTGTGTTACGGCACCCATGGCTTCTTATAGCCCCAAAGAAATTTTCGATTGGGTCTTGGTTTAGGTGCCGCATCCATATAGAAGTAACATTGTAGTCAATGGCTAATATTTTAACTAATGTTTCTATGCCTTCCAGTGTCCATAACCAATTATTAATGGTAGGTACACTAGCAATTTTGTTTTTATCTGTGATAAATTTCATGGACTTTAAAACTTTTTTCGCTTCTCTCCAAAATTCGTGGTGTCTGGAATTAGGTGTTACGGGTCCCAGGAGTGGTTTTGAAAACCTATTTTTGACAAAGCTGCCATTGACAGAGTCAAAAAGATTGTCAAAAAAAAAGCAGCACATCTGCAGTCTCCTTGCATTCTTCTGGGAGGATTCCGTTATCTGTAAAACAATAACAATTCAATATTAGAATTTAGATCATTTATGCTTTAAGATTTCTGTGCACATAATGTACACTTATGTGTATAAAATTGTAGATACATTTAGGTATACCTAGGTTTGTTTTGGAATATGAGTTTGCATAGTGGTGTACCATTAAACCTACATTTTAATTTACAGAGTAACTGATCCCAGGTAATTGTAATACACAATTATGAAATATAATCGAAATATTTAAATTCATGCAGATATTTAATCTAACATTGTTGCACTAAGTATAGTTGGCCATTACAAAAAAAAACATCTCTTGATCTTACCTGCAAGATATCCCATAGTAGAAGAGACAGATCTACTGAACACTTGACTGGCATATTTTACTTTCATCTTCGTCCTCGTCGGATCAACGTGGCTATCAGTCAACTAAGGCACTAATCGGATTCCTTTATATGCGGGATTTTCTTGATGCAGTTATTTTATGTGATCCCACTTAGCCGTCTTTTCTCTATCTGTTTTATACCTTAAATTCTTCTCTAATAGGTTGTCCCTTATACCTTTTAATAAATGCGGGGGATCATATAGTGGAACAATTTTTTTGTCAATAATTATAATTATTTTTGTGTCTTCTCTGACTTCTTTTCCACTTCTCAGCATATGTACCCTGGTTTCTTTTAAAAGAAGATTAAAGGCATGTCTATTATTAATGCCTTGGTCACACACTGTAGCCACTACGTTGAACCCAGTTTCTTGTAGATTTTGGATAATTGTTTTAATTTGCAAAGCCAGCTCTGGGCCTTTAGTGGCCGCCTGTGCAAATGTATAAGCAACAGGTTGCTTATACTTTCTAATCAGACCCCTGATCATAAAAACCTGTGCATGGTCTGCAAATTCTTGTATTGTCTCGCGTCCATTGTTAACAAAACCTATCACCAAATCTTTTCTCTCATTATAAGTTAAGTTAGGTTTCAGAGACATTTCATCGAACATTAGTATGCAGAGTCTGTCTGCTGGCTTCATTTTATTCGCTCTTTTTCTCAGCTGTTCAAACATGTTATTGTACATAAGAATAATTACCTAATGTATTATATACTAAAACCTTTCTGAAAGTATGTAGATCATACTAATGAAATAATTATCAAAATCGGTTAGTAGTGTTTGAGACAATACCAGGCTTTATATTGGCTTGGTTAAAAAATGTAGTGAGTATTTGCTGTGAAGGCAAAACCAACATTCTTCGCAGAAAGCGATAGCCTTTGGGGCTTTGCTTCAGCATTGCCAAAGCTAATATTTTTTCTTCCGTAGAAAATCTTCTGCCTTTTTCTTTCTTTTTATAATCTCTAAACTGCAACATGGTTAAAACTTTAGCAGCACTTGGCATATTGTTAATAGTAGCTATAAAGTTGCTATTCTTCATGAAGTTTTTGGCTGCTTTTAATTGCAGGGATTGTTTCTGTGCTCTGTTTCGACATTTCGATAACTTAATCCTAATGTTTACCAATTTTTGGTAAACATTAGGATTTTTGGCTTTTTTTGGTCATTTTCATAATGAGTAACTACTTTTTTAGCAGTGTTTGGACCTGCAAATAAAATTAAGCTTTTAAAAACATGCTACCTTAGCTATTATTATATTAAAGGAATTATTTAAACAGAAGTACTGTCCAGCAGATCAAATGTGATAAACACTGCTGTGCCCCATGGCTTCAACCATACTTAAAAGTTGTAGAGTGAAAGATAAAGGCAGTGGAAATGAACATAGTACTCTATCTTTAGGTTTCTATTTCTTTTTTCTTTAAAATTTAAGTAAGGGCCACTCACCGTATTTATCCTCCAATTTGTATTCTTGTATTTCAAGATTCTCAACAATTGTATCAGGTTCAACAGTAGCTGGAATACGAAAGTTATAATTAAGTTTATAGTTTTAAAACTATACAGGGTGTAAGGGACAGATGTCCACAAACGAATGGCGTGAATTCAGTATATCATACTAAGATGTCCGGTACAAGAAATTATTTCAGGATCGTTATGGGAATCCAATAAACCTGATTTGTTTTATTTCCTCATACGCAATGTATCGCTACCGTGGCAAAACGCGCGCAGCGAGTCATTGGCCGTACTCTTACGCACGTGTTCGTTCGAAACACTGGGGTTGCTTCACAAATGACCTTTCCAAGAATAAATCTTTTGTTTCATAAAATAAAGAGCAAAAAATAAAAACCTTCGGCCGACCGCTTCGACTTAACAAGCCATACAACAATAAATAGCGTAATAAGTACCCGAAAAAAACAATGTTGTAGAACATGTGCGGCGCTTTCAATTCAAAGTAACAGTTTCATTTCATGTCATTCAATTCGTTGTCGTCGTTTTTTGTTCAATCTAGAAATGTAAAGTATTCGTTATAAAAATCGCTAGTTTATCGTATAACACGAAACTAGTTATCTCGTTACATGCCTCGTAGATAGTTATTGTAATGTAATTATTGACGTGAAATAACGCCCATACCTAAAGCGCGCTCGCGCCACGTGACATCACATTGAAGAGAGCGAGAGCGAACATTTTTGCAGATAGCCGGCGCGTAACGAACACTCGTAACACATCACAACACGTCCACAGTAAAAAAAAAAATAAAGAAAATGAATCCTACCTCAGAATCGCTCCGGTCGTATGAGATAGGGCTCGAAGTGGCCTCCACCGAGGCGTTCGCACACATTAGCACGGCGCAGGGTCTCCGCATGTAAGCGGGTCATCAACGTGGGATCTTCGTTGCAGCTGTGGCGCAGCTGCTGGAACGTGTTCGTGATGCGGTCTCGCATTTCTTCCTCACTCGCACATGCACTGACAAACACTTTTTCCTTCACGTAGCCCCATAAAAAAGTCTAATGGCGTCAGGTCTGGCGATCGTGCTGGCCACGGTTTCGGTCCAAATCTGCCAAGCCAGCGATGCGGTAAGGTGGCGTCTAAATGGGAACGCACTGGGAGCGTTATGTGCGGAGGAGCGCCGTCGTGCTGAAACCAGATCATCGGCAAGTGCGCAAGCGGCGCATTATCCAGGGCTTCCCATTCCACGTACAGCTCGTCACGGAGGTTCTCTAGCTCTCTTTCCAGGTCATCACGGAGAAAATCGAGATAGCGCGCTCCGTTCATGCGCGCGGGAAGAAACACAGGCCCTAGGATTTTATCACCATAAATTCCTGCCCAGACGTTTACCGACCAACGCGTTTGATGTCCGGACTCTTGGATCTCGAAGGGGTTAGTATGCGACCAGTAATGAGCATTTTGACGATTCCACATACCATTCCGCGTAAAAGTTGACTCGTCAGTCCATATCACGTGGGAGATAAAGTTTGGGTTTAGATGCTGTTCAGTTCGCAACCACTGGCAGTACGCTACTCGATAACCACGATCACGAGGTAATAGGGCTTGGACCTTGTGAATAACGTATGGACGTTGCCGATCCCTTCGCAGAGTTTTGTGCACGGCCCAGTGTGAGACGCGGACTCCATGATTCCGCCGTAATAATCGAGCTGAAGTGCGTGTGCCTAGGCGTGGATTTTGACGGAGCAAGTTTAAAATTCTGTCTTCAGTTTCGCCGCGAAGTGGTCTTCCAGCGCCTTCCTGATGGAGAACTATGGGCTGGTTTTCCAGCACGCGTTGATAGGCATTGGTAATTATCCGGCAGTCTGGCGGATGCCGCCGGTCAAGATACCTATCAGCGTAAATTCTCAGCGCTTCCCTAGCATTTCCCCGAGCTTCCCCGTAACACATCATCATTTCTCCATATTCACGAGCACTAAATGTAGCCATTTCTCACAAATTATAACACCACAACAAAAATAAGTCCAAAAGCGTACGTAACAACGAAGACGTCTGAACATGCAATGACACAAACAGAAACTGTCCTGTGCAAACAAAACAGATAGCCCGGCGCCGGCGGTTTTGTTCTTGGGTTTAACCCGTAAACTACAGCATAATAAGACTTTTTTTTCGCCAACGGCCGGGCTAACGTCTTTCCATTTTGTGCAATCGCAGATGACGAGTTTGATGAACTCTGTAGCTAGACAGAAAGTGAACAGCTGATTTTACGTGTTGTTCGTTAGAGTATTTCAACATCCATTGCTGGTTTTTTGGTTTTAGCCGTATTGTTTACATAAATGGAGTGCTGCTTTCAGAGAATGTAATTTTACATTGAAATAAAACTGAAAAAACTGAAAAAACGACCAAAAAAAAAAAAATTTTTCCTGAGAAAATTTTCAGTGGAATATGGTTCAAAATAAGGAGCTAAATAAGCCCTGTTAATTTGTGGAGGGCTGTCCCTTACACCCGATATAAGTACTTTTATAATATTTATAAGTTGCATAATGTGTTTTTGCTGCTGAACTGATATAAAGTAAAACAATTGTTATAACATTATTATTATATTTAGCACCAAAAATTTGCAATTAGCAAAATAGTAAGAAAAAATAGGATTATATTATTTAGATACCAACCTTGTGCTGGTGCTTCATTTTCTTTTAATGGTTTTTGGGAATCTCGAAGAGATAGTGGTCCTGAAACAAGCATAATAGGAAAATTGTTATAAATGATTTTATGTTGCTGCTTGCTGTCGCATGAAATAAATTTGCATTAAATATACAGGGTGAATTTTTCAAGTGGGCGTGGATGGCCAAATTCTAAACTATGAGGAATAGCGAAAAGTACTCAAAGGAGTCGCGGGCTCGATTTTGATGAAAACTAAAACTGCATCATTGGATTTTTGAAAAAATAATGTTTCTAGCCAGGAATCGAACCAGTTCATTTTGAAAAAAAAAAACACTGTATTATTACACCATTGTATCAAATTCTGGGAAGTAATGACACACGGCAAACTTAGGGAAAATGTTGAATTTTAATAAACTGCTTGTTATTTTAGAGTATTCATACCTAAATTACGTACCTTGTTCGAAATGATGCTCAATATTTATATTAACACACCCGCAGTGCAGTCACATTCAACATTATGTTCTAAATCCAAATTTCTATTACGATCTTTGGAAAATATTCTTATTAAAAGAAAAAAACAATATTGCAGTTACAGATTTTCATGGCAATATTCGCATTCATCCTCAGTGTAGTGCACAAAGAGTAAAGTAAGTATACGGGTAAAGAGCGCCCACTCACGGCAATATTTTGAAACACCGATTTGACAGGCCAACAGCGCCTCTGGAAGACAGTGCGGGAACTAATGCTTCAGCTATATATATATATACAACATTATTTTTAGTATATGCGAAACCTGAATATAGTTTGTTCAGAATAAGTAACTGAATCGATTCCAATAATTTTTACCCCATGTTATATTTTGGCCCAAAAATATTTAAAAAAGGTTAAAGCTTGGACACCACGAGAGCGACGCGTTCGAGGAGGTATATTATAGTGTACTCTGTGTTCGAGGAGCGACACTAAGTAGGTACAACAATAGCGGCGCGGGCGCACAGCGACCGGGGCGACCGGGGCGGGGGTGCAGCAACCCCTTGGACCCCTTCAGTCGCCCGGGTACCACAGGTTGGCGCGCACGTGTTCGCGTTCCCGTCCAACTGCATAATCGCGAGCGCGCGGCCGCCGCGGGCCTTACAGTAATTGTGTTTCGGTTGATCGTGTACCTATCGTATGTAAAAAGTGTCGTGTAACATTTTTAAACACGCCAAGATGGTTAATTGTAGAAAGTTATTATTTGTACCTACAGCCTGCTGTGGTTAAGTAATGCGATGTTTAACACTTTTCATCCACTTTGAACTTGGTTGACATAAGGTGCAACAAATCGCATTGACTACATTGTATCACTTACGGCTTACGAATAAGTAATTACTTATTCGTAGCTTACGGCTGCATTTATTTACGAATAAAGTACATTATAATAACTACCTACACTTGACCATTACGACAGTCCAAAGCCTGCAAGTGTGATGGAAAATGTTATCACCAGTTAATTACAATACAATCACCCGAACGCACGCGGCGGCGGCGTGGATGACCATGTTTTTGTAAGGACAAACAGGTAACATAACAAGCTTATAACTTTGTGATTATTCATGATACAGTTTTGAAATTTTGTACATAGATTCTTTACATAAAAATACTAGACACGTGTTTCGGGTTTCGCATATACTAAAAATAATGTTGTATATATATGTAGGAGACGGTTGTCGACTACATTTGTGGATAGTCAACAGAATTCGTTATGATTTGTTTTCTTATTATTAATTTAAGTGATTTTACTATCAATTATTGTCTATTAATTCGGAACATAATTTATTGAGTACTCAGTGTACGCGCTAATTGATTTTAGCAACTTATTTTGATAGTTGTAACCGATGGTTTTGTTCAAAACAATTGATGACATGTTACTTTGATTTTAAAATTATTTACTTTGTGAAATCACTATTGTTTATTAAAGACAATTATTCTTGTTGTATTATTCGATTACTTTAATGTAAGTCTTATTAGATTAAGCACATTTTAGTATTTGGTATCAAGTAAACACGATGGCGTATTTCCGTACGCCATTTGGACAGAGTTGTTGTGGGGCGAGTGCGTAGTGGGGACAAACCTTTATAACTGAGCGCACTCGTTTGTGCTGGAGAGTCAGACGTAACAGTCAGTGACAGTCGGTCACAGTCAGTGACAGTTAGTGAGAGTCAGTCGGTGTTCGGACTCGACTCCTGACAGAGCACTAGCTCCCGACAAACCTGTCGGTTTACTTGGGTGGCTCTGTCACTATACGAACAGTAATCGATCCTACGATTTGTTCGCAATTACTTTGTTACTGTACTAAATTATTTTACTGTGTAACTAGTTGTGTCGTGTACCTACAGTTTGTGATTTGCTAGTGTGATTAATTTGTTTGTGATATTATATATATATATATACGGTACTACTTCGTATAGTGAATTGAATAGAGCGTGTTTCTCAGAGTATGACTATTTTAATTATGTACGCCAGTTTCTTTTTAAGATTTGTTGCTAATATCATAATATGAAATGAAACAGGATTACTCAATTAAAATAGTCATACCTAAGAAACGCACTATTCAATTACAATCATCATCATCATCATTTCAGCCGAAAGACGTCCACTCCTGGACATAGGCCTCCCCCAAGCACCTCCACTTCGACCGGTTTTGTGCTTCTCGCATCCAACGAGTTCCTGCGGCCTTCACAAGGTCGTCGGTCCACCTTGTGGGAGGCCTTCCAACGCTACGCCTTCCGGTACGCGGTCGCCACTCCAGAACCTTTCGGCCCCATCGGCCATCTGTTCTGCGAGCAATGTGCCCTGCCCACTGCCACTTAAGTTTGGCAATTCTTCGGGCTATGTCGGTTACCTTGGTTCTCCTGCGGATCTCTTCATTTCTGATTCGATCCCGCAGGGAAACTCCAAGCATAGCCCTCTCCATTGCCCTTTGGGTGACTTTCAGCCTTCTAATAAGGCCCATTGTGAGTGATTACAATAGTTGCGAAATAAATGGTGATTAAAATAAAACAACACAATATAATCAATTTATTTTATTTCTTATTTTTATAATTTTTATATTTATTATAATACTTTTGGGCAGCAATTTTAAACTCGTCCTGGCCATGATAGACAATTTTCCCGTCTAAAATTCTGTTAATGCTTCTACACCAACTATAAATAATAACATTTAAACTAGTGTTTACAAAAAACTGTTTTAATGTGTCCTTATGCAACTCACATTGGAATGGACATTCCGACAATAATTCTGTGTATGCAATTATTGTGCCTTTTACATTCGTTTTTGGTACATTTTTTTTTAGACAAGAAACGGCTGTGCTTTGTAATTCTTTAAAATATTTTTCTACTGTATCGTTTGGGTAACACAGCCATTTCTTGTTAACATTATATTCTTTTCTTTGAATGAAAGTATTGTTTTTATTTTGTGACCTATCATCTAATAGATCTCTTTTGCAATGTTGACATTTTTTTACAATTTTAAAACATTTCTTCAGGACCCATCCACAAACATAATTTCTTTGACCTGCATCACTTTCCACAGTTTCTCCAAGTTCAGTGTTAAAATTAATTTCTATATTATCATTATTGCGATCCGGAACATCAGGAGGAGTAACAAAGTCTCCCCTTAAAAAAAAATCTAGTGTTTGCAGGCATTCACTCCCATCAGCCTCACAGTTTGCTCTGCGAGAATGAGGGGCATTAAAGCCATTTAAAAGCAGAGCTTTATACGCTCCTTCGAATGCCACAGTATTTGGGGAGATATTTCTCCCTCCATAACTCCTGATGTTCCCGAAAAAATTTTCCAAAGGGTCCTGATTAAAATGTCTATGTGACGTTAACATTGCATCAAAACCATATCTATTTGACAATACTCTCCACAAAGATTCTATTCCTTCAATTGTTTTTATTAAATTTGTAATTGAAGGCACAATAACTTCATTTTCTGTTATTTTACCTCCAACTTGTGTTTGCTTAAGGAACCTAACAGTGTTTAAATTTTTTTTTGGCTTTCTGCCATAACTCATGGTGAGGCGAATTATTTTTTATAGGGCCTTTGAACAATTTGCCGTTTGGTACAAAAAAGGTACTTACATTAAGTGAGTCAAATAAATTGTCTATAAACAATGTAAACTCTATTAATTGTTTGGTTTCATCGGGTAGATCTCCCCTTTCAATTAAATGATCAGTTGCTACGGCTACTGTATGACTAAATACTTGTGTAGCCGATTTTACCCTCATTTTATTAATTTTGTCTGGATTAATATGCTCTTCTGTAAGTTTTGATAGCAGCCATAACTCGCCACGTGTTTTGTCGGCCTCATAGGCCATTTGGTAATATTCCCATTTAATACGTTTTTTTACACCATTTGATAAGTATGTAAGGTTTTTATTAAGCAAATTATTTCGAAGCCCTTTAATAATATGGGGAGTGTCATATAATGGTATTATATTTTTACTGTTTACTCTGAAAATATTATCACGCCACTCCCTTCCATTTCGCAGAAAGAGGGCTTTCGTGTCATTTATTAGGTCGCTTATTGCTGCAATATTGACCGTGCTTCGGTCACACACTGTGTTGACAACAATGAGGCCTGACTCCAATGCATGCTTTATAACTGTTTTTATTATATTTTTTAATTCATTTTTTTGCAGACTGTTTGTGTAATAGTATGCTATAGGCTGCTTAAAGTTTTGCTTGAGTCCTTTGACCATAAAAACAAGGACGTGGTTGGTAAAAGCATTTTTTTTATTGTTATTAATACCTTCTAGCGCGTCTTTATTGGCATTATAATTAATATGCGCAGTAATGGACATTTCGTCAAAAATGAGACTGCAGAGTCTATCTGACGCATCTTTTCCTTCTAAACTATTTTTTAATTTTTGAAAAATTATGGGATTAATGCCCGGAACCAATTTGATTTGGCTCAAAAGATTTTTCATGGCTTTTGAGGATGGCAGTGCAAACAATCTGCTTAAAAGCCGATAGCATTTAGGACTTTTCTTATAAAGGGTTAAAGATAAAACCTTCTCTTCAATCGTAAACCGTCACCCTTTTGGTTTTTTTTTAGCTTGCAGCTGCATGTGGGTGAAAAGCTGTGCTGATTTAGTCATGTGCTTTGTCACAAAATTAAAAGCAACATCATCCCCGATTGTCTGAGCATTGGCTAGTCGTTCCTTAAATGTCCGACTCTTACGACGCAAATAATAAATCGTATGTTGCAGATGCTTCAGCTTCTCTTGGTATTTTCCTCCATGACGACCAACAGTTCCTGAAAAAAAACAATAAAAAATTTACGTAAGTTTTCACTAAATCTTTTATAATAAAAGTTAATAAAAAAAAAACCGGCCAAGTGCGAGTGGGACTCGCGCACCGAGGGTTCCGAACCGGAAAGAAAAATATACGCACTAAACCTGCAATATCTCGTTTTATCCGACCGCATAATTAAGTTTGTTTGTAAAGTAAAATTTCCGATTAGTTCAAGTGTTATAGTTAGAATTATATTTTTATTTTTCCTGTAATATTTAGGCTAATGTCTATCAACTCTAATTATTCCGCAATTTACGCTTTACTAACTTGGAGATAATGGGGGTAAGGTATTTTTTTTGTGCATTTTTCATTTTAATTCGAAATTAAAAAGACAGAAACAATAAAAAATATATACATATATTAGAATGTGCAGATTAAGTCCTTTCATATGATACCACACGTGACCTATTAATTACAATCTTTGGCTGAAATTTGATTCCCCACTTCCCTGCACTTTTTTTGTGATGTAGCCACAAACTACAAAGTCACGGTTTACGGAATTTTCCCTTAACCTTGCTTCTTGCCAAATTTCATGATTCTAGGTCAACAGGAACCAAGAAAAATATTCTCAAATAGCATAAACAAAACAGAAAACTTACGTTTAGGAGTTGTGCGTTTAGGTCTTTTCACAAAGTAATTGTGATCTTGTAACACAATAGCCGCAGAAGCTTTAGTACCAATTTCACGGCATTGAACTGTAAAAGATACAAAATACAATTAATTTAAGCAGATGTTATAAATATATTATTTTTTGCAAATGTAATGCATAAGCACAAATGACTACATAAACTCAATTGAAATATTTACCAAAATCTGAAGTAGTGGTCTCTGGTGGTCTACTATCACCAATACTTGTAGAGGCTGTTGTAACAGCAATGCTACAACTGTCACCTGAAAGATAATATAGATACTAATTATTTGATGGCCCTGTATATCTAGACCAAACTAATGAACAGCTTTTTTAGAAATACAAAATAATGTTCGCTACACGTAAGTAACTGGAAAAAGAATATTATATTGGTGTCACTGGGATTGACTGTGATAATTTTACTAGAATTACCAGGTAGGTATTTTAAAAATCTAATTGTGATCGACTTAATAAATTGTTTAAATATTTTGGCATTGAATAATACAAGAACTTTTTATAACTATTAAATACTTTCACCATTTTTTTCTAAAGTAAAATAAAATAACAATATAATTAGAAAATAAATAGGTACCAAAATATTTATTGAATGTTATAGAAATCCATTTTTTAAACATTAAAATAACTCACCTGGCAAATGTAGGAAAGGCACTGCTAATGTGCTCAAACGGTTATTACGATTTTTATGTTCAGGTAAAAAGTGAATATCGCAAATCCTCTTCTTCTTGTAGACTTCAACTTCAGTCAGTGGTTCCAGTTTTGCTCCTACTATTGAAGCCCATGCTTTGAAGCGTTCTGGATACTTCACAGGGTTTGGAAACACATGCAAAGCAGCACCTGCAAATATGAAAACAAAACCTTATTCAAAAATTATGAAAAGAAACAATAATTAGCACTTTCAATTAACAAATTAAGGGTATGTTCCGTTATACACTGCAAGCACAGCTCAGTGCTCTCACTAGTGAAAAATTTGTTCCGTTATGGACTGCCAGTATACTTCCACAGTACCCTAGGGAAATTTATGACGTCATAAAAGCCGCGACGACGAGGTAAGGTGCTCTCAGTACTTTGATCATGTGATTGAAAATCATAATATGACCTAGAGATTTAACAGCTTCCATAAATGATTGTTATTATTAATTATAAAAATTATAGAATCAAATAAAAATCAGTCATAATAAATCAAATGATATTTTCATTTCTCATACTCGGAAAGTAGTGTTTGTTTGATCCAAATAGCGGGTGGAAGACGCTGCTTCCCACCATAGGGCGGGAAAGACTCATAGTAATTACTTCCCTCTTTAGGGTGGGAATGAATTTTAAAAATAGAACTGTAGTCAGCTACGAAATTTTTTACATAAATTAAGAAATTTGCTGCAGTCTTGTGAGTGTATAAACAGCCAGTGTGAATTTAAAAAAAAAAAACCTATTAAGCGGGACAGCCCGCGGCGATGACGCGGTGTGTTCCATTTTTAAAACAAAAAAAGACAATAGTATTATTTGGCGGGATACTAACCCTGTAAGCTGTACCGAAATTCAAAAAATTTGCATGCTTTGCAAGCTTTGCTTTGTTATCAATAAATATTTTACTTTACTAGAAAAACTACTACTTTTTACTTTCCTTATATTCGAAATGAAAAGTAGAGTGTTTAACACGGGTGAAAGTCATCAATTCCTACTCGGGCTATAGCCGCCCTCGCTGCGCTCGGGCGTCTAAATGCCTCGTATAGGAATTGATTCCTTTCGACCCTTGCATAACAATCTACTATTTTCTTGTTGAACAGAAAATGTGTACTTACATGATAAATATTTTCATTTAAAAACAGTTTGAAAAAATGGGGATGAAAGTATACTGAATTGACGTCACACCTTACAGTGGTCACAGTGTATATCAGAACATACCCTAAAAGTATTCATTAGTCATCTGGATCTTTGGAAGGTTAGTTTACAAGGAGTTTGGAAGGTCTTTTTTTCCGATCCGTTTTGTAGATTGGTGACCTGTAATTCCAGAGTAGTTATGTTCCAGCGGAATTTAAAGGAAAAGTCCACGAGTTGCGAATAGGCACATACAATTTTAAATGTTGACCCACTACTAATGCTTTGGCAGTCAGTGGGTCAATGGGTATAGTCGACAGTATTTTTTTTTAATTTAATAAATACAAATTTCAAGTATCTGTAAGGTAGGTCATTTACCATGTACTAGGTTTTGTTGTTGTTTTACATTAACATAAAACATCAAAACTTTTCAATCAACTTCTACTTTAATTAGACAAATCGCAATCAGGGAGTTTACCAGATAAAATGTTTGTAAATAAAAACAAGCCGCACACCAAACGAATACTTCTTAATGTAAACATGCATTTACATGTAAATTACTGCTTTCTGTAGTAACCATTTTGTCTGTTATCATCATGTATAGTTGATGTTTATTAGTTTTGTATGATGTTTAGTAGTGTATAGTTTCTTATTTGTAACACAACAAGAATTAGGTACACAAAAAAAAAATGCTTGAAGTTGTTTACAAACATTATTTCCATACATTGGCTAAGTTATAATATTTTATGTAACTTACCAGGATTCTTACATCCAAAAATACATAGGAACGGCATTGTATTGATTTTGTAACACACAACAGGCCACAAACAACACAAATAAAGCGTCTATATCGCAACAGGCCAGCTACCAAGTCTTCTTCAAGTCATGGAATCCGTGGACTCGACACAACTTTGAAGAGAAAGATGACTTCGATCGAGGAAGTGATCTGGATAACCGGACGGAGGAATAAATTCAACTCGACGTCAGATATCAGGAAACACGAACACTCTAAGAAAAAGTAACAACATGCGCAAGAGCGGGTCTCGGCAGCCATTACATGAGTGACATGATATTGATAGGTTACCACACTCAAAAGATTTTTGTTTTAAATTTTTTAAAAGACATTTTTTTAATTAAGCCTACTTACATAAGAAGACGATTTTACTAAATTATTTAAATACTTTCTTCAAGAATTTTATGTATAATACAGGGTGATTGGAAGATGGGTGCAAAGCTTTAAGGTGAAGATAGTATAGACAATTTAGGACCATTTAAGCCATGGTTGTCTTAGACGAAGTCTTACCAAATTTTTTTAACCAAATTTTTAAGTTTTTTTTCGGAAATTCTCAAAATTTAATGAAAACTGCATAATTATGGCCAAATTGAATGATAAATGAATTAATTTTTTATTTATTTAATTAAAGTAATGTGTAAGCAACCAAGCAAAACATGTTTTAGGCTTCTGTGTCATTAGACATTTTTTTTACAGATATTTAAACCTCAGAAAAAATAAAAAATTTGTACAATACGTCTTTTAAACCTTATTTAAAAAAAAAACGGAGGGTGCTTTTTTTGTTCAAACCTTTTTGAAGACATGCTTGATAATCGCTCTTTCTTTTGAGGTATCATTTATGCGGATATCTTACAAATTATTGAAATTAGGACCTAATAAACCAAATCGAGGGAGAAATTTTAAATTTTAGGCAGTCTAACAAAACACAAAATTTTTGCTTAAAAGAATACTTTATGTGCTCGAAATGATAACATTGTTCAATTCTAAGAATTTTTGGCACATGCAGGAACCAATTGAGGGGAACCCATTGAGGGGATTCTCTAAACAATGGCCACCGAGCGCGGTGCGACGGCATTTCCAGGTAGAACGCCCAATGAATAGCAAAAAGCGATAAAGAGTTGGTTTTTACAGCAAAATGGTCTTAGTTACTGAGGCAACAAAGTCGTTTTTCTTTAGTCAGGGTCAGTCGGTCTGTGATGAAGCCGTTACATCTTTTACTTATTAGTCAAACTACTGCCCTTGTGAGTGGACGTTGTCGTGTTGATTCACAATTTACCGTGTTCAGTTGTAGCCCTTTGCGTTCCTGCACGTGTTGTTTGCGTTAGTTTTGAACTTTTTTGTTTCACCGTGTCCAGTCGTAGCCTCGCGCTCCTGCACGTGTTGATTTTTGACTTAATTGTGTTGAGTTGACGTTTAGTGCGCTCCTACGCCGTTTTTCTTAATTGTTAAGTGACTATGGCTACTTTTTCCAATCAAGAATATGCGGATATCGTATTTATGTACGGTAGAGCAGACGGCAATGGATCTTTGGCGCGACGGATGTATCAAGAGCGCTATCCGAATCGCAGGATACCGAATGTCCGAGTGTTTTACAACACGTTTCGTCGTCTTGCCCAAGATGGGTTTCACCGCGTGGAACCTGGAGTGAACCCGGGCAGACACGAAACTGCCGTCGACGAAGACATTTTAGCAGCATTTCAAGCGGATCCTACTACCAGTACTAGAGCAGTAGCTCGAAATTTAAACATTTCTCAATGGAAGGTGTGGCATACAATGCACCAAAATGATAAGTATCCGTTCCATGGCAGGAGTGTGCAAGGTCTAGTAGAGCAAGATCCTCAAAGAAGAATTCAGTTCTGCCGTTTCCTCCTCAACAGAGACATCGAAGATGCGTGGTTTCTGAAATCAATCTTGTGGACGGATGAAAGTAAATTTTCAAGGGAAGGTATTACAAACTTTCACAACATCCATGAATGGGCCGACGTAGACAACAATCCACATTTTAAGAAGCAGGTGTCATTTCAGATGAAATTCTCTGTGAATGTATGGGCTGGAATAATTGGCAGAACATTGATTGGGCCCCACTTTTTGCCTGATCCATTGAATGGCGAAAATTATTTGCAATTTCTGCAAATTGATTTACCACTGCTGATAGAGGAATCAGGTGTCCCGATCTTCGAAAGAGACCGAACAGTCATCTTTCAGCAAGACGGCTGTCCAGCGCATTGGACTTTAAATGTAAGGGAACACCTCAACAATTGCTTTCCTGATAGCTGGATCGGCAGGGATGGACCCATCCCTTGGCCCGCTCGCTCCCCAGATCTGACCCCGTTGGACTTTTTCGTGTGGGGCCGGGCCAAGGAACTGGTGTATAACAACAAAGAAATTAACACTAGAGAAGAATTGATACAAAGAATAAATTCAGCGTTTGAGACAATGAAGCAGGAGATGATGTTGAAAATAACGACTACAGAAGTTAGAAGACGGGGCCGTGCTTGTATTAGGAATCACGGCCGTCATTTTGAACATGAAAAATAAATAATTTTAATTCAAATGTTGTTTTAATTAGTCTGCCTAAAATAAAAAAAATTCTCCCTCAAATTGGTTTGTAGGCCCTAATTTCAATAATTTGTAAGATATCCGCATAAATGATACCTCAAAAGAAAGAGCGATTATCAAGCATGTCTTCAAAAAGGTTTGAACAAAAAAAGCACCCTCCGTTTTTTTTTTGAATAAGGTTTAAAAGACGTATTGTACAATTTTTTTATTTTTTCTGATCTTTAAATGTCTGTAAAAAAAATGTCTAATGACACAGAAGCCTAAAACATGTTTTGCTTGATTGCTTACACATTACTTTAATTAAATAAATAAAAAATGAATTCATTTATCATTCAATTTGGCCATAATTATGCAGTTTACATTAAATTTTGAGAATTTCCGAAAAAAAACTTAAAAATTTGGTTAAAAATATTTGGTAAGACTTCGTCTAAGACAACCATGGCTTAAATGGTTCTAAATTGTCTGTACTATCTTCGCCTTAAAGCTTTGCACCCATCTTCCAATCACCCTGTATAAAAAATAAATGTTATAAGTCCGATTACAGAGACATCTTTTGCCAAACTTGCAGACTTTTTCCTGGTTATGTAATAGAGATGGCATTACTTTCTTTGACTGTTGGCGTTGTTCTAAGTGTGCCCACCCTGGTAGTGCATGTACAAAGTATAAATAGTACAAGATGGACACCAAAAGAATGAACTTTCTAATAATGCCATTGCAATTTAGTACGGGTCCTATTTGGTAAGTACGAAACCATCTGGCAGAAAGCATGAAATTTGGTATATATGTAGCTTTTAGATGTGTGCTTCAGGAAAAGAAGGGAAACAGATCGAGGCCCCCCTGGTTCCCCCCCTTTTCCCCCCTTTTATGTCCCAATTTTCAGTTTTTCGGATTTTTATTTAAAACAACTATACTCCATTTATTATAACATTAGAAAAAAGAGGCTCGCAGAAGCAGGAGTACGAAACCTTTTATTTTCAAGTTAAGTTCAAACAATTTAATAAATAATGTATGTGCTTTTTTTGTAAGTAACAATTTATGGCATACAATAAAGCATATTCTATCTATCTACTCGTCACGATGCTTGGATAGGTACATGAAATGAAACAATTTTTAGTAACAATCAGTTTATGAAAAACAACTTTATATAAACCGACAAAATAAAAAAACACGTGCTGCCACAACTTATGAAGGGAATAGGTGACATTTTAGATTTGGTAGAGTTATAGTGACATGAAAAACGTTCCGGTACTGTCCGTCCCTGCTTCTTTTAGATTTTAAACATTGACACGACAGTATTGTATGTATAAACTAAATAATATTAAATAAAGGCCTTGTAATTTCAGAAGGTAGATAGGTTAAATAAGTACAATTAAGTGTGACTGCTGTTATTTAAATTGATTATATTTAACTCCACATCAATCTTGACTGTAATAATATTTGTTGTACTTTTATTACAAAGTGTACACCTAAAAGAGCCTTTTTTAACTTCTGTCTAATGCTATAGTAAATGGACTATAGAGATAGAAGAAAACCGTCAAGGCAAAAAATAATCCTTATAAAATTGTCTATATACCAGTCTTTGGAAGTATGTTGATAGGATTTATAGTTTTCAAGATATGCTTACATTTATTTTATTATTGCAAGAAATAATGACTATAATATTAAGATGACACCATAAGCGAGCTCCCACGGAGTTATTGGATGGGGGATGGGGTGGGAGAGTTCAGGTGGAAGGAGGGAACAGGAGGGGGGAGGCGGGCGTTGTGTGTTATGTATGTATTATATGAATATATTATATATATGTTATCATTAAATGTTATCTTATCATATTTTGCGAATGCATTGGTATAACGAACGTATTAGTGCTAGGTTTTGAGTGACTAAGTAAAACAAGTCTAGGATATTAAATTATATTTATTCAATTAAAATCACAATTATCTCCTCCGCACTTGCAAAGGCCAGTACAAGGAAGCCCTGACTTCCTGCATTGGCACCGACCCCTACTGCAGGTGCGGCACGAACACTTGGTCAATTCCTTTAGGGAGGCTGCTGTTTCTTTCATTGTGCTCCATAATGGAGTCCAGAGACCATTTTCTTTTCTCCAACCCCAATCTTCGAAATTGGGATATTCTGGATTAGGTATGAAACTCTGACCCCAGATGAAGCCGGCTTGCAAAGACGCCCTTTTTGTGTGCTCTCAAAGAGCACTTGATGTGGGTGGTAACCTATCCATGGCCCGTCCCTTAACAAATATGGCCTTCCTTGCTTCATTAAGATCTTCTGCTTCACATGTCTTATCATATGTGAAGATAACATACCTCGACAAAAGATCCAAATGACGGGTTTCGATTGCATTTACAGGCTGTGATAATTCTTTGAAGGTTTTTGTGGCTTCGGGGAATGATTCCCACGCATTCCAAAATGACTTCTTTCCTTTTCCACTAAAGCCCGATACAGTATCACAGCCTGTAAACGCATGAAAAAATAGAATCCCACTGCAAACTTCTGGCCCGAGTGAATTAGCCAGGTCATGGATAGCGATGTTACGTGTAGCTTTTCCGACCCCAAAACAGATCCAAAATTCTTCCAATTTAATTTTTTTTAGATCATTGAACAGGGAAACAGCAATGACGACTACATCTGTATCCACAGTTCTTACCAAAACCTTGGTGTGACCGTGCTGCACAGCATGATAAATATGGAGGAGAATTCGGGAATCAGCTTCTTCTTGCTTCGAGTACAGGGAAGCTACGTCTGTGCCATCATTACATAGAACTTTTTCGCCTTTTGTTGATAAAATCGTCTTTTTGTTATATTGAACTTGCTGGAGCCCGTCAGATAGGAAATTAAAAAGTTAAGTTTTATTATCAGAACAGCGAAGAAATTTTTGCCAGTTTTTTGGTAGCTTCCCTGCTGCTGTGACCCTTTGTCGAAGTCCTTCTCCTCTCTTTTCTCTGGTAGTATTCTTCAAGCTGTCCTCCTTGTACACGTCAAAAATCACATCAATTCTGTTTCCTTTTTGGTTCTTTACATAATTTATAAAACTATTGCGGTAGTAGATTTCCATTTTAATATCATACCTAACTTACCTACATAGTAAAATAAAATTATATCCACTTGCCGTGTCCCAGTGGTCCGGTGGCGCTCCTACGTATGCTTAGATCTTCAAAACTACGCAACGGATTTCGATGCGGTTTTTGTTGATAGCTGAAGGGATTCAAGAGGAAGGTTTGTATATAATACATGCCGAAACAAAGTCTTATTCCCGCGGAAAAACGGTTAGCAGCGGTTGAAATCGCTAGATGGGCTGCTAATTCCTCACAAAATTGGAGGAAATGTAAGCATATCTTGAAAACTATAAGTCCTATCAACATACATCCAAAGACTGTTATATAGATAATTTTATAAGGATTATTTGTTACCTTGACGGTTTTCTCCTATCTTTACCCGTTTTCAATAAAAATAAAAATAACTGAAAATTGGGACATAAAGGGGGGGGTAAACAGGGGGGGCTCGACCTGTTTCCCTTCTTTTATTGAAACACATATGTATAAGCTACACACATGCCAAGTTTCATGCTTTCTGCCAGATGGTTTCATACCTCCATACAAAGTCTCAAATTGGGACCCGGACTAATTTGAGTATTCATAATCAAAATCAAATGACGAGGTCCAGTTGGTGTCGCATGGGACTGTCCGCATCCGAAACATTCATGTGACCAGGTAAAATGTGTTTTATGCCATGGCCAGGTTAGTATCTGCTCTATATAATATTGAAAGTCATTTCTGTCCAAATATTTGTCGATTTCAATATATATCTCAATATAACCATTGTGATCTAAATTACCTGCAAGACAAATTGATAACTACACTATAATAAATACAATTCCTAAACATCTCATAAAAAGTTAAAAAAATTAAGAAAGGCAAATTCAATTCAAACAAAGCTGTTAAAACACTTAGTCACGAAATAAAAAAGACTACAAAAAAAAAAAAAAAAAAAAAGGACGGTTTGCACTCCGGGAGTGCCGGCAAAAGTGAAAACTTGAATATTAACGTTGAAATAAATCAATTATTAATTGAATTAATATAACTCATTTTTATTCACTATTTCTGCGTCCCTTTTTTCATTAATACTTTGTTCAATTTCCATATTTTAAACACTTTATATACACGAATGTTAAGTACGAATACACAGCAGTGTGTCCACGTCCACTTCCTCTTCCACTTCCACTTCGACTTCGACTTTGACTTCCACTTCGACTTCAACTTCGACTTCCACTTCGACTTCCACTTCGACTTCCACTTCGAATTCCACTTCCACTTCCATCCATCCATCCATCCATTGTCGTGTGTCACTAAACTTGGTTCACTTCGGTTGGCGCCACCGTAGAAAGAGAGGGGGGGGGGAATCTCTCCTGACGGTCACGTGTCCTGACGCGATGCCCTGACGCGAGTTTAACATTTTTACCCATTACAAAAAGTGTTCAACGCCGCTAAAGAAGTTTTCACTTGAAAAAGGTATAAGATCTCTGGTTTTAGGGCAAATGCGTCATGCAGACGCAATAACCCCGAAACAGCAGACGCATTTACCCCAAAAAACCAGACCTAACCTAAAACAATTAAATCTTCATTTCTCCACAAATAAAACGATTTCAATAAAAATAACTATCGGTATACACAGCCTATACAATGTGGAGCAGGACGATTGACATTCCTTTAAACCACGTAAAGAGTGGCATGCTCTTCACCCGTATACAAAAAATCAATCAAATCCAATGAATACTTTAGCCACAGGAAATTATTTTTCATTTTCTTAATATTCAACATGATGTAGATCTGAGTTCGTAATAATAGGTAAACATTGTAAGGTCAGGAACCTGTGCAAAAACGTACCTACGATTCTATGCTTGAAAGACAGAGAAAGGTGTCATACGGCCCCACTCTGACGCGCCCCGCCCACTCACAAAATACTACGATTAGAAAGAAAAAGAAATATTACTTACGATAATATGCATTAGTGGTGCATAGAAAATTGCGAATGTGTGTGAGCGGAATATTTTCGGCAAATAGTCCTTGAATCGGTAACTATGTCATGTCAGTGCCACAGTCAGTGCATAGCGGCGCGGCGCCCTTTGAGGAGAGCACACGCCTCCTTTTTTTTTTCACAAAACGAGCCGCGCGCGCATTGTCGTGATTTTATGAAAAGTTTTAGTTGTTATTGTGATTAAAGACGATTTATGATAGTTGGATTAGTGCATAGGTTAGTGTGACTTATTGTTAAGTGTTAGTGTAATATTGGTTAGTTATTTTGGACATTTATTAGGTAGCTAGTTTTGTGATTTAGGTTAGGTTTGTAAGTTTTTTGAGTTTAATTATGCCTCAAATAAGGTACACAGCTGCCGAGTACACCGACATGGTACTTAGGTACGGAGAATGTCACCAAAATGCTACTATTGATGATTTTAATTGTGATTGTGATGTAATATTACGTGATTAATTATTCAATCAGTGATCTTTTATTAATTAACAACTCGCAACTTTAGTGAGTTTATGCAGCTGATTTTTTATTCTCCGTCTAAAGTACCTACGCCCAGCACCGCCGCCGCCCGCTGCACCCCGCACCGCTGCACCCCGCCGCGCAATAGGTTAGTGACTTTTCGTAGATAAAGCGTGTTTACTTTTTATGCAGTTGATTCTGCTATTTATTTTGTTTGAAAATTGCAATTTTTAAATTTTCCATTAACTACTAATCTTCGTGGTTTAAAATGTTTCGATGGACTAGTACTGTGCTCGTTTTAATTTAATGTCGTAATTCCATATCCACATTGTATAATATGTTGTGTATGAACATTTCATTCTAAAAACGGAAAACTCAGTAAAAACATGGATTCTTAAAGATTTTAACCGGTCAAGGACCGCGGTCCGCCGATCGGCGACAAAACAATAGAAAATCAATTGTGTCTCATTAGCGACGCTTGACAGATATCACTCACCACGCGCAGCACCTCTTGACGAAACACGCGTTATTTTCAATATGGCCGATATTTTAAATTTGTGCGGAGCAACGCCATCTATTGAAAGTATACGTTATGATTTTATTCAAAATAAACAAAACTAGATGGCAGGAGAGGTTGGTTTTCAAACAGATTTTCAATTATTTCGATTAGACGCAATAGCCCCAAAGACGCAAATGCCCCGGGTGACCTTACCTCATAATTTTTTTTTATTAACTCGTTTATTCAATTCATATTTATTTACATAGAATTCATACCCAACACAACTGTTTTAGACACTTTGCCGCATCTAATTTTCCACTCAATAATTTTTCTATTATTTTTTCTATTTTGGCATCTTTTATGATGTTAGATGTTTTCCACTGTTTCTCACCTTCTCTTTTAACTTTATTTAAATAATATTTCGCTTCTTTTTTTAAAATAGTTATGTACATGAAAATATTATGTTTTTCTTGTACTTTAATACCTAATTTCCGATGCCAAGCCTCGACTGCGTTGGTGGTACGATGGCGTTCATTTGCACAACACCACATATCCTGAGAAACCCTTTTTTGCCACTGCTCAGTAAAATATTTTTGAAAATTTTCCGCCCTACTACCATTTTCTGGCATCATCTCAAGTATTGCCAACCATCCTTCAGGAATATACTGATAGGGCAGTAACACTAGATTTGTGGTTAGTCTAACAATTTTATTTAAATTGACGTCTGTCATCATTCCAAGTGCTTTTGCTTTTTTATAAATTGCTTGATTAAAATGAAAAAAGCAGCCTTTGACAAGAACATCAGGGAAAATGCTTTTTGCAGCGTTAATTATTGCCATTTCGTAATCACATTTTAGAAAATTCACATCAAGCTTGAATTGAGAAAGCAAAACCGAGAATACTCTCTCATAAGTTTGCTGAGTTTTATTAGGCAATAGGCAAAAAAA
Source organism: Amphipoea lucens (assembly GCA_947508005.1). Taxonomy (NCBI): domain Eukaryota; kingdom Metazoa; phylum Arthropoda; class Insecta; order Lepidoptera; family Noctuidae; genus Amphipoea; species Amphipoea lucens. Next base: position 13,290,274 of record OX382375.1, read on the forward strand.
TATGGGAATAATATTGGTGCTTGCTCTTGTACTACCCACCGTCTACGTGTATTGATAAAAGTTGAAAAAAAGGTCGCGGTACGGTTTTAAATGTGCCATCTACGAAAATCAAATCCGTATTTAATGCTATATCTATACCCTCAGCTGTAGCAAAGATGAAGAATTTCGGTAGATCGTCTTTGCTTTCATAAACCAAAAAATCATTTGAAAGTATGTCTGGAAATTTGACCGTATCTACTACTATCACTATTGCCTAAGAAATATTCCTCGACGATCACCAGCACACATAAATGCGTTGAGAGATGAACTCTCTGATTATTTTATGAGAGAAGGAACTGATTGTATGTAACTATGTTACATTGTTTTGGTATTTACACTTTATTTATTTTTTATTGTTATTTTTTTATATTAATGTTTTTTGTTCTTTTGTTTATTTTATTTACATTTAGAAACATGATTTGCGCCACTTTTGATGTCGTGAAGCGAGTTCTTCTGTCATTTACGATATAACCCGCCTTTGAAAAGGCCCGCTCACAGGGCACCGATGTAACCAGCATATTATATTTGGTTTTAAAAATATTGTATGGTACTGGACATAGCCTTGGCCAAAAGTATTGGGCACCCATGACATCTTTCAGTTTTATGCGGAGCATCAAATAGAAATAAAACTAAACGTTTTGTATAGGTTTACTTTACTATTTATTAATAGAAAATTAATATTTTGTGGGTCCACCCTTTGCCTTAATTACAGCAAAAAAAATTTTTTGGTAAAGATTTTACAAGATTGTTAAGAGCGTTGTCGCTTAGCGCGGATCGTCAAGTTTAGGTAATTCTTTGCAAATTTCACTCACACAGACGCAACGTTTCAAATCTTCTCTGTTGTTAATTGTGTGACGCCTAACTCTACGCTTTAATAAACCCCATAAATGTTCTATGGGGTTCAGATCTGGAGACTGGGCAGGCCAGTCAAGAAGTTCTGTGTTATTTTCCCGAAACCATGTCATAGTGCGGGCAGATTTGTGGCATCGCATGTGTGGGTGTACGTCAGTTCTTGCGCAATCCTCGATCCCGTATGACTACCATTAAGTAGATCGCATTGTATCAGAACATTTTTTATTTCCAAGTTTTACAGTTTTTTTTTTCGTACATGCAAAATAAGTCAAAAAATCGTATGAATACGCCTTAAATCCTACATCTGGCAACACTGCTTATAATATTCAATACTTGATACTGAAATTCTAAAATATCTTCATCTTTAAAGGGTTCAGAAGCTATTCCTTTAAAATAAGACATCACCGTACTGTAATTTGCTTTTTCTAATGTGTCTACAAAATTTATTATTTTATTATCTACAGGATTAATTTTTCTTCTTTTTTTTGCTGGCAACAGCTTCATAAGATTTTTTTTCTTCCGGTATATCTGATCCAGATCCTACAGGTGGGCGTTGGGTATTTTTTCAACATTGATATTTATGTACTGGTTTTGCACTCAAGCTACACTTGCGTGTGCGCGTGCGCTTCGTCGTTCGTGCCAGAGAGAAGGGGAGAAAAATCAAATAAGTCATAGATTATTCTGTAAAACTCACCAGCAGCCGAGGGAGCGTCATTGCAGCGAAGCACCTCTTGCCATGGAGCAGAACGAATTAGATCGCTAAAAAGTGTATAGTCCCCTTTTACAAAGTTCCAATCCCTACTACGATCAATGTTGCTGGGGTTCAATTTTTCACTATCCCTATACGATGTGATGGTAATCGCAATATCTAACAGATGGTGATACAAGAAGAATAAGAAGAGTTCTTACCTCTGATGATGAAGTGGTTGTTGTTGTCGTCATAGTTGTAGTTTGTGGAGTTCCAGAAGAAGTAGGCGCGATAACTATTGTGGGTGGCGGATGGGTGAAGGGAGTGGAGGATACTGACGCGCTTACTGCTGCTGAATCAGCCACCGACTCTACACCAAACCACACATCGCAATCTGAGACATGACATCTACATCCTGTAGATCTGAGGATAGGAAGGTATCTAAGGGCCACAGCTGACACTGTTGGTGCTCTAGCAGTGAATCAGCTGGTGTCTGTGGCCGATGACGTGTCTGCTGATTCGGTAAGTGCTCCGAGCAACTCGAGTAGAGTTCTACGCGTTGCTCGGTTCGGGATGGCTCCTCAGTATTGCACTGAGTTATGAGCGTCGAAGAGAAGTAGACCATAGTGGGTGTGGTCGAAGTAGCGGTGTGGGTGCGAGGCGTTGAGCCGACTGAAGGGCGAGGCTCCACCTGTCGGACGCTGACAGGTAAACGCTGCGATATAGGCATTAGGGTATGATTGAAAGGTCTTGGGTGCCTTTGAGTCACTCGGAGGTCCAATGGCGTTTCTGGGACGAACGGTAATGGCGCCGCCGAAGAGCGGTTTTGGGTACGAGGTGCTGATCCAATACGTACCAAACTCGGTGGAGTGCTGTGCACCATAGGAGAGCTTCGGTGGATATCCATGTACCCCTCAGTGGATATCCTTAGTGGCCATCCATGTATCCCTCATTTTATAACACCAGTTCTAAGGCCTAGAACTGAAGAAGAGCGGCGTTATAACAAACACCATATCCAAACTCGTAACGTTGTCGAACGATGCTTTGGTATTTTGAAGCAACGGTTTCGGATATTGCTGTAGGTGATGAGGGGTTCATATGCCACCATCAAGGTAGTCATTGTTGATTGTGCTGTGCTGCATAATCTGGCAATTGTATTTAAAGAAGAACAAGGTGTGTATTTGTGAAAGATTTCAGCTAAATAAAATAACCTTTTACTGTACCTACCCTAAGATCTATCTATCACCAGCAAGGGAATTGGCGAATAATCGGAAAGTAGAATTTCTGACACGCGTTTTCTCCAAGTAAAATACTGATACTCATGTGCATCCGGTTATTATTAAGCCAAAAAGAGCTGTAAAATCTGAGAAGACTACAATATCTAACTTTTATGGTTTTCAGATGCAGCACAGTATCAAGAAGATGAGGTAATTGAACCTGATGATGTTATCATTGATGACGAGATGGCAAGAATAAACAGACATATTTTTATAGATAACAATTTAGCTGGAATAATACCGGGAAGGAATTTACTCATCTATTTTAATATATCATCATATAATCATTTTAATATATATTTAAATACAAACAAAAACTTATTTTAATTTCTTAATTTTCTCTTTCCAACCGTCCTCTTCCAATCGTATAACTACCATTCTTTGCTCATGTAACTCTCTTTCATTCCTCATCTTACACTCATGTGCTTCATTTTCTCGTTTCATTGCCTCCTCCCGCGCTGTCTTTGCGAGGACGAATAATTGACGCTCGTGGCTTTCACGACAGCAGTCAAAATTGTTCCTGTAAACTAGACATGCGCAAAACAGTGCATCACGAAGTAATGTTATATGTCATTACATTTCGTGCCGAGTAATATTACATTTCACCATCACTTCAAACATCACGCGTGATGTTATGATGTAGCGCCATGTGATAGCACACCATCGCGTGTTATACCTAATGTAATGCAATATTCTAGTGTAATAGGACATGTTATTGAAATAGTATAGTAACAGAGCATTGTAACAGTGTGATTTACTCACTATGATTTAAATATACAAATACAAATGATACAAAGTTGATTTTCCTTCATACTTATACCCTAAATCAACAAATAACGGGTTTCCAGGCTTAGGACTGGCAATATTCTTATCTTACTCTTAGGCGTGGGATTAAATGTATCTATATAAGTGAAAGGAGTCAAGGACCCATGAATATTGGCGTATTTAAAAATCAACTTTATGTACAATGATTACACGTTTTTATAATCAAAGTTAAATAATTATGCAAATTTTTATGTATAATTATACATTTTTTATGAACATTTTTTTTTCTTTTTTTTATATACAATTTCTATTTTTTTAAATTGATGTTTAATTGCAGCTAATAAATATTAATTCTGATAATTTTTTTGTCTTGAGTCGTGTCCGTCTCTCATTTAAAATTAACCCAGCTTTCGAGAACACACGCTCGCAAGGTACTGAAGTGGCTGTAATATTGAGGCGTTTCAGCATGTACTTATACAATCGCGGATACACGCCCTTCCGATCTTTCCACCACAACAGTGGATCTTCTTGCCTTTTAATTAGTGGTTCCTCCATATATTTGTCAAATTCCACAAAACCGGCTGCAGTAGGGTTTTGAGGAACAAGAGTTGCAATCTCTTCATCAAAATCATCCCATATGGACCCAGTTTTCGGTTGAGGAGGAACTGGTTCTTCTACAGCTGATTCCTGCGGAAACTGTGTTCGATCTGAGCCAATCCTTAATTTTAAATCTGAAGCAGCTCTATCAAAATTGCGGGGGTTATTAAATCCGCTTTTCTTAAAACGAGGATCCAATAAAGTGGCCTCGCAAAGGAGTGTATTTTTTTCCACTTCTCCAAATCTATGTTGCATCTGACTTTTAAGTAAATTATGCATTTGCTGAATTTTTTGATCGTTACCAGGCACGTACTTATTTAAAGCCCGGTTAATTATTTTACAAAAAACTATATATTTTGATGCAGAAACGTATGTTTCACCAGAGATCTCAAGAGTTATCTCGTAAAAAGGTTTTAGTAAATGTGTCGCCTTCTCAATCGTCTGCCAGTCTTCGTGAGATAGGCTTATATCAGGGCGCATTATCGCGAGGGTAGCGATAAGTGCTTCCTTTATTTTAAGTAATCTTTGCAGTGAGTCGTAAGTAGAATTCCAACGAGTAACCACGTCTTGTTTCAGTTTCAACGGCGCAATATGCATTTGCTCTTGAATCTCGGCCAATTTTTTTTTTGCGGGAGCGCTACGGTGGAAGTATTCAATGATGTCTTTAACCTTACGTTTTGTGTCAGATATTGCGTCCATACTAGACTGCACGATTAAGTTGATGGTGTGCGCGTAACAAGACAAAGAGCGCCAGCCGCCTAATCGTACGGCACTTAAAATGTTTGCAGCATTATCGCTGACGATCACATTAACATACTGATTTATGCCCCACTCTGAAAATTTTGTTTCTAAAAAGTTTTTTAAATTTATGCTAGTATGTCTCTCGTTGAACTCCACGCATCCAATCATTACTGTACATAATTTGTGTGTTTCACTTTCAATAAAGTGCGCAGTTAGCGCCACGTATCCATCTTGCACAGACGATGTCCAGGCGTCCGTGGTAATGCATATAGCGGCAGCTTTTTTTATTTGTTCTTTTACTTTTTCTAATATTTTATTGTAAACTTTAGGAAGAATACTTTGTGATAGTGTCTTCCGAGTTGGTAAAGTATAGCCAGGGTTTAGCATTTCGACAAACTTCCTAAACTCAACTTCGTCGACCATGCGAAGAGCGTGGTAGCCTTTTGCTATCATCCGAACTAACTGCTCGTCAAGCTGCTGAATGCGGATTCTAGGAAGACACTTTTTTGTTTGAACATAATCTGCCATTGTAGGTACCTGGTGACCTGTCTCCTGCCTCTGTGTAACCAATAATTCAGTAGTAGCTGTATCAGCTTGTGTACTGCATGAAGGTTGTGGTACCTGAACATTGTCCGTATCGCTGTCCGAAACACGGGCTCTAGTTGCAACCGTTGCTGTTTGTCTGCTGCTGTTAATCTGGATCGTGGGGTGAATGGCTTTCATATGCCGGCTTAAACTTCCTATCGAGCTGGACGAAACTGACAATATACGGGAACAATAACCGCATTTCGCCTTTTTGCTGGGCTCAACTTCATCGAAGTGATTCCAGAGAGGGCTATATTTTCTCTTACTTGCCATAATGGGTAACTAATAAAACGAAAAGCTAAACTACAAGCTAAAATGTTCCTTATTATATAATTATTTACATTTATGTATAAGAACTTATCTTAAACACATAGGCATAGATCATGTCTTTATTTAGAGTAGGTATAGCACATTTATATTTTAGTGTTCAGCATTTACAGTCTAATGTTTTTACTTATTTATTTAGTATTTACAGTTAACCACATTTAGTTTTACTGTTTTAGTGTTCAGAAACACATTCACAATCCAATGTCTTTATTAATTTACAGTTTATCACATTTAATGTTCACAATTTCACAGTCCAATCCTGTTTATCTATAGGTACACTTATACCTTTAAGTAATTACCTATACATATCACTATCACACTATCACACATTACTCACTCACTATCACACATTTGAGATACTTATTTAATTTATAAATTTAATATTTCAATAAAGACGCGTCCTTGACCGCGATAGTAAACAAACTACTTAAATAAAAAAACATCCCAATATTTGCATTTCGCATTGCATTTCGAATTCTAAGAAAAGTATTTACCTACGACCTGTGGTGGTGTCAAGGAAATGTAAACCCTTTCGTTATAAAAATAGAGTTTTAAAAAACCAACTAAGTCATCTGACCGGACGAAATACGAAATCGCACTCGTCTAGTTCCGGACTTCCGATATAAACCGAACATTGCCGATGCGATGCGTTCGGGAGTAATCGGCAGGGCTCGGTTCGTGCTAGCGCGGAGTAGCGCGCTGTTACCGCTCGCTCGCGTAATGTTTAGTGTAATGGTGTGATGCTTATTTTAGTCGAGTAATATGTCATGTTACAGTACGCGCTCGGGTGATATTACGCGCGATGCATCACTCGCATTACTTACACATGTCTACTGTAAACAAGTAAGTATATTATTATTCAAACACAAAGAATAAACCCCACTGTAAAAGCAACAGGAAGTAATGCAACAAAACATACATTGGGTATGAATGTACGCATAAAGAATATTATTCTCTTTCTTAGAAATTGAGATATAATAAAATATATCATGCTAATATTATAAATGAAGGTTTATGTTAGTATGTTTGTTACCATTCAATTCTATAATGGCTGAATAGATTTCAAAAAAGTATACCAACATACTTACGTCTTCTTTTTTATCTGCTCTCTGGTCATCGGCGGAAAATCATTGAAAGTTGGATCATTTCATTAGCCTCCATCACTTGAAAAGTGGCCCTTTGTCTGTTTAAATTATTTTGTACGACATATTCTCCTAAATGATTAGATCTATTAAAGTTTTCAATAATAATATCTGTATGAAAGATTCTGTGTACTCGCTGTCATCATAAGGCTGTTGGAAAGAGTTGATGAGAGCAGCTGCTATTTTAAAATCAACCATTATATTTTTTGATGCTCTGTTAAAATATGTATGCCGGAATATTTTAAAGTCTCTTTTGGATTTTCCATTTACGGCTTCCACGACCCATCTGCATATTGTCACCAATCTAGACTTGTTAGCGTCTTCAGTAGTTAATTGTTGCTCTCCTAATTTTCTCGTTGGCGGCATGTGCGACACGTATCCAAAATATTCTAAATCTTCTAGTACGTCTCGGAACCCGCTATCTAATATGAAACAGTCTCCTTCTTCAAAAAAGCAGTGAAAGGCTCCGTCTTCCAAAGGACTATTTTCATTTTCCAATATTGATTTCATTATCACAGCATCCGATGTTTGTGCAGCATATGGTCCTGTCACGTCGATGATATATCCGTTACCACAAACCATCATAAAAGGTTTCACTAGATTCCTAAACTTATGGAGGCTGTAACTTCTTCTTTGAAATAAGAATTTTGAGCTTTTTTGAATGGATATGTAAGTTCCATCACAAATAGCGATTGCTTTAGTCCAATCAGCGGTACCAAAAATATGACTTGGCAATATTCTATTTTTCCGTATGACGTCATTGCGACTGATATGACCTAGGCCAAGGTGTCGTGGTACGAAGTCATTAGTCAGACAATCCCTTGCTGTTCGAAGCATTCTCTCCAAGGTTCTTCTCGATAAATTAAAAGATGCTGCAATCCTTTCATTGGGTTCACTTGTAAGTAAACACCTAATGTTGTTTTATACAGCTTAGTCGTTTGGTGAAGAGAAGGAGTTATGTGGAATTTCAAATGTCTATATAAAACTTATTTTTCTTCAAGTTAGGGCCAATTTAATATATAAATACACTCGCGAGCAACCAAATCGACTCAAGCCATGATGGCGCACATATACATTGATTTTCCTAAAACGATAAATGGTAATTATAAAAGTGATATGTCATTCGAAAGCTGAAGAATTATGCTTTCAATTAACATCAATACCTTAAAAAAAAAACTAAGCGCTGATTTATTGACGTATTTTAATTGGCCGTCGGGGTAAATTACCTCATTAGGAATCCACGACTTGCGCTACCTGCTCCCGCTATAAAACCCCTCCACATCCGGTTTACCTTATCAGTCCCTTATTACAAGTTAACCGGCACATATCTCCGTGAATTGCATTCCTTGTTTTCGCTAACCCATGGATACCACACCAGAAGAAGCCGCTCAAGTTGTTGCCTTGTTGCAACAAGGGTTAAGTCAGCGAGCAGTCGCTGCCCAGCTCCACTTGAGCCAGTCTTCTGTATCCCGAGTATACAGACGGTTCCAAGAGACTGGTGCCTTCAATCGGAGACCAAGAACGAGCCGCCACCGGTGCACTTCAGAGAGAGATGACCGCTTCATTGTCTCAACCTCGCTGCGCAATCGACACCTTACGGGCGTTGATGTGCAGCAAGAACTGAGACGTGTACGACAAGTGGCTGTCAGCGAGTGGACAGTGAGAAGATGCTTGAAGGAAGCCAGCTTGACGCCAAAATGACTTTCGACGGGCCCTAAATTGACTGCAGGCCACCGACAAGCACGCCTTCAATTTGCTCGAGAGCATCTCAATTGGATCGTTGCGCAATGGCGATCGGTCCTGTTTACTGATGAGTGCAGAATGTGTCTGCATGGCAGTGACAGGAGAGGCCGAGTCAACAGGCGTCCGGGGGAATGATTTGCCCAATGTTATTTCGCTGAAACAGTGGCATATGGCGGCGATTCCTGCATGATGTGGGCTGGTATTTCTTTAGAGGGAAAAACCGAACTTGTTTTCGTGTCTGGGGGCGGCCGAGGAGGCGGGCTAACAGCTGATCGGTACATCACCGACATTATACTCAATCATGTTGTGCCCTACGCAGGGTTTGTCGGTGAAGACTTCGTGTTAATGCACGACAATGCCTGCTGCCACACGGCACGAGTCACTCGACAGTTTCTGGAAGAGGTCGAATTACGCACGATGGACTGGCCTGCGCTCAGTCCTGACATGAATCCCATCGAACACTTATGGGACGAGCTTAAAAGAAGAGTTCGGGCCAGGAATCCAGTCCCTTCAAGCGTAGACGAGCTAAAGACAGCATTATTAGAGGAGTGGGACGGCATTCCTCAAGAAAATGTCAAAAAATTGATAAGGTCAATGAAAAACAGAGTGCAGGCTGTAATTAGGGCTAGAGGGGGCAATACGAAGTATTGATTTAAATAAATTAATTTTATTTTTAACAATTTTTGTTTAATTTGTAAAATACGAGACCCATACCCTTTTTCCTAAATTCCCGTTTTTCCTACTCTTGCGTTCAGACATCATTTATTTCAAAAATGATGGATGGATTTCAATGATAATGATATCAAATTAAAGCTGACATCTTAAGCTTTCGAATGACATATCATTTTTATAATTTCCACTCATAATTTTAGTTGTATCAATGTATGTGTGCGCCGACAAGGCTTGAGTCGATTTGCTTGCTCGCGAGTGTAGATTAGGGATGTTGCGGATGCTGATTTTTTCACATCCGCGGATGCGAATGCGGATGCGGAGTTTTGAAGGCTCACATCCGCGGATGCGGATGCGGATGCGGATGTTTAAGATATTATGTAAATAAAGTCTGTGAAGAATTAAAACAATGATAACTTAATTTTTAATATTTTTATTGTAATCAAATCAAACATAAGTACTTATTTTTATATAAAACACCTACTGGTTTTTATATTAGTAATTGAAATTAAAAATAGGAGCATTATCCAAACTAATATTATAAATGCGAAAGTAACTCTGTCTGTCTGTCTGTCTTTTCTTCACGCCTAAACTACTGAACCGATTTCGATGAAATTTGGTATAGAAATAGTTTGAGTCCCGGGAAAGGACATAGGATAGTTTTTATCCCGATATTCCCACGGGATCGAAAGTTACGCGGGTGAAACCGCGGGGCGCAGCTAGTACTTAATAAACAGTAGTATTGCAGCCTTTTCTGATTCAAGGCGATTACGCAGAGGTTCGTAAATTAAACCCGCGCTACTAAATAATTTTGTTGTAATACAGTGATCATTGTGTGTATTACACACAATGATCACTGTATTACAACATTTACAACAACATTTAAAATATCTATTTATACGATAAGTATTCCGCAGTGCAAACAAAAACGTAATGATTTATTTACAAGAAACAAATGATGCACCACAACAAACGTGTCGAATCTTGTCACCAATTTCTTTGCTCCCATTGGACATTGCCACGTGCGACCGGCACACGCCAATCGCCGGGCCCCGCCCAATGCTTTCTTGTCGCTACTTGCATGATATTCGCATCCGCATGAACATCCGCACTGATTAATGCGGATGCGGATGCAGATGCAGATGTCCAAATCTATGCGGATGATCCGCATTTGCGGATGCGGATGCGAATGTTCGCAACATCCCTGGTGTAGATTATTGAAAAAAAAGCTCATAGTATTTCATTTAAATATCGTATGTTTCATCTAGAGGTAGGAGCACTTCAGGCTGCATTGCAGCAGCGATTTGTTGCAGGGCAGCTGCGACACTGTGCAGTGTGCATCCCAGATGCCATGTCTTCAAGTGCTGCTGCTTGCCGGGCGAGGATGCCATGCAATGCATCATCACGGTTGGAACTGGTCATCACCTGGGGTTGAGGAACAGGGAGAGGCTCTTCATAGTCCATACTATGTGCTGTCTATTCGGACGTAGGGAGAGCTTCATCAACATAATGAAGAAGATTGCCCGTTTTGTAAGCGAAGCCTGGTCCCAGTGGAAAATTGTTGTATCTTTAAGATTTTTATTTTACATAATAGTTAAAACATTGTATTTTCATAATCATAAACCATATCAGAGACACCATATCTGTCGCACGTCTTCGATAACGTAGGTAAGTTAATATGTGAGATCTGTCTTCTCTTTATTTCAGGAACGTCGCCTGTAGTGTTTAGGAATTCATCAGCTGTAAGTACTACTACTTCGCTCGGATGTCGGGGATGTCGGTGATATCATGGAAATGTTAATTTCTGTATCAACTGACATAAAACTGTTACTCAAGGATTTACTTGTGGAGTTTTCGCGATCTAGTTTCCGTTTAAGGGTCTTTTGTAGTTTTTTTTGTCGTAGTAATGTCAATTTTACCGATAAACATAGGTATTTCGAGAAATTCGTTGATCTATTAAAAACGGTTGTTCCTGTTTGGGAACCTTTTTATCAGTCGGGCAGATGCAATGTGGGAGTTCTTTACATTTGCAAGATGCAATATCAAAGAGCAGCTTAACATTTTCGCGAAAACTTTCCAATTTTTCTGGGGAAATCTTCTTAATAGACTTAAGTAAATTCTTGCATTTCAAGTGATATGCTTTTAACATCTGTACGATTCTCGTTCTTGTTACAGTCGGAATAGATGCTGTTTGCCATATACCTTTAATCCTAGGTACCACTATTGGCCGTTCCCAATATCCTATCTATCTTCGGTTTGACCCTACTAGAGATAGAAAATGCTATCTATCTTTTCTTTTCGCTTCCCAATAACCTTACTAGTGATAGGCTAACCTATCTCTGACCGCTATCTATCATCCGGAGGACTAACTGCTTACTAGTGGTAGATTTCTCTATGAATTTGTCTATTTGAGCGTCTCAATAACGTTTTGACAGCTGTCGGTCAGTAAGTTTTGCCATCTCTATCGGTCGTGCTATCCTCCGATTTTGAGGGATAAGACTACTAGCTATTGTATTTATTACATATTTATTTCGTTTGTGTAGAATGAAGTGTCCATCTATCTATCTAAAATATGTCGGAATCAAGTGAAAGTGATCTTGAATTACTGGAACAATTGTCAGACTGGGATAATGACGACGATATGCAGATTAGCGGCCGAATTCGATCATATAAAGATAGAGTGAATTACATGGACAGTTATCTAGATGATGATTTTATATACTGATTTAGATTAAACAAAAGCGCCGTAAATGATTTCCTCTCTGAAATATATCCATTTTTAAGAGTAACCTCAAAAAGGTTAGTGCACATAAAATAATGTTTTCGCTTGTTGCTTATAGAAAGAATATCTATTTTTATATACTTGTACATATTATTATTTTAAGATTGTTAGCATATTATTAACTGAATATTTTAATAAAGGCTACCTTAAGATTAGTAAACTAAAAAAAAAAAAAAAAAAAATTTTTAAATACTATCTACTTATTATTCATACTGTGCCCCTGTGTAATAGTCATTCCTCTCATTTTGCAGAAATCATGGAGTTTCACCCCTGCACCAACTGCTCCTAACCCTAAGGTTTTATGCCTTGGGCACAATGTTGGTGTCTGTAGTCGACTATATAGGTGTCTCGAAATCCGCGGCAGGACGATTTGTGAAGGATGTTTCAGAAGCAATTGCAAGACTGTACTCAAACTATGTATTCATTCATGATAACACTCAACAAGATTTCTATAACATTGCAGGATTTCCACGTATATTGGGTGCTATTGATGGTACACATATCTTGATGCAATCACCTAATTCTAATATAGGTGAAGAATTCAGGAATAGGAAGTCAGTGTTTTCACTCAATGTGCAGGGTGTGTGTGATGCACAATTAAGGCTTATGAATGTTGTGGTCCGTTGGCCAGGATCTGCACATGATGCCACAATCTTCAACAATTCTGAACTACGAGCCCAATGAGAAAATGGCTCTTATGGAAATCGGTGGCTGATTGGGGACTCTGCGTATCCATGCAAACCATATCTCTTAACACCCTTACAGAACCCACAAACAAAGAACGGTACAATTCTGCTCATATTAGAACTAGGAATACTATTGAAAGGTGTTTTGGGGTTTGGTTAAGAAGATTTCCTGTCCTCTCTTTGAAAATACGGCTTTCCCTAGAAACTACCCAATCAGTAATAATTGCCACTGCTGTACTGCATAACATCTGCAGACAAAGAAATTTACAGGATGTTGAGCCTAAGGTAGATATACCTAACCACAATATATCATTTGAGGTGCAAAACATCCCTATCTCTCATAATTATATTCAGGTGCGACAAGATTTAATTAATAATTATTTCAGTGAGTAGGTTAATATTGTTACGAGCTTGGGGTTCGTGACAATAAAATCTGCCGATTTAATAACCAAAAAATAGACACTTTAATTAAAAACAGCAATTACAACTTTAACACACTAACAATAAAATACAATCGCACTACCAGATCACTTGAAAGTCGCACTTGAAGATCGCTTCGATGTTATCGCTTGTATCGCTTATCCAATACTGATTCCGGCTCGCAGGCACACCGGCCTTATATAGGCCTCGGATAGTTCCAGAACCTTCTACCGTAGAAACGTCTAGAATGTTCGAGTACATACCGAACCCGACCGACCAGGCGTCGATAGTTCTGGAAAGTTCTAGCATCGAAGTTTCTAGAAGGGACCCGAATAATTATTAGTTCTGCTACTCGATACTAGATGGCGCTAGTAGTAGCTAATGTCGCCATCAAGTGTGGCGCGTAACAATATTAAGCAATTTTGTCTAATTTTATCATAATAAACACTTGTGATATAAAAACCCAAAGAATTTTTTTTCTGAGAAAAATATGCATACCTAATAGGTTGGGGAAAAAGTTTCTTCGCATTTTTTAAGAAAATTCAAAACATTTTATAATATAGTTTATTTACATTTAACTAAAGTATGTAGGTACCATTTTGTTCGATAACTTTTTGCCATCTTGTAGGTAGGGACATGATCCCATTGCTATAGAAATTTTGGGACTTCTGATCAAAATACCGCGACAAGTGGTTTTGGCAGTCCTCTCGTGATGTTAACCTGACACTGCCTAAAGAATTCTGAAGAGACCGAAACAGGTGGAAATCAGAAGGTGCAAGGTCAGGACTATACGGCGGATGCATTAACACCTCCCAGCCAAACTCTCTTAATTTTTGCTGAGTGGCTAAAGATGTGTGAGGTCTAGCGTTATCATGATGAAAAACCACACCCCTTCTGTTGATTAATTCCGGCCGCTTTCTCTCAACTTCTTGCTTTAATCTCATCAGTTGTTCGCAGTAGAGTTCAGAATCGATGGTCCTGCCTGGTGATAACAGCTCATAATGAATAATGCCCTTCCAATCCCACCACACACACAGCATCACCTTGTTGCGAGTTAACCCGGGTTTCGCATGTGCGTCAGGATTGCTCCGCCAAGTTATCAAATCAGAAAATGGTTTCAGCCAAAAATTTGTCGATATTTGTCAAAATCGAAAGAAACAAACCCCGTATTTGTCAAAGCAGAAATAAAGAAGTTATAAGCGTTTTAAGTTGGCCGCGCAATCCTGACGTCAAGGACTGCGCGGCCACGGAGATCTCAGCAACTACTTGGGATAGAGAAATAATTCCTTTTGTCAACTCAAGTCTGTATTTGTCAAGATTTGTCGAAAAATGAATCAAAGCTCTATATCAATATTATAATTAAATATTCGCCTTGAAAGTCATGGCCGCGCAGTCCTTGATTTGCTATTTTGTTTTTAGTATTTTTTTTATTAAAATTGAAGACTTCATATAGTATAGGAGTTAAAAGGAGAAAGGTCTTAATTTGTCGAAACTGACAAAAGCTTTAAAATACGACTAAAGTGTAATTAAACAGACGAAATCAATTTAAAACACAAAACTCGTGGCCGCGCAGTCCTGACGTTACTTTAAACCAGGGTTGTTGCTGATGCAGGATTTTGTCACATCAGCGGATGCTGATGCTGATGCTGATTTTTTGTAATTTACATCAGCTGATGCTGATGCTGATGCTGATTTTAAGTTATTTTTTTTTTTTAATACTGAATTTCATAGTTTTTGGGTAAATATTATAATAAAAGATATATTTTAATGATTATGTAACTTTTTAATGAAGAAAAACAATCAACATATACACTAGTTAACTAAATAATAAATTATTAGATATTAATACTGGAATTCTATTAACGGCAAGTTGTACTTTAAAAACAACAACTGAGCTGCTTTTTCCGCTTGCAGTCTGTTGCGGGCAGGTTTGTAAATAATCCCGGCACTGCTGAATAACTGTTCGCTAGGGACACTTGCCGGCGGAGGGGACAGGAATCTCCGAGCTAGTGTAGAGAGATCGTTATAAATATTATTATTTATTTTCCACCAATCAAGCGGGTTTTGTGACAACATTAATTTTCTCTCTTTGCAATACTGTTTCAATTGTGAATTCAGTATAGTGTCAGAATTATTACCACCACTGTCATCATCTTCTTCGTCACTTGTTGAATCTAGCAAATTTTCGAGCTCATTTTGCAGAGTTACTCGAGAAGTAGATGGCTGATTTGGGTCTTGTCTTTCCCTTGCAGGGGCTTCAGTTCGTGACCTCTTTGGAAGGCACGGGTCAGTTTCGTTTTCAACATTGAGTAGTCTTGAAATTTCAGTCTCTACCTTTTCTTTCAAAATCGTGTTAAAAAATTTGAATTTGTATCGGGGATCTAAATAGGTGGATAATGTGAATAAAAAATTGTTTTCTATATTAGAAAATTTGGCAGCAATTTCGGTTTTTAACGTTGTTATTAAATGTGCTATCGGCGACTCTAAGTTATCAAGGTAAGCAAATTGCTCGTCCAGTTTTTTTTTCAATAAATGAATGAGCGGAATAACTGATGAAATCGACGCATTTGAATTGCTCAGTTCCCGTGTACTTTCTTCAAAGGGTCGCAACAAGTTTACACAGTCTTCCATCAACTTCCATTCTTCAGGTATGATACTTGGTATGTTGTGATTATTACTGTAAATGCTCAATGAATCCTTGACAGTCAAGAATCTCTCCATCATGTAAAAGGTGCTGTTCCATCTCGTAATGCAGTCTTGAAAAATGGTCAATTTTGGTTGATTTAGGCGTTCCTGAACAGCATTCAATTCCTTTTGAGCTAACGTCGAGTGATTAAAATGATTTGCAATTTTCTTTACTTTTTGTTTAAGATCAATGATGCTTTGGTGTGACTTTAATGCATTTTTCAGACATAATTGAAATTTATGCGCTGTGCAATCTATATCATTGAACTCCGATATTATCATGGCCCTTTTCATGTTTGATCCTTCATCTCTAATCATGCAGTGCACTTGATGTTTGGAAATTCCCCATTCAGTTAACATAGACTCGTATTTTTCTGAAATAATATCTCCCGTGTGCCTGTCTTCAAAAGTTTCACATTTTAGTATAATTGATTTGCGTTCAATTTTTTCTGTAATGCCGTGACATGTCAAACTTAGCAAAGAAACGTTGGCGCTGGGATCCGTCCAAATATCACTTGTAAACGACATGTGTTTGAATTCTTTTATAATTTCTTTTATCTTAGCAGCAACTTGCTCATATAAATCCTTACACACAAAGTCAGTGAAAAAATTACGACCTCTTAAATTATATTTTGGAATTATTGCTTTCATAAGTCTTCGGAAACCAATACCTTCCACAAAGTGGAATGGCAAATCCTGAACAGCAATCATCTCGCCAATCAATTTGTCAATCATTACACATTTAGGATTATTTTTGTCATATTGTTTATCTTTTTGAAGCGTCTCCTCTATTGATAATTGCTTTTTGGCTTGCTCTATTGGTGTTAGTATTTTACCTAAAACAAAGAAAATTATGTTAGTAAGTAGGTAGTCCAATGGCATCACTATCTTATGGGCAAAAAAGCACTGCCTACCCTGAGATACAAGAATAATTTTACATACAAAAAAACAGTAAGATTCTTAAAGATTGTAATAGAGCCGTCAAACCCCCTATGGGCCATTCATTTATTACGTAAGACGATTTAGGGAACGAGAGAGGTCAATCATGTCCTATTTTTTCTTACAACGGGGTGGGAGGGCATCATGATAGTTCTTACACGGTAAGATCACAAAAATAACCTAAGATTTGAAAAAGCGCGGGCAACCGCGCTTTTGGCATGTGCGCTTGGTTGGGTATAGGTAAACTATTTCCATGCCAACGTCACTGCGCCTCGCCGCTTGTGAACTAGACGTTACTTGTTTCCATAAACGAGACACTTGTAAACGTTCCTAAAATTGATACTTTTAAAAATAAACATCAAAACCAACCAAACTTAAATGGAAGGGTCGGCCTATTCTTATGTTTTCTTATTTAGAAGGGGGAGGGAGACAAAAACTAGTAAAAGTCATCTTACGTAAGTAATAAATGGCCCCTTAGCTTAGTATCTTACTATAGAAAAGAATTGAGAAACGTTGATCGCATATGGGTATATGCGATCGACGCTCCTTGAATCTAGTGCCATCTTGTAAAATGTGTAATCATGATTTGAGTTTGGAAAAATCTTGAACTAAGTATATAATAACCAAAGCACGCAAAAAAGCGGCGAATTAATAAAAAAAAAAATTACATGGTTAGGAAACGGTAGATGCATTAGTTATAAACAAATCTCATTTTTACAGTGTTATTTCATTAACCAGCACACAAAGTCAGTTTAAGCCACCTGGTAGTCATGATACACTCCATCAAAAAAAAAACCTTGGCCATGGGACAAAACAAAACGTAATTTAAAGCAGGCTGTAACCAGGATTTTGTAGCGTTTTAAAAGACCATTCTCAAGATCTACTTCACTTGATGGGGTTAGAAAATTGTATTTGTTAGCTAAAATTTCATTTCCTTGTTGGTATGGGAGGCCAAAAATATTTTCTTCATTTGTTTTTGAGTAATGCAGGTACGTAAACCGCTTACAGATTTTGCGCCATTAAATTAAGTTCAATAGCCAACGAGAAATATGACTGTGACAAACAGACTGATAGACGGGAGACGGAGACACAAACAAATACATGTATCGAACCCTAAAAAACTACATTATGATAAGTAAAACCAAAACGTTTTTGTTTCTATGAAGGTTAAAATAATAAATAATTACACAGAAATTTAGGCATTTACTTACATTCTTTAGTCGAATTTATTTCAGATTCGCTGCTGGTTAAAAACTTGTCGTACTCTTCGGGATGTATTGATCTCAAATGATTTTTTAGTGACGTATTTGTACGTCCTTTGCGTGAATAATTCTTCTTGCATATTATACAGTTTGCGGTATCTTGATTCACTAATTTAAAGTACTGCCAAATTCCACTTTTTAATATGGGAGGCATTTTAAAAATAATAAACACGCACCAAAACAATGCGCTCTGCATTTGCTTGCAATATTGACTAAATCACAGAGAATAATATTGACGATTTGTTTTGAAATGTACGTATTTTGATTGGACAAAACTCGGAAGCGACAAAGCACGTGCCATTAACTCCGCCCTCCGTCGGTCATGTCGCGACACGAACTTTTGAACATCAGCATCTAACATCAGCAACAATCAATGCGGATGCTGATGCTGATGCTGATGTGGAAAATAATGCTGATGTTCCGCTGATGCTGATGCTGATGCTGATATTCGCAACAACCCTGCTTTAAACCATGATATCTCAATAACTATAGTAGCTAGGATTTTGCTGTAGACGTCCATATAATCCTTATATTAACCCCATTAAAATGACATATCCTTTTACCCTCAACACTGTTTGGGACGCGAGTAATCTCAAGAATTATGTTACCCCATACAATGTTCTAGTAGAGTGACCATAATTTCGATTTGTTTTTAATCTTTGTCAAACTGGCTATGACAGCACAGTTCAAGGGCATTCTGTTCTGTTAGTCAAAAACTTAAATAAAATACTAAATAAGACGAAATAAAAAACTTGTTTAATATTTGAATATTTTTATTCATTGCACAAATATAAAGATTTCAAAAATCAACAAAATCATTATTCTTCAACTTTAAATGTTTTTCATCGGCTCTTACACCTCTACTAAAACATAAGTTAAAAAATGGATATATACAGAATCGTTTGTACTCTCTTCTAATTTACTCTTGTTATCGTCGTAACAAAGCATTCCGCTATTTCTTATAATATGACACTTATAATGCCCTATTGTTCCAAGTATTGGAGGAACATATTCTACGGCACCTAATAATTTATAAATGTTTTGTTTAATTATTATACTTTTAGGTACCTCATGTAAAAACACCATTTGCGTGCCATTTAAATCGAATGTAACAATTTTTGACAAGGTATAATGAAATAGAACTACTTCATTGCATTTTCTGCATTGCTTGTTTTCCCAATCATGAATAATAATAGAATCTTCCAAGTTACTGATGGTGAAAATATTAATTATATCTAAATTTAACGGTATAAACACATGTTTTCTTCTTGATGGGGTAGAATTTATGCATGCACTATTTGAACAGTTACTTACAGAAGAAGCACTAAAAATAATATCATTTAAGACGTGCTCATAAATAAATGCAGCGTTACATTCACAATCATAATGATTGTTTTTGAAATGTATCGAAGCAATTCTTATTCTTAATTTGTTTGCTTCTTCACTGTTATTATCAGAGTTACAGAGGATTTGTAAAAACGCTGTTATATCCCTATTTCTGCAATTATTGTCAAATAAATCGCGTATGCATGAATACTCTTTAAATCCGTGGGCCAATAAAAAAAATACGGAATCAAATGCACAAGTGTTTGTTAATTTAATATTTTTTTCAGATATATCTTGTACAGTAAAATTACTATTTTTTAAAAACATTATATTTACAGGTTTATTTGCAGAATCATCTTTAGGAACACCTTCGCCTCTCCAGTTTTCAACATACGTAGGAATTACTGAGAATACCGAATCATTTAAAAACGTTTTGGTTACACTAGGTTTTTCTTTTTTGCAGCATTTGTTTTCAAATGGTAACATTTTTCGCTTCCTAGTCTTACCTCGTTTTCTTTTAATGTTTTTCTCCTTTTTGTCTACAATGTCGGCGAAATTATTTAAACAATTTAAAGCAATTTTTATTTCACCTAATAAATAATCATAATGCATATTTAAATATTCATCAATGTTATATTTCTTCGACCTTGTTGTGAATAACAAATTTTTCATAGTTTTAAAATAGCTCTCTATAGCTGAAGATGTTGGTACTTTGTTTTGTGATTTATATAATGGGCACATAATATTACTCCAGAGGGGTAACTTTAGGAGTAACCGTTTGAGCGTTGTTATTAAATGAGGCATGTAGAAAGAGTTTTGTGATTCTGACGAACTTTTTGTTTTATCTAGGCTTTTTTCCCTCTCAACAATTTCATCAAACCATGAGAGCAAACCGTCATCATCGTCGAGGATTATGTTTTCGTGAATATTTTCCTTCTCATCGGTGTCTTCATTAGGTTCCGTATATGTAGTATTACCTAAGGTGCAACTTATTTTCTGAATATAAACAGAAACAGGGTTTTCTGGGTTATCGTATTCGGTTAGACATAGTCTTACAACATCAGTAATGAGAGTTTTAATTTGCTGAAACGATTCACATTCTTTCATATACAAAATGCAACGAACGTATAACATTTTAACATTTATATCCCTATTTTCAAAGCAACGTAAATTATAAATTGTTTTGATAAAATGACTTGTATCTAGCCTAATAAATACTTCAGGTAATGCATAATTGCGGCCACTTAAGACTAAAACAGATCGTTTAACATAATCTTTTATACTGCTAAACGTAGTAAATGCTGAAACATTAGCTGCAATTAATGCTGATGAGTCATCGGTAATAATTTCATGTGGCGGGCTCCTTACTTGAATTAACCATTTTTTTAACCACGCTGCAATTGAATCTTTATTGTGAGAATCGGTAACCATTTGAAAAATTGGAGTAGATTTAATTGAATCCGAAGCAATCATGCCAATATATACAAATAGTCGTTTTGTTAGTGTAGTTCCATCGGGAAGCTTTATAGCCTGAAAAAAAGATCCAGTTGCATCTACAGTAATGGTCACTTTAGAAAAACTATTACAATAGTTAGTATAGTACTCTATTTGCTGATCAGACCAATAATATAAATGAAAACACGGTATCAATGTCACTTCACGGATAAAGTTCTGTACCTCTTGAGTCATCATGAGTATACTTAAAATTGGGTGAGCATGAAGTCTCTTGCTTTGTCCGTTGTCGTTTCTCATACTTGATCTGGCGGAGAGCTGCTAAACTTGGCAGCACTGGTGGGCAAACTTGATTTGGGTCTTTAATTAATTTGGCCGCAAGTTCTTTTTGTACGACTACGGCAGGCTTATACTGTAGAATTTTTGCTAATTTACCTCTTTTGTATGGAGTTAATTTTGATTTTTTTTTAGGATTGTGTGGTACATTCTCTTCCTTACAAGTAAGTATATCGCATGTAAATCTTACAGTTTTTTCAGAAATTGCTTCGGTTTTTATTATTGTTTCTCTTTGACATTGTGAGCACTTTCCAAATAACGAAATGTTATTTTCACCGTCAACTTTCTTATTTTTAAAGTTCCAAGTACATGGTAGCTTAGATAACTCCCAGAGCTTTTCTCTCAAAAAAGTCGCCCACTTAAACTTTGGCAGACTCCTGTATTTTTGGTGTGTCGATGAGGTCCTTATATCTCTTCTAGCATAATGTACCATCACGGGTTGAATTTTTTTCCATTCATGCTCGTCCATTGTAAAACTAAATGTTTTCACCTTGTCTTGATATGTCAGCGATAATGAAGCCACACTATGACGCGACGGTGAAGAAGATGAACTACTCTGAACTCGGGGTGAATAAAGGTTATCATCTTCATCATTTTGAAAATACTCGTCGTAGTGCCTTTTCAATGCTTTGTAGATTGCATAAGGAGCTATCGTATTATCTAACTCATTAGATATTGTTTTAAATACTGGATCATTATATTTAATACTGCGATTTCTGCATACATCTCCGTACTTAAGAAATATTTTTTTTAATTTTTCACTATTGACTTTTCCTTTGCGACCCGCTTTTATCTGAAAATTAAATTAAAAAGTATATTTTTAAATATCTATTTATTTATAACTGCTTTTTAATAATTTGAGATTACCAGGAGTTAAAAGTTGCGTCTGGTTTAGGCAAAACCT
This sequence comes from Amphipoea lucens, assembly GCA_947508005.1. Lineage (NCBI taxonomy): Eukaryota > Metazoa > Arthropoda > Insecta > Lepidoptera > Noctuidae > Amphipoea > Amphipoea lucens. The sequence continues at coordinate 13,312,491 of OX382375.1, forward strand.
TAAACGCTCTATTTAGTTTTTAAATAGAGAGCCTGGGAAAGGTTTACCTTACCCAGGCTTTATTTATTATTATTAATTATATAAAACACAATAAATTCCATCCTTGTTCATTAAGGCCTAATTTGTTAGGACTTTATTCCGATCTACTTTTTAACTAGGTACCTATGTAAAAGTACTGACTACAGCAAAACTGGTAAAAGTTTTAACATGGTATGGTGGTAGATAACACAAAATAAATATCGTTAACAAATTTAATTCAAAAATAAATAACTCACCATATTGATTAATATCACGTAATTATTTATATCACGTTTAAATATACACTAAGTCTCTCACTGAATACACACTTATGTCCTTTTTATCGGAATATCACTGTCGGATCCACAACGTACAGCAGTAACAGTCCGTTGAGATATAATACTGGTATCGTGACGATTCGACGCGAGCGCGGTGGTCCGCTGACCAGCAGTTGTGCGAATGAAAAGCAATATTAGAAAGAGAGCGCAATAGGCAAACTCGCGTCGATGCTCCTGTAGTGCGGCCGAAGAGACCAACTTAGAATAATGTTAAAATAGTAATTTTACTGATTTATCTGTAAAAAATATTAAATTTACTCGTGCATTTGATTCAGTGTTTTTTTTTACTGACCCTGGGAATAAAGAGTATTTATGTATACTCAATTTATTTGACAATAATCACAGAAATAACGATATAACAGCGTTATATTAACAGTGAAGAATCAAACAGATTAAGAATAAGAATTGCTTCGATATATTTTAAAATATATCATTATAATTGTGAATGTAACGCTGCATTTATTCTTGAGCACGTCTTAAATGATATTTTTTTTTAGTGCTTCTACTGTAAGTAATTGTTAAAATAGTGTATATCTATTTATAACGTTATTTTAGATATAATTAACATTTCCACGAGCAGTAACTTGCAAGATTCTATTAATATAATTCTGTACATTTTGTTTATAATGTATAAGAATATCTAAATATTAAAAAAGTTTTTTATCAGTTAACAATAGAAACCAGAACAGAAATGCGCTTAGACTGTATTGTCTTGAACTTATGGTCTTGAAATTATGGTCACTCTACTAGAACATTGTATGGGGTAACATAATTCTTGAGATTACTCGCGTCCCAAACAGTGTTGAGGGTAAAAGGATATGTCATTTTAATGGGGTTAATATAAGGATTATATGGACGTCTACAGCAAAATCCTAGCTACTATAGTTATTGAGATATCATGGTTTAAAGTAACGTCAGGACTGCGCGGCCACGAGTTTTGTGTTTTAAATTGATTTCGTCTGTTTAATTACACTTTAGTCGTATTTTAAAGCTTTTGTCAGTTTCGACAAATTAAGACCTTTCTCCTTTTAACTCCTATACTATATGAAGTCTTCAATTTTAATAAAAAAAATACTAAAAACAAAATAGCAAATCAAGGACTGCGCGGCCATGACTTTCAAGGCGAATATTTAATTATAATATTGATATAGAGCTTTGATTCATTTTTCGACAAATCTTGACAAATACAGACTTGAGTTGACAAAAGGAATTATTTCTCTATCCCAAGTAGTTGCTGAGATCTCCGTGGCCGCGCAGTCCTTGACGTCAGGATTGCGCGGCCAACTTAAAACGCTTATAACTTCTTTATTTCTGCTTTGACAAATACGGGGTTTGTTTCTTTCGATTTTGACAAATATCGACAAATTTTTGGCTGAAACCATTTTCTGATTTGATAACTTGGCGGAGCAATCCTGACGCACATGGGTTTCGCCACAGTCTGTGAAGCCTGACCGGCCTTTGACCACAACCTTTTTCGCACGTTCTTGTCGTACGTGATCCACTTCTCATCACCAGTTATCAGCTTCTTCAAAAATGGTTCGGTTTCATTACGTCGTAATAAAGAATCACAAATGAGTACACGGTTCATTAGGTTTCTTTCAGTGAGCTCGTGAGGTACCCAAATATCGAGCTTTTTTGTGTACCCAGTTTTTTTTCAAATGCGCCAAAACTGTTTTGTGGTCAATTCCCAGTTCTTCAGCTATGTCGTAACTACTGATATGCCGATCTTGCTCCACTTTTTCAAAAATGGCATCCATTTTATCCGTAATAGGGCGACCAGAGCGACGTGCATCTTTGACATCAAAATTTCCGGATTGAAAACGCTTAAACCAAATTTGTGCTACTCTCACAGACACTGCACTAGGTCCATAAACATCGCAAATTTTTTTCGCGGCTTGCGTTGCATTTTTACCTTTTTTGTAGTAAAATTTTAAAATGTATCGAATTTCTTCATTAGATTCACTCATCTTGACAGTACGTAAAACAAATGAAAATCACACATTTTCCTAATTTGAATTTGGAATAATGTTCTTTAAAATTTAAACTTTCAATGATACCAAAACCAGCCAGATACAAATAGTATAGCCAAAGAGATTTTATTACAAGTTCATACATACTATAATGCGAAAAGACTTTTTCCCCAACCTAATATTACAAATATTTAAATTGTGATATTAGAATATAAATTACTTCTTCCATTGACTCAACAACCCAACTTTATTATTTCTTCATTTATTACTTAGTTCTGATATTTATGGATGATTGATGAGATAATTATTAAAACAAACATAAATTGATAAAAATGTTACTTATTATTAATTAAACACACTTTACACTTAATAATAATAGTAAATTGAGTTATACATATAAATCTAAAAAAATACAGTCATACTAATTAAGAACTTGTATTTATATCTTTGTTTTTTTGTATTTTTAACATCTCTATCTCTAACTTAATTTTTTCATTTAAATTATCCATCATATTTTTCTTACTTATATAATAATCAGCTGTAGCATTATTCCTATTGATCCGAGCTTGAATGTCCTCATTGGGCAATTTTTGCATCTTTTGTTTACCTGAAAACAATTAAAGAACATAAATAAATAATCAGTGACAATCACATATGCAAACTCCCCTGCACCACAGAATCCTTAATAGTAAAACTTGTGTGGCAGGTAATATAGGCACATAATATGGTCAATATAAGAAAGATATCACAATCATCTAAGACCTGACAACTATGAATTAGTTATATATAAATAATATAACACAAACATGCTTTATATAAATAAGTATATATACCTAATCATTATCTTACCAATCACAAATATTTTGAAAGCTCAAGAGACCTATGTTTAAATTAGTGGATTGAGGCCCTACCCTACCATTAGATGGTAACAACACTTTTACATACCTGTGCTTTTGTTTGTAGAAAAGAAGAATTTTTTATTTTTGGGTGTCTCTATATGATCCAATTTTGGAGAAAATACTGGCAGAGGTACTGGATCTCTGTGTACACCCGCACCATCACTGCTTTCCATCACCACACCATCACCAGAGTCAGAAAATGGCACTAAGGTGACCTCATTGAAACTGTTCAATACCACCACCTCTTCCGCATCACCACCAAAGGGTACCGTGTAACCCTCACAGGTTGCCCCTAACATCCCTGCCACTTTATCTAGCGCCTCGTCAGGTGGAGTTTACTCTGGTTTCCCACCTCCAGTCTATAACAAAATGTAATTAGTATAACTTATGCTATTATTTTATAATATAATAATTTATACTATTATAAATACCTAGGTCATAAGGGTACCTATTTATTAGTATAAACTATGACAAAGTTTTCAGATACCTTTAAGTTATTCATCCTAATTCTAGTGCTCCTTTTACGGGCAGCCTTTTTTAAATTTTCCCATTTTAACTTAAGTTGATCGGGTTTTCGAGGACAACTAGTTATGGCGGAATTAAAATGACTTGTTATCTTTAGCCAGGCTGCTTCTTTCAACTGATTATTTGAGGCGTTTGTGACTTTACTAGTCACTACTGAATTGGCTTCCACCAAATTGATCAGTTGCATGACCTCTTCTTTAGTTAAAGGCTGACTCTTTATCTGAAACAAACATCAACGTTATGAGAGCTACCATACAAGAACGAAACTTAAACTTTGTGTGACTAAATTCAAATCATTCTAAATTATGAGGTTAGGTTTAGGTCAGTACTTACACCATTCAGTTTCCGGAGGGATTATAATTCTGAACCAGTGTTTTTAGGGTTCCGTAGCCAAATGGCAAAAAACGGAACCCTTATGGATTCGTCATGTCTGTCTGTCTGTCTGTCTGTCTGTCTGTCTGCCTGTCTGTCTGTCTGTCTGTCCGTCTGTCTGTCCGTCCGTCCGTCCGTATGTCACATCCACTTTTTTCCGAAACTATAAGAACTATACTGTTGAAACTTGGTAAGTAGATGTATTCTGTGAACCGCAGTAAGATTTTCACACAAAAATAGAAAAAAAACAATAAATTTTGGGGTTCCCCATACTTACAACTGAAACTCCAAAAATTTTTTTTCATCAAACCTGTACGTGTGAGGTATCTATGGATAGGTCTTCAAAAATGATATTGAGGTTTCTAATATCATTTTTTTCTGAACTGAATAGTTTGCGCGAGAGACACTTCCAAAGTGGTAAAATGTGTGTCCCCCCCCCTCTAACTTCTAAAATAAGAGAATGATAAAATTAAAAAAATATATATAATGTACATTACCATGTAAACTTCCACCGAAAATTGGTTTGAACGAGATCTAGTAAGTAGTTTTTTTTTAATACGTCATAAATCGAAAACCGCAATTTACCTTTCACAAAGTTACAACGAACTACAAGAACTTTTATATTATGTTACTTGCTGCTACGGAACCCTTCATGGGCGAGTCCGACTCGCACTTGGCCGCTTTTTTATAATTGCAAATACTTGTAGGCAAAACGGAGGCAACACGAACGAAATAAAACAAAGAACAAAATGAACTGCAAGCCAACAGCAAAATATTGTATATTGTGTGAACTGACGCTGACGTTTAACCACAAAACACTAATAACGTTCCGTTCCACATTTTTTTACTAACATCGGTAATTTGAATAATTTATCTAAAATATTGATTGCGATAATGTTGATGTTGTAATGTTACATTTTTTTTAAAGTACCTACTGTTTATTGCGCTTCGAATATTAAAAAAACCGTCACGGATATGAAAACAAACATACAAGCATGAAACAATTCTGCTTAGTACGGAGGTTTGGATAGCCGGGCCTACCTACTCCCAAATGTAGATAGATGCAAGCTACTTTCGTTATTGGGACGACAACAAAAGATAGATAGAATCTTACCAGCTATCGGAGATAGGCTATCGGAGATAGCTCTCTATCTATAGGTAACTGTAGTTAGAATATTGGGAACGGCCATATATCTGCTACTTGTGAAAATGTTGGCTCCTTTGTAGTTTCTAATTGTAATTTGAGCTGATGTCTCGTCCATTCATAATACTTCATTACATCTTCATAAGTAGGTAGATAATTGTCTTTAATATCCACGATACCACCAAACAAGGGACACTTAAATGCACTACGAGTCTTTTCCATGCTTCAAAACAAACGTCCCACCTGTCACTTCGAGTAATAACTGTGCACTGATACGACAAGTGTCGAAAAGCGCGCGCTGCGCAACGAATGGCCTCCCCGCGCGCCCCCGCACTCTTCTTGTTTTAAGTACCTAAACCAACGTAAGAATGTTTTTTAATGATTAGAAAACAAAGTAGACTATTGTAACTATCGAATAATAAAATAAAAAGTAATGAATATTTATAAATAACAAATTTAAGTAGCGTCAAACATGGGTCTAAAAATCAATTTATTCAAAAGTTCAGTGACCTTGCGGAGGCAGATAATCTAATCTTATTCAAATTATATTTTGTGTGTGTTATGTTAAACCCTAAAGGCACCCTTTTCGCGCTATTACATAACTATAACACGAAAAAAGTTTTTTCACTCCACCCTACTGTGCACGCGCCGCTCGTAGGTCCGGTCTCGTGTGCATGCGCTCACACACTGCCATACTCCACTGCGCGCCGGGCGTATACGCGGCGAGCACTGTGCCCGGTTGCACGGCGAGCCGGCTCTAGCGCCGGCGTCCTGTGGTTAGCTTCATAGAGTTTCATATTACACGACTGACGACCTCCCGTAGACCCGGTTTGACGCCGGGCTTAGCTCCGGCGCAAAACCGTCTCGTGGGCACGAGCGCTTATTCTATTTAGGTTAAGTACTTCTACTACCTATCTTCTATACATCACTATATCATCATTGGTTTACGGCGACACCAAGTAACCTGATGGACTTTAATGGTTCCACAAAACGGCGTGATATTGCTGTTTTTTTTATTTTACTCTCAATAGACTCCACATACGTTTCATCTACTCTAATGACTTCAATGCCTTTACAGTTTTGAAGAACACACTCCATGAAGGCATCCAAACTATGGACATCGTTTCCTTGAGCGACGTGCTTATCAGCCGTACGCTTAAGACAACCACCCACGCCATCAGGGGCTCCTTTGCCGTGTCCTCTTCTCACTGTAATACCAGATTATGTCATCTACGTTAGTCTCCTCGCTCAAGTAAGCAGCAATTAGGTGGAACATCGTCTTGTTTCTGTACTGAGTTGAAGGTCCGTCACTCAAAATATGCATCCGCTTCAAATTTGGAACAATGGTCTTCATTGCAGCTATAATAGGCTTCAAATGAATACAAATGCAAATAGGATCGTGATTCCTAATCTCACTAAAGGTATAAAATGATTTTGCGACGAGGCGATTTTCTTTCGTAGTAACGTCTACATAATAAAAAACGCTTGTATGCAGTGACAACTGAGCTTTTGAACCGCCGAAATGTGTTCATTATATCTCAGTGGCATACTTGCAATTATAATTCTCTGAAAAGTCAACATGCAATAAGCCCTCGTTCTCAGACATAGCAACTTTAGTGTTTTTGACACACACAAATGCTATTCTACGCATATCAATATTCTAAATTAACATCACATCGGGTATTCCAAATTAGCAACAAGACGTAGTTGGACATAACCTCCGTTTATGTATTTATAAATATACAAACTGTTGAAATCAATGTTAACATGCAAAATTAATTATCTATTTTACAATACACATAAAGCTAAACAGCACAATCATAAGGAAATTTAGCGATGGGAATGGGATAAACACGTACCTCAAATATTTTCTCAGGCGCTGTTCCACGTTTTAATCTCTGGTTGCCATCTTAGAAAAATGACAGACTACGTGTAAACACATCGATAGATGACGCAACTTGTAAACATTTTATGATCCGTAAAACGAGATGGCGCTTTTCGTTTTTGTGAAACCCTGCTAACCCAAATTAACAACAGTATTCCAAAATACCATCCTTTCCTCTATAGCCTTTTTTAATTCAGGTGCAGCATCTAGATTTCCAAATAAATGATTGGGCAGCGTGAGATTTCTCCGCACAATATCTTCTCTGCTTATATGGTCCCACCCTAAGTGAATGGGAACAAATCCTTGTGTCAGAGCATGTCTTGCAACTTTCATAAAACTCTCTAGCTTACTACGGCTCATATGAAACATCATACTCAGTCTCTCATTAGAATTTCCGGTCCTGAATTTGGTCAACAAAATGGCTAATGCCGTACTAGGCGTTTTACAATTTTGTAGTGATGGCGTTTCCTCTACAATTCGTAGAAATTCTTCAAGTGTACGGCCAGTTATATAATATAATTTTTCAGAATCAACCTGCTCAATATTTTCAAAGTCCAAACGAGATGTTTTTGTCAAGTATCTTTAATTGACAACAGGCCCATAACTTGTTCATCATTGAAACTGTTAGTATAATTGGGTGTTCTGATTATTATATCATCCCATTCAACTGAGTTCAAATGAAAGTTACATACTCTTGTTGCTGGAGGTATATAATAATTCAACTCAAACAATAGGCGTCTCTTCAAAGTAATGGGTATACGTCTGCGAGTGAGGCGATCGCACCCAAAAAACACATATTGCTGATGCGTTTGGAGAACGGGTGTATTCAAGGCTCACTGTTCCAGGCCGTTCTCGAGCTTCAGGCAGTGGAGGTGGCAAAGACGCAGGAGGTACCTCAGGTACTGGAGGAACCGCGTCCGCTTGAGGAACCGCATCTGTTGGTGCAGGAGGAACATTCTGATGTGCTCCCGGAGCATTTACTTGGTGTTGCCAGCACCGGTGACATAGAAACTCATTACCATTAAAGATGATCTGAAAAAGAAAAAAAGTTTACAATAAAAAAACCATTCCCAAGAATCTGTTCTAATAAGATACACAGATACAAAAATACCGTAATTTTTTTAAACGAAAAACAAAAAACCCCGAACTGTCTGCCCTTTGCGGCGGGCACTTCCCCCCGCAACCGTGAGAGTTGACCGACCGATGTAGATCTATGACATGGCCGGTCGGTAAACAGCGTCATCTCTTCACTTATCCATAAATCATAAAAATTATATCCATAATATAGTAATATCGCGGTATATAATAACATCAATGAAAATTATACTAAGGTAGCAATCATTTCCATGACAGTGACAATAACAGACCAAACTACATACTTTCGAATTATAAGATAGTAAAAGCCAGAATAATTGCATTACTGATTGGTATTCTTGTCCTGCATTTTTCTATTCGTGTACCTAGATGAAAGATCTAACGAATCTCGCCTTTTATAAGCTTTTGAATTGCTTAAATAATAATCTAGCAACGCTGACACATGTAATACAAATAATAATATACTAACCTCATATGGAGCGACATTTATTCGACATTAAAATATCAGCTGTTCAGTACATTTATGTTTGCCTAATGTACTGAACAGCTGATATTTTTTTCGCGATTTCGGCTTTGCTCCCATAATAAAAATTGTTTGTTATCATGAGCACAATCACGTGTTTAAGTATCGTACACTAATTGTCAGTCACCCTATATTTCTCGTATAGTGTTTATAACTAAGTACTTTTCCTTATTAAATCAGTCATTTTGGATAAGCGATCTCCTCATAATTACTAGTTAAATCTTTGTACGACCGCGACCGCTTAACTGAGACCATTCCTGAGGCAGCTGCGCGGGTGCGGGAAGGACGAGTGTTGTCACAAGTTGACGTATCAGTGAGCTCTCACGTTACGTCCCGCACTGCGCAGCTACCTCAGGAACGGTCTCAGATAAGCGGTCGGGCTATAGTTTTCGGTTTCTTATTCAATCTTATTGTTTATTAATTCTTTGATTATTTTCCTATATTAATTTAAATAATCAGTCTTGATCATGTTTAGTTTCAATCACTTTTTCTTCTCTTCTTTCATTTCTATTCTTATTCTGAATCCTCAAAATTCCGTTCATTAATAAAGCGGAGGAATGCCTCTTCATGCCCACCGGATACCTTCTGTTGGGTGTTTATAAATGTCTGATTTGTCCAGTCAAATTTTACATCTGCAAGTCTTTTTACATTTTCTTTCTTTCTCGGTTTTCTAATTTTGCTGTTCCGGATGTTGACGGATTATTGTTACGATTATAATACTGGACGGATACATCGCTCAACACTGTAATTCGTTTGCTTGGTGGAATAATTTTTATATTTTGGACAACTGATTCGACGACACTCTTATAGATTTTATGTAATTGCAAATGTTTATTCTCATGTTCGCAGATTTTATCGCTACACAGAAAGCAGCTTAGTTTTCTAAATTCAAGAAATTCGGATCCAGAATTCCAGATCACTTGGTGAACTAACATAGTTCCCTTGAAAGGCGAAATATCCTTAGGAAGAAGCAATTCTTTTTCCATAATTTCATGCTCCTCTACTACTCTTATCTCAACATTTTTAACATTTTCACGAACAACTGCAAGGAATGTTGAGAAATCCCCGACGTCACGCCCACATTTAACTTGAAGATCAGCTGTCCGCTTAACCACAGCGCCAATGCCGTCGGGGGCGCCTTTGCCATGACCACTTTCCTGGTAATTCTGTGTAACTAACTTCAAAGACGGGAAGGTATCGCGGAGCTGAGTTATTACATAAAATATTTGTTTATTTCGGTATTGGCTTGTTGGACTATCTGTTAAAATGTGCGCGGTGGTTATAAAGGGACATTTTTCGAACACAAATTCTAACGCCTTCTGTAAGTGTGCCCAGACTGCAGGGGAATCATGTCGTGTGCATTCGCTGACCGTGCATAGGCAGTAGTGAACAGTCTCTCTTCCTTCCTTAAGATAAGCCACCACGGTATGGAGAGACACTTGTCCACGGCTACCCCCAAACATGCGCGGTCCGAGGGGGGGGGTCGTGGGGGTCATGACCCCCCCCAAAATCATTCAAGCTGTCGAGAGTCTGAAAGATTTACTTGCCTTACTAACTTAAAACTGTACTTGAGTCACGAAAACCCCGATTGGCATATTCAAAACATTAAGAACATCGGCAGACATGGGGACTGTCGACTGAAGTAAAAACTTAAAACTATGAAATGACAGTGGGTTTTTTAACGCGCCTAAAAATATTTTCCTTTAAAAAGTCTGTTATAAAAATATAGAATCTAGGATTCAAGAGCGTGCGAAGCAAACTCGGGATATTGGGCACCCCGCTCGTACGTAAGGTTGAAAGGCTTAGGTAAGGCCAGATTCCAAAACCTAAACTGCTGTAAAACGAGTTTAAGCTTTTTGTCATAATTCGGTAAAGTAAGTTCTCTTTTTGTATGATGGGTAAAAGAAAACAAAGACTCTTCAAGGTGGGGTACTAAAATTTTCAGGCTCGCTACGCTCATTTTGGTTCTTGAGCTTTTCTTCAAAAGTCGACAAAGCCAGTAATTCCTAATTAGTCCTTTTGGAATGATCGAAAGAAAATCGAACCTATCCGAGAGTGTGCAAAATTTTCGAGCTCGCTTCGCTCGCTCTTGCATTTTAGATTCTGATAGCTGCTTAAACTTGCCTGCATAAGTCAACAACGTAACTCCTATTCCTACTTGAAAATATAAAACAAAACGTAATCAAACAGAGGCGGGTGGTTAAAATTTTCGAGCTCGCTTCGCTCACTCTCCCCACCTTGGACAATCTGCCATTCTAATACATATGACCAATTTGGCAGCATATAACACCCCCCTAGTGTAAAAGCTGCGTCCCTGAATAGCATAAGTAATGTGGAGCTGGAGATGTACATGAACCTTGACATATCATCACGCCTTTAGTCTCCAAAGGGTTGGGCAGGGGTGTACCTTCATATAGTACTTACACCCACATTTCGCCAGCTATTAAGTGAAATGTCAGAGAGGGCGAGCCTACTGCCGCCAACCGGGCACAAATCCAGACTCTAGGCTGCTTCTGAGCGAACACTTCCGACGTTTGGCCCCCAAACTGGAAAGGACCGCGGGGCCGCCTTCAAGCGGCTCTTGCCCAACCTGAGGGGGCCAAACGCCTCCTGCCGGAAGCTTTACCCGGGGGTCGTGCGGTCCATGGCCCTATACGGGGCCCCGGTGTGGGCGGCGAGCCGCCCACTATCTGAACGCGCCCCATAAGGTGGTAGCCGTAGGGCTGACACGGGGCTACCGCACGATCTCGGGCGAGGCGGCAAGCCTCCTTGCCGGACTGCCGCCATGGGATCTGGAGGCGATGGACCGCGATCTCATGGTGGCATGGAAGGAGCGACTTTCGACACCCAGCGCAGGGCACGCCACGATAGTGGCGAAAAGACCCCTCTTTGAGGAGTGGCTAGAGAGCCGTCACGGCGTCCTCACCTATCGCCTGACGCAGGTTCTCACCGGACACGGATTTTTCGGGAGGTTCCTGCACATCATCAGGCGGGAGGAGACGCCCGGATGTCCCCATTGCGAGGATCGCCCAGAGGACACAGTGGAGCATACGGTGGAGGTCTGCCCCGCTTGGGCGGAGCATCGCGGTGCCCTCGTAGAGGCGATCGGCAGCGGCGGTGGCCTCTCGCGTCCCGCCCTGGTTCAAGCCATGGTACGGGGCGAGAGGGAGTGGGAGGCAGTCACCTCCTTCTGCGAAGCAGTCATGCTAGCGAAGGAGGTGGCGGGATGGCTGAGGGAGTGAGCCTCACGTCCCAGCCGCCGCGGGAGACGCTCCGGGCGTCGGGAGCCGCGTGACGACTCCCGGCCACCGTAGGCGCGGGCTTGCGGACGGAGAGTAATGGGTAGCTCACCGTCCAATCAGGACCAGGCCCGTGCCGGATGGAGCGTACGTGTTCCACGCGCGCCTCAAAGAGATGTCAGCAAAAAGTAAGGGCCCTGCCGGGGCCGAAGCCTGCCAGGGGTGCGGGATTGTCCGAAAGGGTTACCGCTACCCCGGAACATAAAGGGCTAAGGAAGGAACACGGATGGGTTTTAGACAGTAAGAGTCTGACACTCCCTACCGCTCCGCCCAGAGCGGGAGGGGTCATTTGATGATTTCCTATCCATAAAAAAAGGCTGCTTCTGAGAAATTTCTGATGGAAAAACCCTTTTAACACTACCCGACCTAGGAATTGAACCCAGCTAGGACCTCATGCTCAGCAGTAACGCTTGCGACCACTAGACCAACGAGGAGATGTACCTCCCTTACAATATTCCTCGGCACCCATGATGACCCCCCCCAAAATCTTGGGCTGCGACCGCGCCTGCCCCCAAAATGTAGACTCTGCACCTCTTCAGCAAAGGAGAATGGGCAAATATGTATGAAGCCTGGTACTCGGCCCAATAGCCATAATATATATATCATTGGAAAGGTCTTTTTACAAGGATTAATGATAACCGAGTCGCTTGTCTCCATTTGCTGTCGGAACGGAGTTATTTTGTATTAAGTATTTCATTTTTTTTTTTGTTTTTTTTTTTTTTTATTATGAAGTTTGGTGGCTGTTTAAAATAATTATATGCAGGTTTAGTTGGCGTTGTTAGTGGATAACTTGGTTTCTGTGTATGTGGGACGTTTATCATTTTTGTTTTTTATTATATGATATCCTTCCCTGTCGAGTCGTCTAGCTTTCTCGCATGTTAGTTCGTAAGGTTCTAATTTACAAATGTCCTCGTACGCAGATGGCATATGTTTGAGCAAGTGTTAGTTTTGATATGTGCTCAAGAAATATTTTTGCTCCAGAGACAATACTTTCTCCTTCGCAGATTAGTTCGTTAATCTCATGAATGAAAGGTATAAGTCTATTTTGGTTAGGTTGTACGTTTTGTATTTCTATTACTATATCTTCTATTTTTATTTCCCATCTCCCGAAACGTTGCAACAAGAGAGTTTTGATATTGGACCACGTGAAGTCATGGGTGCCTCGATAGACCGCGTTTGCTGCGTCTCCGGCTAATCTTGACAACACAAAATTAATTTTAATGGTCTCATCACATATTGTTGACGTTAAAAATCTTTTACACGCCCTAATAAAACCGTTTAAATCTCGTTCACTACCGTCACCTTTAAATATTGGAATTGGAATGTGTCGGGTTTCTATGGTAGTAGAGCTAGGTTGATTTGGGATACTCATTATGGATGGTTTAAAGAGGGACTTTCCTGATGGGGTACAGGCCAGTTTAAATCTCGTAATTGAATAGCAAGTGTACTCACGTGCTGATGCAGGTTAACATCAGTATCTTCGTCCAATTCATCGGGTATCTTCGGAGTGTAGTCGTACGTCCTCTTGATCTCGATGAGCTTCGTGCTGCTATGTACAGTGCAGGGTCTTCGTGTAGCGGAGTACTCTGGATTTGTCGTTGTGCAGGCGAAGTCTTGTCATCAACTTCTTTTTGTAGGTTTCGAAGGCAGATTTGATACTCTAAATACAGGAGTTTAGAGTTCAAAATTGCCCACCACTTGGGCGCCAGTTAATGAAGTGAGACTTAGATTAAAAAAAAATATAATTTTATTTTAATAATTAATGTTACACAAATGCTTAGTTCTACTACAAGTTTGAATGTCTTCGAATACAGTGAAGTCGTTGCTTATATAGTCTATGATAAGAGTGAATCCTTGTGGGGATGGAATCTTAGTGGCGATAACAGAATACTTTCGTGATGACTAGTTTACGATTACAGATTGGCGCGGTTGCTTGATGACAGGGTGTCCTAATCTTCATCTTGTGAGGTATTTCGGACTGAGTAGTTACGTGGTGACTGGATCACGATAATAGTATGACGTGGTTGTTCGATGACGAGGTGTCCTTATCTTCATCTTGTTGAGGTATGTGGCCATCTTGCACTGTGCTGGTAGGGTCGTGATATTTACACGCGCCAGTAGATCGTGCGCCGCTGCGCGGGCACGTTGTATGTTGAACTCATGACTCCAAAGTCTTAAAATCTGTTCAAAATGTGAACCGTTTACGGCTAAACATGTCTCCGCACGTCTTCTTAAGTTATTTTGCACTAGATTAAGCACAACACTCTCACTCTTTACGTCATTAAAAGCACTTTTAATGCGTCTTTTCAACTCGCGTCTGGTATTAAACTCCATGGCATACACACGGCGTTTTAAATCGCCCCACAAAAAATAATCAAGGGGAGTGAGGTCAGGCGAGCGAGGGGGCCAGGCGACAGGTCCCCCCCGACCAATCCATCGCCCGGGGAACTCCGCGTCTAGCATAGCTCTGATCTGCAGTTGAAAGTGAGCTGGAGCGCCGTCGTGTTGGTAGTGGAGGTTTCTCAGGTATCGAAGGGGCACATTTTCTAGCATTCTGCCAATCACTCGCCGTAAAATGACCCTGAAAATCCCATTCTTTTCATCATAGCGCCTAAAGCCGTACTACCATATTACACATATTTTTAAGGTAAAACATAATGGTTCCGAAAAACAAATCAATCTCCAGCGATCTGTGGCCGACTAAAAAAAATGGATCTTCGAATAACAAAACTAAACTTCCGAATAAAATACTGAACCTCCGACAAAATTCCTAAGTTACCGACAACAGAGGTTTTGTATCATATTAATAAATATATACGCGGGGCTACGTCGATTTAGGATGCAAGAGTGAGCGAAGGGCACCCCGAGGTTCGGTTTGGTAAGGTTACTTTAAACCCTTTACATACAAATAAGAGCCCCGATTTCTATGTAAAATGGAACATGTAGTGCACTTTGCGACTGACTTGCGCAACATGAGCAGTCCACGACAAGTAAGAGTCCATGGTCACCCCCAGGTTTTTAACCGTATTTGCGTATTCAATCTGAACACCATTCAGACAGAGTGGAGACCGCGATGCAACATCGAGCCTATTCCGCATATACCTGCCGCCGATAATTATGGCCTGGGATTTCCTAGGGTTGATTTGCAGTCCAAAAGACCGCGACCACTCACTAATCAAATCCAGGTCACTGTTCATGGCAGAAATAGCGGCTTCCGCATCTTCCCTTTGGAAGTTATTGTAAAGCTGCAGGTCGTCGGCATAGAGATGGAAGTAGGAAGAGGTGACACTGGTGAAAGAGTTAATAAAAATAGAAAAGAGAAAGAGGAGAGACAACGCCACCCTGAGGCACACCTGCGGTAAGAGAGCACCAATCAGAAGACAACTCGTCGAGACGGACCCGCTGCGAGCGGCCTTTAAGATAGGAGGTAAACTAATCAATAGTAGAAGGGGAAAAATTGAGAGATTTAAAGATCCCAAGGAGGATATCGAAATCTACAGAGTTAAAAGCACTGCTAAAGTCGAGAAGTACAAGTAAGAGATTTATGGTCCATTGCCCAGCGGATTTCATCAGTCACCTTCAACAAGGCCGTCACTGTACTATGACCAGGTCGAAAACCAGACTGAAAAGGACTAAGGAGGTCATTCGCAGAAAGAAAGGCAGAAAGTTGTTGGTGGACAATATACTCAAGAACTTTAGAGAGAAATAGGAGGATAGAAATGGGACGGAAATCGGTCGGTGAGACCGGCTTAGGAATTTTGGGTAAGGGGATAATATGAGCTTGTTTCCAGACCTCAGGAACAGTACAAGAAAACAAGGAGAAATTAAAAATGTGGGTCAAAACGGGAAGTAGTGTAGGGAGGATAGGAGAAATCATTCTTGAACAAATATTATCATTACCAACAGCAGTAGAGGAGATAGCACAAATAGATTTTTTGACCTCACTTTCACTCACTAGGTTCAATACAAAAGAAGAACATAGCGGCAAAGGCAAACCAGAAAGTCTATTTAACGTAGCTGATCTGACGTGCGGATCAAAAGTAACAGGAGGATGTGAGACATGTTTGTTAAGAGCACACACGTCAATGTCATTACTAGAAACGACTGGAGACTTGCCAATGCCGACAGTTTTAATGCTTAATAGGGCATGGGCAAACTGTGGGTGTTTGAAACAAAAACGCAGTCAATTTGGCATTATGGGTGTATAGTGTTGTCGGATAGTAAATCATTTGCTCCCCAAGTGTTTTCAGTTTTTCAGGAAAATTTATGGGAAAATAATTCCTCTTGCCCATTTAGATCAACACATATAAGTGCTATGTGGGAAATTATTTCCCTACTTATGGGAAATATATTACATACACATCCAGTAGTAGGGGCAAGAAACTAATATATTGTGATTATTTTATTACAGGATAATTATTTTATGTAAATAAAACACAAATAAATATAAATGTTTATTTATTGGTGGAACATTTCAAAGCAAGGAGCAGCGCACAAAGAGACCTTACAAATTTTGCAAATGTATTTGCTGCGCTGTTCCTTTGCACGTGTACTGCACATCCTACACCTCCGAAATTTAGATAGTTCTGGCATGAGTGGCATGTGTGTTCCAACATCCGCTTTTCTTAGTTCCTCAGGTACTGCAGTGGCACCTTTTTTGGTTTTGAATACTGGAGCAATTTTTTTTCGTGACGTAAAATTATTTATTAGGCCCCGGCCTAATCGCAGACGAAATTCTTTATGAGTATTTCGCCGTTCCGAATGATATGTCATATAAACAATGTATGCATTGATCACAGGTGCCTCTAGCAAAAACCAAAAAAGTCGGTGCCAATTTTTTCGAGATTTGCGCCCAAGTGGGTATAAAGCTCTAAAGTCATCAAAGTGATCAACTCCTCCCATAAACTCAGTGTACTTCTTGATTGAAAGAGGGCAAAACATTTTTTTTTTGGTACCATATTTTTGTTTCCGCTCAATCATTTCCACAGCTCGAGGATTGAATGCAGAATAACAGTTATTGGTCCATCACACTGGTATATAAATTCTCCCGGTTTCAGGACTGTTTCCTTTCTTTCTTCACTGTTTAGATTTTTTCCTGTCATTAAATCTGGTAAACCCTTGCGGTTTATTCTTACGGTTCCAACACTATAAATATGTTTCTCAAATAAAATCTCCAATATTGGAAGGCTGGTGAAAAAATTGTCAAATGCTACCAATGTGTGGTTTGGCAAAGATTCACATAAATCCAATATTACTCTAGCGCCTAAGTTCTCTTCTGTTCCACTATTAACTTTCCCAGTATAAAATTGAAATTCATATAAGTACCCTGTTTTTGAATCAGCCCTTGCCCAACATTTATATCCCCTCTTTATAGGTTTCTTGGGCATATATTGTTTCATGTGGCTGCGCCCCTTGAATCTTATCATACTCTCATCTATTGAATTAAATGCAGAAACTTGTACATTATCTTTGAATGTTTTGTTCAGTATTTCAATAGCAGGTTTAATTTTTCCTAATTTATCATAATCAGTAGGCCTAGCCAAGTTACAAACGTTTCATATCGAATCTCTTTCTACAATCGTTAACGCTTCGGCGTAAGCGATTATAGAAAACGATAAGTTGGTAGCCAAGTTGACACGACCGAGTCGAACGCTCATTCTACAACGTCTTTAGAAAAAACCTATACTTTAGTCTATGGTGAGCGTTCCGATAGACGTCAAAGTCACAGCTGTGTACTTAGTGCGCGGGCAAATAATTGTTTTTTTAAGTGTTTTGAAATTTGAAAGTAAGCGAAATAAGTTAAGGCTCTTCTTATATTTAATTTATTATAATAACACAGTGTGGAATGTAATTTTAAATATTACTGCGTCTCGAAATGTTATGATATGATTCTGCATAATATAATATTATGAATGAAAGATACCTTAAAAAAATGAAGTGATAACTTTTAAGTATAGGATGGAATCTAGATCTCGAGCAAGCCCAGAACAGTTCGCAGCTTTATTGGAATTCATGGAAAGGTACGTAAATTATTAGTTGTTTCGTAAATATCTTCCTTTGTTATTTAAAAATCTATCATACTCGGGCCACCTCGGGCACTTGAAAGTTTGAAACATAAACAATGACGTGATGCGCAACATGAACTAATACTTACGAAAGAAACAAACAAAACAATTGACCCTTACCTACTACTTAATCAATAGACCCTTGGTTTCTCTGAAATATTTTTTAAAATGCTAAATAATAAATATAGTCCAAAAATAATGTAAATAAACAAAACACTTCTCGGTTTTAACCCAGCTGTATCATAATAGACGCCATTTTTTATCGTTTTCTCTTGGGTCTCGGCGATCGCTTAGCTATCGTTCAAAAACTTCGACAGCGTTTCGTTAGCGCTTGTCAAAACTGTAACTTGGCTACCATTTGTATGGGATGTAGCGATCTACGTTGTAGAAACGATTACATTCTATTCTAACATTTTGAACGAGTAAACTTGGCTACGACTTTTCTATTCGTTTGTACTGACCACGTGACTTATCGTTGAGATGATGTCATTCCTATACATTTGATTAGTTTTCTACTAGCGTTAACGATTGTAGATTGTCAACTTGGCTAAGCCTACAGGAGAGTTTCGTGGTGCCTCTGTTGTAATGTTTGATATATGTAGATTTTGAGATATTTTTTTAAACCTTTTTGATGGCATTACTTTACAAATGACTGGGTTTCTGAAAAACTCATCCGTTGACCAATATGTATTTATATCGGCTAACGGATTTATACTCATAAGCATAATCAAACCAAAGTATGCTTTCATTTCTTGTTTTGTGACATCTGTCCAAGCTTTAGAATGTGTGTAATTTGCATACAAATTTGTGTTTTGAACAATAATATCAATTAGTTCTTCTGGAAAAAAATCAATGAAATATTCAAGTGGTTGAGTTCTGTTAGTGTACCTCTTTTTTAGTTGCATTTCTCTGTCAAAACTAGGCCAAGTACCATTTTCATGTATAAAGGACCAATTCCTTGATTTATCTTGCAATGGCCTAAATGTATCTCGAGAGAAAGACAATGTAGTTTGTGCAGTATTTTTTTCAAACAAAGTATTTCTACGAAATGTTTTTGTTTTCTACTTTGATCTTCAATTTCTAGAGATTTCCTGGGCCCTTAACCTGTTAAAGTTTGGGATTCCATAATGAAAAAGAGATTTTCTTTTGCACAAAAACGTTTCCACTTTATTACTTGTATTGCACACAGATACAGAAAACTATAGACTATATAGCTGTAGATATAAGTCACAATAGATAATATAAGTGCGGTCAATTAACGAACTAATCCAAACTAATATTATAAATGCGAAAGTAACTCTGTCTGTCTGTCTGTCTTTTCTTCACGCCTAAACTACTGAACCGATTTAGATGAAATTTGGTGTAGAGATAGTTTGAGTCCCGGGGAAGGACATAGGATAGTTTTTATCCCGATATTCCCACGGGATCGACACTTATGCGGGTGAAACCGCGGGGCGCAGCTAGTAAAATTATATATTTGACGGCACGAGCGTGGGCGTAGCGATAAAAGGGCCATCATCATCATTTCTTGGAAGAGGTTCCATGAAGAAGGTGGGTACTCGGGCAAACCAGTAAAACGTAGGTTGAAGCACAACTCACGGTCCGTTTATTCGGTAATTTACAATAAGTTTTAGTAGTCAGAAACAAAGGCTTGTACGGTGAACGTGACAGTTTCGATTCTATGCTCTGAACTATAAGGCGTCAGCTACCGCAATACGAATGCCGCCTTTTTCAAATCGACTCTGTCCACGTGTAGGAAATGGCGGGAAATTATAGCGCCACCTCACGGCGTTCACTGTACTAACCGATCAACCAATGAGAATAAAGTTACAGTTTGACCAATATTATGAAATCAATTAATCAACAGGTAGTAAGTATTTTAATAATATTGGCGTCTTGAAATTGCTTGCGACGACATATTCAATAAAAGTGTTGTCCACATATGTCATAAAGGGCAGCATTTCAAGTTTCGTATTTTCATATTCGCTTTTAATGTAATTCCAACATTCCATTATTTTTTGCAACACGGAGCAGAGATGAACGATCCGTTTTTCGTGTTTTATTTTCTGACAGCCCAATTTTTTAGCGTTTCGCCAAATCGTTTTAGTCCAGTGGTAGTAACAACTTTTAATGGTAACAGTAGGCCATACTTCTTTTACTGCATTCATCATCCCAATCTCAAAATCTTTCCTAACACTTAGCGTGGTGTTGGATTCGCGCTTCGTTCGTCCTGACTTAAGCTTTCTCTTGTTCCCCGACGTTAGGTAAAATATGTATTAGGATAGGCAGGTAGGGCTTAGATATTCGAATGGTGTGAATAAGTCTTGAGCTATGCCAATACTATTATTCAAGGGTGGGCGTAGCTCATGTAGGGATTTGAATCATTACCGGTACAATTCAAATTATGATGCTCTTTAAACGTTTTTTTTATACAAGTAATTTGTGTCTGGTTTCGCTACATAATTTAAATAATATAAAATTACGTTTTTAAATGACAAGTTTCTGCAAAGTTAGGTATTGTATGTGTAGTGCTCTTACTAAGGAATTCTAAGTTCGTAATTCTAATTCTAAGTAATTCTTACACACAAAAAGTTCAGAAATTTTAAGATAACCAAAAAAATAAAACTTTAATTTTTTTTTTTAATTTCACTCATAATTACATAATAGGATGTAACCTAATCAATAAGTCTGTAGGACAAAGTATGTAAAATAACTGGTTCTTCTTTGCTGTTATACATTTTCCCATCAAATCGTCATAACAGACTATTTGGTCGTTATGAACATCATGTCCTCTGTAGTGGCCAATATTATCGGGACTCAATGCAGGAATAAATTCAACACAGCCTAACAATTTGTAGCATCTGTTTCTTACAGAAATTGTATTTGGTACATCTTTCAAATAATTTTTTTCACATCCGTTCAAATCAATGGATTTTTGAATATTTGAAAGTTCATAAATGTTTTTGTTTCATTACCAATAAAGATTGCATCTTCTAGCCTAAAAATGCCAAAAACAGAAATCATATTAATATTGATTGGCAGAAATGCAATCTTCCTTGATATCTTCCTTGAAGAAAATGTGTTCAGTTATTGCTGGACAGAGGATGAATTTGCAAAAGATGCAAATCTCATAGTGTCTTCAGTTTACCATCGGCTTTGCAATACAGATTTTCCACCAGAATGTAATCAAGTTCGACTTATGGCCGACGGGTGCACCGGTCAAAACAAAAATTCTATGCTTATAGCAATGCTCTCACGTTGGCTAACAAAAGATGCACCAGTCCAAATACATCTGGTTGAAGGAGGAGTGTCTTTTCAAAACGGGATACCTACATTCTATCTTATTTTTCACAAAATGGGTAAAACTTATATGGGAAATATTTACAGACCTACCGAAAAGCATTATTTCTGTTATGAAACTATTTCATAACAGTGTTCTAACTACACATCTTGCCAAAAAAAATTACTTGTTAATTTAAAGCTACAGAGTTCAGAAAAATCATAATTATCTTCTTTTGACTCGGATCTTTTATAATATCCCCCTTTGTTCTGTACTTACTGTAAATATCCCCTTTAGTTGTGTACTATTTTGTAAATATCCTCTTTTGTATTGTACATCTCAAGATTTTAAATGATAATAAAACACAGATTATTCTTATTATTTAATAATAATGACCAAAATTAAAGACATACTTATTAATGCTACTAAACAGAATTATATTTTTTTTAATTATTAGACAGTTCAAATCCTGATTTGTCCAATATCAGGTGTCAGACAATCACACAAAGATTCCATTTAGGTATTCTGTTCTTCTTCAGGGCTGCAGTTTGGATCATCAAATAATAATTCTTTATACCACTTCAGTTCATCTAAATTGTACCACTCTTCGCCAAACTGTTTCTTGAGCAAATTTGAAATATCTTTCTTCTTGCATTCTTTCAGTGGACGTTGTACTACATCTAAATCATGTAAAGACAAAGGAGATCGCTTGCCCTTTTTGAGTTTTCATAGACCTTCAATTCAACAGTGGCTGAACCACGGACCAGTTTTTATAGAAAAAAATTATCTTCAAGGACTGTATACCATCCAGTTTCCTGTACCGCTCTTCCAAGCTTTTTATATCTTTAAGAATCCAGTCTTCTCCCAGTACTTTTAGTTGACCATATTTCTTGAAAACGTAATATTCTTCTTTGTTGGTTATCACAGGTTTCTTTTTTATTTCTTTCTCCAGCCGACCAAAGACTCGGTCATCTGGGAGAAAATTTTGTCCCCTCACAGGGAAAAATAGTGTTATGTCTTCAAGATGTGGTGGGGAGTCATTTAAAAGGTAGAAAAGCAGCATGTGTATGATGTGGCTGTTTTTGTTCTGCCCACCACACCCGTCGCAGAATAGTCTCAGATGGTGAATCTCCTCATCAAGGGTCAATCCTTTTAAATAGTAATTATAAACTGCAGACCCTACTTCAGTAGAACCTCTTGCTGACTGTGATTCATCCCAAGTGTAGAATATTGGGCTTCTAGAATCTAAGGGAACAACACAGAAGTTATACAGGCTGAGCTGTCTGGCATAGAAAGCATCCTGAATAGGGGTTCGTGGTAAACTTTGCACCTGTTGCAAATCAAAACATGCAGATATACTATTTGGCTCTTTTTTTTTCAAATCTGTTAAAATGCATTGGCCCGAAGTTTATGTACTCTCAATTCTATCATATGTAACTGTTTCTTTGCATTATCTTTTTCCTGTTTTATTTTATTTTTCCATAAAACACAAACATTACAGGCATCAGTGGCCGGAGAGGAAAACCCAATATTAAATTCTCCTATAAAAATCTTGTAAAACATGGTTTTTTTCACTTTCAAATCGTCTGACACAGATTCATTATAAATTTTCAGCAATTTTCTTGCATTTAAGCCATTGCCTCTTGAAACGTTCTCAAACTTTTTCTTTTCACAAGACATGCTATAGTCTCCCGAGAAGCGTCGGGTTGGCAATTTTCTTGTCTTCTTAATTTTTCTGCTGATTTTTTCGGCCAAAAAAGAACGTTATTGTGTACCCATAGATCTGGTACAGCTGCTAATTTTAACTGACCTTTTTCCTTAGTTTGCACCACGTGAAAAGGCATGGCAAGACTCTGCGAAAGAATAAACATAGGTCACACACTAAAACCATAACTAGAACAGTAAACATAGGTATAGTCCGCGCGCGAGCTCTGAGGAATCGGTGGCTGAGGAAGCGGGCGGGTGTGCGCCGCGTCCGACCGTAACTCCATAACCGATTATTTACAGATAAGTCATAAAACGAAAATATTTGTATTTCTATTTAATTACGAACTCGACTATATAAATAAACAATTGAACTACAAGGTCACTTCAATACTTCCCAGAATTCGATCTTTATTAGCGACACTATCGAATGGTGTAATAATACAGCGTGTGTTTTTTTTTTCAAAATCAACGGGTTCGATTCCTGGCTATAAATATTGATTTTTCAAAAATCCAATGATTCAGTTGTTTTCATCAAAATCGAGCCCGTGACTCTTTTGAGCAATTTTCGCTTTTCCTCATAGTTTCTGATTTGGCCATCCACGCCCACTTGGAAAATTCACCCTGTATAGACACCTAATAGCAATATAATCAAATAACCGTCCGGTTATAGAAATATTTGCGGAACTCTAATTCCAAACAATATGGCCAAGCAATGGTTCTGATATTTACCATTTTTAAACAAAGTACGCCTATAACGGTTTTTTAATGTTCCACAAATAAATTTTATGATTATGATTAATGTATTTGGGAAAACCAACTTTGTCAAAATGGCGACTTATCGTTGTATGTCTTTGTAACCTTTCTGAGTGGTGGTTTTGCAGTAAAACTCCGAATGCAGTAGACACTATGTTTATTATTATAAGATGGCGGTACATGCAAAATATCACTGAGCGCAAGACAGGTGCGGCGGTCGTGGGTAGCTAGATGGGCACTAACGCGGGCCCGCGCGTTGGAGACTCGGGAGTCGGGCTCCGCGCACCCCCGCACCCCTCTTACCTCTTACAATCGTGTAACTAACTATAATACGTCGCTAACATGCCCCACCCCAGTGCTGCCTTAGCAGCACTCATCATCAACCGGCACTCGAGCGACGTGGTTGACCGATCTGGTCAGCATCCCTGACTTGGTCTTTATTTGAACCACTCTGACTCGGCCGTCTCTGCCAGGGATCACATTCTGAATGATTCCCTTTGGCCACGAGTTACGGGGACTATCAGGATCCACTACAAGTATGAAATCGCCCACTTTCAGATCTTTTTGTTCCTCTTGCCATTTCCTGCGGGGCAGCAAGTCCGGCAGTACTGCCTTGACCCATCTGCGCCAGTACATGTCAGCTAATCTTTGTGAAATTCGCCATTGTTTTCGCAAATAAGTGTCAGAATCATCAAATTTTCCGATGTGAGGTAAGCCAGACGACTATCCCAGCAAGAAATGATTAGGGGTTAACGTTTCTGGATCATTTGGGTTCACAGACACGTGAGTCAATTGCCGGCTGTTCACCATATTCTCGACTTCTGTCAACAGAGTCTTTAGAGTTTCATCTCTAGGTGCACGTTCTTTTAATATTATTTTCAGGCTAGTTTTCACGCTTCTGATGAGCCTTTCCCATGCCCCACCCCAGTGGGGACTGGCGGGCGGTATAAAAGTCCATTTTATTCCGCGGTTTAAGCCTAAGGCCTCATTTACGGAGACGCGGGGCGTCGCGCGTTGCGTTGAGCGGCGCGGCCTGCACTGAATTCAAATATATGGCGTTGTATGAGTGCGTTTACGGAGAAGCGATTTTAGACGCGTTTGTTTGAATTAGGGCGTTTTTTGCGGCCGAGCCCGCGGATGGCACCGACGCGTCCCACGCGGCGTTTATCGCGGCGGCGCGGCGCACGCAGCGGCAATTCTCGATGAAGCTATGTCCGAGGCTTCGCCGCGGGCGCCGCGGCGGGCACCGCCACGCTTCCCGTCTCGCTTCTCTATGAACATGGTCGTATATTGCTATAAGTTTGTGTTTACGCGTGCGATGATGCGTGCCGCTTCACGCGCCGCCCCACCGTAAAGAGAAAAAACTTCCGACGCGCCGCGAGACGCCACGCGACGCGAGACGCCCCGCGTCTCCGTAAATGAGGCCTAAGAACTCACGGAGCGATTTTCACCCGCGTCCGCCGCGGTTGCGGGCCCGCAGCTTCTGTAGAATGCAGATATATATGTAAAAAATTAAAGCACAACTCACGACACGTTTTACACCCGCGGTGTGCGCGGTTGTTTGCGGTTCCCGCTGCACAGGCGGGCAACTAGTAGAATCGCGCGGGCCACGGTCACCCGCAGCCTCGGCGGGTGGCGCCCGCGCGCTCTGCGATCGGTTGGCGGGCGACCGCGGTGGCCGGCGGGGGGCGGGGGGGTACAGAAATCCATCGCCATTTTGCACCAGTGACTGGTGGCATCGTGACATATTTGTGTGTGGATCTCAACTGATCGTTTTCCGCCGGTCTTGCAACCGCCCGTCTTGCGGTCATCGCCCGCCATGTCTGCGGGCGATGATCGCAACCGCGACGGCTGCGTAACCGCGCAAATAACCAGTCTCGTGAGTTTAGAAATAAAACCGCAGTTCCACCACCGCGGCGGTCGCGGGCGAAAATCGCTCCGTGAGTTCTTAGCCTTAGGCCTCATCTTTTAGCACCTCTTCGTCTAGTTCTTTTATAGCCCTTTTCAGCTCCGTATTCGCTCCTCGTAAATTTGTTCCGTTGTCGGAGTATAAATATTGTGACCATCCCCGTCTCGCGGCCATCCTTCGCAATGACATAATAAAGGAGTCCGTTGTAAGGTTAGTGGCTCCTTCGATGTGAATAGCTCGTACTGTCAAGCACGTAAATAAAACGCCGTATCTTTTCTCGCGGCGCCTTCCCACCGTCACTTCCATGGGCTCAAATACATCCACACCGCAGTAAGTGAAAGGCCGTTCATGATGGGCCATTCGAGCACCGGGTAAGTCTCCCATTCTTGGTACTTCTGGTTTGGATTTTCTTACGTCTGCAAGTTGAGCATTTAGATGTTACATGTTTTATGGTAGGTGTCTACGACACATTCGCTCAATATTCATATATCTTCATTCAATTTTCATACACACATTCATTCCTACGTTCATTCAAAATTCTTCTTCCAAATTATTACATGTTCAGTACGTATTTAAAAGGTTATCAAAATTGTAAATTTGTTAGTAAACCTTTGTTATCAAGAAATCTTTGTTTAATTTATCGTAAACAAAAGTGGCGACCGTGACAGGACCTACAATCGTCAGATCGAAGCTAAATAGCCACGAACATTGTTCCCGTATCAAGGGCACTTGAAGGACATCGCCGACACCGGACGACAGCTACCAGTACCAACGGAAGGCCGTGTTGAGAACCCAAGATCGCCGTGCCTGTGGACTGGCATCCTTCTTCTACCTGGGTCAGGCAACCTTACCTTCGTCAAGCTATTCTGGGAGCTCTGCTAGGACTACGGAACTCCGATCGAGCAAGGTCCACCTTTAGAACGTGTCAGAGGAATCACTATCTACTTGTCTACGTGCTCCTGTCTACAAAAGGACTGCTGGGTTTAGCTGCCTGCCTATTTTAGAGTGAGCTCGTTCCATCTTACTAACATACCTACCTATTGTGTTATCCTTTAGTCTGTGAATTTAGCGGTTTTAGTTCTCTCGAAGTCAAGTGAAGTTCCTACCTTTCTATTTGTGCCTACTGTGCCTAACCGTAATAATTATTTTCGAAAGAGATCTAACCAGGATAGGCAAAGCACAAATTAGCTTAATTAATTTCACTTATTTGTAGACCGCCATCTTAAATCACTTAATGCACATTTAACTACAACTTAATAATTCTCTTACCGTTCTCAAGCCAAGCATTTTTTATAAAACTATTCCACTATTATCGATTCTTTATCCCTTTTATCACTCAATTCAACCTTTATATCACTTACATACTAAATATTTCCCGAGTTAACTGTAAACTTACGAACCGTCGTCGTTTCGTTTTACAAGTAATTAGTTGTTGTTATCAGTTTATTAAGACACACGGAATTGATCTATTGCAGGGACCGTACGTTGTGACTTGTGGCACGGTATCGCTTGCGCATCGCTGTTACCTGACTGCCGGCGCGTCCCCACCTGCATAGCTCACCATCGTATGCAGTCTACGTGAGCCGCGGGCATCAGCTGATCAACAAAGCGAGGAGCGTATCGTATGCTATATACCTATTTCGTTATTTCTATTAACATTTGTTTGTGTTAGCTCATTACGAGTTTATTAAAATGTCCGAACCTTTAAAGTTAAAGGAACTAATAAGCAAACGCGGTTCTATAAGAGGACGCGTAACGAAATTTAAGTTAAGTCTCGATAGTTTAGCTTTATTAGAATCCATTTCAGAATTCGAAATAAGTAAACTCGCATTGAAGCTATCAAAAATTGAGGCATTGTTCATTGAATGTGATGAGGTGCAGAATCTGATAGAAACTAACAACGCAGATAGTCAAAGTAGCGAGTTGGTCACTAGAGAGTTGATAGAAAACGATTTCTACCATTGTATTGCGTTAGCTCAAAATTTAATTAAGAAAAATTCAATGGTTTAGGATAATGAGAATAATTCTCAAAATAAGTCTTCTATGGCTACGTGTCATCATAACGATCACAGTTGTAATGCGTTAAGTTTTAAATTACCGGTGATTAAAATTCCAAATTTCGACGGTACGTATTTTAAGTGGTTGGAGTTTAAAGAAACATTTGTTTCGCTAGTTCACAATAATGTTAAGATCGAAAGTATTCATAAATATCACTATTTACAATCATATCTTGACGGAGAAGCCGCTCGAGTGATCGCTAATTTGGAAGTTTCTCATAGTAATTATTCCGAAGCATAGAAACTTTTATGTGAACGTTACGACAATAAGCGTCAATTGATAAATAACCATCTTAAGTCTTTGTTCAATATTAATTCCGTTCAAGAAAATGACAAGTCTTTAAGATATGTTATTGACCACGTCACTAAAAACTTACGCGCACTCAATTCACTGGGGCTACCTACTGACAAATGGGATGTTTTAGTTATATATATTATTGCAGGAAAATTAAATAGTGGTACGTATTTCAAGTGGGAAGAACATAGAAATAGTTTGAGTGACATACCTTCGCTTAATGATTTCTTTAGTTTCCTCAAATGTCGCGCTGATGTATTGGAGACTGTTTATCGCCATAAACATGATAATCCAGACAATAAACAAAAACAGCTCTCTAGTAATCAAAACAAAAATAATAGTTCCAAGTCTTTAGTGGCTGTACCAAACGAAGGCAACACTTCTACTTCTAAAACACCGGAATGTTTGTTCTGTAAGAATAGTCATCGCATGTATGAGTGTCCGACTTTTAAGTCGTTGCTTCTAACAACTTATGTGAGAATTGTTTGAGATCTGGTCACATAGCTAAACGTTGTCGTCTTTTAGCTACATGTCGTCATTGCAAATTACGACATAGCTCTCTTCTTCATAAATCAGAGGAAACTGAAATTTCCAATTCAGTTAATTCCGTCACTATGTCCTCAACGTGCTCTTCTGAAGTACTTTTGTGTACGGCTCGAGTAAAGGTTACCAACCCAACCACCAACAAGACTGATAGTGCGAGCTTTGCTCGACAGCGGGAGTCAATCGACAATTATCACAGAGTCCGTAAAGTGCCATCTAAACCTGATTCCTCAGCCATCAGACACTACCATAGTAGGCATTGGTAACACTAAGTTAAATATTAACACAGAACGCTGTATTCTACGCATTCATTCTGAAACAAGTTCCTTTAATGTGACAGTTTCATGTTTAATTTTGCCTCAAATTACCGGCAACTTACCTAAATCATATTTTGATTTAAAAATGTTAAACATTCATGGATATCAGTTAGCAGATCCCACTTTAAATGAACCATCCCCAATAAATATTTTGATTGGCGCTGACCTATTCTGGGATATCATAAGCGCCCAACAGCACTCGTTGGGACATGGTTATCCTAAGCTTCAGGCGTCAAAGTTAGGATGGCTCGTTACGGGATCATTGCCTTGTTTTAATGAAAATAAAGTTAACTCAGTCGTGTGCAATTTTGTCTCAAATGATGACACTTCTAGTAACATATATAATGAGTTGTCTAGATTCTGGGAACTTGAAAATTTTCCTCAAAAAAGGCCCCTGAGTAGTGAAGAAAAATTGTGTGAGCAACATTATCTCGCCAACACTACTCGCACTAGTAATGGTCAATTTTGTGTAGGGTTGCCACTTCGTGATAGCGTAGATTGTTTAGGCAATTCCTATAACCTAGCCAAAAAGATGTTTTTTAATTTAGAGGCTCGTTTCCGAAAACAACCAGAATTAAAGCAACAATACTGTGAATTCATAAACGAATACGAGGTATTAGGTCACCTATCTGAATCTCCGGAGCCTAGGCCGTTAAATGCCTACTTCTTGCCCCACCACCCAGTGATACGGGAACAAAGCGAGTCGACTAAGTTACGCGTTGTGTTTGACGCCTCGGCTCGTACTTCTTCTGGTGTTTCTGTTAATGACCTACAAATGGTGGGACCAGTTGTGCAAGAACCATTGTTTAATATATTAGTTCGTTTTAGACAACATGAGTATGTTTTAACAGGAGATATAGAGAAAATGTTTCGCAAGGTGCTTCTCAAAGAATCTGATCGCAATCTTCAACTGATACTGTGGCGTGATAGTGAAGACAAGCCTTTAAGGACGCTTCGCTTAAATACGGTTACTTACGGGTTCGCTAGTGCCTCTTTTCTCACTACTCGTTCTCTTTGGCAGATAGGTGAAGACTGTTCAGATCAGAAGATCAAAACTATAATACAAAATGATCTATATTGTGATGATCTACTTACCGGTGCAAGCAGTGATGAGGAGTTACGTCAATCCGTCTTTCAGTCTCTTCTGAGTTAGCAAAAGGAGGTTTTCATTTGCGTAAATATCGTTCAAACTTACCTGAGTTACTTGCAGACTCCGTCAACCTGGAAAGTGGTAATCTCATGATTAGTAATGCGACTAGTACTCTAGGTATAGGCTGGACGCCGTCTTCGGATGAACTTCGTTTTCAGCATGATGTTTCGGCTTCTGAAGAGGTCACGAAGAGAACTATATTTTCCTCAACATTTAAAATATTTGACCCTCTTGGTCTTCTGTCTATATTCACAATTAAACCTAAAATTATGCTACAAGAACTATGGAGTCAAAAAATTGATTGGGATGAACCTGTTCCTCCAGAAATAAGGTCTTCCTGGTTAAATTTTTCTAGTAAATCTTAATGTTTGTCTTCTTTAAGGATTCCTAGATACATTTTAATTGACAATAATTCGTCTGTACAAATACATTGCTTTTGTGACGCTTCGCAGCGTGCCTACGGCAGCTGTATATATTTGAGGTCTGTTTCTACTAGCGGCGCTACACAAGTTAACCTGGTGTGTGCAAAATCACGGGTTGCATCTATTAAACCCACGACAAAACCACGGCTCGAACTCTGCGCTGCTCTACTGGGAGCTCAACTAACTGCTTCAGTTTTAGCCGCATTACGTTGCCCTATTGAACGTCAGGTGTATTGGACAGACTTTAAAGTAGTATTAGGTTGGCTCAACTCTAATAAAACCAAAACGTTTGTTGCCCACAGAGTAGCTGCTATAAATGAGCTGACTAATCCCACAGGCTGGCGTTATGTTCCCACTTCTATCAATCCGGCTGATTTAGTCTCGCGTGGTGTCGATCCAGACCAGGTAGATCTCTCTATATGGTTGAATGGTCCATCGTTTCTTTTAGAATCCGAGGATTCCTGGCCCGCCTATACTGCGGACTCTATAGAATTGCCAGAGCTTAAGACCCACCATACTTTAGGGGGGGAGGAGGCATCATCCATGCCAGATTTGTCTGTGGACTTAGCAAATATTCTAAGTTAAGCACTCTTATTCGGGTTCTAGCTAGGGTTTTAAGGTTCGCCAACAATTGTAGGCCACACAAAAGGTCGGACAGATTACTAGGTCCACTTCAAGTTTCAGAGTTAGAAAATGCTCAAAACGTTTCTATAAAGTTAGCCCAGAAAGAAAGATTCCTTTCCTAAAGAATTAGGTCTACTACAAAGGGGTAAATCTTTAAATTCTAAAGCCGCTCTCTCGTCTCTTAATCCATTTTTAGATGAAAATAGGATTCTTAGAGTCGGAGGACGCATTGATTCATCTACTTACCAGTATGACAAACGTCATCCTATCTTGTTGCATTCGAGTCATTATTTAACAAAGTTAATATTCAAACAGGAGCATTTACGCCTGTTGCACGCCGGTCCTCAGCATCTCCTAGCATCTATATGGGAACGCTATTGGCCTGTAGGAGGCAGTGCTCTAGCTAGACGTGCAGCGCGCGAGTGCGTTACCTGTCGTCGTTTCAATGCTCGTACTATGGATAATATTATGGGAAAATTACCTGCAGATCGCGTTGAAGCTGACTTTCCTTTCTCTACGATAGGTACCGACTTTGCCGGTCCATTTCTTATTACGGACCGCAAAGGACGAGGCTGTAAAATAACCAAAAGCTATCTGTGCATTTTTATTTGCTTTCGGTACAAATGTGTTCATTTAGGGCCTGTTTCACAATCGCTGAGTAAAGTTCTAAGTAGGTAAGCTACTTCGAACTTATCTGCTCAGTAAACAATTTTTTACGTTTCACAATTCCTGAGTAGGGTTAATCACCACTTTATCTTGACAAGTAAATGTAAGAAAGCATAACCTCAAATACGACATTTCCAGATTTTCGTCAACAACAATATTTTTTTTAATTTAAAATGGACATTTTTGATCTTATTGAAGATGAATTTGATGATTTTTTCCAACGCATGACGCGACCGCGTAGAGAACTAATATTTCGGTATCGTATAAATAATATGGAAAAATATGACGATACCGACTTCAAGATGAGATTCCGACTTTCTAAAGAGGCTGTTAATCATGTTTTTTCTCTAATAGAGCAATCAATAACTACTCCTACGTCAAGGTAAGTTGTTATTTAAACTAGATATTCCTACATATATATGTAATGTAAGTTTAAATTTACACTTTTCAATATCTTATGCATCTACTTACTCTCTTATGTATTATGTGTTGTTCCAGGAATTATGCAGTTAAACCTATGGATCGACTATTATTAACACTAAGATATTATGCAACAGGAAGTTTCCTTAGCGTAGTTGGTGACTTCACTGGTGTAAGCAAGGCATCTGCTTGTCGAATTGTTAAATTAGTTTCACATGCGATTGCACAGCTACGGCCACGATTTATAAAATTTCCTACAAACAAGGATCAACTGCAGGAAGATTTCTATGAAATCGCAAGATTTCCTAGAGTTATAGCTGCTATTGATTGTACACACATACCTATCAAGTCTCCAGGTAAAAAAATATAGTTTTTGCATTTCTTTATGATAGATAACCAATGATATTATGATAATGATAGGTATAGTTAAGCACATACCTAATTAATAAAAATCTGTTTTTATTATTCGTACCTGTTCCTATTAGATAGCAAGTCCCTCCCAATCAGGAAATTCAATTTACCTGGACAATTGGTCCAGGTCAATCAGGTAAATTGAAATTGAGTAATGTAATTAAACCTACTTATTTTTATTTATAGGTGGTGAAAATGCAGAAAATTTTAGAAATAGAAAGTAATTTTTTTCATTTAATGTTCAAGCCATGGTAACTGCAAAATTGAAAATAATTGATATTGTGGCTGGATGGCCCGGGGCAAGTCATGACCAAACTATATTTAATAACTCATATATTAAGCAAAGATTGATGAGCAGAGAATTTGGTTCTGGTGTAGTTCTTGGTGATAATGGATATGAAAATAATTCATATCTTTTAACACCACTCTCAAATCCAAGAACACATGCAGAGCAATTGTACAATGAATCCCAGATAAGAACCAGGAATGTTGTAGAGAGAACATTCGGTGTTTGGAAAAATTGGTTCCCAGTTTTGTCCAAAAAAATAATATTGCATGTGACTCGAGTTCAGGCTGTGATAGTGGCATGTGCAGTATTGCACAACATTGCTATTGATATGGGAGATCAACAATTTGATGATGACTACATACGAGAAGAGTCTGATGACGGGGAAGAAGACCACAGCGCCACACAGGATAATAGTGTACGCAACAATTTAATAAATGATTATTTTGCTTCACTAATACAATAAATAGTTTGATAAGAAATTTATTGAAATTAAAATGTTTACAAATTTTTATCTATTTTATTTTGTAACCATTGCTTCTCTAAAGCCCACATTGCTCTTTTGTGCTCCCGTTCTTCTTCTTCAAACAACCACTGTTTCCGTTTATTTTCTAATTCCTCTTCAATTAATTGTTTTTGAATGCCTGCAATTTCTAATTTGCTTTCTGCCACCTTTTCAAAAGGTGTCTTTGGTTTTTGTTTACCTGGAACAAGTAAGAAATGAATTTATTTAAAGCATGTGTGACCTCACTCACATGTAAAAACAAACTTTACATTTGGATAAAATATATTTACATAATTACAAAAAACACATAAAGCAGGATGCTTCTTTGCACGTAAAGAAGTTGGTTTCCATTGTGACCATTTTGTAATTGGTTCGGCAGTATCAGCATCTTCAGAATGATTAAGTTTTCTTATTTTTTTCTTTTGCTCATTATCACCTGAATAAAAAAATGATTTACATTTTACACTATTTATTGTATACAGAGGTAATAAGGATAGTTAATGGATATTGAAAATACATGATACATTTGATATTAAGGTATGTGAAGACATCACTTTTTTGGGTTCTTTGTGTAACAGAAGTGTTTCATCTGGCTTTTCAATAGCTTCAACAATTACTGGTGTGTCTGTAAAAATTTTACAATCTTGAGGTATGTTGGGGATGATCTCGAGCTCAGGAGATTCTGTAAAATATATTAAATGCAATTTTCAGATTAAAGATAAACATTCAAGCTATGTTGAACTTAGCCTATGTGGGATATAGGGTCCTTGAAATGAAATAGATACGTCTTCACAATTATTTTACTTTAATTTCGTTCGTCTTAACGGCTCACCGGGTAGGCATGATCTTGGCCCGAAAAATGGGTTATAAAGTCTTCAGCATATTGTACACCTTTTGATGACACGTCTTCAGTGGGTTTCGGCATTTTTCAGTCTTCAGTCTTCGTCGTAGCAGTCGTAAATCGTAAAATAGATGGTTTTTCGTTGCCAACGTCTTTTCGCCGCGCAACCACGTGGATCGCGTGCAACGAGAAAAATCTTCGTTTCGTAGTAAATCCGTCGTCAATCGTCGCGTCTTCTTCCCTATATCCCGGACGAGCCCCCAAAATTGTGGGATATAGGGTCCTTGAAATGAAATAGATACCTCTTCACAATTATTTTACTTTAATTTCGTTCGTCTTAACGGCTCACGGCACATTCTACACTCGCAGTCCTTGCATCTCCTCCCTTCCTCCCGTCCCCCGTCATCCCGCCTTTCACTCATACCTAGCACTCTGTCTCTTTCTTTCAATTCCGTTCCGTTTCCCACACCTATGTATTTGCAGTAGTAGAAAAATGATTTTTTTTACCTATTTCTGGTATTTGGTCAGAGTCAAATAAACTGTCCGTTCCTTCCACTGAAAGTAAAATCATGCCTTTTACTTTTTCTTCGCTCGGTGTTAATATTGGAGCAGTGCTTGGACCGCCCCCTGTACGATACATTTCTGCCCGGATTACCGCGGATTTCTTCCTCGTATCCCTCTTGATTCCATCGTATTTGATTTTTAAAGCTTTCGCACTACGAAATCGAACACTGCTTATACTGTTAAATTTTGATTCAATTCTTTGCCAACATTGTTCTTTTTCCGCCCAAGTAACGGCATCACTTTTTTTGTTTTCCAACACGTGCTTATTTTGATTAACAAGTTCAATTAACGTGTCAAGTTTCTTGTAACATAATTTTTCCATTTATGGTGTACGGTGCTAGAATGCCATATACGTCAAAAATTTACATTACTACACGTAACATTTCCCTCTTGGTAGGCCTTTGTGTCCCATTTATAATACTTTCGGGTATCCGTTTGAAAGAAACGTCGAATCTCAAAGTATCATCACTTGGACGCCAAATCAATCCAAGCGTGCGTTCGCCTTCATACTGTTGACCTATTTTGAATTTGACGGCTGCATCGTCTAGTGATTCGAAGACATGTGACATCTGCCAACCCGCACTGGGCCCGCGTGGTGGATTATGGCCCACTCCCTCTCACCGAGAGGAGGCCTGTGTCCCAGCAGTGGGAACGTTATAGGCTGATTATGTATGTATGTATGTATCGTCTAGTGAGTCTTTAGGTAGGCTTGCACGTACTTGTTTACTATTACTCGTCCAATTCCGCATCTCGAACCCGCCTTTCTGGTGAATGGTCATGACGTCATGAATCAGTTGTATCACGGTCTGTATGTTGTTTATGTTGCGATTTAGAGAAAATCGAGTAGCCGTGTCTGGAGATATTAAAGATATGTTTTCCTCAGAGTAAAAATTCGACTAGAAGACCAGGACGCCCTGCGATTTCTATATAGAGAAGAACCAGAAGGACCTATAAACACCTACGTTATGACGTCTCTAATTTTTGGTGCTAATTGTTCGCCCTTCATAGCCCAATTTATTAAAAACAAAAATGCAAAACAGTATGAGTCATCAATGCCCACTGCGGCTTCTGCTATACACATATAGTGACTTTTATAGTCACTATATGGATGATTATATAGATAGCCTACCTAACGAAGAGACCGTGATACAACTGATTCATGACTTCATGACCATTCACCAGAAAGGCGGGTTCGAGATGCGGAATTGGACGAGTAATAGTAAACAAGTACGTGCAAGCCTACCTAAAGACTCACTAGGCGATGCAGCCGTCAAATTCAAAATAGGTCAACAGTATGAAGGCGAACGCACGCTTGGATTGATTTGGCGTCCAAGTGATGATACTTTGAGATTTGACGTTTTTTTTAAGCGGATACCCGAAAGTATTATCAAAGGCCTACCAAGAGGGAAATGTTACGTGTAGTAATGTCAATTTTTGACGTATATGGCATTCTAGCACCGTACACCATAAATGGAAAAATTATGTTACAAGAAACTTGACACATTAATTGAACTTGTTAATGAAAATAAGCACGTGTTGGAAAACAAAAAAAGTGATGCCGTTACTTGGGCGGAAAAAGAACAATGTTGGCAAAGAATTGAATTTGCAAAATGTAGCCCTGTAATTATCCTAGGAGCACGTATTTTTTAATCCTATAGAAATCCTGTAAACGTTTATAGAGCCGCATTTGGGCGCAGTTTATAGGACTATTACGCCCTATAGTCGCTTTGTTATAATCCGGTAAAGTGCTATTTGATTTTATAATTACCTTATTAAGTGCTTTAACAAAATATAGTTGTCCTATAAAAATCCGGTAAATGCATCTAAAAAGAGCGATTGGTCCTCTTATGATCTGGCGCGTGCCGCTACTGGAGTAGTTGATCCTACAGTGATCAGCGTAATACCATTAGTAGATTCATTCAGTCGATCATTCGTTCTTTTATCGTTAACTCATTGTGCTGTGCCGGTGCGTGAGATTGAATACATTTTATTTTCAAAAGGTAAGTAAAGTCACATTATAATAAAGTCTGTCATTGGGTCATTCCATTATCGCGGGTGCAACATTTAGACGCCTGTTTTATTTTAACCTAATTAAATAAAAAAACATTTTTAATTCAATTAGTCTTTAAAAGACTACATTTCAATGTGTTTACTTTATATAAATTAACAATTTTTTTAATATGATATTTTAAAAGCCAGGAGAAAGGTTAAAACTGCCATCGCGGGTGCAACAAATTTGGCCCAACCTTTCCAGATCACAAACAAAAAACACATAAATCTGTTAATTCTTATATATAACGGCACATGGCCATCATCAGTCAATTCTGGGTTCATAACAGCTGCCGAGCTATCGTGGGTAGGCGGGCGAGGAGAATTAAAACCACGTGTTGAAGATGCACGATACACGATTATTATTTTAACTGAATATTAACAGAATAATACTCTTTCTAATTAACTGGAATACGGCGACACTCCACCGAACACGTTTTGCTTGAGCGCGATGCAAATGGATCTCTGCCTCGTCTGACCACCGCCAGCAAAAGAGCCCGGGGTTGCGTCAGAGTGAAGAAACGTCAACCTGCGCTTGTCATTCTTGACGTCTCTTGACACTCTCAAAAGATCGAAGCGCCGTCACGGCCGGACTGACATTCGCACGTCCTCGTGCGACTGCTCACGCCTCGAGTTATCTGCAAAGACCAAATACAAATCCGTAGTACACGTTTGGCCACGCTCGCCCATTCCTGACTAGCTACCCATTTATGCTGCCTGTTTGAAAAGATCTCGATCTTCATCCCTCACATCTGAATTAAACACACTGGGCGGACAACTGACCTCAGGCGCCCCTTCGACCACCCACCAACTCGCATGGTGCGGTGGACCGGACAACCCGTCAGCGCCCCTTCCACCAGTGACGAAAGCCACACGCAGCTGCTGCAATAAATTGGTCTGGAACATCGACCCGCATAGGCCAGTTCCAACTCAATCTCCTGAACCAGAGAAGTCGTAGTCTGATCGTGGGCGTCGACCCGGTTTAGGCCAGCCCAGTCGATCGACTACACCACATACCACGTAAGAAGACGTAGTCTAATCAGGGGCATCAACCCGGTTTAGGCCAGCCCCATTGATCAACCACGCCGCTCCCACCTGCCTATCCAACGCCCTACGCTCTAGATCGATTCTCGCTAAGAGGATTTACACATTTGTTATAAACTCACCATTTACTGCTCATCATGTTCGGAGGCAGAGAGAGTGCCAGAGCTTGCGGTCAAAGTGTGTGAACTAGATACCGATACCGTGTCACTATCATCTTCAGATGTTGCCATTCTATTCTCATGACTATGGACTTCCGCCGTCTCGGCCTCCTCTGCCTCGTTGGCTAACGAAGTAGCTACTTCAATCAATCCACCGTAGCCTCTGGGTACTGCGCGTAAGTGTTCATGGGCGTACTTATAGGTTCAGTTAGACCCACCAATGTCTTTCAGCTCGTATCTATCGTGATCTAGTACTATTCAGGGCAAGCTGAACTTCGGGGAGTTCGTCGCGCCGTGCGCATTATGCGCTCAACTTGACCGTTGGCTCTACTGGAGCCAGTAGCGATGAGTTGAAGCTCTATACTATGCCAATACAAAACCGTTTGAAATCCGTACTTATGTAACACCTACCGTGGTCTGATATTATGCGCTTCGGTGCACCAAATAGGTGAACTGCCCTTTTAAGAGATTGAATTGCGCTAGCAGCATCGGTGAAGGTGTGTAAAAGGTAAAAGAACGTGTTTGGTGAACGAATCGATCATAACGGACGCATATTCTTTCCTATCACTTTTACCACTTAGTTTGCCCGTGATGTCTATATATATCGTATGCCAAGGCGTAGAACCTGCTGCGCTCCCGAACATCACTTTGAAGCCTTGCACACTATACATGAATCTACAAATTTACGCACCTGCTTGCACATTTGTGGGAACCAGTACTGTTCTGTTCTGTCAAGCGTCTTATCAGCACCAAGATGCATAATCTCTGCGTGAACATGATTAATAAGTGTCCAAGTCAGTGATCTTGGTACAACTGGTAACCAAGAGCTGGTTCTGTTGCGTTCAATTTTCCTATACAGTATGCCCTCAATCAGGGATCAATAAGGTCTATACGGAGAACGCCTGTCGTGACCCGTCGCGTTGGTATACCGTCTGTAAAGAACTTGCTATATTTTTTTTTTAATTCTAGTCAATGCTAATTTGTCATCACCTCGTAATTCCGTATCAATGTTCATGAAATCAATGTTACTAGATTTGTTAGAAAAATTAACTTCTTGATCGTTATCCATATGCACGTGTACGTTACACTCTAATATATCCCTACCTATTATGACTGGTTCAGCAATGGTGCCATCAGGTACTATGTGAAACAATACTGAAAGCGAGAGACCTTGAACATTGATGGGGCTAATTACCTGGGAAAAACATTCTACATCCCCCCTACCAATGCCCGTCAGATAAACTAAATCATTCTGCGCAGTACCTGGGAACTTCTCGGTGTAGCTGTTAGTTACTAATGAACAAGCCGATCCATTATCAAAAAGAAAGGAAACTGGCTCACCGGATGATGTACCTAGTCAAGGTGCTCCTCGATGCCTTGCGTTCACACACATGGACTTCCTTGACTCCCGCTGCTCCGCCGCCTCCCGCTCGATCTGGACACGCCAACGCCAAGTGTCCTGGTCGTCTACACGCGAAGCAGGTGATTGGTCGTGGTTTATCAGCGGCTCTGGATGTTTGGTCATGCGTCTTCTCTGAAGTAGCAGGCTCTTCTCTTCACTCGCGGCAGTCTATCGCTTTGTGACCCGAAGTACCGCAGCGGTGACATGTTCCCGTGAAGCGTGATTCGTTGAATCGGGTCCTTTCCACGTCCGCATCATGGTTGTCGTTACCCTCATGACTTCGTTTAAATGCGCAGAAGTTGAGATCTAGTGGTCAGGTTATGAGAGTGGAACTGAAGATACGAATCCCGTTGTAATATCTTCAGACATCTTCATCCGCGGGATGCGTTCGATGATGTTCCACAGACGCATGGCCGCCTCGCTCGCGGTTTCTTTGACACCAACTTGAAAACGTAGAATTTCATCGAAGTAATCTTTTGGCAGCATAGGTTTAGCAAACTTCGCAAGCAATACTTCTTTTATTTGAGGCCATGTCAACTGTGATGCCTGTAGTCGTGTTAAACAGGTAGCAGCTCGGCCTTTGAGTGCACGTGTAAGTAACAAAAGCAATTCTGCACCTTCTAACTTACGGTTGTTGACTACGATTTCTGTCACGTTGCACCAACCTTCGATGTCCACTTCGTTGCCATCCGGATCAAACTCAATCAACTGGGTAGATGTGCTGCTCGAAGTTTGCGGCTGTGATATAGCCAGCAATCGGGATAAAAACAGCTCCATCTGTTGAGACAGGCTTGGTTCTGATGCCGGCGCTGAAGATCTCGTGCGACTATTCTCCTCTGAAGCAAGCCCTTTACATCCCACTTCTGATAACGGCACATGGCCATCATCAGTCAATTCTGGGTTCATAACAGCTGCCGAGCTATCGTGGGTAGGCGGGCGAGGAGAATTAAAACCACGTGTTGAAGATGCACGATACACGATTATTATTTTAACTGAATATTAACAGAATAATACTCTTTCTAATTAACTGGAATACGGCGACACTCCACCGAACACGTTTTGCTTGAGCGCGATGCAAATGGATCTCTGCCTCGTCTGACCACCGCCAGCAAAAGAGCCCGGGGTTGCGTCAGAGTGAAGAAACGTCAACCTGCGCTTGTCATTCTTGACGTCTCTTGACACTCTCAAAAGATCGAAGCGCCGTCATATATTTAATATGTTATACCTTAATATTTTGAAATAGATTAAAGTAACAAAAAACATAAAACAAAAACTCTAAATAAAACAAAAATAAACAAAGAATTATTAATTTTTTAAATAATCGCGGGTGCAACACCAAATTATCGCGGGTGCAACCAGTCTAATTTAAGTGAACATAAACCTTAATTTTACTTACATAGGAACTAAATAAGAGATCAAACCATATTTTTTATTAACAATTATACTTTTGTTGTTGCTTATATTAATTATTTCTTTTGAAATACGTCAATAATTTCCGAAAATTCTACGAACATAATATTTCCATCAGTCATTTTCTTTGGCGCTTTCAATATCGTGATAATATCATCAAATTGCACGTCTGCTATGTCATTAACGATGTCTGTGAATCGTTTGCCATCAACGGTCGTCATAAATTGTACTCTAACTTCACCATCTTCATCCATATCACTCTGACACAACCCCACATAACGATATTGAGTATTTTTTTTGCCGGTTTTGCAGAGCAATTGTACGAGCACAT
This sequence comes from Amphipoea lucens, assembly GCA_947508005.1. Lineage (NCBI taxonomy): Eukaryota > Metazoa > Arthropoda > Insecta > Lepidoptera > Noctuidae > Amphipoea > Amphipoea lucens. Next base: position 13,353,768 of record OX382375.1, read on the forward strand.
ACACACCAGCGCAAATATTTTTCGGTAAGACAGTAGCTTGGACAATAGCAGTTTCAGGATATGCTTCTGGTGATAATTTTGAAGATTGAAGAGACGTTGATGGAGTTTCGTCATTTATAAATTCATTGTCTGAATCAGTGTCTAAATCACTGTAAACATCAGATACGCGCAACTTCTTTTTAAGTGGCAATAAAGATTTGCTCTGATCCGAAACTGAAGGAACAGGTATCGATCAGTAGGATCCGGAATAATTTTTTGTAATTTGTGATTTGTAAGAGGTTTCAAATCGTCGTCGGCCCAATCACTATCTGTATCAGCGGTGGGTTTTGGCGACTTCAAAACCAATGTGCAATGTGCATTTAAAATGAGACAGTGAGGTGCGCGCCACAGAAATGCTATGAGCCTCTTCAGATTGGAAGAAATGTTTGGATTGAATACCTGGTATATTTTTTACCCCTTCCCATAGATCATCCAGCACGGCTATCTTTTCTTTAACTTCTTCCTTTGCTACAAATTTAAAGATGATATTCTTAGAGAGACTGCGTGCTAAATTATAGAATTCTAGGGCACTGTTAACGATGGCTTTCCGAGACTTAACCGCGATCCACACTGATCTTTTGACACTTCCACCAATTCCATCAACGGCACCTTTTCCGTGTGAGGCAGCGAAAAAGTTCCATTCGAGGTGATCGAATCCATATTCTGCTTTGAGTGAATTCATACTTGTCATTACATATCGATTCTTAAATTGAGCGGCGCAATTGTCGCTGAAGATATACAAATATGTAATGTTATCAGAGACTGACTTGATGTACTCAAATATTTTTTGCAGGAAGAGATGCACAGTATATTTATTGTGACTTAGTTCATCACTTACTATGACCAGTGAATGAAGTTTGTCGGGAGTCCAAATACAACACGTGAAAAGCGTGACTTGTGCATGAGACCAATGTGCTGATTGTATTTCATCTTGACTAATTAACGCGTAGTTCTCAGCAAAATCTATTTGTATGACAGCTTTCGCACTGGTCAGACCTTCTTTTGCGTTTTGGAAGTAATCGGATTGTACATTTTTAACAAAAGAATGTAGCTTGAATTTACCAGTGCTGTCATGTAGTTCGTCTAGTGCTTCATTGAAAGGTTTGCTAATTACGATCTGTTTTGGTCTCTGATTCTGAAAGATCCAGGCCTTCCAATTAACACAGGGATTGGAATCTAGAGTAATATCCCAAATTTTGGATTCTTTACATGCATCGCAACTACTGGACATGCAGTCTTCATTGTCGACACTACATGATATTTGTTTCAGAAGCTCTTTGTGAGTTTTGGGAAAGCCTGTTGCATGTTTCGAAATAGCCAGAAGAAGATTAATATAATTTGAGTGCGTTGTACATACGCAAACATTATGAGGAGTATCATTAATTGGCAGAATGTGAGCTGGTCTCTCATTATAAAAAACAGTCTTACCTATAGATATTTCAGGATGAGTTTCTTTAAAAATTTCGAAGGCTTCTCGAATGCTCATAATCATTGTTCTTTTCTGGATTCGCATTTTTGTTCCTGTATTGGACTTGACTGTTTTCACATCTTTTATGCCAGGCATTTGTCTGCTAATGTCATCTCTATTATAAAAATCACAAATGATTTTTTTCCCTCCATCCGTTAGCTTTCGAGGCGCTGCTTTAGGGGCGTCATTTTTGTCAAATGCAGCAATGTTGAATTCAGAAGCTATTTTTTTTACAACTTCCACTGCTTTGGTGGGACTGGCTGGTAGATTACGTTTTACTTTTGCCACAGCCTTCCCTAGTGTGCGAGGACTGCTGTATCTAGTAGATGTTTGATTAAATTGTTCTTCCTTACGTCGCTTTCTAGTTGCCTGCATTCTTTCTTTGGATCTGATTCTAGCCAATATTTTCAAATTTACATCTGTCTCCATGTTCATTTTCATTACTTCTCTCCGTTTGGAATCACGAACCCTTTCCCGTTGGAGGTGTTCAGCATGAAGCTCAGGATTTTCTTTTAATTTCCGCCTATATTTCTGCGAAGCAGTCTCCTTATGTTGCTCTGTTGTCATTTTAACCGATATTTCTGTAAAAAATACAGAATATAATACATACACAGATATTAAATATATATCATCAATCGTCTTCAGCATATATTATTAGTCAAGGTATATCAAAACAACGAAATATATAATTAGTCACACAAACAAAAACTGTTGCACCCGCGATCCCACATCGAGATCGCGGGTGCAACCAATTTAAGTTTTCGTTTATTTTAACCTAACAATCATTACACTCTTAAAAACAAATAATTTAAGTTTGGTTTTGATTTCTTCTTACTTTTGCAAAGTTTCAGAACGTTAGCTCTTTATATCTGTGAAAAAAGTAAACTTTTATATCTTTTGCATCGCGGGTGCAACTATTTAACAGTGTATACTAGCAGTCAATAATTCTTAACAAATAACAAAATATACTTACATTTTTTGGAATATGAAGATAAATGAATATTGTCACTTCACGTTTAGCCGGTAAAACATAACCTCAAACTGTCAGCAACAACTGTTTCGCGCCAGTGTTGCTAGTCATGATTTTACAGTTTATACCATTCTTCGAATGAGAATATTTTCAAACGCATCAAAAAAGAAGATATGGTATAAAATCAAATAAAAATAAATTGATTATTATATTTCGACTTTCTTCTTTGCAATAAAAACAAAAAAAACAACTAAACTCGTGATTGAAAAAATCATGTCGGAAATCATCTATAGCGGAATCGCCCCATTATAATAAAGTAACTTTTGCCATGTTACTGTTTTGTAAAGAGTGCCTACTCAACTTGCGAAAATCATTTTATTGATGAAATGTTAGATGATAAGAAACATATCTTCATGCGCCTTCAAAATTTAACATTTTCATTATTTTTTAATTCATTAATAAATTAATAAATACCTACCCGACATAGGGTCGAAACACGTGCCATTACATTGCATTTATCAGAACCTTTATATGACTTTTTAATCAAAGTTAAGACGCTTGCATGACATACCTACGCCACCATACTTAAGTTTTAGGGTTCTGTGGGTAATGTGAGTTGAACCATACGGTAATGTGCAAATCTTGTAAGCTGTTGCAAATATTTATACTTACATCAAACATCGCCATAGGTCACCGATACTAACCTATGTAATTATGAATTATCTTAAAATTTCGCTATGTTATGATGTATAAGTAATGTTGTTATTACGTAATTTTGCACCCCTAGACTAGTGTCCAAACAAAATCAATTTTATTGCCTTTTTTTCCTAAATACGTAATTATAAAGTTCTTAAACATTTTCAGCAAGCTGCATTTTAGTCTGGACTGGAAATGGTTGTATTAATGGAGGTCGATATTTTTTTAACTAAAAAGGATTTCCATAAGTTGAAGTATGCCAAATGGCCGTGGAAAATTACACACTTTTTGAAAGTAAAAAAATGTTATGGTTGTGACTATAGTATTTCAAATGACACAACCAATAGGCCGGTACACTTCACTGTGACTCAAGGGAAGATGATAAAATTGTTATACCATGATTTTTTTTGGTGTCAAAATTGCAAGCATTTTGCGATTTATGATCATTTCCCTACCTATGAGTGTGAAAGAACAATGGGTAAAGTTGTATGGGCCCCGTACCCAAAAAAAAAGATGACTGTAGCATTATGAGCTATATCGGTATTCGTTGCCCTCATGGAGTAGTTTAATTAATCCTAAGACAGCATGTCTGAATTCACTTGGAGAAAAAAGATATTTTAGGAAGTTAAATTGGTTTTGAGAAGACCATACCCAGAGACAAGGTTAATTGTAGCATTATGGACTATGTCGGTATTTGTTGACCTCATGGAGTAGTTTAATTAATCCAAAGACAGCATGTCTGAATTCACTTGGAGAAAAAAGATATTTAAGGAAGTTAAATTGGTTTTGAGAAGACGGTACCTACCCAGAGACAAGGTTAATTGTAGCATTATGAACTATGTCGGAATTTGTTGACCTCATGGAGTAGTTTAATTAATCCTAAGACAGCATGTCTGAATTCACTTGGAGAAAAAAGATATTTAAGGAAGTTAAATTGTTTTAATAAAATAATAGGAAAGTTCATTATCTTTACTCATTATTGTAATTACCATGCTTATGTTGGTTCTTATTCAATACTAGCTGATCCGGCGAACTTCTTACCGCCTATAATTTTTTTTTATTTAATTTTTTCCCATGTTTTAATAGCTATTCTGCTATTCGGGGCAAAGATTATGAGCTATGTCGGTATTCGTTGCCCTCATGGAGTAGTTTAATTAATCCTTAGTCAGCATGTCTGCTGGCAATCGACAATGCAGCATAAAATGAGATACAAAAAAGAAATAAAAACATAACACAATACAAGTTCTAAATCAATTTTAATTAATTTTTAATCAAGTTCTGTTAATTTTCTAAATCGTAGTCTTAGGGTTAATTAAACTACTCCATGAGATGAACAAATACCGACATAGTTAATGTGGGATTGTATGGCAAAATAACGAGCACAATTACTAATTGAAACTTTATTCACCCGTTAAAAAGTCAGCGTTACACCGTGGCAGCCTGTCCGTCGTATATTCGCTATCGCCATTACTGTTCTTTCTCACTCGCACACATACATCTCTCTTTCTTTCATCCGCTGCGTTCCGTTCTAACACTTAATTTGGCTGCGTTCTTTCAATACAATATTTATCCCACAGTCGGCCATCCTGATCCATGTCTGTCCTCAGACATCCACGCAAACATTCATCCCTTGCTTTCAACTTAAATTCAACTTAACTATTAATACAACATTTTGCTTAACTTATTAATAAACAGGTTATTAGTAAACTTATTAAACTCAATAAACATGTTTACACACTGACATTTAACATTGCAGTAGGCATAGTACAGATCTCCTTATAGTAAACTAAGCTAACATCGTAAAACTACATACACATTTTAGTATAGAATAAAGAAAAGAATACATGGTGTCAACAAAACTTTGCACATAACCTTTCATACACAACACAAACAAAAAGTTAAGTTGAGCGACTCTCACCTTTTAGGTTTTGGAGTTGTAACCTGGCCACGCCTTCATGTAGTCTGCTGAACTAGAGGATACTCCAGGGCCTTCAGTGTTAGGGTCTAGCTTTTTCACATCATATCTGTCGTTCCTCTTTACTTTTACAACCTGATAGGGCCCTAGATATTTGGCTTTCAGCTTCATTCCCGTGCCAAACTGCGTGCGTTTAATTGCGACTAAGTCTCCTTCATTGTATTTCATACTTTCTTTTCTCTTCCTATTAAAATTTCTTATGTTTTCTTCTTGAACTTGTAAAATTTGTTCTTTGGCTTTCTCTCTAAGTTTTTCTCTCTCCTCTGAATAGCTCTCTCTTCCTTCTTCTAAAAGCAAATCGTAAATCTCGGTGTCTTCTTTTATTCTCATCTTAGTCCCAATCAATAGTTGATAAGGTGTAGTATTTATGCTTCGCTGAAAAGTACTATTAAGAGCACGCTGTAATCTACTGACATGACGGTACCACAGGGTAGGGTTTTCTATACACATCTTTGTAAGTACAGATATTATAGTACGATGAACCCTTTCCACTTGCCCATTTCCTCTTGGCACTCCCGTCGTAATTTTGAGGTGTTGAATGTTCTCGTCTTTACAATACTCTTGAAACTCGTTGCTCGTATACGCCGTTCCTCGATCAGTAATAAATCTCGTTGGATTACCAAAATGTTGTTGGTGAATTTTTAACTTTTCTATTGTTTCTTTACTTGTGGTACTTTTAGTTGGAAATATCCACGTAAACTTAGTAAATGCGTCTACAATCGTGAGAATATGGTTATACTGCTTCTTTGTCTCAGTCATCGGACCGATATGATCCAAATGAAGTGTATGCAGTGGTGAATCCTCCTTTTCAATCGGAGTTAGGAATCCTTCTTGTTTTCCCTCTTTACGCGTAGCTAATAGACATGGAATGCAACTTGTAATAAACTCTTCTATTTTCTTATCCAGGTTCTTGATAAAATAATCTTTACTTATTAATTCAATCATCTTTCTTTTTGAAAAATGTCCATTTGCATGAGCCCTTTTGATGATTTCATTTTCCATAGACTTTGGGACCACTAAGTGCTTTTCCACTCCTTTGTACAGCAATCCATTGTCAATATAATAGTCACCATAAGTTCTCTCCTGTAAAATCTCTAATATAGCTTTTAGACCATCGTCCAACTGTTGTGCTCGTCTGATCTCATCGTGCAGAGTTACTACCGCTACATATGGGTTTCGGCTTAATGCATCAGTATGCTTCATCCTCGTTCCTGGCCGATGTTCAACCACAAAGTCGAACTCCTGTAGAAGCAATGCCCATCTTGCAACCCTCGTACTCAAATCCTTTTTCTTAAGTGTCATCTGGAATGCTTGGCAATCAGTGACAATTTTAAATTTTATACCATACAAGTAGTGTCTAAATTTTTTTATCCCTTCGATTATAGCCAAACTTTCCAGTTCATAACTGGTGTACTTTTTTTCTGCATCATTTGTTTTACGACTCATGAAATATACTGGATGGAGTCCGCCATCATCATCAGATCGCTGCATGAGTATAGCAGCATAAGCCAGAAGTGATGCGTCTGTATGCATTTCTGTCTCCAATCTTGGATTAAATATTCGTAAAACTGGTTTAGTAGTCAAACGTTCCTTCAAACAATTGAACGCACACTGTTGCTCGTCATTGAACTTGAAATCAACATCTTTCTTAAGTAAATCTGTAAGTGGTCGTGCTATAGATGCAAAATTCTGGATATACTTCCTAAAATACGACGCCAATCCAATAAAACTTTGCAATTGACAACATTTCATATTTTTAACCTGCATGTATTATTACGTTATATAAAAGTAAATTCAAATCCAGGGCACCCACATTTTTTCGTTTTTCGAAATTATGTACTTTTCATTCATGATTTTAACTTTGAAATTCGGTGTATTCTAAAAAGACGTAAGTGCCAGATGACGGTAGAATGGCGATATTACCTTTGCTTTATTGTGACCCGTCAAAAAAACTGTTAGATGTCACTTGTCTCAGTCGTTGTTTTGGTTCCGTCATTGGCGTATATTTTTCATTGGGATCCATTTTATTGTATTGGCGAAATATCAATCAAAAATTGATAATATTAACAGTAAGCAGCGTGTCGAGTTGATAGGAAAAAATATTGTTGAATTCAATTCAGTTTTTTAGTTGTTTTCTAGTTACATTTCTTAGGTGACATTGACATGTGTTTGATATAATGTTTTCAAACAAAGAAATTGGAATGCGCAAAGGTAATTACCTCATTCCGCCGTTTATGTGACGTCATCACATGTTTTTTGATTTTTATTTTTTTCTCAGAAATTTAGAAATAAAAAAATAAAATAAAAATATATTTGAACTCAGGATACGAAAATAAAGAAATAGTATTTTTGTTTTAAGGTCGTGTCAGGTTTGAAATGTTGTCAATTGCTTAGCGGTTTTGGGTTCTGGAAACTTTGTAACAGCATCAATCTTTTCACTGGCAGGCCTTACTTGTCCATTCTCAATTGTATGACCTAAATAAGTTATGCTTCGACATATCAGCTGTGCTTTCTTCCAGTTTATTTGTAAGCCATATTCAGATGCCACTCTTAAAACTTCTCTTAATCTATCAACAGCTTCCCGTTCGTCTTTTGCTGGAATTAGAATATCATCGACAAATATTAGAACAATCCCCTTTGATATTAGTTCTCTGAAGATTATGGTCACAAACCGCATAAAGTAGTTTGGGCAAACAGACAAGCCAAATGGAGCTTTCAGAAACTCGAACTGACCGTGGTGTGTAACAAATGCAGTGTACTTTACAGACTCACTGCTGACATTCAGATGGAAAAATCCATTCTTTAAGTCCAGTACACTAAATACTTTTGCCTCCGCCAACTTGTCAATGTAATCCTCGATAATCGGCAATGGAAACTCATCCTTTATGATTTTACTATTTAATTTTCTATAGTCCACACACACCCTTATAGCACCATCTTTTTTGCGAACAAGAACTAATGGACTGGCATATTCCGAATAACTTACGCGTACGATTCCTTGCTCGAGCCACTCCGCAACTTGTTCTTCAACTACCACCTGCTCCTTTAGTGATATGCGTCGTGGACGTTGCACCACCGGGACATCATCTTTCACAATTATTTTCAGCTGGATAGGAGCTTCTTTGATTTGGCATGGTTGATAGCTCTCAACCATCTGAACAACCTCTTCTTTAAAGTCAGTATTACTTACATGACCAACCTCGATATTGCAACTAAAACAATTGATTTCGTTCACCCATTCCACAGGTTTCATCCACACAGCACTACCATTCATAACCATTATAACATTCTTAAAAAATTCGTGACCTATGATTACATCAAAAGGCATACAGTCTTTAGGTACCACGTAGAATAACACATCGTCGTATTTCGTACCGTCGATCACAACATTTGTTGTTATACAACCTAACGACTCCACTTTAGCGAAACCCAGTCCGGATAGCGTTATGTTATTGTTCATCACTTTACTGACGTTAGCACAAAACTCAGAAGATACTAAGCTCACATCACTGCCCGAATCAATAAGCGCACTTGTCGTTTTTCCACATAATTCTATGATCTTCAAAGGTTTTTCCCGTTGTGATTGTTTGTTTACGTCGTAGATGTCATACTCGGTTTGACTTTGACGTTTGCTACTTCTGTCATCTGTCATCTCGTCACTGTCATTCTGTGAGTGTGACGTATCATCCGTGTTGAACGATGATTGCCCGAACATTGCTTGCTTGCTCACACGTTCGCCGCTCCCGCTCCCACTTGTTGATGCGCCGTTGTTGTGACCTTTTCTATCGCCGGAAGTGCCGGAACTACGCCATCTTGAGGAACTCAAATCTTCCTTACGGCCTACCTCCTTGTTATTTTTATGCGGGCACTTCGGTGAAATATGGCCATATTCGTTGCAGTTAAAGCACTTTGGACCTTGTGCCTTCTGCGGACAGTCTTCTGACACATGATCGCCTTCACCACAGTTATAGCACCTTTTCGACATTTTTTCGTGACGTACGATGCCGCGTTTTTCGTTTCTGTAGGTACTTCTAGGATGTTCCAGTTTCATTTTTTCCTTAATAGTCTCGTAGATTTTAAACTTCTCTTTAAGTTCAGGATACGTCGTTACGCCATAAAGCATGATTTTATTGGTTTCGTGGTCCACTATGCCATCAACTATGTATTTAATGGCCACGTAATCGGGTATCTTTCCTCTTTTCCCTAACGCCTTCATGACCATCATATAGTCGATGCAACTCTCGTCACATTTTTTCTTCCGTTGGCTCATAAGCTCGTGTATTGCTTTAACGTCGACTGTGTCAGGGAATTCTTTACTCAGGGCCGCTTTAAGTTCTTCCCATGTTTTGTGAGGGCGTTCAGCTTCCATCCATAGCTGTGCGGTGCCTGATAGGGACCTCCGTGCCATCAGCAGCTGTTGTAACGGTGTCCAACCACATATTTCTCCATTTTCTTCTACATCTTGTATCCATCGCGTAACTGGATACGTTTTATCTTGACCGGTGAATTTAGGTATCAGAACCGACGTGAGGTACAACATCGAGCTTTGGCCCGAACGTGGTTCTTCTTTCGTCATTTTCAGTTGCCGTAGCCGTCGTAATTACCTTTTCCGTTGATTTTTGAATACTATCCGCCGCCGTGCACCACGCCACGCGCCGGTCTCCGTCGTTCGTCGTCCGTCGTCTTCAAACTCGTTATTTTTGCCAATCCCGGACGAGCCCCCAAATTTTGTGGGATTGTATGGCAAAATAACGAGCACAATTACTAATTGAAACTTTATTCACCCGTTAAAAAGTCAGCGTTACACCGTGGCAGCCTGTCCGTCGTATATTCGCTATCGCCATTACTGTTCTTTCTCACTCGCACACATACATCTCTCTTTCTTTCATCCGCTGCGTTCCGTTCTAACACTTAATTTGGCTGCGTTCTTTCAATACAATATTTATCCCACATTAATATTGCTACAATTAACTTCGTCTCTGGGTACGGTCTTCTCAAAAACAGTTTAACTTCCTTAAATATCTTTTTTCTCCAAGTGAATTCAGACATGCTGTCTTAGGATTAATTAAACTACTCCATAAGGTCAACAAATACCGACATAGTTTATAATGCTACAATTAACCTTGTCTCTGGGTACCATCTTTTCAAAACCAATTTAACTTCCTTAAATATCTTTTTTCTCCAAGTGAATTCAGACATGCTGTCTTAGGATTAATTAAACTACTCCATGAGGTCAACAAATACCGACATAGTTCATAATGCTACAATTAACCTTGTCTCTGGGTATCGTCTTTTCAAAACCAATTTAACTTCCTTAAATATCTTTTTTCTCCAAGTGAATTCAGACATGCTGTCTTAAGATTAATTAAACTACTCCATGAGGGCAACGAATACCGATATAGCTCATAATGCTACAATTAACCTTGTCTCTGGGTACAGTCTTCTCAAAACCAATTTAACTTCCTTAAATATCTTTTTTCTCCAAGTGAATTCAGACATGCTGTCTTTGGATTAATTAAACTACTCCATGAGGTCAACAAATACCGACATAGTCCATAATGCTACAATTAACTTTGTCTCTGGGTACGGTCTTACTCGTTCTCCTTTGCTGTTAGTAAGTTTTATTAGGAATTTTCATTATTTCTTAATTTACTTGTTTAGAGCTGTTGAGTATTTTTCTACGAAATAATTAACTGTTACATTGTTCAGAGTAGATATTCAATACTAAAATATATTTTATAGCACACCTGATTTTTCACTATTTCGTCATCATCGTTGCTCATATTGATACAGCTATCTAAACCATATTCAGGGAAATACAAAAGTTGTCAATGTTTTGTAGGCGCACATACGCGCGCACTGCCTTGGTCGTCGGTCGCCGCCGCCGCGCCCGGAGCCCGCGCACCGCACCGACGCCCGCACGCCGCACCCCCCTTCCGTGTTCGACGCTCCGCGGACTCGCGCTAAACGCTCGCTCAACAGTGCCAGGCAGTGCCACACTTGATTTCAAGTCGAAAGCACGCGCAATTTTTCTCGCAAATAATAGCTCCTGTGTTCTTTCTGTGCTTGCCTCTCTGCTGTACATCTACAGTGGACCTTGACGCCGCTAAGCAAACGTATGTGCACTTACAGTTTAGTCTCAATTGTGTTGGAGCGCCTACGAAATTTCTCTTAGCTTTAAGTGTTCCGTCCTACCTAAACTATTATGTTTTTGTTATGTGCTCGTACGCACATTATTAATGTGTCTTTTTTTTACTTGTCATTAAAAACTCATACACGTTACATGTGTCTGTTGCCTTTTATTTAAATCACACTAATTTCCGCACATATTGGTCCATTACGAGCCGGATTGAATAAATAGCAAGGATCTGCTATTATTTTATGAAGATCAAGAAGTTAATGGTGAAATTAGCGAATATTAATTAATTACTTCAACGAGGTTACTGACCGGCACTGTGGTGTGTGAATCAAGTACATAAAATAAAGCGGTGTTAAGTCTAATATATTGATAATATCATCACCCAACACTCAATCAGGTAGTAAGTATATAACGCCAATTAAGGATTTATAAGGTTAGTTATATTAATTATACCAATTGTATTTTGCGTAATTAGTTGTTTCGTTAATTACCCTACCATTTGTATTGTGATAGTTTTATTTTCATTATTGTGTATTGGCAGCAATTAAATTAGAAATCATACTCATATAATATAAGTGTAGTAATATTGATTTATTACATTGTATTGTTTTAATTTAAGTGTCTTTGCCAAAGTAAATTCTATTCACGTTAAGTATTTTTACATAGGTGGTAGATAGTTAGGAGCAATATAATTTTAGTGTGTTAGATATTGTTAATTAATGTTTAGGTACTGTTAATGTAATTACCGTATTATTTTAGTTATTGTGTTGTTGTACTTAAAACAAGTCATTGTTAGTTTATTGAGTTTCGTAAAAAATAATAACTAACGAGTTGCATTATTTAGATAGGTATCATCGGTAGGTTGAATCATAATCATAAGACATAGGTACTTATAATATTGTTTAAACTTTATTATTGTATAAATTCCAGATTTACGCTCGAATCCCAGAATGACCGAGGAAAGGGAGTTAATAAAGAAGCGAGGTAGCTTCAAAGGCCGATTAACAGCTTTTGTCAATTATCTGGACGCGCTGGATGATAAAACGTTAACTAGCTCCAATATAACGGAGCTACAGCTGCGTATAGGCAAGATGGAGTTGTTATACCAACAATATGATGAGGTACAGTTACGTATGGAGTGTATCGCTGATGATGTCAAGGCACAGTTTTCTGAGCGTTCTGATTTTGAGTCCTTGTATTTTAAGTCACTGTCTAAGGCTCAGGAAATTGGAACTAACTATAATAAAGATAATGAATCTCTCTGTAGAAATAAAAGTGATTTTGGTAGTAGTTATAAGCCAGTTAAGTTACCTACAATCCAATTGCCAAAGTTTAGTGGATCTTACAATAACTGGTTGGAGTTTCATGACACCTTTACGAGTCTCATTCATTCCAATGATGCTATAGACGAGATCAACAAATTCCACTACCTTCGAACATCTCTGGAAGGATCCGCTGCCGTAGTAATCCAGTCGATCGAGTTTTCGGCTACTAACTACTCTGTGGCATGGAAAGTATTATGTGAGCGGTATGATAATAAGAGATTATTAATTCACAATCATGTTTCGGCTATTTTTAACATAGAGACAATTACAAAAGAATCCTCTGTCACGTTAAAGAATTTAATTGACCAAATAAATAAACACTTACGAGCGTTAGACACCTTAGGTGAGCCTGTTAAGTATTGGGATACCCTTTTAATCTACATTGTTACTCGCAAGTTGGATAGCAGAACGTTCCGTGAGTGGGAGGAGTACAAAGGTCGTATTGACAAAGATAGCATGATTACCTTCGATGCATTCCTTAAATTCATACGTGAGCGCGCTGAGTTAATTGAAACTTTGGAATTATCGCGTAATAACCAACCTCAATCTGTTAACAAGTCAGGGGCTAAGCTGAAGTCTATGGTTACCGTCCAAAGTGGTGGTAATTCTAATTCAGAGTCAGGTACAAAGGTTTGTCCCAAATGCAAAGGTGACCATAACTTGAGTGAGTGTGCACAGTTTCTCGCACTAAGTAACGAAGCACGTATTAAATTGCTACCAAATTTTAAAGTGTGTTATAACTGCTTTCGTTCGGGTCATTTCGCGAATCATTGTAAAAGGCCAGGTTGCAAGCTGTGTAAGCGCAGACATAATACTCTCATCCATGTCGCTGATTTTAAACCTATTGCAAATAGTCATAATAATACGAATAACTCGTGTGATAACTTGTCGCCGCAATTGCCTTCGACGTCTTCTGTGACTGAGACGAATAATGTCGCGTTGTCGGCCAACGTCACATCTTCGCACAGTAGTATGAGTCATGATGTGTTATTGTCAACCGCATTAATTAAATTACCTGATCGTAATGGTCGAGAGCATGTTGTTCGTGCAATTCTTGACAGCGGTAGTACATCATGCTTTGTGACGGAAAGACTATGTCGACAGTTAAATTTAGAGACTAGGCAGATAGACAGGTCGATATTCGGCATTAATAACGTGACCTCTCACGTAGGTAAAACGTGTCGCATTAACATGACGTCATTAAACAATAGTTTCAGTGCTGAACTTAATTGTTTCGTTTTACCATCAATAACTAGTGATGTGCCATGTCGTGAAGTAAATCTATCTACTCTGAACATTCCGTCTCATATATGTTTAGCAGACCCTACTTTTTGCAAGCCCGCTCATGTAGATATTCTGATTGGTGCTGATGTCTTCTGGGACTTGCTAGGGTCACAACGAATCAAATTAGGTACTGGTAAGCCAATTTTATGTGAAACCAGGTTAGGCTGGATTGTCTCCGGACCTATTAGTCGTAATTACGTTGCATTGCTTTCTAGTAACATTAGGTGTAACTTTGCTAAAATCGATTCTTCATCTGACGACAATTTCGATAAAATTCGAAGTGATTTGACTCGCTTCTGGCAGTTAGAAGAAGTAAATAAGAAGTCTTCTCATTATTCGCCAGAAGAGAAGTTATGTGAAAGGCATTTTCTTAATAATACGATCAGATTGCCTGATGGTCGTTTTTGTGTCCGTATCCCTCTCAAACAAGATCCTTCTATTTTGGGAGATTCAATTAATAAAGCTGCCCATTGCTTACAGTCGTTAGAACGTAGATTAAAAACGAAATCTGATTTTAGTAAAATGTATCATGAATTCCTGTCTGAGTATGAGTTACTAGGTCATATGACTGAATGCAAACAATCCGATTTAAGCCCTTCTGGCTATTTTATTCCGCACCACGGCGTATTACGTGAAAGTAGTACCACTACGAAACTTCGAGTGGTATTCAACGCAAGTTGTCCTTCTTCAACTGGCGTTTCATTTAACGATTTACAGATGGTTGGCCCTACCATTCAGGACGATCTATTGTCGATTCTTTATCTCCGTTTCAGACAGCACAAGTATGTCTTGTCAGCAGACGTCGAGAAGATGTATCGACAAATAGTCGTCCATCCGTCCGACAGGTATCTGCAGCAGATATTATGGCGAGGTAAGGCATCTGACCCCGTTAAAATTTATAAATTAAACACCGTCACCTATGGTACGGCTAGTGCGCCATTTTTAGCTTTTCGGTGCCTTCATCAATTAGGACTCGATTGTAAGAATCAGAAGGTTGCCGAGGTCATAAAGCACGATTTCTATGCGGATGACCTACTATCTGGCGGTGATGATTTAGATGAGGTTAGATTTATTCGTCAGGAAGTCACAAATGTACTTTCATCGGCTGGCATGCCATTGCGTAAGTGGAAGTCAAACGAACCTCAATTATTGTCTGAAGTTGCTCAATCATCGCTTGACTTAAATATAGGTTCTAGTGAGCCTGACAAGTTGCTCGGACTAGGTTGGTATGCAAGTTCAGATGAACTAGTATTTTCCATAGGCTCAACTATTTCCTGCAATAGTAACACTAAACGTGATTTACTTTCTGCGATTGCAAAGATCTTCGATCCTTTGGGACTGTTGTCACCACTTGTAATCACAATGAAAATGTTACTACAAAAAATGTGGTTGGATAAATTATCATGGGATGATCCATTGACCCCTGAAATTAAATTGCAATGGCAGACCATTATTAAAACTCTGCCTTTTTTAAATGAAGTTCGTATCCCACGAATTGTTGTGTGTCATTCATACAAGGAGTTGGAACTACATATATTCACTGATGCATCTGAGCGCGCGTATGGTGCGTGCGTTTATGTTCGCAGTATTAATGATGCAGGTGAGTGCATCGTTCGGTTACTTATGGCCAAAAGTAGAGTGGCACCAATTAAACCCACTACAATTCCAAGGTTGGAGTTGTGTGGCGCTGTAGTGGGAGCTCGTCTGTACGAGAAGGTGTTAAACTCACTTCGTCTTAAGTTCTCGCGCGTCTTTTGTTGGACTGACTCGACCATCGTATTGGGATGGCTACAGGTATTGCCTTCGAAACTTCAGCCATTTGTACGCAACCGCGTCGCTGAAATTTTAGATCAGGCGGGTCACTGCACCTGGCGGCACGTCCCAACCAATGAAAACCCAGCAGACCTACTATCTCGTGGTGTGGATAGTAGTCATCTGCAGGGTTTAGATATGTGGTGGTCTGGTCCTGACTTTCTCCAACAAGACTCGAGTAGTTGGCCCTCGCAATTTAAATGTTTTGAATTGGACTTACTCCCTGAAACTCGAACTGATGTCACTTTAAATGTCGTTCTTGACACTAACGATAAAGCATTTATTATAGATTTTAATCGTTATTCTAATTATTTAAGACTTTTACGTTCCATGGCATACGTGTTGCGATTCATTAAGGTATGTAGACACCAATCGCCACACACTAAATTTTTATCTGATGACGAATTAAAGAAAGCATTAAACATTTTAATATATCAGAGTCAACAAGAATCATTTCCCGAACATACATTACTTTTAAATAAACACAATTTGTCAAAAAAGAGCGTCCTGTTAAAATTGAATGTGTATTTAGATGACAACAATCTAATGCGTGTCGGAGGACGTCTCGATAATTCAGATTTTTCACATAATAAACGGCACCCTATAATTTTACAGTCCACTCATACTTTTACTAAATTATTATTTGATTTTGAACACAAAAGGTTAATGCATGCAGGCCCACAACTATTATTGGCATCGATTAGAGAATCCTATTGGCCTATAGGAGGACGAAATTTAGCTAAAGCCTGTTATCATAAATGCGTTCTGTGCCAACGTATGCAGGGTAAGGTTGTTACTCCATTGATGGGTAACCTACCGCGGCAACGCCTTCTTCCAGGTGGGTATCCGTTTGAATGTACCGGTGTTGATTATGCGGGCCCTATTATGAGCGCTAGTCGTCAAGGTCGTGGGTGTAGACTCGTCAAGGTGTACATAGCAATTTTTATCTGTTTTACCACGAAGGCTGTGCATCTGGAGCTTGTGAGTGACTTGACGAGCCATAACTATTTATTAGCCTTGTATCGGTTCATCTCACGCAGGGGTAAGCCAGTTGACATATACTCCGATAACGGTACCTCATTTGTTGGTGCGTATAACGAGCTATCTCAATTTTTGAAAATAAATTCTGATGCTTTGAGTGAAAGCATAGCTAATGATGGAATCAAATTCCATTTCATTCCCGCGTATACTCCACATTTTGGCGGTCTCTGGGAAGCGGGCGTCAAATCGGCAAAATACCACTTAAAGCGAGTGTTGGGACAATGTAATTTAACTTTCGAGGAACTTAACACCACATTAGCCCAAATAGAGGCAATATTAAATTCACGCCCACTAACGCCGCTGTCTTCCGACCCTGCCGATTGCACTCCATTGACACCAGGTCATTTTCTCGTCGGCCGGCCGCTCACTTCATTGCCACAGAAGAATTGTGAAGACCAAACTGCAACCCAACTTAGTCGTTACCAACGTATTGAGCAACTCCGCCAACACTTTTGGACTAGATGGACTAAAGAGTATGTTGCAGAGTTGCAGCAACGGACAAAGTGGCGTTCATGCAAAAATGGCTTAAAGTTGGATACCTTGGTAGTCATCAAAGAAGATAATCTTCCACCTCTGAAGTGGAGACTAGGAAGAGTCATCGCCGTACATCCAGGTACTGATGGAATTGTTCGGGTAGCAGATATCAAGACCTCTACTGGAGTCATCCGGAGGGCCTTCAACAGGATATGCCCATTACCTGTGTCTTCAGAATCTAAGTCTGGTTGAAAGCACGACTTTCAACGCCCGGGGGCATGTTGGAGCGCCTACGAAATTTCTCTTAGCTTTAAGTGTTCCGTCCTACCTAAACTATTATGTTTTTGTTATGTGCTCGTACGCACATTATTAATGTGTCTTTTTTTTACTTGTCATTAAAAACTCATACACGTTACATGTGTCTGTTGCCTTTTATTTAAATCACACTAATTTCCGCACAATTGTGTATCGTGTATTTGACAAGTTTTAACGATGAAATTATTTCAATGTAGGTAGTGTGAGATGGAGTTTATGTGGACTTTTTTTGGCTTTGCTGATTGTGGTGTAGCGATATCTATAAATGATGGCGTTTTACGATCCTTTTCTGTAACCAATCAACGGGCTCAGATTGACAAACGATTGACAAACTCGGCCGTTGATTGGTTACAGAAAAGGATCGGGATCAAGATTTGGATTGAGATATAGAATTTGGGCTTTAATGTACCCACGCACGGACACCATTCTTAGAGCATCTGCGTACCTACACTTTAGCATCTGCAAGTTTACTTCATTTCATGATGAAATCTAAACTACGAGTATTTTTACCTATATGTCAGTTCAGTGAAGGTACGGTAGGTAGGAGGTATCCTTAATTGCTTATCTTGTTTTTCAGATTCGCTGTAAACTTTCAAATAATGCCATACAAAATAGTTCAAACAATAGAGCGAGGGAAAGCTGTCCTGGTTGCTGTACCACAGCAATGGGAACAAGATGGGGTTTTATATTGGCCCAGAAAAAACTCCGAGAAATTCCAAAAAAATGAAAACTCTGTACCTGAAGAAAATTGGTCGGCAAAAAATTGTATTTTACAAAACTTTTTAAGAAAAAAAAACCGACTTCCAAAAAAACACTACAAAGTGAAAAATAACTTTATTTCGGAAGTCGGTGTCTTTGGATCTGTATTTTAGTTTTTTGCCACCGACTTCCGAAATAAAGTTATTTTTCACTTTGTAGTGTTTTTTTGGAAGTCGGTTTTTTTTTCTTAAAAAGTTTTTATTTCACGCTTTTTAGTGGGTCTGCTTATAATTTATCTAAGTTACAATAGCCTAGTGATTATCGCCTTTTACAAACAAAATATTGCTTTTCCCGATGCAGGGAAGTTAATTGTTGAGGATTTCTCCAGGTCCATCATCAGCTCCATATCACCATTCACATTGTGACGAGCATAAATTGCTTAGCAACCATATTAAAGTAATCGAATCGCAACCCGTGAAATACTTAGATATTATTGAGTACTTCCGATGGCCATCTGTGGTCTTCATCATCAGTTCCACTTCACCAAATAGTGCTTTCCGAGAGCAAATGCACGAGTTACTATAAAAAATACCCAAATCGCTATAGGTGTGCCTAATATTTGAAGAGTTCCTTCGATTTCTCCAGGATCCCATCATCAAATCTTGACCTGATGCTTTTAGACTAGATGCTGATAATCCTGGCTGCAGCATCAGGCCAGACTTATGTCAACATTACATTGAACTTAAAATTTAGTCCCATTGAAATTAAAATGAGCCCAAACACGACTACGGTGCTGTAATTTCAAGGTTGGTACTTTTTCTGATGCTCCTGGCTTCAGCATCAGGTCTTTATGTACTTCGGTGTTCCTCATTAACAGTACGTTTATCCACACATCGAGCCCTTTTCAATGAGCCTAAACACGATATATCTGCTGTTGTATATATACAGGGTGAAATTGAAAACATGCGACAAATCGAAATGGGAGATTGTACTCATCATTATTAACAACTTTTACTATGGAACCGAACCTGAAATCGCGAAAAAAAAATCAGCTGTTCCCTACATTTATGTTCGCATAACTCGTCAAAATGTAGGGAGCAGCTGATTTTTTTTTCGCGATTTCAGGTTTGGTTCCATAGTAAAAGTTGTTCATAATGATGAGTACAATCTCCCATTTCGATTTGTCGCATGTGTTCAATTTCATCCTGTATATATGCTGTTGTATTGTTGTATATCTGTGTAGTTATTATTTTTAACAATTCAATCTAATCTCTTAGTAATCAGGGGGCTTAGACAAAGTAACAATTTAAAAACGATAACGAAGTTAGAAAAGACTAAAACGTATGGGATTGACATAAGCCGCGTTAAGTCACGTGGTCAATCGACATCGTTATCGCCATTTGGTAGACAATGCTAAATTTCATAACGAAACCATAAAGTAACGAATCGTTATCGTGTTTATCCCATACAAATGCGTAGACAAGCTGCGCTTTCAGTGTTCGCCTTCGCCTCGATCGTGATCGCCAATGAAGATAACGAAAACGAATGCTAAAACGTTGTAGTTATTGAATACAATATGGCCGGATTTCATTCGGCAGCAGATGTTAGACATTGATTGATGACATACTCCTAGTATTTATTCTGTGTTAGTTTACAAAATGCATTCTCTACGTTTATTGTGGGCTGCACACAATGAGGACGCCTGGGAGAGGCGCCAAAAGCGATTAAGACAGCGACGGCAATTGGAAACAATTGAAGAAATGCCTGAATTGTTGTTCATCCAACATTTCAGGCTTAATAAAAGAGCATTTAGGAAGTTATGCAAAGACCTAAAAGCTCATGCACGATTAAAAGGTTCCCCTGAAATTCCCCTGGAAATAAAGGTAAGAAATTTTACATTACTATAACAATATAATATTATAGGTAAGTATTGCAGGCACAGGTACCTACTTATTGTTGTTGGTTGTTGTTCCTCAGAACTTGAGTTAAAAAATCTTCGTCTGCTTAGTTTATAGGTACTATACAACAAAAATATTGTGTTACCACACAATCTATATTAACTGCTGTTTAAATAAAAATAAAACCATATCAATCTAAATAGATTAACCTACCTATTTATTATTATATTTTTCAGGTGCTGTGTGCTCTTAGCTTTTTAGCTACAGGGTCATACCAGAAAATTGTGGGTGTGGGCCAGCATTTGACACAGCGGACAACAAGTCGCTGCATCAGGGAGGTTGTGAACGCCCTTAATCACAATTGGATGGTCAGCAGGTGGATAGTGTTTCCACAAACGCCACACCAGAGATCCTTAATCAAAGAGAAGTATGTAAATATATTTTTAAGTTTAAATACCTAATTAAAAAATTTCTTAGGTTCCTACATACCTAAATAATTACTTACTCTTTGATATTTGGTGTAAAATTGTTATATAATTTACAGATTTCAAAGGACACATAATTTGCCTGGTGTGATAGGGTGCATTGACTGTACCCATATTGCTATCACAAGACCGGTTGAGGAAGAACACACATTTTTTAATAGAAAAGGATATCATTCCTTAAATGTTCAAATGGTAAGCTGCTGGATAAAATCTAATCATAATACATATAAAACTATGTGGTTTACAAACTTCTCTGAAACTATGTGTATATGTACCTATTTGTAATATGAACTCAATGGAGAATGTAAGAGCAAGCCCATGTGCCAAGCGGCACAGTGAAATAAAGGGACATATTGTATACATAGTGAAATCTATAAAATATCTTTTAAGTGTTTTGTAAGTAGGTACCTTAATTCGAAATTAAATTCCTTCCCCACATTGCAATTTGGTTCTTTGTGGAAACCAAACAATAAGTACCTATAGTTTTATTTTATTTTCTTTTCAGATATGTGATTATGACTTGCGCATTATAAATGTGAACTCTAAATTTGGTGGAGCAACACATGACTCGCACATATGGTCTGCGAGTCACGTGAGCACATACATGAAAGGACTTCATGAAAGTGGTGAACATGTTTGGGTATTAGGTAAGTTGTTCCGTATAGGCATTGTAAATAGTGAGACATTTGAAATAGGCCTTTACGCCAAGCAGTAATTGCACTATATTTAAGTGAGGATGACTACAAATTAACAACGATTATTCAATTCTTTATTAGAACTGGAGTAGACTATTAAAATATATTTCCTTTTTTTAGGAGATTCTGGGTATCCACTGCGGCCGTGGTTGATGACGCCTATATTAAATGCAGAACCAGGATCCCAGGCAGAGGTGTACACACGACGTCATGTCCAAGCCAGGTCTCGCATTGAGCGCTGTTTCGGACTACTTAAGGCTCGTTGGAGGTGTATGCTTCGACACAGAGTTCTTCACTACCACCCTTACGTAGCTAGCAAAATCACTAATGCATGTTGTGTGCTGCACAACATTGCATTAGATGCTAGAATACCACCTCCAAGTGATATGCCAGCAGGGGGTCTAGAAGATAGTGAAGAGCATGCTGTACAATATAGCACCTCCAGCAATGATAACCAAAATGAGTTAATCCGAGGCAGGGCTATGCGCAATCGTTTAGTTAGTAGGATGTAATATAGGTGAATAAATAAAATTACTATTAAATATTTTAATATTTTTATTAAGTCACTTGATAAACTATAAAATTTTAACCTTATATAATTAGTATCTCTACTAAACAATAATTATATTAATCAGCCTTTATACATCAACTGCTGGGCACAAGATAAGCCTAACCTTAATAGGCCATAATCCAACATGCAAGCTTATAGATCTAATCGTCTTTTTGGACGAATCGTCATTGACGGACCCTGTGTGAATGAGCTCTTACAGTCTTAAAATTGGGCAGTAAAAGAGGCCCTATTAGATAATTTAACGAAGTCACTTCTTTCGCCCAAAGGGTTCACATTATGTGAAAACAAACTTAACATCTTAAACAGCCTTAGGAATTCTGCATCTCAGACTTTTGCTAGTATCCCACTCGCAAAAGTCTGAGATGCAGAATGCCTAAGGCTTCAAACATACATACTAAAAAACCTTTGATTACTATAGCAATAGGGGCAAGACGATTGCTGAACTACTCAGTGTTCAGCGGTTCTGTGTTGTCCCTACTGCGATAATAGTCAAGCCATGCTTGAGCGATGTTTACTAACGAGCTAAAAACCTGGTTCCGTTCGTGCTCAACCTCCAACGCTCGCAAGTCTCGCTCGTGTTGTAGCCTAGTCCGGGCTTCCTCCAGCTCCAGGCGTCGTAATTCCACGGACGTAAACTCGCTTGCCGCTCTCTCGAAGGGGGTCGGTGCCCGTCTACGGCGAGCGCGCAAACGAGGGCGGTCGGGAGAGGCAGCAGACTGCGGTGTCGCTGGCGACCTCAACCGCGGATGACGCCTGGTAGATGGAGAAATAACAGACGTGCGGGGGGCTGGTGGCCGCCTTCGCCTCGGAGTAGTGGGCGCTGCAGGGATTGGCGGGGATTGGGCTGACGCTGCCGGGGCCGAGGCTAGTGTGGCTGGCGCAACAGGCTGCCGTCCTTGAGCCGAAGTCTGAGTGAGCACGAGCGGAAGGGGTGGTGGTGTTTGTGTCTGGTATGAGGAAGGCGGAAGCCAATTATTTGAGGGCTGTGAAGTGGAAGGTTGAGGTGACAAAGTCAGTTGTGGAGTTTCTGCAAAAGAAAATGAGTGTTATTTTGGACAGTTTACAGATCCTTTGTTTGATCAAAAATGTTTTCTTAAATCAAATCCTGCTAATATTGTAAAATGTGAAGGTTTGTTAGTTTCTTACTCAAACATGCAAAAACGGCTGAACGGATTTCAATGAAAATTGGCACACAGATATAGAATATAAATAGCAAAACTGAGGTACCCTAGGAATTTCAGATAATTTTGTATTTTACATATACATACATAACAAATAAATATTATGATACTAGCTGTTGCCAGCGGCTTCGCCCATAATCGGGATAAAAACTATCCTATGTGTTAATCTGGGTTATAAACTATCTGTGTACAAAATTTTATCCAAATCCGTTCAGTAGTTTTTGCGTGAAAGAGTAACACACATCCATCCAAACAAACTTCCACGTTTATAATATTAGTAAGAAGTAAGATTTTAAGTCTTTAGACTTACCATCTACAATTTCCAAAACTGAATCATCTTGGGTGACGGGATCATCTTGGGCGGCGGGATCATCTTGTGCAGTATTTAGAGGTCTCTGAAAAAAATTGGCAGTGGTAGATTTAATAAAAATAAGTGGTAGATGTAATGAAATTATTTATTACTGAAACAGTGTATTTATTTTTAGTATGTAGTTATGTAAAAATTACAGCAACGTTTTTACAGTTATATAATAATATTTATAAATACTAATTAATAACCAGTTTAACCAAGTTAAAACTAATTTATCAAAAAATGAAAAAAGGGTCTAGCAGTGTCTTTCATGTTAACTAACTTTCATGGTAACTTTTGTTGCCATTAACTAACATGTTGACCAATGTTAATAGGAATCCATACTAATAATATTATAAATGCGAAAGTAACTCTGTCTGTCTGTCTTTTACGGCTTCACGTAAAAACGGCTGAACCGATTTTGATGAAATTTGGTATAGAGATAGAACAGACCTTGAGAAAGGACATAGGCTAAATTTTGTCGCGAAAAAAGGCTTTGGAGGCGCGATATAACCGAATTCCACGCGGGCGAACCCGCGGGCAGAAAGCTAGTATTTTATAAAACATCTGCCTACTAGAGAAAATTAGCTCATTATTGAGCAGGAGCCTTGAAGGTGTATAGTACTTACATTCAATCCTAGCTCTTCTACAGAGACTTGTCCTGCCACTGCTAAAGCACCCATTATAGCCAGCACTCTTTCATCGCTAGCTGACAAGGTTTGCCCGCTTGCTGGCCCACCTCCAGTCCCTCTTGCATGGTGCCTTATGGTCAATGCCTTTTTTTTTGTCTTGGACTTCCAATCTGCCCACACCTTTATTGAATAAAAATCAGTCATAGTTATAAGTACCTATGCTATAAGTGTACCTAAATGAGATTAAAAAGCCAATTTGGTAAGAACTTTTGAAATAAATTGAAAAATAACAATAACATGCGGGGCATCTTCTCATACGGACACCAAAGCATAGCTTGTACTATACTTATACTTGTACTTGTTTGACTTTTTGTAGTAAGAAGGTTAATGTTTAGTTGTAAGTTTTCTTTTAAATATTTTTGCTTTCTTTGTTTATGTTGTGTGTACTTATGGTATGTGCCAATAAACGTTTTTTCTTTCTTTCTTTCTATGGATGTCGGAGATTGATCATCATCATCATAATTATCAAAAGTCCCCAGTCTAGTAATAACAGAGAAATGATTACAAGCCAGTCTTCATAACCGCAAGGTTGTGTCCACTTATCCAAAACCCTTGAGAAAATAGCTTGCTAGCCACTCTACCATCACACCAGTCTTTCCAAAAATGTTCATTAGATCCTTACTTTTTTCCACTTGTCTGTAGTCTTGCTGACACCACCACCAACAGCATTCAATATGTTGGTCAGTTCAGTCCACAGTCGGTCTGACCGTACCCGACCTTGTGATCCAGCAAGAGGCCTCGCCAGGTCACCATGACTGTAACATAAACAAACAAAGATTCAATATAGGTGCTTCATTGTTAAGATCGCGTCATTGTTTACATTACATACTAATGAATAAAACTTGGATTTACTTACGTTTCCATATACTCAAGCAGCGTTGACAATTGTTCGGGACTTGCTCGCACTCTTGATTCCATGTTTTATCACTAAAAATTAAAATAGATTACTCCATCATCGTTTGAACACCAGTCACTTAAAAAAAATCGTCTATTTTGATTATCATTAAGTTTTGGAGACGATCTAAAAGTAATAACACTCTATTCACTTACCACTGTAAAAATATTGTTTTTATTATAACTTGAAAACGATTAAACGCAACACTCACATTATCTTATTAATAAAATTTGAAAACAACAATAACTCGCGGGTTTGATCCGATTTGAACTTCTTGACTGACACTGACAGCTAAATTTTCGATACCATAACCAATTATTTTTGTTTCTAACGAACAAACAATTCGACACAACGATCGCGACCATAGTGTTACATTGGCTATGAAATGTTTATCGTTATCTCAGAGACGATGACGAATTTAGATATCGTTTCGCTACGAAGCGATGTTACTTTGTCTAAGGACCCAGTACTTAAAACAATTACAAAATATGTCTCGGCAAAACTTTAAGGAATGACTCAACGAATAATAATTTAGCATCTTCATAATATTTAAAGAACAGCTGTAATACTAATTAATATATATGTCACAGTCAAAACTCATTGTCAGTCAAAACTACTTTTGACTGCAAAAATCAGTTAATATACTGAGTGATTTGGGTTAGGTTAGGTTAGAACTTGTGATAATATACTCGTATAATAAATAACAGATTCGGGATTCCCAGGATTCCCAGATTCCCTTTTTTTTCTCTGACTGAATGATTACCAAAATTTAGTTAAATATCGGACACTTCTTGCAAAACCATTATTCACTGATTTTTGCAGTCAAAAGTGGTTTTGACCGGGTATGAGTTTTGACTGTAACATAATTATATACAGGGTTATTTGTAAAACACCAACAACCTCGCAGGAGTAGATTACTAACATCATAAACAAAAACATTTTGTTCTACGACTTTTTCGAAAACAAGCATAAAAAATCGTCTTTTCATACAAAACTCGATCAGCTGTTCGGACATAATGTATGGAGAGTTGATTTTTTTTTTGTCTGTTTTCGGAAAAGTCGTAGAACAAATGTTGTTGTTTAAGATGTTAGTAATCTACTCCTGCGAGGTTGTTGGTGTTTTACAAATAACCCTGTATATAATTATATAGGTTTCTTGATAAAATTGCTAAGTACGATGTGATAAGTCATTCTCTTTTGAAGTTATACCAAAAATTTAACTTACACAATAATTACCTAATACTATAACATGTACTTTGTAAATCAGTCTAGGTATGTACTAGAATTCAGTATAATGCTGTCTTATAATTTGTACCGTCATTAATCAGTCAACTCTCGGCAATCTTTGATATTTATTTTAATTCGTTTCCGTATTGGTAATTTCTGTAATCACCATCGGCATCGTTTCTGATTGCGGCGACTCATCTGAATGGACTGTCTCAAACGGTTGGGAGTGTGTTGTGTTTTTAGTTTTCTTTAGTCTATTTTTTTTTGAAGATAGCCTTAATTGCTTATTATTAGATCGCTGAAGTGAGTTTCTCAGAATGATTTTGAGGAACTTGTGGCAATCAACTAAAGTAAAATCTCCATCAGATTCGTGAAGTGTATCAAAGAAGAATTTTATTGTATTCCTGAAGCTTTTGAAGCATATTTTTATTTTATCTGATTTCGAACCTCCAGCCCATGAACAATCCCTTAAAAAGTTTCTTTCAAATAAAACATCTATTAAAATGTAGGCATTGTTATAACCCTTTCCTTTGCCTTTACTGCATACAACTGAAAGTTTATTCTTCAATTCAGAAATGACTTCCGAATCGTTAACTGAAAGCAAATTTTCAAATTCTTGAAATTCTTTAAGACTGGTAATGGGCTTTATGTCTGATGATTGGGTTTTTTCTTTTGGTTTAAAAAGTTGTATTGCAATTTCTTCAAATTGCGTTTGCATTTCTGAAAGTTTAGAAAGTATGTTGTTTTGAATTCCAAATAGTACTTGTTGATTTTCACTGATTGTATTTAAACTAGCCGTAACTGTTTTTAGGCCTTCTGATATTTCATCAATCTTTGGTAATACATAATTCGTCAAACGTGGATCTTCCATTTGTTGCAAAACAATGGGACTTTGTGGTTCTTCAGATACAGCTGGAATAGTTATAACTTCTGGCATAGCTTCATGAGTAATAGTGTAGTTCTAAAAGAAAAGTAAATGGCTATATGATTATCTTAAAATCGAAGCAAAGTAGCAGGTACTTACAGTGATACTGACAATTTATACGTAACTGTTGTATATTCATACTTATTTAGGTGTGTTACAAAAAGTTATGGTTTGTGCTCTTTTCTCTATTCTTGTCACTTCATTACTTACTTCTTCTTTTATAAAAGCTTTGGTTCTAATAAAAATTCAATACTTTTCTTTTATTGAGCTTATTATTTCAACACGTTATCAGCACGAAGCTCATTATTGTTAAAAAGTAGATAATGTCAGGGAATAGTATGAATTTTCAAGGTATTCAGATGTTAATAAACCGAGACGGATACCCAACCTGGAAGTTCAAAATGAGGATGCTTCTTATTCATGAGGAGCTGTGGACGTCCATCATTGGGTACGATGATTCTGATAAAACGGCGGAGCATGTGCGCTCTCGTAATGACCAGAAGGCGTTGTCAAAAATATGCCTTACGGTAGACGGAAGTGCAATTTCGCACGTACAAAATGCGAAAAACGCTAAGGAGGCTTGGAGTGCTTTACAAAAGGCATATGAGGATAAAGGTATGGGTCGAAGGCTCTCTCTAGAGCGTAGATTATACAAATATACCTTGACCGATTTCCAAGACATAGAATCTTATATCAACGCCGTTATGAGTACTGCTCAAGATCTTGAAGATATTGGTAAGAAGATCGACGATGGATCTTTGGCTGCGATTATTCTCGGAGGATTGACATCACGGTACGAACCGCTTATCATGGCTTTAGAGAATTCGAATGTTCATGTAACCAGTGAGTTGGTTAAGGCAAAGCTATTAAACGAGTTTTCTAAGGACTCTCACCAGAATGAGGTAGCTGCGTTACGTTCAACAGGTTCTACATGCAAAAAGAAGAAGCCTATAATCTGCTTTAAGTGTAGACAACCAGGACACAAAAGTCCCGAATGTCCCAATAAGAAGGATAAGACGGCTATGAGTGTGTCGGGAAAGGTTTTTAAAGGTACAGATTGCCATCATAATGAAAAGGTGGAACAGGCTGTTGTGAAGGAATTGGCTCTCTCTGCGCCAGATGCAAATAATGGAAAATGGATTATTGATTCTGGTGCATCCATTCACATGACTCCGCATTTTGAGTGGTTCAGCAGTTATCGGCCAGTACAAGGTGGAACGATTACTGTGGCTAATGGACAGAAAATGACGGCTGTCGGTATTGGTGTTGTATCCATTGATACGAATACTTTGGCGAACAGAATAGAGAATGTAGTCCATGTTCCTGATTTGAACTGCAGTTTACTTTCAGTGAAGAAAGTAGTAGAGAAGGGTTTCTCTGTAGTTTTCAATAAAGAAGGCTGCACTATTTATGACTCAAAGTGTGATGTAGTAAATAGTAAAAATGTTTTAGCGTATGGTTCTGTATGTGATGGGCTGTATACTGTCGATTGTTCAATTAAAATGTTCAATAATGTTTCAGCTAAACTTGTGCACTCTGATTGTTCCAACTTCCAGCTTTGGCATAAGAGGTTAGGACATCTGTGTCGAATTGGAATGGATCTACTTAGAAAAGGTCTGGCTATCGGCGTGGAGTACACTGAAGTTGACAAGGAACCATGCATACCATGCATAGAGGGTAAGCAGTCTAGAAAGCCCTTCAAAGGCTTAAAATACAGGAAGGCTACATCGCCGCTTCAATTGATTCATACCGATGTTTGTGGTCCTTTTTCTACAAATTCGTTTACAGGTAATAGATATTTTATTATTTTTGTAGATGACTTTACACGTTTTATTTTTGTGTATTTTATGTCTTCTAAAACTGAAGTCAAAACTAAGTTTTGTTCTTTTCATTCTCATGTCGAGAGACAGTTTGGTAGAAAAATAAAGAATTTGCGGTCTGATAATGGAACTGAGTTCATCAATAAGAAATTGATGGATTATGTTCAGTCACTGGGTATCGATTGGCAAACGACAGCACCTTACAGCCCTCAGCAAAATGGGGTAAGTGAACGGTGTAATCGTAGCATAGATAGTAGAGAAGGCTCGGTCACTATTGTCACATGGTTCTCTCTCAAAAGCTTTGAAAAATCGATCACCGCACCGCGCACTTTGCGGTAAAACACCATTTGAAATGTGGTTTAATAAAAAACCCAACCTGTCTCATCTGAAGGTTTTTGGATGCAGAGCACTTGTTCATGTTCCATCAAGTCAGAGATGTAAATTGGACATGAAAGCTAAGGAACATATTTTTGTAGGATATTCAGATGATCCTCGTACTTATTATTTCCGGAATGCGGCAAGTCCTAGACGCTTACTAAAGTCAAGAGATGTTACATTTTTTGAAAATAGCTTTACTGGACTGAAGGAAAGTATTAAGCCTATAAGTACTGTGAACTCAAATATTGTCAATTTGCTCTCACAGTCACCATCGCCAGCAGTTTTAAGACAAGAAGTTTTAGAAGTTTTAGTTTTCTTTACCTATGAAATTGCTGTTTTATTGTACTGGCCGCGAACCAAGGAATTGGGAATCCGAAGTCAAACTGTAACTACTAAAATTTACAGTTCGAAGTGGCAGTTTAATAAAACGACAATTTCATAGGTATCAAGTATTCGTGGTGTAATTATAATATATAATAATATTACAATGAAAAATTGGCTACTCCATAACAGTTAATATAAACAAAAAATTAAAATGTTGTGTCTCTCAGTGGCATTGAGC
Source organism: Amphipoea lucens (assembly GCA_947508005.1). Lineage (NCBI taxonomy): Eukaryota > Metazoa > Arthropoda > Insecta > Lepidoptera > Noctuidae > Amphipoea > Amphipoea lucens. The sequence goes on from OX382375.1 coordinate 13,383,683, forward strand.
GAGTTTTTCTTGGATCGACTATTTCGGGTAAAAGACATGTATTGTAGAAATCTATAAGCCTTTTTTCCATCTTAGTCTTCCAAAAACTTTCGTCCCTATATATTTGCTCTACTTTCAGCGGCTGCCCAGGCCCTGTCCATACAGCAAAAAGGCACAAATCCTTGTGGAAAGAGTCGAGTTCGTCCCGCCATCTCATTCTGGGCCTGCCGCGTTGCCGTTTGCTGCTGTTTGGGACCCATTGTGTGGTTACTTTAGCCCATAGCTCCTCCGGCATGCGACAGATGTGACCAGCCGAGATGGGGCATTTTATTTCGACGATGCCGTTTTCGAATATTGCATCTGGTGTTGCACCCAGGAAAAAGTGCTCATCGTCGATAAACAGACCACATTGTTCAAAAACAAGGTTTTCTTCTTTTTCTAGCTGAGCCAATGCATTTTTCTCGTTAGATTTGCCATGTTGAATGGCTGCGACGTGGTCAATTGAATATTTATACAGCAAATTTTTTACCAGACCTGCAGAACTTATATTATTCCGTCGCTTGCAGACTTTGCTAAAATTTGAGGCCGTCAAAAGGCATCTTCTTAGCTCCAGCCACAAGGCGCTTTCCGCCTGCAATATGGTCTCCCTTTCAATGTCGTGCCTTTGCTCTATCTGGGATTTCAGGTTTTGCAGAAACAACGTCTTGGCCTGTAAATACTGTTCTTCTGACATGTCCGGCCTTTGGCACGAATCACCGTAATCAATGTTGCTATTGTTGAATATCAGTCTGCGTCTTGGTCTGTTTTTATCTTTCTTTTTTTGGTTCGTTTGGCACTTTTGCGCCTCAAATTTTTTGGTTGCTGTTGATGGAATGCTGTTAAAAATTGTTTTATAAAATTGACATATAGGTTTCCCAGTATTAAAGGCAACAACCGCTGCATAGCACCCCAAGGCATATGAATTTTTTAATGAATAATTGATGCGTTTGCCACCTACATATTTAGCTACTATTGAATTAAATTGTTCAGCTCTGTTATTATTTAAATTGTGTAATAAGCGCATTGAATGCCAAAGTAGATGCAATTGCAATAAGTTTTTGCATTAATATTTTGACTTCAGGCACAAGGTCTATTTCTGACTTTTTCTCATCACCACAGTAGTATTCCTCACACTGAGGGTGGTCTCCAAATATATGTTTGGGACCGTTGACTATATCTTTTTGCAGATTTATGATTTTTTTTTCTGTTATTGGGAAACTTTGAGCCATTCTGAACCTTACTGCTGCTTTTGCAGCAATACGTAATCGTTTAACACGTTCAGTATTCAGAAGTTTCCGCTGATTTAACGGAATTGACGTATCTTTAATTAAACTTAATATTTTGCCGTTATAGTTCCGCATCAAGTGATTGGAACACTCTATTATCTCCACTATTACGAGTACATTTGGTTACGGCCTGCTTTACAAAATATTCTTAAAAGTGCTTGAGTCTCCATCTGCAATAAGTTTCGCGTAAACCAAATTGTGTTTTTCTACGGAGTTTCGGAATCCCTCAACAATGACCGATTTCTCCATACTTGTGGAAGAGCCTGTTTGATTTATTGCACTGATGTTCCAGGGGTGTTATATTTTTGTGCGCTGCACGAGAACATATGACGCAATATTTATTTTTAATATCAACGTGTAATATTTTGCCTGTATTTAATCCTGTTATCGCTTCCACGCCTGTTGCGGAAGAAAAGTTTGTTTTATAGGATCTTTTACCCCAAGCAGCATCAGCTGTTACCAGTATTGATGGTATACCTGCAGGACTCACGCTCCCTTTTTCCAAAGCCATAGAAGCTTCATCCTTACCGGCTTCAATCATTGTGGATTCAGCTGTAGTCTTCCACCAGTTATATAGGTTTCCGTGACATTTCTCATAGACCGATTTGCTAATGAGTGGCAAATTAATGGAAGCTGCTAGCTCGTTCAAAGATGATGTCCAAAAAATGACCCAGAATCGACAGAAATGAACTGTGTACCAATGGATTGGCATTTAAATATAATATAATGTTGCCAAAGCGGCAACCCTGAAATCGTTGTAGTATAGGAGCTAAGAGCAAAATAAAATAAGTAAAAAATTTTATTTTTTTATGTTTTTTATTTTTATTTGACCCATAGATACTACAATCGTTATAGTACTGTTAGAATTAATATCAAAATAATACTGGTTGTTACTACTATGCTACTTGTCTATGTAATTTAGAAAATAAAAGTTTAGTCTATGATTTACGACTACGTGTGTTTCATTAGGTTATGGGCCCAGATCCTTAAAAATTAAAATTTTGCGGTTTAATTTCGTGCAAATATAAAAATGTTGACGTCGGGCTACCTTGTTAATGTACCGAAGCTCAAAGGTCGCGAAAACTATGACGATTGGGCGTTCGCGACAAGCAATTTTTTGCTACTCGAGGGCATTGACATTGAAAATTTGCCAGCGGCCATCAGTGAAGCTGAGATGAAGAAAGCTAAAGCCAAGCTCGTGATGACTATTGATTCTTCGTTATACGCGCATATAAAGAATGAGACTACAGTAAATGGTGTGTGGAAGAAATTGAAACAATTGTTCGATGACACAGGGTATCAGCGAAAAATAAGTTTACTTCGAACATTGATTTCAATACGCCTTCAAAACTGCGATTCCATGACAACCTACGTATCTCAAGTAGTCGAAACGGCGCAGAAATTGAAGGGAACAGGTTTTGAGATCACAGATGAGTGGATTGGATCATTACTATTAGCTGGACTCCCAGATAAGTTTTCTCCGATGATAATGGCAATTGAACACTCTGGCATAGACATTAGCGCTGACGTCATAAAGACAAAATTACTTGACATGTGTGAAGAGGTTGGCACTGGAAGAGACTCTGCATTTTGGTCGAAACAGCGGTCGAAAACTGGCAACAGTAACCGCGGTGCCAAATTCCAAACAAATCAAGCGTCAACGTCAAGTGATACGTCAACCGGCAGTAAACAAAGAAAATGCTACAATTGCAAGAAAATTGGTCATTTTAAGAATAAGTGCCCCGAATTAAAAGCAAATAAACCTGTTAATTGCTTTTAGTGCAGCGTTTTTCAACGGAAGTTTTAGCACAGATGACTGGTATGTCGACTCGGGTGCAAGCGCTCACATGACGCCGAACCAAAAATGTTTACTGCGAACCAGACACGTGCACGAAAATAAAGAAATCGTACTCGCAAATCAAACGACTGTGCCTGTAGTAAGTGTCGGTGAGACACAGATTACGACAAGTGTAAATGATTCTCAGTATGATGTGATTGTGAAGAATGTTTTGTACATACCGAAGCTCACGACAAACTTATTATCAGTAAGCCAACTGATAGCTAACGGCAACAGAGTAGCGTTCAAGAAGGATGTCTGTTTGATATACAATCAAGTGAATGAGCTTATTGGTACAGCAAATTTGAATAACGGCGTGTACAAATTAAACACAATAAAATCCGAGAATATGTTGTCGGCAATGACGGCCATGTCAATTTGGCATAGAAGGCTAGGCCATATCAACAGTAAGGCTTTGCAGAAAATGCATGAAGGTGCTGTAGAAGGAGTTTCTTTTGACAAGAAAGCTGACATACAGATCCAGAATTGTGAAGTGTGCTGTGAGGGAAAACAGACACGTATTCCCTTCCCATCAGCTAACCATAGAAGTGAAAAACTACTAGAAGTAGTACACTCAGATTTATGCGGGCCGATGGAGACCAAGTCGATTGGTCAGTCGAAGTATTTTCTTCTATTCGTGGATGATGCCAGCAGAATGACTTTTGTCTACTTCTTGAAGGAGAAGAACCAGGTATTCCAGCATTTCAGAGAATTTCGTGGTATGGTCGAGAATCAAACAGGAAACAAGATAAAGATATTGAGAACCGACAACGGAGGGGAGTTTTGTTCAGGAGAGATGGAGAGCTTCTTGAGACAAGCTGGTATCGTCCATCAGAAGACCAATCCTCACACTCCCGAGCAGAATGGTCTCTCGGAGCGGTTCAACAGAACTATAGTTGAACGGGCAAGATGTTTACTGTTTGAAACAGATCTGAACAAAAGTTTTTGGGCCGAAGCAGTAAATACTGCAGTGTGCTTAAAGAATAGAACTCCAGCCGCCAGTTTAGGCATGATGACACCATTCGAGAGGTGGACAGGTAAGAAACCAGACCTGAGCCATGTTAGAATATTCGGGAGTAAAGTAATGGTACATGTTCCCAAGATAAAAAGAAAAAAATGGGATAAAAAGGCTGAAAAATTGATTCTAGTGGGGTATCAGGATAATATAAAAGGATACAGAATTTATAACCCCAAAACAAGAAAAATAACTACAAGCAGAGATGTAATTATTATGGAGAAAGAAGACTCCGACAACGCTCAGATAATAGTAAATGAAAAAGAAGAAAAGTCAGAGAAAGATAAAAACTCAGAAGGAGATAGTTCATCTGAGAATACAGTTGTAGATCCAAATGATTCTACATATATCTGTGACTCATCAAGCTCCCAAAGTGATTCATATCAAACGGTGTCAGAAGCGGAAAATGAGTCTATCACAGAGGAAGAAGTTCCAATGGTGGAGGTTAGTAAGCGTAAGAGAAAACCAGTAGAAAGGTATGGCGTAACCAATCTCTGTATTTTGGACGAGCTGGAATCCTGTGATGAAGAACTCAGTTATGAAGCAGTAATGAACGGACCGGAGAAAGAAAAGTGGGGACAGGCGATGATAGATGAACTGAAGGCTTTCGATGATAATCAAGCATGGGAATTCGTAGAAAGGAAAGAAGCTGATAGGGTAGTGCAATGCAAGTGGGTTTTCAAGAAAAAGTTCGAAAGTGATAATAAAGTGCGGTATAGAGCAAGACTGGTAGCGAAAGGGTTTACTCAAAAAGAAGGGGTGGACTATACTGAAACATACTCACCGGTGCTACGTTACTCAACTTTAAGACTTTTATTTGCATTAAGTGTTAAACTTAACTTTGAAATTACTCATTTCGATGTAACTACAGCATTCCTAAATGGCTACCTAAGCGAAAATGTATACATGCAAGCTCCACCTAATTTAGATTGTAAAGAAAATTACGTTCTTAAATTGAGACGTGCAATTTATGGTTTGAAGCAATCGGCTAGGTCTTGGAATATAAGAATAAATGATTGTTTATTGAAATCCAACTTTGTAAAGTCTAAATTAGAACCATGCCTGTATATGAAAAAATGTAAAAAGGAGCAGATCATAATAGCAATTTTTGTAGATGATTTTTTCATTTTTTCCAACAGCAGCAATATGGTAAATGAGCTTAAAACTAAGCTAATGTCAGAATTTAAAATTAAGGATTTGGGGCAATTAAAACTATGTTTGGGAATGAGAGTAAAAATGTATAAAAATGGCTGTATTTCCTTAGATCAAGAAAAGTTTGTAGATCATATTTTAAGTAAGTTCAATATGACAAACTGTAAAGTTGTTGATACGCCCATTGAGAGTAATTTAAAACTTGAGAAAAGTTTAGATGTTTGTAAACAATACCCATATCAACAACTAATAGGAAGCCTGATGTACTTAAGTGTTTTAACTCGCCCAGATATTTCTTACAGTGTAAGTTATTTGAGTCAGTTTAATAACTGCTTTTCTTTAACCCATTGGAAGCATGCAAAACGAATTCTAAGATATTTATGTAAAACTAAAACTTATGGGCTAATGTTTAGTAAAGATAATTGTAACTTGGAAGGTTTCGTTGATGCAGACTGGGCCTCAAATACTTTAGATAGAAAATCTTAAACAGGTTTTTACTTTAAGTTCTCAGGAACTGTTATCGCATATGAATGTAAGAAACAACAGACTGTAGCTTTATCAAGTACAGAGGCCGAATATATGGCTATAACGGAGGCTTGTAAAGAGGCTATCTATTTAAAAAAAAACTTGTTGTCTGAAATTGCAGATTTTCATGATTATATGATAATTTTATACAATGATAATCAAGGTGCTCAGAAATTGACAGAAAACCCTTTGTTCCACAAAAGAACCAAGCACATTGACGTGCGTCACCATTTTGTTAGAGAAGTGGTTGCTAACAATCTTGTAAAGATAGTTTATCTGCCAACATCTGAAATGCCAGCAGACCTACTGACCAAAGGATTAAGTAGTGTAAAACATAACTATTTTGTAAAGAAGTTAGGTATTAAAAATATTGTTTGATGACTGTATGCTATTAGTTTATTAAATTTATATTCAGCTTAATAAAATACCTAAAGTTCAGATTATTTTGATAAGTGAAGGTTTTAGAAATAATATAATACAGTTGCTACTGGCTATTATGCGCGGGCGCGGCGCGGCGGACGGGGTGACGTGGGGGGCGGGGCGGTGTGGCAGGCAGGTAACGACTAACGACCATATCCCGTCGCAGTCCTTCGTTTGTTTTCGTTGTGATCTGTGAGCTTTGTTTTACTTCGTTGATTTTAACTTGACCTCTGCTTTTGTATACTGGACACTGATTTTTCTTGTTGATTCGAAACTGTGGCGAGTTAAACCGGACTTCGATTTTCTTTGCAACTGGATATTGTTTAAAATGGATGAACGTAACCGTTGTGTGACTTGTCCCCGTTCTGTTCTACAAAGGCGGCATCATCTTTTGTCCCTCGAGTTTCTGGAGTCACACCGGGACTTCGTGGAGCATATGTTCAGCACTTTACAAGCGCCACAAGAAGTAAGTACTATGGTTACTCAATTACATATAATATAGTATGTAGTTTCATCTTAACTTATAATCAAGGCGACACCCCCATGTCAGCGGCGTCGCTCGACACGGCGTGTTATCATATTGCGTCATGTTTTATTTGGATTAGTATAGAATAGTAATTAAACTAACACAACTGACAACGCACAATAACTACGAGTAATATTCGTCGTCGATTCATCAACAACCTATTAGGTATGGTATAATAATGAGTCTAGTTTCGCGTATTTTCATGTGTTCGCTATAGATGTAAAACTCACGTTGTATACATATCAGATAGGGTAAACTCGTTAGAGATGGCCATAGTTTTATCTAGGCAAAATAAAAAAATCAAAAAGTGTTGTTACAATCAGTCTTTTATTCTTATCATAATTAACAGTAATTAGTCTTTTAAAAATCAACGACAAATATTTTGTTATTATTCAAAAACATATTAAAAAACAATAAAAAAAAAATAGAATTGGCCATCTCTCCCGGGGCTTCAGGGTGTGTTGGCCGTAGCTATACGGGATAGATGACCAGTACTCGACTTCCCTTTTCCCTTTCCCTTGCCTTGAAATTCTGCTTGATTAGCTTCTTTTTTTTTCTTCTGTCCACATTTGGAGCACATATCATCAAACTCGGTACAGTTTTCATGTACCCATCTGTCACACATAAGACACTGGAGCCAATCTTCCACAAGACGAGTCTTATAATAATTTTCTCCGCATCCAGCACAGTTATCTGCTTCGTTTTCTTTACCTTCTTCGTCTGATGTATCGCACAATACTGGTTCACTGAGATCAGAACTGCTTTCGCTAATACGCCTTACAGCTTTCCGTTTTCTAATTCTATTTGTATCAGTCTTCTTATCTTTGGGTTTAATCTTTTTTTTTTCTTGATTAACTTTACGCCTCTGTTCTTTCAAAGTCTTTTCGTTCTCTTTGTCCTTTCTTAATGCTATATGCTCCTCTGAAGTCAAAAGTTTGCCAACCTGTTTGCTACGTTTACGAACTTCCATTATTTTTTGAGGAATAGGGGATATGTCTTTTAAAATTCGAGAAGGCGTCCATTGATCAGCAGATGTTCCTGGTATTGCTAATGGTTCATTTCCACCTGTTTCTCTGGAATTTGGTGGAGTGATGGACGCTACACTTGTAGAAACAGGTAAACTTGAATGAATATTAGTCACTCCATGGTCGCTGATGAATGCATAATCAGGTATTGCTGCTGGATTAAATGGGAACACTCCACATGCTCTAAATCCAGAAATAGCGTTTTCGGCTGTAGCTGCCTTGCCCCATGCTTTATTTAATAATGACCCAAATGAGAGTCTTGTGATCCGGCGACCTGGATTTTGATTTATCCATAGCCGACATTGTTCATAAAAGTGATGTTTCAGCGATTTAAACACTGCCCTATCAAGGGGCTGTAAAAAATGAGATGTGTGACTCGGCATAGACAAAAGAATGATTTCATTTTCATTGGCATATTCAAGCATTTCTACTGAATTGCAGTGAGTGGAGTGACCATCAAGCAATAGTAAAACTTTTCCCTGCGGCTTTCTAGGCATAAAATGTATTTTGCGGACATAAAAATACGAGATCCTGGAGGCATTCCATCTTCATATTCGCTTTTCTTATTCTTACCCTTCATGATACACGCCGGTGGTAAAAAAGTGCCTTCAGCATTGCAACATGCTATGACTGTTATGGTTTCACCCTTTTCAGTTGACGTTGTCGTGGATACGACTTTAGTACCCTTTGCTGCGAGTACATGTCCTGGGCGATTGTTCAGCTGTAGGCCTGTTTCATCCATATTGAAAACACAATTGGGCTTTGTCATCAAATCATTGTCTATGAGAATTTTTTCCAACAAATCAAAGTAAGCACCGACCTCGACTCTGTTCATACCTTGACAACGGGCTATTGAAACTCCTTCAGACTTTCTCAAAACAATATCTGGGTGTCTGCGTAAAAACATCTGCAGCCAATCATAGCCAGCCTTTTCCTCTGATTTATTGAATTTATGTTTGATGTTTAATTGCTCAGCAAACTGAAAGGCAATCACTCTTACATCACTAATTGTCAAAGGGAATCCTTTTCCTTGCATCGTTTTAATATGATCAGCAAGTTTTTTTTCATTTTGGTCTCCAAGCATAGAGGTAGGTCCCATTGGTCCCTTTTTGTCATTGTTAGTCTTGTACCTTCTTTCAAGTGTTTTACGAGGTATGTCGTAGATAATTGCTGCTCTATACACCGACAATTCTCCATTTTTTATGGAATTTATAGCAGCCTTTAGTGAATCTTCACTCCAACAACCACGAGTGGCTATGGCTTTTCTCTGGTACTTATTTGGCATCTTTAACAAAACATAAAACTCAATAATATCACTTCAAATAACAAAACATAATATGGCTATCTCAACCTGAATTTATGTGGCCATCTCTCCTTTTTGTACGGGTGAGATGGCCATATTAAATTTTAGATTTAGTTAATTATTGGCGGGCGCCATTTTGAGGTTAGAAGAGACGTTAACATTTGTTAAACACAATAAACTAAACAAACACTAAAAAATAGCGATAAAAAGTAGTACTACACGACAATATATGACCACACTATATAATTTTTGCAATACCCTGTAAAATAAAAGTTTATTTACTTACTTTTTAATATAAATACGCGCAGCGGCGTTGTCGCACTCTGTTTCCGAGCGTGGCTCGCAGCGTACTAACTGCATTTTAGCGATATCTAGCAATTCACGCCAAAAATAATTCGATTGGCCATCTCTCCCGTATGGCCATCTCTAACGAGTTTACCCTAGTATACCATAAACAATAGGTACTTTAAAATGAATGTGAGACTAACGAGGGAATGTTATTGCTTATTTCAGATTGCATTTGATGGCTCCAGAGCTATTTGTTATCCGTGCTGGCAGCGCATTGACTATAGCTTAAGACGACCTCCTCCACCACCACCCAGACCTCCAACTGCATCGATATCTACACCTGGCTTCGCACGCGCAGCAAACACGTCAAGACGATGTATTGTCGACGTTTGTAGGAGTTTGGAACTTCGCGCTGTGCCCAATTCAATGAAAGTATACAATGTGGGGAGGATAATATGATCATAAATGAAACTTCGTATAAGTCATGATATTCCCAACCGTCACACAAAAAATCAAATGAATATATCCAGTAGTTTACACAGGACATTATTTTTCATTTTAAGTATTTTCTACATGCTGTATTGTAAACAGGAGAGCACGCGACAGGTTAACGACACACGTTGCCAACTCGCTACTATAAAAACCTACGGCGTTTCATTCAAATTTATTTTCTCAATGTAAATTATACTTTATGCCCGAGCCATAAGAGTCATAAAGCGTGTCATCACAGCACACCCCGGACACTCCATACAACGCACGTAAAATAATTACCTACTACAACTACATTAAAAAATGACGTCTGTATACGTATGAATGTGTGCGTGAGGTACTTGTGTTTGCGAGCGCTCGAGTTAAAGAACTGCGACGAATACGCCGAAGTGCGGGGTGAGGTGCGGTAACTGATGTTAGTGCGGGGAAGGGAGTGTCCTTTCATTCTGTGATCACAGCTAGATAAGAAAAAATGCATGCGAAAGTTATTACTTTATCTGTTACGCACTCATGTCAATCGCAAAACATGTATGTGCGAAAGAGATAGGTAAGTTTAATTGTTTCTACTTTGCTTACTTGTCGACGTGTCTAGGTTACGCGGTCAGTGTGTCACCGGACCTCCGTGACACCGGAAGCGTTTTGTTTTTCTCTGGAATTTCGGATGCGCCCGCGCCCGTTTGAAGTCGCCGCGCGAGTGTTATCGTATCTTTGTTGTTGTGTTGTATTGTGCGAAATTTGACGCTTTGTTTTAATAGTGACAGGACAAAGTATTATACCATAGTATAAACTTTATACTTTGATTATACTATGGACAGGACACATACATAAACGTATTATAGGTACTTTGTTAAATAGCTAAGTAAACTTTGCGAAATTAGACGCTTAATACTTGGTGTTTCAAGGTTTTATTATTAAATAATCATGCCTCGTTACAATTATACCGCTTCGGAGTACACCGATATGATCTTAATTTATGGCGAGTGTCACGGTAATGCCGCTTTAGCTGTACGGACATACCGTGAGAGGTATGGGAACACGCGTATGTGTCCGACCCACGGGCGCACTATTGTACAAGCTGTCCAGAGGATACGGGAAAATCAATTCTTGATCCCGCACGTAGATGCTGCTCCTCCACGTGCAAATGTGATTTCAGACGAAAGAGTTATTAATTATTATGATCGCAATCCGACGTCCAGTCTGCGTAATGCAGGTCGACATTTTCGTGTAAATCACAAAACTATTCAAAAAGTTTTGAAACGTGACAAACGCAGACCTTATAAGTACAAGAAAGTACAAGCGTTGTTACCGAGAGATAAGCCAATAAGAGAAACTTTCTGTCGCTGGTTGGAAACCAAACATCTCGAGAATCCTGACTTCCTGTACAATGTGCTGTGGACTGACGAGAGTACATTCACAAGGAATGGTTTATGGAACCGACAGAACCTTCGGTACTGGAGCCGCGTGAATCCGCATCTAGTACGGGAGTCTTCGCACCAGTACAGATTTGCGGTCAATGTGTGGGCTGGCATACACAGAAATACCATTATTGGTCCGGTATTTATTGATGGCAATTTAAATGCTGTAAAGTTCATTGAACTCCTCGACGGATCCATTTCCGAGTACACGGACGAACTTTCGCTGGACGTGTACAGGCAGATGTGGTACCAGTTAGATGGAGCACCAGCTCATTCAGTGGTGTCTGCAAGAGAGCGTTTGACTCAAATGTTCGGACAGCAGTGGATTGGCCGTTTTGGACCAGTGCGGTGGCCAGCGAGGTCACCAGATCTCACGCCCCTGGATTTCTTTCTGTGGGGTCACATAAAGAATGAAGTATACTCAACAGAAGTTACTACCGTTGAGGAATTAAAAAATAGAATAATAATATCTTTTAATAAATTGAAAGAAATGGCTGCTAATGGTGACCTATTATCAAGAGTGAGAAATAACATTATACGTCGGTGTAGTTTGTGTATTCGAGAACACGGCGGACATATTGAAAATAAAAAAATTTAATGACTGGCGACATAATTATGTGATCGAAAAGTGATTGTGAATAATAAATTGATTAGTGAATAACTCGCGGGTGAATGATGCCCGACTATTTGGTTAATATTCTGTGAATAAGAATATGGCGCCAAACATTACGTCGCTACGTCGGCCACAGCTTTATAATGAATGAAAACAAGCTGCGTTGCCATTCTTATCGCAGGTCAGTGTACAAATTTTATAAATGGTGTTTTATTTTGTTTGGAGTTTTAAGCTATTTAGTTTGTTAGAAAAATTTTTTTTTTTAATTTCGATGTTCGGATTTATTTGATAGTTTACAAATGTTTCTATAAACCAGTATTGCCAGTGTTTTCATTTAAAGTCATATTGTCATCTCCACATTGTATATTTTAAGCTACTTTCATTTATACATACCACCTCTTGCACGGATATGTTCACACCACTTAAGGAATACTACTTGGGAGGACTTACCAGGAAACATCGCCAGACGTCAAGACGATTTCAGAGGCGAGAACTTACGCGATATAGTAGAGTTATACACTCAGGCTCTCGAAAAAAAAAAGCTGCTGGACTTTGAAAAAATTGATGAAATAAGTCCGGACAAACTTCATAATTGGATCGGTATAAGTCACCAGCAATTCTATAGCATATTAGAAGAAACCTTTTCTTTACAAGAACGATCCAACAGAAACACAATCTTGGGTATCTATTTATCTAAACTGAGAAGCGGTGCACCTTACCGAAGACTGGAGACGGTTTTTGGCCTATCCAAGTCAGCAATATGTCAAAAAATGAAACAAGCAAGAGAATGTCTCAATAATGACTATGGTCCACGCCATCTTGGATTTGACCATATTACCCGGAATGAAGTTATAGCAAGAAATAGAATTATACCTAATTATATTTTTGGAACTGAAGATCATACAAAAGCCATTGTTATTATGGATGGGACATATTTATACATACAAAAGAGCTCAAACTTCTTAATTCAGAGATTGAGTTACAGTTTACATAAATATTCCGATCTAGTAAAGCCATTTATGCTTGTATGTTGCGATGGATATATAATAGAAGTGACAGGACCTTATAATGCTAGAACGTCCGATGCAACAATATTGAAACAGATCTTGGATAATCACAGCGAACCTATGGAAGAAGCTCCGATAAGATGGTTTTTTTAACCGACGACGGGTACGTATCAAAATCCCGAAAGTTCATAATACCTATGATTGAAATACCGACGTCCAAAACACCGAAATTCAAAATACCGAAAGTTTTAAATGCCGATAGTCGTTATAACGAAACACAACATACCGATGTTCAAATGCCCGAAAGGACGAAATCCCGAATGGACGAAATACCGATGGATGAAATCCCAAAGAACAGCGACGTAGTTCCCGCGATTACTCATAGATGGCACTGCAACACAGTTATGACGGTGGGCATTCTGCTTAACATGTTTTAATATTTTTTTATAGCGGGGGTAGATCTCGAAAAATTATTTTATTCCGTAATGTTTTATTAATTCATAGTTACTGTTAGCTACTTAGTACCGAGTGGTTGCTATAATGAGTCAAGATACTTTTAAAGTGTTCAAGTCTCAAAAAGGTGGATTTAAAGTACAGGTAGGCGGTTTTGTGTTTACAAAGAACCGGCAAACCACGGATAAATGCTATTGGAACTGTGAATATAAGAGACATGATGTTTATTTATAAGTGCAGAGCTACCCTTACTACCAATGTATTCGCGAATGTTGAAAGTGCAACATTAATATCATTAAATAATGAACACTCCCATGAAAGCACACCGCTTCGTGCCGATGTTGCTGACAACATACAAAAATTAAAATCAAAAACATCAGACCAGCCTACTGTTAAGACCTGCCAAATATTACAAAACCACTTGGCAAGTACTAGCTCAAGTATTGCGACGCATATGCCTTCCATAGACGCGCTACGGCAAGTAATTACGCGCGAAAAGAAAAAACATCTAAAAATGCCAAACGAGCCGACTTCTTTTGATTTTGACCTGGATTTGGAAGCAACAATGTACGATAACGATACCAGTTTTGTCATCAAAGATAGAATTTTTGCAGACAATAAAAGAGTGATGTTGTTGAGTACCAAACAATTAATAACTTATTTGTGCCAAGCTCTTTATTTAGTAATGGACGGCACATTTAAAATTGTGCCTATGATTTACCAACAATTATATACGATGCACGGTCCTGTTCACGGCAGCGATAAGACGTTCCCGTTATTGTTTGCCCTTTGTACCCACAAAAACAAAGGTTCGTACGATATGATGCTGGACTTATTATTGGAATTCTGTGCTGAACATGAGATAACGCTTAATCCGACGTTTATAATACTGGACTTTGAAAAGGCTGCAATTTTAAGTTTGCGTCAACATTTTGAAAATGTGACACTCAAAGGATGTTTTTTTCATTTGAGGCAGATCATCTACCGAAAACTTCAAAGGGAAGGTTTGTCTTCAAAATATAATAATGATGGACAATTTAATCGTGAGATAAAATCTTTATTGGCATTGTGTTTTCTTCACCCAAACAATGTCAACATGTATTATAAGGATCTTGTTGAAACATTGTCCAGTGATGGCCGCAGAATTGCTAATTGGTTCGACGAGTATTATGTAAATGGAAAAAATAATCAACAGCCTGTGTACAGTCCAACCTTTTGGTGTATCCACGCACATTCTTCGGTTCCACGCACACAAAACAGTGCTGAGTCATTCCACCACCATGTGAACGTGGTGTGTTCTAAAAGACATGTTGGATTTTACCGATTGGTGGCGGAGTTGATCAAGGAAACAAAGGTAAATGATATTCTTATAACTAAATTACTAAACGGAGAAACACCTGCCAAGAAAAGAAAAAAAAAACACAGTGAAGATGGAGAACATTCATAATATTTTACAAAATATAACCGACTATACATATGTGGAGTTCTTAAGTGGTATCGCCAGTAATCTTTAAATTTAAATACTCTGTATCTTATGTTATTTTTACAGGTTGTTAGGAAAATCTGTTTCAATGTGTTTACACTACATGTCAGGTTCATCATAAAGATGAACTTTCTGTTTAAGGCCCATGTCGAAATATTCTTTTTTTCCTAATTATACGTATGATTATCATTTAAACTTTTGTTTTAACTTATGATATATACCTATTATGTTAAGCTCCTTTTTTGTCATTGTCTTATAGATTTTAGTCTTTGGATCAGCGAGTGAAGCGATCTCGGGACCTTAAGGCACTCCGACACGGACAGGTTAGGTTAGAAGCTCCGCCACACCCTTTGTGGTTATTTTTTTTGTAAACCCTAGAGCCCTAGTACTTCAGTAGGCTCCGACTACGCTTTTTTGGCAACTTTTAAGTGTTTTGACCTAACCTGGTTTACAAAAAATCGTTTTTCTCGGAAACGGTGGCAATTTCGGGATTTTGTACTTCGGGATTTTAAACTTCGGGATTTTAAACTTTCGGGCAAATGAACTTTCGGGATTTAAAACTTTCGACCAAACAACCATTCGGCGTTTCAATTATCGGGATTTCGTCTATCGGTATTTTAAAATTCGGTCTATTAAAATTCGGGATTTTGATACGTACCCCCGACGACGTCATGGTTTTAGATAGGGGGTTTCGGGACGCTCTGCCAGATGCAGAGGAATGTGGATTCAGGGTCTACACGCCACAGACATTAAGTAGACATGAAAGTCAGCTGAGCACTGAAGCTGCTAATAAGTCGAGACTAGTGACGCTAGTTCGATGGGTGGTAGAAACAATAAACGGAAGAATGAAACGTGATTTTAAAATATTTAGAAATAAATATTTTAATAACACTTTAACCACGGCAATGACAGACTTCAGAATAGCTGCAGCGCTTGTTAACGCAACGCAAGAACCATATGGGGACAGTCACCTGACTGCGAACTTCATCGAAATGATCGAAAGAAACATAAATAGACAAAACCAACTGGCCGAATATGTCGATCATAACCGTTTGAACGCACAAAGAAATATTGCGTTTACCAGGATGGAGGCAACGGATGTTGTAGATTTCCCAAGAATGACATTTGATGAGCTGCTTATTTTTGCCATCGGTACATATCATGTGAAACTAGCTCGATCGTACTGCTACGAACATATAAGAGAAACAGGTGTGTACTCAATAGAAGTGTACAAGCATCCTGAAAGAGTGAATTTTAATGAAGAGAGGGAACACACATTAATGCGATGCAGAATACATTCAAGACACATTACGACAAGAACATACTATTGTTATATAGCATATAATAGTCACGCGGTCACTGAGCACTATTGTAGTTGTATACATGGGCGTCGCACTTTAGGTAGTTGTGCCCATATTATAAGTATCATATATTATCTTGCATGGGCGAGGAACAAAGGTGATTTGATTCACCCTGCGGGATTTTTAGACTTAGTATGTTTGGACATAGAAAATAATTAATAAATAAAAGAGATTACTGTTACAATTACAACAAAACCGCGTACATGTTTTTAGTTCGTGTATAGTT
The DNA here is from genome assembly GCA_947508005.1 of Amphipoea lucens. NCBI lineage: Eukaryota > Metazoa > Arthropoda > Insecta > Lepidoptera > Noctuidae > Amphipoea > Amphipoea lucens. Next base: position 13,400,125 of record OX382375.1, read on the forward strand.
TGTGTATACTTCCAAACTGTATTTATTTTCTTTGATTATTTTGGCAATAAAGTTTTTATACCTAGTGAGGACGGGGCCGGATCTTGCGGATAGCCAGTTTGGCTTCCGCAAGGGACGCTCGACAGTTGACGCCATCATGCGCGTGAGAGCCCTCACGACGGGGGACGCGGTGACCCGGGGTGGGGTCGTCGTGGCGGTGTCACTCGACATCGCCAACGCGTTTAACACCCTGCCCTGGAGCTGTATTGGGGAGGCACTCCGGTATCACCGGGTGCCGACCTACCTCCGTCGAGTAGTTGGGGCGTATTTGACGGACAGAGCCGTCATCTACCCTGGTCGCAACGGGAAGTGGAACCGGCGAGAGATGTCGTGCGGTGTCCCACAGGGATCGGTTCTGGGGCCGCTCCTGTGGGACATCGGTTACGACTGGGTGCTGCGAGCCGACCTCCCTGATGGCGTCAGCGTGGTTTGCTACGCTGACGACACGCTGGTCTTGGCGCAAGGGAGGTCGCATCAGGCGGCGGCCGACGCGATGACACGCGGGGTTGCGATAGTCGTGGAAAGAATCCGGCGGTTGGGTCTCGAGGTAGCATTGCACAAGTCCGAGGCCATGTCTTTCCATGGGCCTCGAAACGGGCCACCATCGGGATCCCAACTAACGGTGGGAGGGGTTCACATCGGCGTCGAGGCAACGATGAGATACCTGGGTCTCGTCCTCGACAGCCGGTGGAACTTCGTCGAACACTTCCGACGTTTGGCCCCCAAACTGGAAAGGACCGGGGCCGCCTTCAAGCGGCTCCTGCCCAACCTGGGGGGGCCAAACACCTCCTGCCGGAGGCTTTACGCGGGGGTCGTGCGGTCCATGGCCCTATACGGGGCCCCGGTGTGGGCGCGTTCTCTGCGGCGGCGAGCCGCCCACTATCTGAACGCGCCCCAAAAGGTGGTAGCCGTAAGGCTGATCCGGGGGTACCGCACGATCTCGGGCGAGGCGGCAAGCCTCCTTGCCGGACTGCCGCCATGGGATCTGGAGGCGATAGTCCTAGCGCGCCTGTATGAGTGGCGCGCGGAGGCACTGAGCCGGGGGGAAACTCCGCTTCCGCGGCAAATCGCGGCGGAGCGGACAGACCTCCGGCGCGATCTCATGGTGGCATGGAAGGAGCGACTTTCGCAACCCAGCGCAGGGCACGCCACGATAGTGGCGATAAGACCCTTCTTTGAGGAGTGGCTAGAGAGGCGTCACGGCGTCCTCACCTATCGCCTGACGCAGGTCCTCACCGGACACGGATGTTTTGGGAGGTTCCTGCACATCATCAGGCGGGAGGAGACGCCCGGGTGTCACCACTGCGAGGATCGCCCAGAGGACACGGTGGAGCATACGGTGCAGGTCTGCCCCGCATGGGCGGAGCACCGCCGTGCCCTCGTAGAGGCGATCGACAGCGGCGGCGACCTCTCGCGTCCGGCCCTGGTTCAAGCCATGGTCCGGGGCGAGAGGGAGTGGGAGGCGGTCACCTCCTTCTGCGAAGCAGTCATGCTAGCGAAGGAGGTGGCTGAACGGCTGAGGGAGAGAGCCTCACACCCCAGCCGCCGCGGGAGACGCTCCGGGCGTCGGGAGCCGCGTGACGACTCCCGGCCACCGTAGGCGCGGGCCTGCGGACGGAGAGTAATGGGTAGCTCACCGTCCGATCAGGACCAGGCCTGTGCCGGACGGCGCGTACGTGTTCCACGCGCGCCTCAAAGAGATGTCAGCATAAAGGAAGGGGCCTGCCAGGGCCGAAGCCTGCCGGGGGTGCGGGATTGTCCGAAAGGGTTACCGCTACCCCGGAACATCAAGGGCTAAGGAAGGAACACGGATGGGTTTTAGTCAGTAAGTCTGACACTCCCTTCGCTCCACCCAGAGCGGGAGGGGTCATTTGATGATTTCCCATCCATAAAAAAAAAAAAATCTCACATAGGCATATAGCGTTATACATTGTTTTTTCATGGGTGAAGGCTTCAAGTAGATGTTTTGTTATAGATGCTTTGTATGTTTTGATATAAAATTTTAAAATGTGTTAGACTTAGCGATTCTGCGGTGTGTCGTCTCTCTGGTCGCTTCTTCTCTATTTAGTATCCGTTTTCCATCAATATATAAGTTGTTATTTCGTATTATTGCATACTGTCCATTTTTACGTGCTCTTAGAATTTCCTCACGCATTAACTTTCTGCTGTTAACAGATGTTAAATGCTGTTAACAGACTAAAAAAACCATACTTGCGAGCAATAAAAAAAATAATTACCTACGCATCATAAATTTAACTTACGGCGTTGAAAGAATTTCCAGTTTCATTTTCTTTGTTTGCATCAGTAATGGATCTAAAAAAAAAAAATTTTAAGAAAAATATTGTTCCATCGTCGTGGAGTAATTACACCCTGAAAACCTATTACAGATGATGAATGAATGTTTGAGAAAAACTAGCAACCGAAATCATGGATTTTAAAACTAATGTCAGATTTGCAATCGCCACCCCCAAAAACGTATTACGCGACACCCATATCGAATGTTTGACAAAAACTAGCATACGCCATCTTGGATTTTAAAATTAATGTCAGATTTGCAATCGCCACCCCCAAAAACCTATTACACGATACCCATATCGAATGTTTGACAAAAAACTAGCACCCGCCATCTTGGATTTTAAAACTAATGTCAGATTTGCAATCGCCACCCCCAAAAACCTTTTACACGATACCCATATCGAATGTTTGAGAAAAACTAGCACCCGCCATCTTGGATTTTAAAACTAATGGCAGATTTGCAATCGCCACCCCCAAAAACCTATTACACGATACCCATATCGAATGTTTGACAAAAAACTAGCACCCGCCATCTTGGATTTTAAAACTAATGGCAGATTTGCAATCGCCACCCCCAAAAACCTATTACACGATACCCATATCGAATGTTTGAGAAAAAATTGAAGAAAAGATTACATCCGCCATTATGTTAGGTTTTTGGAAATAATACAACAAAAAAATAGAAATACATTTTCAGAGAATAGTGTTTTTTTTTTCGGAAATTAGCGCCAACTTTCTTCTTATAATATCTTACCTTATGCTTTCCCATTTTACTCAAACAAAAATACTTATTTATAAAAAAATGATACAAAAAAATGTATTGAAAGTAAAAAAAATAAAACAGTAAATATTAGATATGCACAAAGTCATTTTCAACTCAAAAAAACAAAAAATATGACTTACCTTATTCAACCGTTTGCGTTTGGCAAGGTATACGTACACAATAGATCGCTAAGTATCGTTAGCGGCGTGTCGCTCCCCGATGAGACGTGACCACTCTCCGAGCTCTCGTGGACGACTGAACTTTCGACCGGTCAGCAGTGTTGCCAACTCGGTGTCAGGTTTTTGGGCTAAATAGAGTTTTAAAAAGGGCTAGATTCGCCCAATAAATTCAAAATAGGGCTAAATGGCTTTATTAATAAAAATCAATAAAAGAAATGAGTTTTGTTAACTATTGTTTCCTTATTAAATATCACATAAACACACATCCAAAAATTAAAGAAAAACAATCTAACTAAATCAAAAAACAGCTTAAATGTCCTCATCAGAAGATTCTTCGTCACACAATATTTCACTTTCACTTTGTGCTGATGCTGACGAAGTTGATGGTTGAGGTTGAGCCTCTGCTTCATTAGGGTCAGTCTTGCTCAATTTAAATTTATATTTTTCTTTTGATCCTATTTTTTTTATCACTTCTTTTGGGATATCGTGTGTGTAGCATGTTTGATTGAATTTTATAAGGCCAAAACGTATTGTTAATATAGAATTTAATGTCTCAAAGTTCATCCTATTTCGTAATTTATTTTTAATTACGTTCATCGTGCTGAACACTCTTTCGACGTCTGCGTTTGAGTGTGGCAATACCAGCATTATAAATGCCAATGAGCACAGTTCTTGATAAGGATTATTATTTCCCGCGTCTTTATGTTGCGATACTTCGTGCCAAAATTTTACGGTATCATTCGTATTTTCCCATTTGTTAGTATGTATATTTTTCCATTGTGAAATCACTTTCTCTATTGTATCAGCATTTAATCCGAAATGTTCAGCTAATTTAATTATTTCCAGGCCCTTCACTGGTTTTAATATATGATCAACGCTCATAATGTTCATATCTTGAAGGGTTTTTATGTTGTCGGGAAGCCGTTGCTGCAATTCTTTGATCAGTTTGACGGTGAAATCAATGCATCGCTTTCTAATCATTTGTTTATCGCTTAAATTATAAGTTTCAATTAACTTTTCAAAGTTATAGCCAAGATATGGCACCGGATCCAAGTAATTGGCAATGTTGTCTTTAAAAATATCAATGGAGTGGCGTCTTCCTGGAGTCACAATTTTATCGCATAGGATCTCTAACAATTTGACTAACGATTGCAGCAGTTTTGTAGGGTCACTGTTTTGTCCTTCAAATGCCTTTAACGTGTATTGTACTTGTGCAAGTATAGTTTTGATATAAATCAAGTATGCCTTACTGCGTGGCTCATTGTACATGTTAAATAGCATTTCAGCCGTATAACAATTATTTTTATTTTTGGCAATTTCAAAAAACAGCTTAAGCTCATCCCATTGATCCAAAATTCGTTGCACGGCAGGTTCTATGGAAAGCCACCTAGTGGCACACTTTTTCAAAATTTTTAATGGTTTTTTTCCACAATTTATGGTTGCATAAATTTTTTCATACTGGAGACGGCGTTCAGGAGACAAACAAAACCAATTGTAAGTTTCTCTTATCAGGTACTCAATGTTCCGCGGTATCGTTTCCTCGGAAGCATGACTGACTGCGAGTTGTAAAGAATGGCAAACGCATCTTACCAAAATTAAATGTTCTAGACCATACTCTTCTTTTAAAATTTGGTGAACGCCATTATTAATGCCTACCATGACACTAGCATTGTCGGTCCCCAGGCCTACCATATTCTGAAGGTTTAAACCAATGTCTTGAATAGTTTTTACGATCCCATTTACAATTCCTCTGGCGTCTGCAGTCTCTAATTCTGTGATAGAAAGAAATGTTGTCATAATTTTTTCCATGGATCTACTATAGTACCTGATTACAAGGCCTAAATATTTTTGAACTGAAATGTCTGTCGACTCATCAATTTCGAGACTGTAGTTGGTATCACCAATATCCTCTCTCAGCGCTGATTTAAAATGGGGCGCCAACACATTTCTTATAATTTCACTACATTTAGTACGACGTAGTTGCATGTTACAAGCAGCCTTGGAGTCTGGAAAAGCTTTTGCACACATTTGACTTAGATGATCCACTTGCATAACAGCTGCGTGCTCTGCGATGTAGAGCGAAAGCAGTGCTTCTGCATCATGTACACTGCCTTTGAATTCCACTTCTTTTTGTATAGATATGATGCTCTGGCCCGTCGAAAATGGTTTCAATTTTTCTATATGTTTTTTCGACTCAGAGTGACGCTTCACTTCGTATAACTTTGCTGTAAATTCTGTTTTACAATAAATACACATTGCTTTACAAGCATTTCCACTGACTGGTTTTAACCATTGTTTATAAGCAGGATCCTTCTCCCATTCTTTCCTATAATGTTGAGTGTAATTAGTCTTCTTTTTAGACGGAACTTCCATTTTCGCAATTTGCAGCACGTATCACCAAGTAAACTCACTGAATTTCTAATCAGAATATTAAGAGTATGAAATTTACTTCGCAAAGTTAGCAATTCTGTACTAGCTACGCTAAACTACAAACGACTAACCAAATTATTACTATACTGATAAACTCTATGACAAACGACAAAGACAAAATAGTAGTTGCATTTTCGGGGAATTCCCTGCCCATGAAGTGTAGCGACCACCAGGGCCATTCTCTGTTTTGGCGAAAAAACACTTTCCGGTGGCATATGCTTTTTCTGAATACAGTTAAACACCGAGATCGTCCGGATAAAAATTTGTCATGGGATGAACTTTTAATCTCATTATTCAATAATGTATAATACTTCTCGAAAACAGAGAAATCTGACAAAACATCACGTAAATCGTCATTCACCTCCGTTTCCAAACACCACCAGTTACAGTATTGGTGTCGTAATTTATTCAAGCGACTGCATAAAAAATATTTAACGACAATTTTTAACTAATAACTAATGTGTCTTCAACATAAAATAAAAAAATCAAATAAATTAAAAAAAAAACGATGTATTCATTCAACCTAAAACTTTGTCACAAAAAAAACGTCATTAGGGTCATCAATGTTTGCGAGCAGTGAATTTTTCGATGTTAAACACGAATGAAGTGAGTAATGCATCCCACCCCTCCCGCGACACATTCGGCAGTCCTGCCTGATACGCTGAAGGGAGTAGACGCGCTAGTTTTGCTAAGGTAAGTCATAATTTACTAGTTCTCCGACTTTTGTCACAAAAAATGTCATTTGTGTCACTTAACTTATCTAGATAATGTGTAATGCACTGTTATTCATTATCGAACTATTATATAATACTCTCATGAGTTGATCTTTACGCGAGAATCTTTATTTCAAATCTCGCTTTGTTAACATGTTATAACGTGTTTTGGTACAATCCGTCATTATTAGTATCGTCATTATTGGTAAAATCGTTTCTGCCCATAATGACGCATTGTAGCACAGAATGACTGTACCTATAAACAATAATGATTTCATGTGGCTAATAATGATTTTCGTATACTTAGTTTACTAACCGTTTTCGTACAGTTGGAGAGGTTAAATTAAACAACAAACTAATTACACTGTTTTTATTAGAAACATGGCTTTCACTAAAAATAAATCAATGTCATACAATTTACGTCACTTCTCAGAACTTACATATTCGTACAGGACTCGCATTATTGCACGCTGACATGCTTTTCTCTCTGTTTTTGTTACGAAGCTTAACGATTGAGCCACAATCATGCCAAATAAATATGCTTTATGTATATCTTCTCTTTCATTCCAGTCGATTTCTGTATTTGTGGAAGAGTCAACAGAACGAGTTGGTTGTGGATCTTCTACAAGGTCATCGCTTGATAAGTCTGGAGTTGTATCATTAGACCCCAAGATATTTTTTGATTTACCTTCGATTACAGGTAAGTCAGTACAAACTTCTTGCTGATCTATGCTCTCATTCTCACTAGAAGATTCTTCAGATTCTTGAACAGTAACATGTAACCTAGAAATATTCCGTGTTAAAATCATTTCTATCAAGATAATGCCTATTTATTTAAATATATAATAAAAACTTACTTATATGTTCTGTCCATTTTATAAAATGGGCACTTGTTTTATTGCTTGTGTGCGTTTCTTCGTTCAGTTCTATTGTGGCGTCTATTCAATTAAATAACTTGGCATAGACTATAGAGCAATAGAGTTGTTACCATTGAGCATAGTGTAATTGAAATTAGATGTGAACATAACTAAATGACTAATCTAAACTAATCAATTAAATTCGGCTGATCATTATTAGGTTGCACTCATTAATAATATAAAACTAAAACTCAGAGTTTGAATCCATTTTTATAGACTTTTTTATTTTGTAGGATACAAAATGACTAAACCAAAGAAATCCAAAGAACAAGAGAGATTAGTTCAACAAAGAGTAAACAAACGACGTCGTTATATTGAGATTAAGAACAATCCAGAATTACTTGCTTTGGAAAAAGAGAAAAGAAGAGCAGCGTACTTAAAAAAAAAGGAAAACAAAAAGGTTACTAGTATTATAGACAAAAGTCCCCGCAAGCAACGCGAACAACGGAAGAAGTGGAAGGAGAATTCGAAAAGGTATAGGCAGAGGAAGAAGGAAAATGCGAAAAAGCAGTGCATTTTAGAGACTGTTCAGATAGAAGCAGAGTCAGTAGACACTGTCAACGACACCAATATTATAGTCCACGACGACGCGGATCCCTTGCATCGCGATTGCTTAGCCGTTCGATTAGCGCTAAGAAAACATCGATACAGAACACAAAAGCGTTTCAAACAATTGCAACGCATAATCACTGTTTTGAAAAAGAGAAACGAGTCGCAGCGTAAGTGTATAAATTATCTTAAAAAGAAACTTCAGGATGTTAATAAGCCGGCTGAAGTGGTTAAAAACGATGAAAACGATGAGTTAAACCCAGATAGCTATATATCAAGAGTTTCTCTTGTGAGCCAAACCCGGCAACGCAAAATTAATGCCATAACCAGCTTTTATAACGATGACAAAAATAGTACAATTGGTGCTGGAAAAAAAGCATACATAACGAGAAATAAAAAAAGGATGCAGAAGAGATATTTAACTGCATCCTTGACTGATTTATACAAACAATTTAGAACGGAAACTAATATTCGAGTCAGCTACTCATTGTTTTGCAAATGTCGGCCTTTTTGGGTTTTATTTCCAAAGCCAAGCAACAGAGAAACTTGTCAATGTGCTGTCCATCTAAACATGGAACTTTTGATTGGGGCACTAAATAAGGCAAAAATTTTACTTGAGAAGAACTCGGCGGAAGTGTTGTCCGCGTTGTGTTGTGGCATTAGAAATACAAATTGCTTGCAAAGAGTTTGCGAGGCTTGTTCAACAAAATGCTTGGAATATAAGGAGTTCAATAATGACGACGATATAACTGTTTTTGTTTGGAAGAAAGCGCAAAAATCTGTAGATTCTAAACGAGTTAAAAACAAAATTGTGACAGTAACAGAAAAACAAAAAACTACAATAAAACCTAAAGACGCACTTGTTAAACTTGAAACAGACTTGATAGTTTTTTTTAAACATTGTTACAAGATTGTGCACCAATACGAGACCATTAAACACCTTAAAGAGAATTTAAATTTATCTGAAGCAGTGGTGCACGTAGATTTTTCCGAAAATTACTCTCTGAAATTTTCAGAAGAAGTGCAATCGATGCACTTTGGTGCAAGTCGCCAGCAGGTGTCCATCCACACTGCTGTTATTTATACTCATAATTTTTCAACTGGAAGTATCTCCCCAACGTCTTTTTGCACTGTCAGCAAATGTCTTCGCCATGATGTTCCTGCTATTTGGGCACATTTAGATCCACTCATCGAAGAAGTCCAGAAATTGAATTCTTTCGTAGATACAATTCATTTTTTATCGGATTCACCGTCATCACAGTACAGGAACAAAAGCATGTTTTATGTCATAAGCCAATTAGAGTCTAACCACGAGCGTATCAAAATCACGTGGAATTATTCGGAAGCTGGCCATGGAAAAGGTCCCCCTGATGGGGTAGGTGCGACTGTCAAAAGGACAGCCGATCGAATGGTAAACTTTGGGTCTGATGTCGGATCATTCGAACAATTTTACAAGTTGATTGGAACCTTAGAAAACATAATAGTAAAAGAAGTTGAAGAAAAGGATATTTTAATAAAAGAAAAACTGATCCCACCTAATTTAAAACCATTCAAAGGCACCTTTTCCGTATACCAGGTCCTATGGGATAAATTTGTGCCCAGGACGATTTTCAGAAGCATGAGTTGCTTTCTGTGTGACGTTAATGAAGTATGTGTACATGTAAAACAGCTTGGGTCGATAAATAACATACCAGTTTCTAAAAAAGAAAATATTGACCCAGGAATAGTGCCTCTTACTCGTCAGGATTATCCGAAGGTCAACATTCTATCCGATGTCAATGTCACTCATTTTAACACCCCATCAACATCTAAAAATTGGCCTTATAATGATTAGCTCAATTAGCTCCCTGTTTTTAGGTGCTCCCTTTTGTACGTCCTTAAAATTTAATCATAACTATTTCAAAGAGTTTTTGTATAAGATTTTATTTTAATTTGTAATAGCTTCGCAGTAAGCGATGACATTTTATTATATGTATAAGTAGGCAGAAAATTCAATAATACTAAATAAGGGGGGTTAGATCAAAGCTATTGATTTTTAGGTTTATTTTATTTTATATTTAATTTAATAAGAATATTTTTTGAGACTGAATTATAAGCTGTTGTGATAGTATTAAAATATAAGGTATTATTTATGTTACGTTATGGTAAGTTATTTTTCTTGTAAAAAAAAGAATACAGCTGATTTCTAATAAAAATCTGTCTAAGAAGTAAAACTTGCTAAGTTTAATCTGTTATTGTGAGGCGTCTTTGTCAATATCTATATTCAAAATTCATAGATGTTGTGTAACTTAACTACCTCAAGTTATAAATCATCGAAAATCATGAGTGAAAAGCGATTGTTATAATAATAAGATTAAGGTTTGTTATTTTAAAGAAAATATTTTATTTTGTTTATTACAATAAAGCTGATTTTGAAATAATAATGTTTGTCATTCTGTGCAACATAGCGTCATTACAATCACCAAAATCATCATTCACCGACACTAAACGTCATTATCCTCAACATGTCAACTTCTTTCAATCGTAATATCTCCTAAAATATAAGGACTTTTTTTGTGCCCTTCACATTATTTTGATGAGAGTAGTGCGTAAAATTTACCTAGCTGCAAAAAAAAAACAATTCCCGGGGTTTTTCAAAAACTCACGAAACCCGGCAAATATAATATTTTTTCAAGAAATGCCCACCACCTGTCTCTACGATTCATGTAAGAGGAAAAGAGACAGGTAGTCTGACTGACGTTTAGATTAATGACATTTGATGTATTTGAGTGACAGTGTGTGTGGTCTGCTTGAGTGCGTTTAGTTAATGCAAATTTAAAAAAAAAATTCTGTGTCGTTATTTCACAGACTGTGCTAGTGTAGTTTTCTTACACGATTTTGGGGCTAGAAATTGGGCTAGGTGCTAAATAATTATTTTAAGGGCTCTCACAGAGAGGAGGCCTGTGTCCCAGCAGTGGGAACATTATAGGCTGATGATGATGATGATGATGAAGGGCTGAGAAAGCATAAAAAGGGCTAGATCTAGCCCCGAAAGGGCTAAGTTGGCATCAGTGCCGGTCAGACCGGTGTACGTTGCGTATGATTCAAAACAGGGCGCGCAGCGGCTCAATTTTAAACAAAATAATGTCTAAAATAACCAAGCGACATTTTCGAAAATGTTAAAACGACAAATTGTAGTATGATTATTAAAGATTGATATGAATTAAAGTTTGTGAAAAAATTCAACAGTTTACTATCAAAATTCAACTAAATACGAGCATGCTATTTTGAGATTTTTGTCCATCTTTACGTAATTTTGTTATTTAAACTAGACAAAAATTATAATTTTTGCCAACGAAGAATTGGTAACACATTCATTGTGGTGCTCAAAACATATTTTTTATTGTAATTATAGTAATAGTATTGATGATATCCCTTTAACCGTGGCGGCCGTTTTGTATTATTTTGCTCTACGCAGTATTAATGTTTTTAATGCATATACATCGCCGTCGCGCCGCCCCGCCGTCGCTCCGGTCGCAAGTTTCGTACCCGCAGACTTAGGGTGGGAATGAATTTTAAAAATAGAACTGTAGTCAGCTACGAAATTTTTTACATAAATTAAGAAAAAGCTGCAGTCTTGTGAGTGTATAAACAGCCAGTGTGAATTTAAAAAAAAAACCTATTAAGCGGGACAGCCCGCGGCGATGACGCGGTGTGTTCCATATTTAAAATAAAAATCTACATGTCAAAACTTGAAGCCCACCTCAAGAAGATACAGTTGACAATCGACACTACCCAAACTTGTGAGGTCACACAAGGTAGTACGTCATTTGACATCTCTACCCTTGATGTTATCCTCTATTCACCTTATGAATATGTGTGGGTGAGAAATAAATATCAAGTGAAGGGACCAGCACACCCCGGAGAGAGGGAAAAGAAAGTTGTTAGTCAAGTCAACCAGATTCTGAATGCGGTGAAGGACACAAGAGCGTTGACTTCCTTGCACCCTGAACAAATAGCAAAATCTTTTCTGAAGGAATTTAAGACCAACGGTCAAAACCCAGCAAAGGCCGTGGAGGCTATAGTCGCAATGACAAAATCCTGGCATAAGGCCTGATATCCCACCGGTCCAAAAGGGCTGACACAGATTGGTGCTTTAATTAATTATGTATTTTAAGGTCGTCCTCTGGCTCGACTGGATGAGGCTCGGAGAATTTTGTCACAGGTGGAGCTGCAACGTGCTACAGCTGATAGAGCGAATGCTCGTGCGAATCAGCTAATAGGAGAGAACCTTGGGAGGCTTGCTGATACAGTAGAGAGATACTTATCCCATATTGGTGTCCCATAGAGGTAAAGTAAGAATTTATTGTACAAGCAATAAAAACAAAACAAGTATATCATTAACATTAATGTAATAATGTACAATGAGGAAAATTAAATAACATGAAGGCATTATAAAATAAGGGAAATAATATAGCTTCCAAAAAATACAACTAACTTGATAACTTTTGAACGTCAAAAATTACAATAAAATAAAATTGATTCTAGTCGCCCCTCCCAAAAATAATGTTTTAAAAATAAAAATGACAGGTAAATCAATTGGGTCATTATTCGAAATCGTATTATTCATCTGATTTCTCTGGCATATTTTTTTTTTTAATGTTAATTAATTCTGGTATTACACGTGAAAATATAGTGTGTTAGAAATTTAAATTTCGAATAGGCACTCAATTTGAATGAATAAAGCCAAAGATATGTGACGTTAAAAATTTAATAACCAGGGGAATCAGAATATAGTCGCAGGGGAATCAGAAAAAAGAAAAAAACATGTTTATGTATCTTTATTTATCTTCTTATGATTAATAAACAAACTAGATAATCAATTTTTTTAATACCAGTTTCTAACAACCTTGCATTACTTGTGAAATAGTGCAATCAATAACTTTAACTATTGGATTCAATAAAAATAGTCAAAAAACAACAAACACCCCCTAAGAGGTCTGTATTATTATATAATTGACTCTAGACAGCAAAACCTAAATTTAACATTTTTTGTACTAATTAACAATTATTTTAACATAACGCTTTGGTTTACAGAAGTTTTTAATCGTATACATTGTTTTTTTACTATTAATCAGTCTTAATATTTTATTACAGCCATTTATAGACATTATCTGTCGATGTATTATCCTTAAACATACGAAAAGCCTTTAATCAGTCTCATGCAAAACGATATCTTTATCTATATACTTACTATAAATCTATAAATAAGGTATTAGCATATATAAAATATCTATTTTTCTTAAACATGTGTATTAACCTATAAAATATTATGGCAACGTTTGAAATAATTATCACATTTAATCACATTCTACTAACTTAAGTTTTAGTCAAAAATTTTGAGATCATCAACGTCATCGTAGTCATCTTCAATCTTACTACTGGAAGGCAAGTCATCGATTTTTCCTTGAATTGACTCTAACATAGCCTCTGCCAGCTTAGGTGTTACAACTCTTTCGTCTATAGATGATACTTCTGCCCAGAAACTGTCATTTGGCCCCAGGTCAAGGGAATCTTGTAGGTTTGTGAAGCTATGACCTCCATCAGTAGCTTTTCCCGTACGTTTTATCAATGCGCTGTTTCTTGTCTTTGGTAGTTGTTTTGGAGCACGAATTGATGTTCTCCGAGTGGTTTCTCCTATATTGAAAAATCCAATGTGCTGACCGTGCTGACATTCGACTGGTTTGAATGAGCATTCTCCTTGTCCACAACTAAGTCGTCTCATAGCCAAAATGTTGTTATTACTTGAGCTCCATACCACTTGGTGGATGCTCATTGTTCCACGGAATTGGTCGAGATCTGAGGGCACCAACAAATCTTTTTCAATTATACCTGTTTCTTCTACCACTTTCAGAATAACACCGGGGACATTAACACTTAGGTGGTTGACAAGGCACTCCATGTTTTGGATATCATTACCACGGGCTACAATTTTATCCGCCGTTCGTTTCAGCACGCCACCAACTCCGTCAGGGGCTCCTTTTCCATGGCCTGCTTCTGTGTAATTCCAGATAACTCGACGTAAGCTCGTGTAATACCAATGTAACTTCGACATAATGTAAAACATCTTGCGATTCCTATATTGTGCTGATGGTGAGTCGGAAATAAAGTACAGTGAATCTACTTCGGGAACAGTATCTTCAACAAAACTTAAAATGGGCAATAAGTGCTCCCATATAGCAATAGCATCATGCCGTAAACACTCACTCATTGTGCAGAAAGACTGAGTGCATAATGTTCCACTTTTCATGTAATAAATGACAGCAGTATGAAGAGTGATCTGCTGTCTGGAACTTCCAAAATGAAACGATTGGATCTCCGATGCATATTTTGTGCTATAATTTTCACTAAAATCACAATGAATTATGCATTCTTCCGACTTCAAATTTGCCTTCAGTTTCTTAATATAATTACTCTGCGAGATAATGTTTGCGCAATGTCTCATATAAGGGTTTATAATATTCTCAAAATATTCTATAATATCCTTTGGACAAGCAGCTACTTTTTCTTTCACTGTCTGTATCGTTACTTTTTCTTGACCATTTTTCATGTAAGTCTTCTTGTTTTTTTTCCATATCCAGTAGTAAGTTTCTAATAAATTGTCAAATTCCTTGAAAATTATATTCCTGTGTTTACATAGGTTGCACTTCCTAGTTAGACAATGGACATCTCGGGGGTCACAACATATTGACTTTAATACCTCAAAAGCTGATTTTTCTTCTGTGAGATTATTTCTTCTTAGGGCTGTCACAACAAGCTCCATGTTTTCGTGGTCCTTGCAAAGACATGTATCCCGAATATTCAAATTTGGAGATATAATCCAGAAAGGACGTAATTTACAAAAAAAACTGTAGCTTATTTGAATGTCAGGGTGAGATTGCAGAAATTTGGTATGTAAGTTTTGTAGGGTATCACTAAGATACCGTTTTTGTTTTCGAATTTTATTTCTTTTTATGTATTCTTTTTTACCTGGGCACATTCTGCTATTATCATCCTCTTCCAAAAACAATTCAATCCTTTTTTTAAATTCAGCTTTGGATACATCACTTAGTAAACTTGGTATACTGCTTCGATCCATATTTCTTTTATTTACTGGTTGTAAAATATTTCTTTTAATATTGCTTTGATTTATTGTACCTATTTGAAGTCTTTTTAATTGTTTTCTATATCTTTCATTTAGTTTTTTTAGATCTTCAATTTTTCTGTCTTTTATTTGTAATTCCTTGTTTGCTCTGTATTTATATCTTCGTAAAATATGTTTCCATGGAGATCGTTTCTTAACAGATTT
Source organism: Amphipoea lucens (assembly GCA_947508005.1). Lineage (NCBI taxonomy): Eukaryota > Metazoa > Arthropoda > Insecta > Lepidoptera > Noctuidae > Amphipoea > Amphipoea lucens. Next base: position 13,415,337 of record OX382375.1, read on the forward strand.
TTTGGTCGATTGTTCTTTAATTGTTAATCGATGTGGAGTTGAACAGGATGTATCACTCTGAGTACTTTTAGGTACAGGTGATTCTAAGTAACTTCTACTGGGTGAAGGTTGTGGTAGCTCAAACGAATTGTCTGTGTTGTCATTTTCTACTTCTAGAGAAAGATGACATTCGGTCTGGTTCATCTGGTTCATATTATACTGTCGAGTTACTGGTCGTGATCCACATTTTGAAGAGAGATTTACATCGCGGGAATTAGTAGCAAAGGTTGGAGATACAGAAGTTGCAGACATCTGACTGATTATAGACCTAGTAAATTTGGTGGGCGTGTTTGTTCTAGATTTCGGAGATGCAACAAAAGATCTTAATTTTAAAATTTTGGTAGTATGTGGAGAGGGCGACCCTAATGGATCATCATTTTCATTCTTGTCTGTATCTGTATTTTCAATGTTAATTGGTAGCTCGTCAACCAAATTCAATTGATTATTTTTACTCTTCCAATAATTTTTTTTAGAACTTTCCCTACTTTTTTTTCGCATAATTTTCTGCTGCTTTGGTGTCATTTGACTTATTGGTACTATATTTCCTGTTCTTTTTTTCTTTAAATATTTCTCCCTTTCCTTAACCCTCAATTGAGCATGGAGATCCGGATCATTTTTAATTTTTTCCATCCTTCGCCGCTCAGCTATTCTCTTTTTTTCTAAAATCTCATCTCTAGTTTGCTTTTTACGAGGCATGATAGCGATCTGAAATTAATGAAATAACAATAAACCTATTTTACTTATGAACAAGTAAATCTATTTCGGCTTTCTTTACAATTGGCTTTAAAAATAGGTGGTTTTAGTAATTTAAAGGTATGTATTCTAACTTAAACTTGTAAAATTCTGAGTCCCCTGGCCTTTATGCCAGGGTAATCATAGACAGTGAAATCATAAAATAACGAATATTTGTCGATTGTCGCCAACTCAGTACGTCCAGTAACATGGCCTTTAAGTAGCAAAAAATGGTCAAATAGAATGTTGTCTACAGCTTGTTTAATAAATCAAATCACTTTTAATAAATAAGCAAACTTAGTCAGGGTAATCAGAATTTTCAAAAACCAAGCACAGGGGAATCATATTCTTACCTTCGTATTTCCGTAATGCAGCAACGAGACGCACAACCACCTATTTCGACAGCCGGAGCACAACTAAACGCTCGCGCGGCGGGGTTAGCCGCGTCTTCGAAAAGCTTTAATAGGGACGTACTCGCATTTTAGTGACGCACCAGTGGAATCACAATTAGGTCGCGGACAACATCGAAATATTTTTTATGATAAAAACTACTTTAAATATGCGTATTTAGTATTTTTCTAGTGAATCATTGATTAATTAGTATCTTAAATGCAAAAATGTCACATTAATAAACTTCACAGAAAGTAATAATACCGATGATATTGTGTACAATTCTGGTGAGCGGACAAGTCAGGGGAATCATAATTCAGGGGTTTGGATATTTTTCCTAAGCGCATTTTTTTATTTGTGGTTAATAACTGTGGTTTCCCAATTAGATTACATATACAATATTAATAAAAAAAATAATTCACATGTCTATTTACGTTACATGTAGGCTTTTTTCGTCCGGACATAGAAAATTGAGTCGCTGGAGAACAACCCAATTATGTGATAGATACATGGTGCTCACATACAGGGATATTTTTTATCACCATCCAAATTCTTACAGGTTGTTCTACCCATGAATATGAACAACTTTCACTATGGGACCAACTCTGAAATCACGAAAAAAAAAATCAGCTGTTTCATACATTTTGGTCAAGTAGATATTGAACTTTTGTATTAAACGGCTAATTTCATTCGTGATTATTAGTATATGATTTTCCTAGAATTTTAACAAATGTGTGAGTTACTGTAGTCACAGTACATACGGGAAACTTGTATTGAATTTTTTTTCTGAGCTTTTATTACTACCCATCTCAATTTATCATCGTGCTGACCAAAGCCGTTGTACAAGGGCATTTCGTACAGATTCACCAGCAGCGAGGTGATGATTTTTTCGTGATGCTTCTAATGGAGTATTTGTTAACTGAAACAGATATTTTTTATGATGAATAACTTAATTTTAATTATGAATATTACTTGTGTTTTTTTTTAATATTTTTTTTGTACAATTGTGACATCTTTTTATTATATCAGAGGTTGAATTCGATTTTCCCTGAATTTCATACCTGCATATTCGCTTCATTTTGTTCATCCTGAGGTGTTAATGCCATCACTGGCAGCCTGGAAGCATTGGCTATATTATGTAACACCACACACGCGTTTGTTATATACCCAGCCATAGTGGGGTGGTAATGCAGCTTCCGATCTACTAACAAACACCGCCAACGAGACTTAAGCACTCCGATGGTGCGCTCTACTGTATTTCTTGCACGACAATGCTGCTCAGTGTAATATCTTTGAGGGGTGTCGGGTTCTGTGTCCACTATTGGTGTCATCAGGGTTGATCGAAGGGGATAACCTGAGTCATCTGAAACATATTTTATTGTTAAAACACTCAAATTAATTAATTTCATTTCATTTAAAAGTTATGTGAATATTAATCTTCTTCTTAGCATGAACGAGTCAGCCTAGATTTTTTTTTAAAGCCTAGATTTTGGCACCTTCACTAGCGTTCTTCAGCCGTTATATCATTAATATTAAGCAATCAATCAATCTATTTGTATTATTGACGATTTCACTCACCTGAAAACCACACTTTTTCGTTTTCAGCCTGATGGAGTTGTTGGAAGTAGCTGTTAAGGGGATGGTGATTCCAGACAAACGAGTCATGGTTTGCCCCTCCGTGACTGGCATCGACACTTAAAATGTTTAAATCCGAGTCGCATACCTAAAAAAAACTGGTTATTATTATTTAGTGGTTAATTTAGTCAAATGTTTTTCGTCTTTATTGTTTTACTAGCTGCGCCCCGCGGTTTCACCCGCGTAAGTGTCGATCCCGTGGGAATATCGGGATAAAAAGCAGCCTATATATTAATCCAGGGTGTTAACTACCTCCATACAAAATGTTATCAAAATTGGTCCAGACGATTGAGCGTGAAGAAGTAACAAACATAAACACACACACACACTCACTCACAAACTTTCGCCTTTATAATATTAGTGTGATGTGTGTACACACTGGAAGAGGTGTTTATCCACATAATAAGTAGGTATAGGTAATCAAGTTTTCCTAATGTAGGTAACATAGTGATTGAATAAATTTATTCTTACTTACCCAGTTGTGATGGAATTCCGTTCTGCCAGCGTTTGCGGAAAACGGATATCCTTCCTCCGGAAATGGTTATTGTTAAGAGCTAGTGTCACAGCTCTCACACAGTTAGATACACTAATTTGGTGCATCTTATGGTGTGCACTAGCTCCTATGAATCTCTGGTATGATCCAGAAGCGTAAAAACTAAGAGTACTCAGCACCTAAAATGTCAATAGAAGATTGTACTAGTGGTACAGGGTAAACCTCTACAATAATAAATGATAGTGTCTATCTAGAACTATTTAAGGTGAATGCGCAGTGGTAGACCGCGAAATTCAATTTTTCTTAGGTTTTTTGCAATTTGCAGGTCAGTGTCAGGTTGTATCTTGATCAAAATTTGATTCGCGGGTACGTGTTTACAGAATTATAATCATTAGAATCCATAAACACTTCATAAGCACTTTTCCATAAGAGATTTGTTTTTATGGTACAAATATATTTTAGAAAGGTGTATTAATGATTATAATTATTCTGTAATTATAGTCGCGAATCAAATTTTGATCAAGATAAAATCCGAAAATTGCAAAAAACTTAATAAATTTGAATTTCGCGGTCTGCCACTGCGCATTCACCTTAATGTACAATCCTTTTACTTGCCTTAGACGTAGTACTTATGCCACCTCGGCGAGAACTTAAGTACGGCTCCAGCTCGTGTATGAGGCCGAGACACACTTTTATTTAGCCTGAATAAGCCAACAAATTCGAGATCCGGCATTTCGAACGCTATGTCCATTTTTCGAAGATCTGCATTATTTTCGTGGGCGATATAAAAGGGTCTCCGTAACCCGCGCGTGCTCCAGAAAATTTTCGTACAAGGCTAAATCTGCCATTATAACAATATTTCTTCACAAAACCTCCAATATGATTTGTGAGATGTTACTTTTGACTAACTTTTTATGATTCTGCTATTTGACACTAAAGCAATTCACATTTTGTGGACCATTTTACTAATCTTCATTCAAAACTGTCAAACAGATGAATTGCGTGATATGAATTGTGCGCAAATAATATTATGAGTCGTCAGTTTGTGACCATTTTACGACTTTTCATATGATTCATAATGTTATCCTTTTATGATTCTGTCAAAGTGACCTTTTTCCTGCTCTCAGTTTCATTAAAATTGTTACGATTGTGTATCAAAACGTACCCTTACTGCTTTATGTTGGCAATACTTATGAATACAGTCAGTCATTTAATAACCGTCAAATGAGTTGTTTCATTTCAAGTTATGGGCCCAGCTAATCGCTTTAGATTTTAAAAATTAATCAGTTATTCGGTCTAAAACTGTGTATTAACACCCGTATTTATAAAGAAGTAAAAGTAATTACTTGAGTAAAAGTAATTACCTAAGTAATGATTTGTATTCTATAATTAAGTAATTGCTCAAAGTTAGAACTGTCAAAAGTTAGAATTCTCAGCCAAGTAATAGTCACCATTTCCTTTACTTAAGTCGTAGACAGAGTACTCTGGTCTACGACATAAGCACTAGTTTGAGGTTATTTTGGTTAAAAATGGAAACTTTGGATAGCATCGGAGCGGTTTTTGATGTTGTAGACAATATAGATAATAATATATTAGAGGAGATAGAAGTTGCTGAACCTAGAAATCCCAAAGTTTACTTTCGTGATGTGGATCCATTTCATGACTATTCGGAAGATTGTTTTAAAAAAAGATTTCGTTTCTCCAAAAGTGTTGTGATACATGTGATTTTACCGAAAATTACCGACTCTTTACAATCAGAGACAAAGAGGGCTTCCTATAACTCCACTGTGTCAGTTGCTTACCGCTTTACGTTTTTATGCCACTGGAAGCTTTCAGATTGTATGTGGAGATATCATGCATATTTCTCAATCGACAGTGTGTAATATAGTGAAAAGAGTTAGTCGAGCATTGGCATTGCTAATGCCAGAGTTTATTAAGTTTCCTGCAAATTTGAGGAATACAAAGGACGATTTTGAATCTCTTGGTTGCATTGGCAGAGCACCTGGACTCAAGAATATTATAGGAGCAATCGATTGCACCCACATTAAAATCACCAAGCCTAGAGGTATTCTTCATACAGAGCAGTACCGGAACAAAAAAGGCTATTTTTCATTGAATGTGCAAGTAGTTGGTGGCCCTAATTTGATGATATACGATATAGTAGTACGTTGGGCTGGCAGTACACATGATAGCCGAATTTTTAGAAACTCACGTCTAAATATAAGGTTATGCAATAATGAACTTGATGGGGTCTTACTTGCAGATGGAGGATATCCTTGCACTAGGTAAATAATAATATAGTACCTAATATCTTTTTATTCACAAACGATAAAACTATAATTATATTAAGTAGGTAATACTATGTGCCATGTGGTTTTCAAAGCATCATAAATATCTCAGTACAATATCGCTAATTTGTTAACAATAAATCATTCTTTATTTCAGACATTTATTGACTCCGGTTTCAAATCCTAGAACTGCACCAGAGGAGAGATATAATAAGGTCCAAATAAAATCAAGAAACTCAGTAGAACGTTTATTTGGAGTATGGAAAAGACGGTTTCCATGTTTACAAATTGGTTTAGCAACCAAACTTTCGTCAACAGCCAATATCATAGTGGCTTGTGCAGTGCTCCACAATCTTGCAATAGAAGCAAATGATATTTTTGAAGTTGATGACACCGTGGACAATAATGTTCAGCCTACTAACACAACAACGACAAGCACAACAAGTACCAGTGATGGTTTGGTACTTCGAGCGAATATAATTTCACGCTATTACACATATTAAATGAATTATAAAATAAAACTAATATTTTCACTTACATTATATTTTATTTACTTACACAAAAAAAAAACAATGTACATGACAAGGTGTCATATTAGTTATTCTTTGTCATATTTTTCTAATTCTTTTCGTTTTATTTGTAATTCAATTTTAAACAAAGTTTCTTTGTGTTCTCTCTCTAAAATTTTAATCTCGAGTTCTTCCTCATGCATTTTTTTCTTAAATTCTAATTCTTCTTCCAATATTTTACACTTTAAGAGCGTTATCGCTTAGCGCGGATCGTCAAGTTTAGGTAATTCTTTGCAAATTTCACTCACACAGACGCGTGCGCAACTGTGTGCGTAGGGTTAGCGCGTTCGCTCTGCTTATAGTCAGACGTACTCACTTTGATCCGTTCGCTTTAGGGCAATAATTGTTTTAGCATTATTTTAATTTGAATTTAAATCCAACTTCAATTTTTTCTCATACTTATGATTTATAATAAATCTGAAATCCTCTACACATAAAATTAAGTTATTTAGGAGAAAAAATAATATTAATAGTCCTCGATATGACTTTAAACTGTCGTGCATTTAGTATTGAACTAAATGTAGAACGCCACCTGTAGGCTATGGGATAAATACACCCAAATAGGTATTAGTGCAGGATATCAACTCAGGGCGGCGGCTGATGAACATCTAGTACGTCAAAGGCGGCGCCCACGGACCCAGTCAGGCGGTCCACTGTACACCCACCAACTCGCACTAGACAAGCGCGGTGGGTTAATTTGCCTAAACCTCTACTCTCTCATGAGAGAGTAGGGAGGCCTTTGCCCTGCAGTGGCACGTTACAGGCTAATAAGAAATAAGAAGATTACTCAAGTGTTGGTGACTAGTTTCAGTTGGTTGTAAATAGCTTTTTTAATATTTATGCACTAGATGAGTAGGTGGGAAATTAAATAAAGGTTTAAAATCAAAATATTTTATTTCACATAAACCTACATGGGCACTTATGAAACGTCAGAAGCTAGGTGCACAGTTCCAATTGGTCGTTTCCTATGGAGAAGAACTGGCAAGAAACTCCACGGTTACTCTTTTAAAAATAATTGGCTTTTACAATGTATTCAAATTACAGTAGGTATTGGAGGACAGCGTAGGCCTGTACCAGGTACTTGATAAAATAAAAAATGGTCTAAAGGTCTAAAGTCTACAAGGCTTACAAAGTCCCCACATTTACAAAATAAGAATCTATCAAAAGGATAAATAAAATATAAAAGTCTACTAAAACCAAGTGATATGATTTCCATTACAACCACTATTAAAGAGGTGAAAAATTAAAATTGTCTGTATATAATGTCAAATAATAAAAAGAGTATGTCAAAGAAGTATGTAAAAAGAAATAAAAAATAAATATCGTAATTTGAGAGCAGTTAAACATTTACGTAGTTATGCCGTTAATGAGGTCCCAGGGAAGCCACATGTGCAGAAGGAATTATTGCCAAAGTACCTTGTCTTTAACATAGTCTTTAATCTTATAATATTATGCTTTTTTGATAAGGACTCGTTTGATGAGGGTTTTGAACTTTTCATCGCTAAGTTCTGTAACCGGCTTTGGCAACTTGTTATAAAAATGGATGCAGTTTACAAGAAATGACTTACTAGTTTTAGTAAATCTAAATTTAGTTAACACAATTTCATTTTTCTACGTTTATCATGTTATGCTGATTACATTATAAAATAGTTTCCCTCAGTGGCATTGATCGGCTTTTTGTGGGATCAATTATTTCAGGAAGAACGCACATATAATAAAATTTTGTCAAACGAGGAATCATTTTTCTTTCCAAAATTGATCGTCTTTATAAATCTTCAGAACATTTATTGGAAATTCAGGACCAGTGTACACCGCAAACAAACATAAATTTTTATTTTCAATATTTAGTTGGCCCTGAACTTGGTAATACCAGCCATGGTTAACGTTGATAATGACGTTATCGCCATCAAATAAAAAACATTTCAATTGTTTTTTGACGGATTGCTGCTCCACTGTCACCACAATACAATTTACTTTTTCGGCCCATCACCTAAAACATAAAAGGAATAATAGACCACACACACCTAGTTGACACTACACTATTACGTTTATGATTCGAATGTACAAAATAAATTTTATGAAAAAAAAATACTTACGGATCAAAACGTGTCAGGCGTAGTATATACCGCCGGCAACTACGTATCTGTGTATAGTCGATCGATGGCAGCGCGAGCGACATAGGTCCTACCTCGGAGAGCGCCACAGCGCGACTGGCCGACACCGCTCGGCGCCGCGTAATTTATTAGTAACTTTGAAATATTATACTGTCGATAAAATATCTTTATGTAAGTTTTTTTTTTACTGATTTTTGTTTGCCTGAACTCCTCTTACAAACAGTGTATTTTTTTAAAATAATTTCAGCCTTAATATGACATAAAAATGATGTTTTATTTTGCCAAATTTAGATTAAGAAAATATTTTTTTTGAGATACTTAATGAATTAAAATTTCTTTTTTATTTTATACAAAAACAATAACGGTATCTTTCCTTTTTCCACGTATTTTTTCCAGACTTCCACGACTCATTGTTGATTCATAATTTCATTCCGAAATTCAGTCTTCCCGTATAGTCTCAAAAATATGAGTTCAAAATAAGCTTTTATTTTGATATTTAAGAATATTTTTCAATTTTTATTCTATACAAATACAATATAAAGATATGCTTAATGTGTTACTCAAATTAGTTTTTAATAATTTCATGCCATTTAGTAGTAATTTAACCTTAAATAACCCCGATTTTATGTTTATTGACATTTTTTAACGATAACACTCTTAATATATCTATTTTATTAGTTCTCAAATTTTCATAACTCTTTTTGATAGGAGTTTTGAATTCTATGTCCTTTTCATCTTGAGTAACTTGCATTGTTGCTTCTGCTGTTTTACACCAAGCTTCATTGTTATTATCACCTAATATGACTATGCTTCCTGAAAAACAGAAAAAAATGACACAAAATGTAATGATAAAAGCCCATACATGTACTAGCTACTAGCTTTTGCTTGCGTGCCAATGCACTTTTCAGGGAACCAAAGTAACCTATGTGTTAATCCAGGCTGTAAGCTATCCTGGTACCAAATTTCATAGAAATCTGTTCAACTGTTTGAGTGTGAAACATACAAACATACCCGCACATACATATTTATAGTATTGCCTTTATAATATTAGTGTGATATGGGCATTTCTAGATATTTATCCTAAAGGATATGTAGAAACCAATTCAAAAGAAACTTTGGGCAGTTGTTGTGGGCATGCCTGCAAAGTTTTCTGACTAATAATAAAAAGGCATTGTTAAACACACGAGCACAGCTAGTTATTTACAATGTATGAACTCTTACCATCAATATCACTATCAATATCAACAGCAATATTAGTAAGGATATTTTTATCTATGTCCATGACTTTAGAATCGATGGGATCCATATCCATAACAGATGGCCCACCTCCTGTTAAGTGGCGAATATTTTCTTTTGTTTTAGATTCCCTTGCTTTTGCCTTCATGTTATACCATAGCTTTATTAATTGTTTTGTAGATGCCTGAAACGATGAAACGTATGGAATTAGAAAAGTAACTGCATAATAGGTACTAAAACGGCACATAGGAAAAGACCATGCATACAAACGAAACTACATAGGTATCTGTAAATAATAAAAGTATGCAAAACACATTATATTTACCTTTTGAGTAACAATAGAGGATTCATTAAATTCCCTCGCTATTTTCTCCCATGACTGCTTCTTTTTTAAAGCACTCGTAGCGTTTGTTTGTTTGCAGGTTAGGATAGCATCATATTTTTGTATGATGTTTAAAAATAAATCCTTTTCCAAGCTCGAGAACGGTTTTTTCCTGTCTACTACTTCTTCAGTCATATTTTGAAATTTACCTACGTGATCCATGGAATGATAATAACAGAAAAATTCAACTTGCCGACAAAACGATTTTGTTTGATTTCAAATCACAAAGTAAGGTTGACACTGACAGAAATGAACGTATAATCTTTCTAAGTAAAAGATCACATGTCGGCATAGAATCCATGTATAAAAGGTAAACATTTAAATTTAGTAGAGTTATATCGTGTCAAATGTTTTGTTTCTTCAAGCATTCCTGTTTTTTGTACCAACAAAATTAAATGACAATAATGTACTTTTTACAATTTAAACTAATTTAAACAACGCTATTGCTAATATAAATATAAAATAAAGTAATATCAAAGGTATTATTGTAAGGTTTTATAAAATTAATCTAGGCTTTATGTTTACCTTTTTATGAAACGAAACGCAGTCAAGAAGTGTTGCCACACAGAAACAACCACCAAGCGTCGAGTATTACTTGGGCATTTGCTCAAGTAAGTAACGTGTGTTACTCAACTATAGAATGGGATTTTGTATTTAAGAATTCTAACCTTAAGTAATGACTTAATTAAGAAATTACTTAGCAACAAGTAATTACTTCTTTATAAATACGGCTGTTAGAGTCAGTGTGTCGTGCTACAGTAAAAACATTTAATGAAAATGAGTGGTACGAACTATCTTATCAACGTGCCTAAGTTGAAAGGACGTGAAAATTATACAGAATGGACGTTCGCCGCGGAAAATTTCCTCGTGCTCGAGGGCATGAAGCATTGCATCGAGCCAGTAGCAGGAACTGCAGTAACAGCCGCAGATGACGCGAAAACGAAAGCAAAACTGATTATGACAATTGACTCATCGTTATATGTGCATATCAAAAACGTGACTACGACAAAAGAATTGTGGCAGAAACTAAAAGAATTATTTGATGATTCTGGCTTTTCTAGAAGAATCAGTTTATTGCGCCATTTAATATCAATTCGTTTAGAGAGTAGCAGCTCGATGACGTCGTACGTAACAGAAATTATTGAAACTGGACAAAAACTAAGCGGCACTGGTTTCAATATTGATGACTGTTGGATTGGATGTTTACTACTAGCTGGATTGACAGAAAAATATTCGCCCATGATTATGGCGATTGAGCATTCTGGCATTTCCATCACATCGGACTAGCGTTGAAAAAAGCAGGAAAAATTCCCGTTTCTTTCCAATTCCGTTGTTTTTTTCAATGTTTCATTCGAAAGTTTCAAGAAAATTTGTCAGTATATATTTCATGTTTTTTTATCAATAAAACCGAAAAATATGAAAGAAACGGGAAACTTTCATGTTTTTTGAAGTGAAAACTTCTTTAGCGGCGTTGTACACTTTTTGTAATGGGTAAAAAATGTTAAATTCGCGTCAGGACACGTGACCGTCAGATTCGTAAGACGGATGGAGAGTAGACAGCCGGCCGCGGCGCGGCGTAGGTGAAGAAGTCCCCTCTCTTTCTATGGACGGACGGAAGGACGGACGGATGGACGGACGGACGGACAGACAGACAGACAGCTGATGGCTCGACCGTCTGTGTAGTGGCCACACTGCTGTGTATTCGTAAAAATATAAAGTGTTTAAAATATGGAAATTGAACAGTGAACGTTAATATTCAAGTTTTCACTTCTGCCGGCACTCCCGGAGTGCAACCCGTCTTTTTTTTATTCAAATCCGTTCTTACTATATTTAACTTAAGATATGCTTTATCTCTTTCCATAATAATACGTACTAATAAAATGGAGGGTAGAATGAAAAAATATATCGGCAAGCTAAGCGCGCCCGCCTCCACTGTTGTGCATCTAGTATTTGAGCTGTCACTTGCATAAATAGTTTTATCAATTTACGTGCTAGTTCCGTTGCAGTTTGTTATCTTAAATATCGAATGCAAATAGTGCAATTGTGCGTTGTGTGATATTGTTTACTTCATAATGCCTCGCAATAAAAGTTGTGTTTGGGATCATTATCAATTAACAAAAAGAGATGGCAAGAAATATGCAAAATGTGTATTTTGTACAAAAGAATATGCATATGCAAATGCTACACGTATGGCGGATCATTTATTGTCATGTGTACAGTGTCCATACGACATAAGTTCTTCGTATAAGGATAAGGCAAAGAAGTCCAGCACGAAAAAATAAAACATTTCCTGTGACTTCAACTCCTGTAAGTACCCATGATTTACCATCGACTTCTGCTACTGTAGAAGAAAATTCGTTACCCTTAGCAGGACAATCCCAAATAATACCGCCATTTGGTAATTCGGATATAACTGACACTGCTAATTCTTCTGTTGAGCTGGAACTTGAACGTGAACCGATTGGTGACAACATTGATGCTGCATTAGCACGTGCAGCATATTCTTCTGGGCTACCACTTAATTTATTTGAGAATAAATACTGGCAAAATGCAATCGATTTATTAAAAAGTAACTATAAGCCGCCCACAAAATATGCAATGAGCAATGCATTACTTGATGCAGAGTATCACAGAATAAAAATAAATATGGACCTAAAAATCAAGTCTGCAATGGCCTTAGGTCTGGTTATGGATGGGTGGACGAATATTTGTGGTAAAGGAGTCGTCAATTTTATAATTACAACACCTGAACCAATTTTTTGGAAAAGTATATATCCAGGTACACAAAGAGAAACGGCAGATTATATTAGCAATCAAATTGTAATCGTACTGGAAGAAGTTGGCCCATTAAAATTTGTAGCCATTGTTACCGATAACGCAAGTAACATGCGTGCAACGTGGAGGCAAGTTCAGACTTTGCATCCACATATCGATTGCATCGGTTGTGCTGCCCATGGACTGAATTTATTATTTAACGATATCATGAGAATCGAGCATTTAAAATGTTTTTATGAAGAATGCAAGAAAATTATAAAGCACATAACTAAAAGCCATGTTTGCTTAGCCACATTTGAAGAAAAACAAAAAGAAAAGGACGGAAGTCAATATTCGACTTTGAAACTTCCAAGTAAAACAAGATGGGCAGGGGCTATTCTGACTTTTAAGTCGTTATTGGCGAATCGCGACGCTTTATCAGCTTTGGTTATCAGTCAAGATATCCAAATTGATAGAAATGTAAAACAAATTATACTGTCGGACTCATTTTGGTCAAGATTAAAACTTATGGAAGAGATGCTATTCCCTCTAGCCGAAGCAATACAAAATTTGGAATCTGATAAAGGATTAATTTCGGAAGTACTAGCATCATTTCAAAAAATTAAGAAATAAATTGAGAATATTGTGTTTCCGAATGACTGTTCTGAAATTGCTGATAATAAAGAGGCCATTGCCAACTATATTGAAGAACGCCGATTATTTTGTATTCAGCCTATTCATTTGGCCGCGTATTTGCTCGATCCTAGGTTCCACAATTCCATAAGCTCACATTACGAACCCTTAAATGACAATGAGTTTTTCCAAGTGTCGCAGTAATACGAGTAGCTAAGCTTGTTAACATTATGCAAAAAAACACATGTGAAATAATGGCAAACTTCGCTGAATACCAAGCAAGAACTGGTTTTTGGGCCAATGAAATAATTTGGCAACCAGTAAACAATTTACACCCTCGCGACTGGTGGAAAGGATTTTGTCACTCTAAACAACTTTCATGTGTTGCCTTAAGATTGTTGAGTGTTCCACCGTCATCTGCGGCGTCTGAAAGAAATTGGTCAATTTTTGGTCGAACGCATACAAAAGATAGGAATCGCCTTCTTCCAGAGCGACTTAATAAACTTGTTTACGTTCGATCAAATTTACATTTAATGCAAGCTAAAAAAGAAGCTTTCAAATTCGTGCTCGAGCCTGGTGAAGCTGACGATTCTTCGGACAGTGAAATTGGGATTGTGGCCGAGGAGAGCTAGATGGATATTATTTTTTACGTATTTGTTTTTACCTCCCGTTTGTTTTCTATTCTTTTTTGTTTTGTATTTCACCTATTAAAATATATTTAAATTTCTATAAAACTTGTTTTTCTTTTTCAACTTTTCAAAACATCAAGCGAAACATTCGAAAGAATCCTGTTTCTTTCCAAAGGATACCTTCCGTTAATTTTCCTATGTAACATGCGAAAAAAACGGAAAAGAACCACAATTTGTTTTTTTTTTTTTCGTGAAAAAAACAAATTGTTATTTTCGGCATTTTCAACGCTACATCAGACGCCATTAAGGTAATATTATTAGACATGGAAACCGATACCGGAAATCACAAAGTTAGCGGTGCTTTTGCGAGTTCATATTCGCAGAAGGGGCAACCTAAAAACAAAAAGTCTATGCAGTCTATGACCGGAAAACAAATGAAAATAAATGTCAGATGCTATAAGTGTAAACAACCGGACATTACAAGAACCAATGTACGAATAATGATAAAAATCAGTCGAGTTATAACAAAAATGCAAGAAAACAAACAAATGCATTCAGTGCTGTTTTTCTAAGTGGTAATTTTAATAAAACTGAGTGGTATATTGACTCAGGAGCCAGTACTCATTTAACAGCCATGGAAAGTTGGGTTATGAATCGACAAAGTGTAAAAGAAAAGGAAAATATCGTTGCAAATAGCAATAAGTTTAAAATTTCTTGCATAGGAGATGTTAATATTGTTACAAAGACTGATGACTGTGAATATGATGTACCTGTCAAGGATGTGCTCTGTGTTCCAGAGTTGACAACAAACTTGTTGTCTGTCAGCCAATTGATTAAAAACAATAATCAAGTTTCATTTAGTGAAAATGGTTACAGTGTTTACAACAAGGATGGACAGTTGGAAGCTCAAGCTGTTTTAACCAATGGAGTGTACAAGTTGATAATGCCTGATAATGTTTTATCAGCATGTGCAGTGTCAAGTGAGTTATGGCACCGCAGATTGGGTTATGTTAATAGCAAACATTTGAACCAAATGACATCTCCTGTGGAAGGCATCAAACTATCAGAAAAGAGTGACACATCTAAGTCTTCATGTTCAGTATGTTGCCAGGGTAAGCAGAGCAGATTACCATTTAGTCATGTCGGTACTAGAAGTACAGAAAAACTAGTATTGGTGCACACAGACATCTGTGGACCCATGGAGGTTATGTCAATGGGTGGATCAAAATATTTCCTACTTTTCGTTGATGATTATACAAGATACATTTTTGTCTATTTTTTTCAAAATAAAAATCAAGCATTAAAGTGTTTTAAGAACTTCAAAGCTCTGGTAGAGAACCAGACAAATTAAAAAAATAAAAATTTGAGAAGTGATAATGGGCTTGAATTTTGTAACAGAGAATTTGATATATATTTACAGAATGAGGGTATTAATCATCAGAAAACCAATCCCTACACCCCCGAGCAAAATGGTTTATGCGAAAGGACAAACCGAACTGTCGTAGAAAAGGCAAGATGTTTATTATTTGATTCAGGTCTTGGAAAGGAGTTCTGGGGCGAAGCAACAAATACAGCAGTATATCTTCAGAACCGCACAGTGTCATCGGGGTTGTCAGGAAAAGCACCGTTTAAAATATGGACGGGAATAAAACCAGATCTAAGCCATTTGAGAGTATTTGGCAGTAAAGTTATGGTTCACGTGACAAAAAAAAAAAGAAAAAAATGGGACAGGAAGTCTGAGAAACATATTTTGGTTGGATACCCAGATAACGTTAAAGGCTTATAGGATTTATAATCCAAGGAATAAAACTGTGACAACCAGTAGGGATTTTATAATTATGGAACATGAACAAAACACTGAAGTTACTATTCCAGCTCAAGAATAATTTCAAAGACAGTCAGATAGTGAGGAGGATATCGAGGAAAGCAGCGACACAGAGACTTATACTTCTTCTTCACAACTAAACGATGCCGATACAACATTTGTACCAAGTGAAGATGAGACAGTTTTGAAAGACAGATCTCCCAAACCTGTTAGAGAGACAAAGAAGCCAGATCGGTATGGGTACTCGAACATGTGTATTACTGAAGAAATTCTAGATGATGCCAGTGGACTGAGTTTAGAAGAAGCTTTGAAAGGACTTGAAAACGAGCAGTGGTTGGAGGCTGTGAGTGAGGAAATTCAGTGTTTTGAAGATAGTAATGCGTGGGAATTAGTCGACATCCCAGTGAGTGGTACAGTAGTGAAGTGTAAATGGGTATTAAAAAAGAAATTTGACAGTGACAATAATGTGCGTTACCGTGCAAGGCTCGTTGCAAAAGGGTTTATGCAAAAAAAGGGTGTAGATTACGATGAAACGTTTTCGCCAGTAGTGCGTCATGCTACACTTAGACTTCTGTTTGCGTTGGCTGTAAAATTAAATTTAGATATAACACATCCTGATGTCACAACTGCCTTTTTGAATGGGGACCTTGAGGAAACTATATGCAAAAACCAGAAGGTTTCCCTGATTCTCAAGCAATCCTCAAGGGCCTGGTACAAGAAGGTTGATGACTGTTTATTAGGAATGGGTTATAAACGTTTTACTTTCGTAAACGTTCGTTGGATGTATGCCAAAAGAATTTTAAAATATTTAAAAAAGACAAAAAGCTTTGGTTTAACATACACTAGGGAAGGTAACTCTGAACTTGTGGGATATGTTGATGCTGACTGGGGAAACAACATTGTTGACAGAAGGTCATACTCAGGCGTGTGCTTTGTACTCTGTGGTGGTGCCATTTCATGGTCTTCCAGAAAACAAAAATCTGTTGCTTTATCAAGCACAGAAGCGGTGTACATAACTACCACAGAGGCATGTACTGAAGCAATTTACTAGCGTAATATTTTATTAGAAATATCTGATAATGTATGTAGTGTTAAAATTTTTAATGATAATCAGGGGGCACTGAAACTGTCTGCGAATAATGTTTTTCACAACCGCACTAATTACATTGATGTGCGCTATCATTTTTGTCGTGACTGTGTGAACAATAAAATTGTAAACTTACAGTATTTGGAGACAGCCAGAATGCCAGCTGATTTGTTATGTGTTCTCTCACGTATCCTTCATCCCCTCGATTAGATTTTTATCGATATATTGCATGTTTTGCTATTATAACAAAATTAACATACATATCTGAAGATAATGGACAGGTTTTTGACTGCTAAAGCATCGACTTCTAAAAAAAAGATGATAGAGAAAATATCGATAGCTCGGTAGATCAGGCACCCTTGAAAAAAAAGAGAAGCATTATTTTAACGACAATTGGCTTGTAGACATTGCATTTCAAAAGAGGATCTCAAAAAGAGCCAAAACGGCTCAATCACGGCCTTTTGTACAATTTGTAATTGCAATATACTCAACCATAAGCCTGCTCTTATGAAGCATCAAAATACAACAAAACATACACAAAACGTTTACGCTTTAGTAAAACTAGATCCATAAACGAAGCTTTTAAACCAAAAAAAATGAAGAGTTAAAGAAAAGAGCTGAACTCAAATTATGTGCTTTTCTCGCCGAACATAATTTGCCACTGTTGTTGTCAGACGATTTTATTCCTTTTTTGGCCAATACATTTCCTGATTCAGTAATAATCAAATCAGTTAACTTCGGAAGAACAAAAGAAACTATCACAAAAACTGTACTTGGTCCAATACTGACAGAAGAACTTGTATCAAAACTTAAAAAAACAACATTTAGTGTTATCATTGGTGAGACTACAGAGCACAGACCATAAGCGTTAAAAAGCAATGTGCACTAGCAGTGATATTTTTTGACGAGGATGAATACTTAGTTTGTAGTAAATTCCTAGACATTTATGAAGTTACTTCTGGAAAAGCCGAAGACCTCGTAAATGCATTATTGAATTGGCTTGAAAATAAACAGATACCTTAAAAAAACTTCGTTGGCTTTGCCTCTGACCCCACGAACAGTATGGTTGGGGCACATAATTCCGTTTTCACCCACTTAAAAGAAAAAGTACCACACATTGCATGTGTAAAGTGTAGCTGCCATATGATACATTTAGTAGCGTCTCAAGATCTTAAAAACATAAGGGTAGTTCTCAGCAATTTTCGAAATTCCAGTCCTTTGAGTTCATCAAAAAAATCTAACACACTTAGAAAGGTTACTATTTTTTCCTTAAAAAGTATATTACTATTGCTAACAATGTATGTTATAATTTGTGAAACATATGCGTAAGTTGAATAAATAAACATAAATAAAGTTCTAAAAATCACTCCCTCACTGTATCCCACACCACAGATTATATTACTTTCGAGTTTTGAAATCAACAGTTTCCTCTCCTGAGACCGAGGGTACAAAATTTTAAAAAATATAAAAAAATCTCCTCCCACCCAGAGAGCAAAAAAAGGGGGTATCACAGATGATACTTTGGGTTCTAATTAAACTCAAACGTGTATTTTTTACTTTTTATTTAACATACTTTAATTCCTTATTTATTGCAAGTGAAAATCAGAAAAACAGTTTCTATTGACATTAAAACATAAGAAGATGTTTCAGGTGGAACATTTCACGAAAGTTAGCTGACTGCAACCCTTCATTCTGCATTTCGATCTAGTATTTTGATTGTCTTTGGCACATACAGGCAAGTGCTTTGCTTATTTTACCCTTTGTGACGTATGTGGCATTGGTTCTACAAGTCTATAGGATCTTTTCCGATTCGGTGGTAGTTGCTCTTCTTCCATTGGTAACGGAGGTCGAATGGAAGAAGAACAACTACTCAATCTGGTACTCATACGTAGGCTGTTGAGAGATAAACGCTCTAAACTAGGGCTGGAACACTGGTTATGAAATTGCATGTAACGGCCATAGATCAAATAATTAGCCAAGTCCATTTTGAAATCTAGGTACTGCATTATTTGCTTCCGGGGAAGACCAAGTCTCACAGCATCTTGACGATATTCTATCCAAGCTGCTCCAGCCGCAAAATAAAAAAAGTGAAAGATTGCTCGCACTGTCCATTTACCTGTTCTTCCGCGCATTGGATATTTTCCAATAATCCGATCTAACAGATCAATGCCTCCTATGTATGTATTATATTTTTTTATTGCCGCCGGTTGTGGAATATCAAGATATTGGCCATCTTTTTTGCTCCAGCGACGACACGTTCCAAGAGGTTGAACAGCAATTTCTGTTGATACTACATGAATTGGCTTGCTATCGATCCACTTGACTACCGCTAACTTTTTGTCTTGTCTCACCACACAATCATAACTTCCTCTGCCGTTCTTTTGTAGAGTCCTGTCGGTTTTCATTAAAGCCTTCTTTTTCTTCTGCTGCTGCTTAGGATGAATATTATCCCGGTACGCGGTTTTTCATAGGAGTGCCAGTACAGTTGAAGTTTCTTTCCGTTAGGTTTTCCAAGTAAAGTATCGACCAGTTTTAATACAACGCGTCCTCCTAGATCAAGTTTATCTGGAATTTTATGTAAGGCAGACTCAACCGAAGTCCCTTGACCCTGGTACGAGTATAAATACAACATTATTTTTAGTATATGCGAAACCCGAAACACGTGTCTAGTATTTTTATGTAAAGAATCTATGTACAAAATTTCAAAACTGTATCATGAATAATCACCAAGTTATAAGCTTGTTATGTTACCTGTTTGTCCGTCCAAAAACATGGTCTCCCCCACCGCGTGCCGTTCGGTACAGCGCGGCGATTGTATTGTAATTAACTGGTGATAACATTTTCCATCACACTTGCAGGCTTTGGACTGTCGTAATGGTCAAGTGTAGGTAGTTATTATAATGTACTTTATTCGTAAATAAATGCAGCCGTAAGCTACGAATAAGTAATTACTTATTCGTAAGCCGTAAGTGATACAATGTAGTCAATGCGATTTGTTCAAAGTGGATGAAAAGTGTTAAACATCGCATTACTTAACCACAGCAGGCTGTAGGTACAAATAATAACTTTCTACAATTAACCATCTTGGCGTGTTTAAAAATGTTAATCATCACGGCAAAGCATTGTGTTCCACGATACTCTGATTGCTCCTCGTACCGCCGCACTGCCAGGAATACGTTATCACTGTTATCGTTGTTTCTGTGTACTGGACGTTTGTGTATGAGAAAGTCATGGTTACACGACACTTTTTACATACGATAGGTAAGTACACGATCAACCGAAACACAACTCGGCGGCCGCGCGCTCGCGATTATGCAGTTGGACCCACGCGACACGTGCGCGCCAACCAGTGGTACCCGGGTGACTGAGGTTGCTGCACCCCCGCCCCGGTCGCCCCGCTCGCTGTGCGCCGGCGCCGCGCCATTGTGCGCGTATGGTAGATAACTACCTACTTAGTCGCTCCTCGGGGCACAGTATAATATACTCGGGGTGTCCAACTATTAACCTTTTTTAAATATTTTTGGGCCAAAATATAACATGGGGTAAAAATTATTGGAATCGATTCAGTTACTTATTCTGAACAAACTATATTCAGGTTTCGCATATACTAAAAATAATGTTGTATAAAGGCAGACCATTTGGATTAGTCATCAAAAATACTTTAATCCCTTCGGGATTTGGTTTTCCTTTAATGACCTGCTTCATCTTACATTTCCCGGTAAAAGGTATTATTTGTTCATCTATGGACACACATTTCTGTCTTTCATTTTCTCTGCAAGCTCTCTCAATTTCAGACACTATAGGGCGAATTTTCCAGAATCGATCTACATCTTTCATTGCTGGAGACACTTTGTGATCTTCCACAACTTTCAGGTTTGCTCTGATGCTGAAGTATCTATTACGAGTGATGGTCTCTGCTACAAGTTTTACTCGAGTTTCTGCGGCCCAAAACATGCGAATCCGAGGAAGACCAAGTACACCAATTGCCATAGAACAGCCGATGAAAGATCGTATTTCTTCAGGCGTCGTATTCAGACTTACCAGTTCGTTCTACACTGGATGTGTTCGTACAGGTCGATACTAGGTCAAAAAAGCCGGGGTGAATATATTTCGAGAAGTATTCATAAGAATTTAAAACTGCGGGTGGATTTTCCGTGACCTGACTTTAGGTAGCGACTTTCCTGATGTCGTGTATGGGGCACTGGGGGACAGACTTTCGCTATCGCGCTGTGCTATACTCTTGGGAGAAGTATTAAAAAAAAAAACAGAAAATAATATTTTTTATTATGATATTAGTGAAAAAGTAACGAACTAAATTAAATAGATATTACTACTACTTTTCAGGTTCGGGTTTCGCCGAGTACGGCAGTAATGGCACAGATAACGAATCACAATCTTTGATAAAAAGTACAATTATCATAAATAAAAGGAAACATGTACCCGAGGCGACAATAAATGAAGACAAAGAAACTTACGAATTTCAGAATGATTATAGTGAAAACAGTAATCAAAAGAGGAAAAAAGTCGAAGAATCACGTGAGAACGTTACAGATAATGATGAAAAATGTATTCACTGTTTTTTTGACAAGGAGCAGGATAAAATAAATTATTATTTTGGAAATTTACTTATAGGAGAGCTTCTATCACTCCTACATTTTTTGTCAGCATTTAAATAATGATTAAAATTTGTTACATAATCAGTAATCACTCTTTTACTTATTTTGTCAGCATTTAAATAATGATTTAAATTTGTTACATAATCACTAATCTCTCTTTCATTTATTTTGTCAGCATTTAAATAATAATTAAAATTTGTTACATAATCACTAATCAGTCTTTCATTTATTTTGTCAGCTTTTAAATAATAATTAAATGTTGTTACATAATCACTCTTTCATTTATTTTGTCAGCATTTAAATAATGATTAAACGTTACATAATCACTAATCAGTCTTACAATAACTTTGAAATCACTTTTGTCAATAATGGTGAATGAATGATAGCGAATCACAGTCATTCACAGCTGATTATAATTATATTATGCAAGTATAATAAACAATAACAGGGTGTCCAGTAAATAGCACGACATACTGCAGGGGGTGATAGCTTGGGTCACTACCTATCAATACAACACAATATATGTTCAGCAAAATCTTACGGATTTACTGTTTTACAAAATTTTCCGAAATATCGAAAAATCTCTACCTTGAAACATATTTTTAAGCATCTCGTAATGAAAAAATCCTTTTCTAGAACTTTTTTTACATCAAATTATTCGTGAATAGGTTAGGTTACTCTACTCATTATAAGTTTTCTTTTTATCAAAAACAAGAAAGTTTTGAAGAAATAGTTTTTTTTGTTAAAATTTTCACAGAACGATTTTCTTTTCGCATAACTTTAACCTACAGTGGTGAAAAAAAAATGTATGTGGCAGTTTTGTAAAACAAACTCAAAAGATAGCCTGTTTAATGGTGATTTAGGAATGATACAATAATAGTGCATTTTCATTAAAAAAATACAAAAAAAATGCTATTTTAGTTCCAGAGAAGCTGATTTTATTGAAAATGTAATTAACGTAATTTTGACAAAAACCACTATGAGAATAAGTAATAGCTGCTCATTTACGCGAATTATTATAAAACTAGTTGTGACACGTAAAATGCGACATGCACGCGTAATGACTAAAGGTTTTTACCTGCTCGCCGACCGACCCGACCCGACCGGTTACTGTCTAACAAAAGAAGCGCATGTGCTATCCCGCTCTTTCTTGCATTGTGATTTTGTGTCTCACTCTCAACATTATTTGCGACACTTGTCAGTACGCTACCTTAAACCGTGCGCAACGCATCTCTGTGTTCACAAATTATTGTTTCGTACTGACGACTGTTTTGTGCCTTGGACCCCGGACTTTGTTTGCCTTACGATTTGGATTTTTTATTGTGATCACTACGACGACTTGGCGACCACCTGGACTTTTGTGTTTTATAACATGGCCAACCGGCCGCGTTTTTCCTGGTTATACGCAGCGAGAGTATGCTGAGATGCACCTTATTTACGGAGAAGCTGGCCAAAGTTCCCGAGCTGCTGCCACCCTCTACAGGGAAAGGTTTCCCGATAGGAGACATCCACACCATGAAATGTTTACCAGAGTGCATAACTCCTACATGGAAGGCAGACTCCCTGGTCAACGTGGCGTGGAGTTGGAATATAGGGTATTCAGATCACACGATCACGATCGTGATCTGAATAACCCTATATTCCACAGTTAAACCACCACCACCACCACTTTTTCACAAAGTTTGCTATCAACTAAGTAACACATTTTATTACTATTTATAAAAAGCATGAGAAAAATAAATAATCGATTGCAAAACATTTGATTTCTTGATCCACAGTTGACATTTCATCATAGACATTTTCCATAATCGCATAGGCTTCAGACATTGTTTTCGGTTGGGTGAGCTTGAACTGCTTTCTAAAGAAATTAATACGGTTCTCATAGTAACCCTTGACCCTTGTTAAGTGACGTAAACGTGAATCAAGACAATTCAGTAAATGATTCAGACACCACCACTCTTCACAACAGATGACGATCGATTTGGTTCCAATGTCAATTATGATGTATTTTTTGCTTCCTTCTTCATGTTCAGGCAGGTTTATATAATTGATCACTTGTTGTTCTCGTCGCCACTGCTGCTGCTTTGGTAAAGGAATTGAACCAGATGTGAAGAATCCTGATATTTCAGAAGCGTTTTCCATAAATATCATGTCCCACTCGTCTTTAGTTAATGTTACCCGATTAACGATATCAATGCACTCTTCCAGTAATCCATTGATTTGATTTGATGACTTCAAATATGTTTTAATATACGGAATCGTAGGGCTGGAAACTTGATACATATACTTGCAAAGTTCAAAATGCAAGGGTGGAATCGATGGAGTATATGATGGTTGTATAAACTGATACATGTTGTCGCTATAAGTGTTGATGATTAACTGCTCTCCCAACTACACTGACGGCTCTTTTCATTCGCATGAAACGATTTTGACGAACTGGTGTTCATTACTTTCTGGTCAGTCATGTCTAGAAATAAAACTCACAAGTAGGTCAAGTTTAAATATTTATTTCTACATAATTATAAAAAATATTGTTTAGTACACCATTTTATTCAAAAATATTTTATATGCAATGATACATTTCTTACATCACTATTATTACTTACATTTTCACTAACCTAAATAATAGAATATGTGTAAGTTTGTAGATTAGATATTCACACTTCGATTTATAAGTAGGTTTAACATTCTATAATCATTTATACGTAAAACTAGTATCGTTCTTATTTTATCTTACTGACAAAACACTTTATTTTCTTCACACCATTTATTTAAGCAAAACACATTTTTTAAGGCACATATATTGGTATGATACATACAACTTATAATGTCAGATGAATCTGAATAATTGTTATATAACGTTAACAAACTCGGGCAGTTCTTACTTTCTAAATTGTATACATTATTAATTCGGAATATATCTTTTATCCATAACACTTTTTCGTTTCCTTTCGTAAATATAGATTTATTTTTTAAAAAATCACCAAAGTTTGCTTGATAATTAAAATATGGTACAAAGCCTTCGTTCCAGTTTATTCCTCTGTTTTTTTCAATCCAAGCCACTTGTAACCGTTCTTTCCTCGTCAAGTCATAAAATGGTCGTGGTGGTTTTATCAACAGTACTTGTATACGTCCTTTGTACATTATTGCTATTTCTTTTGGAATAAACTCGTTTTCTTCACTCTTAAACCCTTGAACATCTACGATGATATTCATGATAGTTTTCTCACAATATTACTCAACGGCTTGTATTCGAACAGTCGATCGTTTATTATTAAACAATAGGCAGATGTATTATTTTGAATATCTTCAGAGCATTCAATTTCTAATCGCACGTCAACTGGTCCAGTTTTAAGTGAATCGTTTTGTCTTGAACAGTCAATCACAAAAAGTGGAGCAATTTCTTTAAACTGGTCTAAGCTAAGCAATGGATCAATGCCTAAGTTGTAATACGACTGACGAAAATTAGCATACATTTCATATAATATACTATATTTACCTTCATCAAATTTCACATTAAGTGAGTCATACGGATAGTATTGAGAATTCAAATATAATTTAATATTGCTTACATTACAGTGATCAAATATAGAAGAACTTCTAGTTTTATTATTTTTTCGAGCTGTTTGCAAGCCAAATATTACAAACCTCGGTTTTTCTAGCTGGGAAGTTGTCTTTACTGACCAGGAATGTTTTGTTGTTTTTGGAAGTAATGGATATTCATACAAATCCCAATTTCTAAATGCTATCTGTATAGAACGATCTCTCTCCAAGCTTTTGAGCAATAACAATTTATTACGATCAGAAACTTTAATATGCGGCACACGCCATTGTATTTTTTGTATATCTATTTCTACGTTATCATTTTTGTCTATAAGCACACAGTTCAATGCTGAGCTGCTTCGTTGTAAAATAAGTTCATGTTTACAATTGATTATTATTTTGTTGTAATCTTCTGCAAATCCCAGTATTCTGTTCAATGGCACGATAACACTAAAATATTCGTTTCTTAATTTTGTACCACCTAAGTTCCATCCCCAGACTGCTGCAGCTTTACTTTCACCTTCATTCATTGAGATATACGATTTTAAGGTGGTTGTAATACCAACATTTTTAATCCGATCGATTTCAACACCATTTATTTCATATCTAATATCTTGAAACAAATATGAAATGGGATTATTTATAAAATCAACATCTTTTTTTAATAATTTTCCTGCTGCATCTTTAGTTGACACATTTACATATCCTTCTATGTAAATGGAACTACCTGATGGCAATACATATAAATCTTGCTGTTGTATGGGTATTCTAATTTCATCATTTTCTTTAAAGCTATTATTATATGGATTGTAACTATGGATCTCATAACCCTCAATAGAGGTATCATATTGTGGTAAATCTGTAATGTGAAGCATATTATATTTTAAAACCGATATCTTGAAGAAATCTTTTGTTTTCCTTTGAAACTTTATTAATTCTCACTGCACTGACACGTCTCACTTCTTTGGATATTGGTAGTCTTATGTTATATTTTCCTCTCTCATTAGGAGTTTTATTAAGAACAAGCATGATGTTGGTATGAATAAAACAAGGGAGGTTACTTTAAATAGGTAATAAAAAAATCCTTTTTCGACACTAGTGACTGTTATCACCAACAACCAAAGAATGCATGTGTATGAACTAGCAATGTCATTTATATTTTTCTAGTTTAACGAAATTTGGAGACGTAAGAAATAAAAATCACTCAATTAATAAGTTCCTTTATTACTTTTCCAAAATAACTTAAGAAATTTTAAACATAAGTGTCCACAATTATACAAGTGATCATGTTGTACATTTTCATAATTGTACTGAATATTGTTTCCTAAATATTTTATTACTTCTTTAGGTGGTTTTAAGTTACCATAACTGTCAAAGTATTCAATGTGATCGTATATTTTGGCATAGGCTACCCAATGAGTGCCAGAGTTTTGAGAAATATCAAGATTAATCACTCCACATTCTAATGGTAATGGGTTATCTGGTAATTCATCTCTCATAAATACACCTCGAAAGAATGGGATACTATTTGAATGCTTCAATATATCAATATTAGTTAAAGCTCTATTGGGTAGCCGACAATTTAGTTTTTTTTCTTTGTAACAAAAATTCCTAAACCTTCTTTGTAAGGCTTAAGATGTAATCCTTTTCCAATAATTAAAGCTTCTATTTGCTTGTTGTGACGTTCCGATTCAAGCAACTGTTTCTTAGCTGTTTTATATGAATTAATAGCTTTCGCAATCCCAGCAGCACCCCCAGCCAAACTTCCAGCGGCAGATAAACCAGCAAATATTGGTACTAAAGGAAGAAATCCTCCAGTTTTAGGTACTGGTATAATTCTGGGTAATTTTATGGGTAAATCAGATGCAAATTCATGAGCTGTAGTACAGGCTAATTCCATTAATGCTTTCTTACAGGTAGGTTTTAGTTTCTTGATGTGTTTTTTGGTATGTGATATAATATTTTTAAAGGTTTTTCTAAAACCCGCTCCAGATGTTACTTTGCCCATTTTGAAAGATGATAAACCAGCCATTTCTTTATTGCTTGTACATAGTCCTCGTGCTTTTTTCATTGTTATTATATATATATATATTTTTTTTAAAGAATTATTTTACATAAACCTGAATTATAAAGTATGTCTTTATTGCATTAAGAATAAAGTGGAAGTGAATAGATAATTGTTTGTAAAATGCTTAAATATTGTTCAGGAGTTATAATACATTTGATTTATCAATCCAGCTATTTTCACTGGTCGGCAGCCCCAACCATTTAACATATACTCGCTTTCCTTCTCGTTTCAAAACTTTTTCAACGAGGTATATGTCCGGATGATTGGTTTTCTGAAGTTCTTGTGCATAAAATGCGCCTAGTATTGGTCGACATCTACCATCTTCTATTAAATAAGTTGTTGGATTTGTTCCTTGAATTTTTGTTATTTTAAATATTTCGGTGGACCAGTTCGGATAATAACCTTTATCAAAACATCCTTTATATTTACTTACTCTCACATAATCTCCTACACTAAATTTCTTACATTTCACTTTTTTTCGAGACTGAGCTGCGTCTAAGTATCTTTGTAGTATATTTGTTTTATTCCTTTGATTTATTGAAACAGGTGACTGACCGACAGTTCTATGAACATCATTGTTGTATTCATGTAACTTTTTTTCTAACATACCGTTGAACCATTTATAATTTCCATTCAAACTAAATTCCTTGTATAGTTTATTCTTTAACGTTCTTATTAGTCTTTCAACAATTGAGGCCTTTTTAGTAGAATAAGTAGAATAATGATTAATTTTATACTTATTAACAACACTTTTAAATTGATCATTATAAAACTCTTTCCCAAGATCAGTTTGCAAATTTTTTGGAACTCGTCCTTTCTCTATTACTGTTTTAAACGCCTCTGATACCTGTTGCTTATTTTTTTGTTTAATTGGAATCGCCCAAGCATATTTTGAAAAAGTGTCTATAATCACCAGTATGTATTTATAACCTGCATTCACTTTTGATATTCCTTGCATATCCATCAAATCTGCTTGCCAAAGGTCATCTATATCTTTAAGTATTACACTTCTTCTTGGGAAATTAACTCTAGCGTTTTTATGGATTTCATTTATGACGTCTATTTTGCTCATAATGCTTGCATAACTTCCCTGCTATTTCTTTTAAATCTATGGTCTTTTCAATGTTATTTAATCTACTATTTAAACCACTAATTAATTTGTTCAATTTTTCTATTTTAATTAATATTTCAACTTTGAATTTATTAATATCTTTGCAACATTCAGTTTCGGTTGATTTGTCTAAGATCTCAATATGCTCAGAGGTTATTTCGTTAAAAGACAGCGATGTTTGTTTTGTATGAACCTTCATGGTCTAGACGCTTTAAATAACTAAGTATAAAATTAGATACAATGCTTTTTATTATTTTATTACACCGGCTTCTTTTAACTCTTCAACAATTGATATAATTTCATTGTCATGATTAGTATTACCAGCGTTTTTTGAAGCCATTAACAGTCTTAATCTATCGATTAATTCATTAGGGTCATCCCAATAAACATAATCTGTATTACTCTTATACTTTTTTTTCAATTTAGGTAAGTAGCCACCACTTTTTGACTTAATGACTTGTTCTGCGTGTTGAATGTAATTTTGTTCAGAAAACAAAGGTTTAATGATTTGACGGTATTTCAAGCCTTTGTCACCTTTTAATTGACCGTTTGGATTAAAGTCGCGTTTGTGAGCATTTGTATTATTGAGCATATCTTTGTAAACAATTTTATCAGTTTCAGTTACCAGACTGAGATCAGGTCTATTACGTAGTAAAAGTTCTTTAAGTCCAGGAGTTATTTCATAACGTTTGTCATTAACTGTGGCTATAATTGATTTGAGGGAATTGTTAACGTTGTTTGTAAAAGAAAATGATACTTTAGAGTTTCCCATCATCAAATTTTTGTTTTCACTTCGAATCCCAAAAGGTACATTCATATTATTATCATAGATTTCAATCATATCTTCTTTATTAAGTGACATAAATGTATCGTTCTCGCTATCATCACTTGTGCAGCTAAAGGATGTAGAACCATCATTTGAATGTTTCTCTATAAATCCTTTGAAATTTTCAAAATCTACGGATGAGCTACATCTTTTCATTATATTATTATCACCTTCATTCGTATCCAATATAGTTCTATTCTTATCATTAACTTTAATTAAAGTCTCTAGAGGATCTGTTATTGGCTTAAAAAGTTTCTTAAATTTCAAATTATCGACATCTTCTGCATTTTGTATTGTTTTAATTTTATTTTTTATACTATCTACGGATTTTATCAATTGTTCTTTTATATTGACCTCCATAATGATTTCCGACAATACCCAACCGTTATTTACAGATTGTAGACTACGATTGATCATTTTTTTACAGTATTATGGTTTTTATTATGTTTGCTCAAAAGTTACGAATATGTCAAACCCCTGTCTATATCTACCTTCATTTAGAGAACAATCTTTATTTATCAATACAAAGTCAAACCGATCTTGCCATATAGTAGAGCAAAGTTTTTTAAATTGAAGCCACTCCATATCCGTATTTACATGTTCATTATAAATATGTTTTAAGTTTATGTCGTCTTGTTTAAAGATTAACAAAAGATTAACATTATCTCGTATTAGTTGTTTAGGTATTTTGGAATAGGTTTGTGATAAGTAAAAACAATCTATCTGTTTATGTCTCCCCATTGCGAAGTAGTTACGAATATTTATTTGATTTTCACATGCGACATCGTCGAAAATCATTATTGAATTGGTTAAGGCATCATTAGGGTGTATAACTTCTTTATTATCATGGAAGATAAATAACTTTGCATTGGGTATGCAACGGATGACCTGTTTTAAAAAACAATATTTTGGCTGGAAAGCTGTCTTCGAGTATAAATAAATATGCTTGAATTTTACTCCATTTTCATGTAATAGTAAATTAAGCATTATATTAGTTTTTCCACAGTTAGATGGACCGCATATAATACATCTTATAGTGTTAGGTAAGAGTGTGCTATGTCTCACTTTTTGTGAATGATTTTCTAATTTTATATTATTTATTTTAAAAGTATGTGATTGCTTAACGAAATTCATTGTGAAATGTGAGGTAATAAGACATGACCTGAGTATATATAGGTACTTCTTATTTTACTAAAAGGTGTTATGTTTTATTTTTTAACTAATTCTTAACTTGTAAGTAAAGTATGAAGATTATTGTGTAAATGGAAATTAAAATAAAAGGCTCATAATTACTGCACATTAAGCATTTATTTGACAATTATTTTTATTTTAGTAGGTAGGTACTTACAACAAAATAAAATTTAAATCTAATTTGTGTACAATCACCGTAAAATAATAACACATTTACAGATTACACATCACTGGAATAATCTACAAACATAGAATCACAATGCCCCCAGGGTAATGTATGAATTTGATCCTGTAATACTTGAACTTTGTCATCGTTTCTTTCTAAAACTTGTTTGTCTACTTGCTGAGTGTATAAAACATGTTTAATTGATTTTATCATATTCATTTTACATCTATGCGCTTTATTTGTCAGCAATACATTGTTGTAATCATTCAATTTTAGGTTACAAGTTACAGACTTAGAAACACCTTTGGCTTTTTTAATTTCAGTCTTCACACTGTTAATAAAATATAATTTAGCTCTTAAACCGGTAAATTCTATAATTAAATCGCCACCAACCTCATGTTTCCATAATCCAGGAATTTTAGCATTAAGTTGTGGTATATGATATGGATTATTCATTTCAAAATTACTAGTATCAAACTTTGAAAGATCAGAATGCATATCATGATAAAAATCATCTGTATAAATTAAATATAATAGGCTATCAGTGTCTGTATAGCACAACTCAGCATTGTTTCCGTATTTATTTTTCATAACATTATAATGAAATTGGTACAAATGTTGCTTCGAATATTCCAAAACGGTAAATCCAATATAAATAGGTCTATCCAAAACGACCTTTTCACGGTATAATTCCACAGCTACGAAATTTTCTGAAAAAATTGATATACTTTTTAAATTTGGTTTACATATCAATTTTTCAGCGTCAAGATATTTATTTGTTTTATTTCTGGTATCTGTCCATTTTGTTACTAGTTTTACATCTGCTTGCTTCCGTTTATTTTCGATAGTTTTCTCGAATATGGCATTATTCAATAATTTAAAAAAGTCCTTCTCGAACGCAGTTTTGGAATTTTGACGAAGACTAGTATTCAGATCAATGTATTTTTTGAGAAAGAATTCTTGTCTGAAGCTAAGTATACGATGAATCTTTTTTAAAATCAAACCGTTTTTCAAACATTCTTTCAAGTGAACATAATGAATTACATAATTTTGCTTATCATAAAGATTTGCAACCAATTTTACTGATTTTCCATAAGGAGGTACTATTTTTTCAACTGCGAAAGGCAAGTCTTTATGCTTGTTATGTAAATAATCTGGATAATTTAAGTCTACTTCCAAAATATAACCGTAATCATTATCATCTGACACATCATTTACATCAAACTTGCTAATTTCTTTCAGACTCAAGAACTTAAATTCTTTAATAGGAAGTTTCTTCATCATAGCATAGCCATATAGATTATTACAATCAAGATATATTAAATAACTACTTGATTCAAACTCATTAAAATGTGGTAAATATTTATTGTTTGCTACAGCATGACGTAGAGAACACTGTGCAAGCCCACCACGAATTCCTTTTTCTAATAACTCGTACATTCGTAAATCACTTATCAACTCAAGTTCAGTGCCGGTATATAGAAGCATTGCATCCCAACTTAAGCTCGGTGACGTTACATAATAAGCCGGATCCAACTTATAGAAATGTAAGCTTGTTTTTCTAAATTTTTCAAATATGTCGCATAGTAAAAGCACATCACATTTTATGTATAAATCTGTATATTCACCAAGAGATTTTATTTCGAAAATATTCCAAACTGTTTGAGCGTGTAAATGTTCTTCTTTAGTTATATGTTTTTCACACAGACTATTATAAAAATTATCCTTCGAGGGAAGTTTCGTCTCATCATATTTAGACCAAGAATCAACGTAATCATATGGATAAACACCTTTTTTTCTCATTAAATCAAATTGTCTTTTATCAGTAAACTCTCTCGATAAGTTTAAAAAATCGTTTTCTGACAAACTTTTACTTAGTGCATCTAGACTAGAACTAAGAAAGTGAAAGGAATCAATAAATTTTATTTGTATAGGATGATTGTTTTTTTCCGTATTAATTACTTTTATTATTGAAAGATATTTTTCTTTAGTTTTCGGTATTATATTTATAGAACCTTCATACTTTGCTAACTCTTCAATGAATAAATGTGAGTCATATCCAGACAAATTATGAAAGACAACAGGAATGAATGAACAAACTCTATACATTAAATTACAATGGGAGTGCGCTGCCCCACGATACTCAGATGTAATATGATCATGATCTCGGACTTTATCATTCAATAATAATCGTTTGCATATGTGACATGTAGTCGAATTTCGATACTCCATCTCTTGCTCTGCCGATAATGGAACCATTGGCTTTTTACTACTTAAAATCTTATGTATATTTTTAACGTCTTTTATTAAATATTTAACAAATATTTCCACACAATCTGTACCTCGATATGTAATATACTTATTTAATTGATCGTTATGTGCACAACAAATATAATAAGCGAAACATGAAGGTTGATGTGTTTTTAGTTTCTGTGTATTCAAAGAGCTACTTTCATTACAGTCTATTAACAAACACTCAAAATCAGCATAAATTATGAAATTGATTTTTTGCTGCCTCTCGTAATGTTTGAACTTTAGTACAGAATTATTTTCAGGTAATATAGTCAAAATCTTAGAGCAGCTATGAGTCTTGTGTCTATTTTCGTTACTAAATAGTTGTAGACATGCATCACATAAATAATGTTTTCCTTTAGAACGAGTCACTTGACGTCGCACCAGACGTACTAAATCTTTAATTAGACAGTAGTGTCCGATAGATTTTTTTTCGATATAAAGTAAATTAAAATGATTTTTTCTTCTATTTTGTGTTGCGTAAAGAGGTCCGGTCACAGTATTATTTTGTAGACCATATATATTTAAACTGATGTTGGGGTTATTTTTTTCTAACGTTTTAATATCATTTATCGTAGGAGGAAATGACATTCCCTCAATATTTAAAACAGAGGTATAATGGGGGTATGAACTTGTTCTGCATACATTAATTTTAGCTGGGTATAATCCAGCAACTATACTCCATAATAAACAACAATTATCTTTATTTTTAATATTTATACAACTTTTTGACTGCTTAATAGCTGACGGCAGTTGTATATAAGACCCACCTCTCATAGGGGAATACTTGTTTACATTAATTTCGAGATGACTCATAGAAACAAATGTCCAACCAGATTGACAGTGCTGGAACTCGGTTAATTTATTATTTAGTTTATCTATTACTTTCATTAATAATTCATTCAAATCAGTGTTCTTATATATAATTTCATATTTGGTATTAAACGACTTTAATTGTTGTTCGTCTGATTTCGATAACATGAAATAGGCAAACAATTCGAAATTCAATTTTATGCAATTGTGTTCATTAAGTGACATATTTATCAATTCTGTTATATTTATTAGATGATCACCCAGGAACGCCTCTAAACCAAGGTACTCGTCTTCCTGAGTGACATTCAATCTGTATGTCATTAATCTGTTTTTGAATGCTGTTGCAATAATATGAATATCTGTGAACTTGGTATTTAATAAACAGTTTGCTTTGTGTATATTCGTTCTCATATGATAGGAATACTGATTTTCTGGTATTTCAATTTTACATTTATGACAGGTTATTGACTTTCTAGGTCTCGTTTTGCTGTTGAAGTGTGTAACTGTAAATAAGAAAACCAATTACTAGATTACTTACTTATATTATATTAATTAATACTACAATATCATACTTATAAAATACAGTACAAAATAATAATAAGACATTTCATGTAGGTAAACACAATTAAAAGAAGATACAATTTAAAGTAAGTACTTAGAAAAGCAAATATTGATGAACACCTAGTTAAACAAATAAAGTCTTTAAGTATCATAAGCACCTATGCAGGTGATAGGACAATTTTTAAAATCATTTTGAGTTGCTTTAACAAACTCCTTTAAATGGGGCCAAGCTTCTTTATTTTCATCTAATTTTGTCTTGATGGTAGTTATGGCCGAGCGCCATCTATTTATGGGCATTATTTTTTTAATTTCTTCCGTGTTGTAAATTTTCACTTCGACATAATATTTTCCTTCTTTAGTCTCGCTTATTTGTCGTGAATATCCCTTAGCCATCCTTCTAGTAAAATATGAGTACAGTGGAGGTATATTACCAGTTTTGTGGGGTCTCTGTGTTGGGGTGACGCTTTCTTCATTATCGGTGTCTTCACCGAATAATTCACTGGCCGTAACTCGAGGTGACGGTGTTACTGGCGAAACGACCTGCTTCGATTTTTTTGCGCTTGTTGACTCTTCACTCGATTTGATGGACCTTTCCCGCTTCTTTTTTCTTTCCTCTGTCTTCCTCTTCGGCTTCGCCTCTTGCTCAGAGTCATCGCTGGAGAGGAAAAGGTCGTTGCTAAGTAGTGTCGACCTGTCAACAAAAATATAAATGTATACATTAGTGCATTGCAATCAAAATTTTTCTTCAAAATTCCTACATTAGTAAAAAGGAACTGATCGTGAGGAAGATAAATAGTTAACATAGCATTTGATCTGTGCAGGAATCGAACCTGCAGCACAGAAAAGCATCACTCAGTCTCTGAGCCAAGCATTGCAATAGGTACTTGGTTCTATTAATACATTACTCTGACTATTCGATATATCTAACCATTCAAAATACAATTAATACATTACTCTGACCATTCAATAGTTAGATACGATAATTTTTAATTGAATAGATACTATACATATATATATATATATATATAGATAGATATTATATTTAAATATATATATATATATATATATATATAGATATATAATATTTTAATTGAATAGATACTTGTGCCGGAGACTAATTTGCGAAGCGTTTTTATAGGTCTAAAATCACGTCATTCACTCCAAATTTGTAAAACTGCATACTTGCAAAAATTGACAGTTGTGTAGACGAGCGTATTTATCGTAGCGGTTAAGGTTTTAAGTTTACAGCGTTTTATATAAGACAAATAAAAAGTGATTTTGAATATTATGTAGGTACTCACTTAAATCAACAATAGGGGAATTTCAAACCTACTTACAATTATAAAAAATGGTTGTAGTTTGTTGTTTTTTGCTGAATGTTTTGAACGTCGATGACGGCGACGGTATAACCGCTGCGGTTTGCACGCTCGCATGCAACTCCTAGACACGTGGAGAAGTGGAGATAATTTCGACGAGTCAGAATCTCATATTTCGGTATACGAGAATAATCTTGAATCTGAACTTCAGCTTACGGCGCAACTTTGATATACAATTAACATACCAAGGGTTTGCTTGCTAAATCATCTTATTAAAATGTATGAAAACGATTACCGTAAACATAAGTGCAGTAGTATTATTTTATCGATATATATTTATAATAAATAATAAAATGATAGGCGTCGTAATGTCTTACGTTTCCTATTTCACTATACCATTTTTGGAAAAGATATGGTATCTAACATAAAAATGTGTGATTTTGAACTCTATCCATAAAATTAAATTAGGGTATATAAATAGAGAGAAAAAATCATTTAAAATCTATTCCAAATCTACACTTGACTGTTACAACTGGCTTGATCGTGTATTATTGGTAAGTTTTAATATTATTCTTCCGTATTGATATATATATATATATATATATATATATAGGTAACACTATGTTTCAATCGCCATTGTTGTTTTTGAGATAGAATATTGGTTAACGAAATACTAATTTAGACTATTATTTTCCAGGTGTTTAACAAAGTCGGGACATAGAATTAAATATGTCACACTCACCATCCTACAGTCCTGTTTTAGAAAACATTAACCTACAATATGATGTAAGTATCTAAGTAATCATCGATATTAGCAATTGAATTCATTTATGATGGAGTTTCATAGCATAAAATTATTCATTGTTTCAGAATTTGATAGATTGCCCCGATCCAGTTCTTAATCCATTTTACTATGCTCAAGACCGAGAAAGCTGGGATGTCGAAGTAGCGGAAAAAGCTTGTGAAGAGAGTAGACAGCAAAAAATACAAGAGAAAAAAATAAAGAAGAAGAAGAAAAAATCAAAACCATTTAAAAAGACATCCTTTATCAAGCGTAAAGAGCCCGGACATATTCACCGAATTATAAAAATAATTGTACATGATGTGGAAGGCCGTCAGATGGATGAAATAGACAGTGACCCCGATATCGATAGTGCAAGCGTGAATATACAATATTTATTCCGTAGTGATATTGATGACATAATGAGTGAAACCGAGTATTTAGTTGCTAAAATAGTTAAAAAATTAAGTTCAACTTCATGTACCTAATTGATGTTTAAAATAGACGTATAATAGTTTTATTATTATTATTATTTGTTTTTTAAATAATTAGTATATACTGTAAATATTCATTGTAAATAAAAGTATTTAAAATAAAGTACCTTTTATTTCTACGTCATAATATTTAAACTAAATCGTTACTACACTGTATATAAGGTAGCGCGGTGGACAATGGCGAGCGCACTTCATTTTCGTTAGTCTTTCGTATCGAACATACACCGGCTGCTGCTCCAATTTCAGTGTCATTGAATTGTTGAATGAATGTAATGATAAATTATAATATATGTATAATGACGAATGTTCAATAAGATAAATGTTTCATATTTATATTGAATATCTGAATTTCTCATGATATCTATTACATTATAATTCTTGAATAATAAAGACCACTAAATAGTCAAGTCAGAATATTTTGCAAGTACTATTTAAAAGCAATGAATGATGAATGTAATAAGGTGTTTCTATATCTGATAACATCTGTGCACATTCCACTCCTAACTCGTTGATGTCTGAATAGACTATTCCTACTGAATTATCCATTGATAGGTATGAAGTGACTGCTGTTTTCATTCACATGAAACTACTTTCAATGAATTTAGTCAAAGTCTCATTTCGAATAGTGAAATATAGGAATACTCGAATGGTTAACTGTGGAATATAGGGTTATTCAGATCACGATCGTGATCGTGTGATCTGAATACCCTATATTCCAACTACTGACGGCCTCAAGTTGTTGACGAAGACATAGTGCTTCAGGAACGAGAACAAGACCCGACAACTTCGGTTAGGGCAATACAACGGCGCACAGGGATACCGAAGTCCACTGTTCATTCAGTACTTAAGAGGTATGGATACCATCCATTTTACGTACGACGCGTGCAAACTCTTTTAACTAGAGACTACCTGCCGAGAGTTCAATTCTGCCGCCGCATGCTTGAAATGCACCTCCCGGTGCAAAACTTTTTTAATAAGGGTTTATGGAGTGATGAGTCAGCCTGCAGAAAGGACGGCTACTTGAATTTGCATAATTTACATAGTTGGCAATTAGAAAATCCGTATGTGTCAAGAGAAGACAGGTCCCAGTACCAATTCAAAATAAATTTATGGTGTGGGATTTTTAATGGCCAGATTGTGGGTCCCGTCGAGCTTCCACCTACATTAAATGCCAATAATTACTTCGAGTTTTTACGAGAAACCCTACCCACGCTCCTTGATAATGTTCCGAGTGAGCTAAGAGAGGTAATGTGGCTTCAAAATGATGGGTGCCCTGCTCATTATGGCCGGGAAGTAAGAGTCTACTTAGATGAAGCTTATCCAGGCAGGTGGATCGGGCGACTGGGACCGATATTATGGCCACCTAGGTCTCCGGACCTAAACCCCCTTGGTTTGTTTTTATTGGGGTGCCATGAAGGACAAAGTCTATGAAAAACCGATCCAAAATGACAATGAATTGAGAGCAAGGGTTAACATTGCAGCAAGAAAAATATCGGAAATAAGCCCGAGAAGACTCAAAAGCTCATTTTTAAGAAGATGCCGAGCGTGTATTAGGGCACAAGGGAAGCAATTTGAGCATTTATTGTAATTTATTTAAATAAATGTTTATTAAAGTTAACTCCTCTGTTTTTTTTACTATCACCTTATCCTTCAAGATGTCATTTACAGACCGGCCGGCCGGTTGGCTGTAGATTAATTATTATGTAATTCGAACCGTAGTACGACCTTACAACGATTCGAATTCAAAGTCACATTACTTGCATTTAAAATAAAATGCTCTTATTAACTAAAATAGCTTATTTTTCGTATTTTTTAAAATGAAAATGTACTAGTATTGTATCTTTCCAATCACCATTAAACAAGCTATTTTTTAAATTTGTTGTACAAAACTGCCACATTCTTATCACTTAAGTTTAACCTACAGTGGTGAAAAAAAAATGTAAGTGATAAGAAAATAGTTCTGTGCAAATTTAAACAAAAAATAGTATTTCTTGAAAACATTCTTGTCTTTGATAGAAAAAAGACTTATCAATGAGTAAAGTAACTATTCACGAATAATTTGATGTAAAAAAAGTACTAGAAAAGGATTTTTTCATTACGAGATGCTTAAAAATCTGTTTCAAGGTAGAGATTTTTCGGTGTTTCGGAAAATTTTGTAAAACTGTAAATCTAATAATTGTATTGATAGGTAGTGACCCTAGCTATCACCCCCTGCAGTATGTCGTGCTATTTACTGGACACCCTGTATTAATTAAGTAAATAAGTCATGATTTGAACGGATTAACATGATGTCTTGAAATAAGCTGCTGCTAATATTGCTCCTTAATGGATTAAGGATAAATTTTACGGAAGAAAAAAGCCTTTCCACCATTGATGTATTAAAAGGAGGAAGATGGGTTACACGCTAACATCACAATCAGTAAACATGGGCTCAGCGCACGACTACATGCACCGAAAATCACACATCTGCAATCAGTGTCATTACGTTCGCAAAACTACAGACAAGGATAGAGATAGGAGACGACGCTGTCGTGCGAGCGAAATCGCGTCAGCCGCCGAATGTTGGCCGAACGTTTACGATTATGAGTTCTGACACACGTGGTAGCGTTAGCAAATAAATATCAGGATTAAATAAAAAACATTATTTATTTTAATTTTTTATTAATAAGTACTTAATAAAACTGTTTAAACTTTATTCCAATTAACTTCTGTTATTAAGACACTTAGATAAGCTAGAACTTATTTACCTTCAAATAAAGATAATTTATTTCGTTTCTGTCGTTTTGTTATACTTGATATAGCCGGATCTATTTTATGAAAATAATGGACTCTGACATCACAATATTTGTCAACTATTGCCTTCAAAAGTTGTGTTCTATGGTTAAATGTAACTGGTTGATCTAACGAATGAATCTCTAAAGCTGACAGAATATCTGAATTCAGAAAAGATTGAATCACATTTAATTTTAGCCGAAGTATTTGCTTTGCACAAAGAAAATGTTGAGTATTATTTTCTCTAAAAAACATTTTTACTGCTGAATCGGACTTGAGGCATATCTTGAATAAATCATAAGAAGGATAGCACAAACCCCCCATATCCTTTAGATTAATTAATTTATGAAAACTTAGTCTTTCATTAGTAATCAACTCAGTAACACATATCTCACATTTAATAGTTTTTATTAATGCCCTAGCGACCCACCCTGCTATATACCCTGTGATTTGTTCAGCACTTATTGACAGATTATTTTGATTGTTTAAAATATTTGATAATATTTCGACATTATTATCGGCTGTAGTATCACTTACACGACTTTTGTTTCTTTTAATATCTCTCACCCGGATGTAAGACCCTCCACGTGTAACTTTGTGCTTTTTAAATGAATCACTACCATAAATATCTGCTATAGAAAAATCTTCATCAGCATTTACCAAATCTTGAGCACTTCTGCCAGCAGTCCTATTTATGTTTTCAACAGCCGATGAGCACGTAAGCAGGGGGAAATTATCAAGTGGTATACAATTTCCCGAGAGAGAAGAACGCAGTTCTAAGTGTCCTAACACTTTTCTATAAATTCCTTGGAATTGACGGACATTTGGGTTATTATTATATCCGCCCTGCCGACGAATTATACCGAAAAATAGTTCAAGATGATCTTGGCTAAGCCTATACATTGAAATATATTTTAGCGAGCCAGCTTCAACTAACGTTGAGTATAAGTATTTTAGGCTTTCCATACATATTAAAAATCCAATAAAACCAGTTTTACACGCAGATTGAATAATGTTTTTTTTTGTAATGTTCATTGTAACTCTACGTCTTATTATTCTTCTATTTTTGTTTAGAAATTTTAATGAACAAATATAATCTTTCATTTCATTCAAAAATTCAAAAATCTCTTCTTTATTTTCTGAACATAGTGGTTTCTTAAAACCAAACCGTTCACGTTTCCGTGAATTCATTATATCGAAAAGATGGTTAAATTTTTCAATAAATTGAGCTGTAGCTTCAGTGTTTAGAAACCGTGTTGAAGAAAGCAATTGTTCACATAGTCTTAATGCGTCTGCTACACTACGACTGAGGAGCTGGGTAGCGAGCTTTACTTTCATAATTTGATTACGGAAGTCGATATGTTTGGGTGTTAATTTATTTGCAAAAGTAAGCGTTTCACTGCTTTGTAGTTTTAATAAATTAACAAGAAATTCCCACTTTACTTCCCGATTCTCATTGTCAAAAAACATTCTTTTGGACTCGAATGTGTTTCTAACAAGTTTCACCATGTGACATGGATCTAAAAATACAGCAACATTCATGTCACATGATGGGTGTTTGAAGGTTGTTTTTAAATTTTCGACATTATTCAGATTACAACCTAATAGATTAGCAGCATTAACATTAGACGGACAGCCGTCAAACGTTAATGCAACTACATGAACGCCTACCTCCCAGCATTTGGATAAACAATTTTTTATTAAGTTTGACTTAGTCTCAGCTGTGAGTCCGCCAACAAAAAAATATCCGACAGGAAGCTTCCAATTTTCGTCTAGACACACAAGCATCATCACAAATGCTTGTGAAGCTACCCTGTCGATATCTAAGCCTCCAGTTCCATAATTTACCAAACCTAAAGTTTTCCTACCATTCCAAACGGTTTGTTGTCGAATAGCCATTTCGTCAACGACTAATGTGCAATAAATATGTTTCTGGGTACTGGATTTTTTATTTTTAAGAACCTCAAACGCTTCAGCTGTAAATCCTGGCTCTGCATTTAAGTTCTCATACCATTTCCCTAGAGTTCGAGGGTGAGGCAATGCGTTTTCAAAAACATTTCTCACGTATTTGTATCCCGCCGGAGAGTAAAAGTTTAGAGTCAGGGCAAACTTTCTTAAAGGTGGGCTGAATTTCATCCTTATATTTTTTCTGCGCTTCTTTTGCTTACTAATTCTTGCAAACAAATCAGCTGCTTCCGCTTTTACACACAATTCTTGAAATTGGTCTTCAGGAACATTAAGGTCTTTCTTCAGTTTAATCATTGTCTCCTTTAGTGATTTACATCGTTCCTCGAGTCTTTTGTTTTTTCTCTTCAAATTTTTATTTTCTTTCATAAGTTTCTTTTTATCAAATGATATTTTTCTAACTTTTGATTTTAAAAATGCTTTACGAGGCGTATCGAAAATTGACTCCATGTCAGAAACATTTATGTTTTGCAGCGAGTTTGGCGAGTCGGATTTTAAGTTATTATGATCATAGCTCATAGCCTCCTAAAACAAAAACATTAATTTGAATGCATCCTTAGTACGTTATATACAAATATTTTATGGTGGTCTTGTCAAAAACAATTTTTTATGTTAACTTAACAAAATAAACTCACAGTACCTGAAAATATGGTACAGCTCCTGCTGATATCCTTCTTAACCCTTTGCTGGTTGTATATACATCTTCTAATTTGAAATGTGCTGAGCACAATCGACTATGTACAGTAGGTGTCCAATCAGGTTCCTGTCTTTGTTTTCGGACAACAACAAGCCACTTTTGTTTCCTTAATTCGTCCTTAGGAAACCTGAATAATAAAGAGTATTAAGTACAACCATTATGTATCTAAGTATAAATAATAATTATGATAACATGATGATAACAAGCCTTGAAATCATAACCGTTTGCTTTGCCATAGTCGAGTAATAACTATAAAATATAGTGATTCTGCACTAAAAACTATAATCTTTCGTTGGGTAAAAAAAATAGATTGCGTTAAAAAAAATAAGTATTGAGTAAAATACAATTACAAAACATAATAAAATAATCATGTTTTAAGAAATTTGTGTTGCTAACCTTACAGAACTCGCACATGGCGTGCGGATCGTGTCTCTCCCGCTTGCTTGTATTATCTATCTCGCTCTCACAAACATGGCGAAGCAAACTTTAAAATATTATTGTATTTGCTAGCTAAATAACGTTTTTGACTGTACTTACGAGTGGTAAGTGATCCCATGTGTCTTATTGTTCTTCCTTGTATTATTAAAACACTGTTTAGCTACACAAGAAGTCATTTTGATGCGGATTTGTTAAAAAGATCTGAAATTATTGAGTTGTGTGATTGTCGGCCGTTCCGTGCGTCTAAGACTACTTGACGTGTGCGACTGAGTGCCAACTACGGGCAATCAGTTGGTCAGGACCACGCGCTGTGACAAGTCCCGTATCTTCCTCCTTTTAATACATCAATGCTTTCCACGGATACTTGTGTTGCTGGAGCAGCTAACAAAGTAGGGTTTTTAGGCACATCTTTACTGGACCAGTAAGCTAATATATTTTTACCCAGGGGCACTCTCGGTTCATATCTCAATTTTTGAAGCATTCCTTCAAAACTATCGAGTGAAGTTCTTCCGGGCAGACCACGAAGTGCCTCAGCATCTTGTAAACGTTTTTCCAAAACATCATTGTCATGACTAGAATTGTCACT
The DNA here is from genome assembly GCA_947508005.1 of Amphipoea lucens. Lineage (NCBI taxonomy): Eukaryota > Metazoa > Arthropoda > Insecta > Lepidoptera > Noctuidae > Amphipoea > Amphipoea lucens. The sequence goes on from OX382375.1 coordinate 13,458,379, forward strand.
ATCATGCCGGCTAGTGCAAACTGTAGTGCATATCACTTCTCGAGTTTCAGCGTCAAGCGATTTTAGGCTTTGTAACTTTTATATGTTTCAGATAATAATTTTTGAGCTTTTAGGCTATCTTGGTCTGATAACCATACATTTAGACGACCATCTACATATGTGCAAGTTTTCCAAGACTAAATCTGTATTTAATAATGTTCTTTCCCGTAATTTCATATTAGTTACTAATTCATTAGCAAATACGCTTGGAATCGATTCAAGCTTGGCTTTGCAATTCAGCCATGTTATGTAAAAATCGCCAATTGTTAGCTGTTCTCGCTGTAAAGCTTTTGTCACCCCATTGATAGGCTTAAGGCACGTGAGAACTTCTGTAATTTGTGTCCAGAAGTCGTCTGAGAAAATGTCCGATAGCTCATACTGGCTGTCGCATATATCTTTTAGTGAAACCAATCGCACTAACATTTGGTAAGTGGAGGACCATCTAGTAGGACAATCAATGATAGGTTTGTTTAAATATTTAGATTTTATAAAGTTTTTCATAGTTGGGCGTCGTAAAACTTTTACCGCCTTTCTTGCAAGTTCAATATAAAGTTGTACTTGTAAATTGCCAGCAATAGCGTCTTTAACTGCGAGTTGCAGTGTGTGTGCCGCACAGAGCATAATACGTGGTTTGAATTTATTTCTCATTGCGTTAAATAAATACATCAACGTTTAATTCCAATGGTGTATCCGTTTCAAGTCCAATGTTATCATTATCATCATCACCATCATTTTCATCGTCGATCTCACAATCGCTATTCATGTCGGTATTAATATCTCCTGTTATTGTAGAGCAATGAGCTGTTAACAATCTTGACATTCTTTTAAAATTACTGCCGTTGTCAGTAGTAATTAAATATATTTGAGCTGCCGGTATCATAAAATCATTTAAGACCTCTAAAACCTTTTCTTTTAGGAATTCGCCAGTTTGTCGGTCTAAAATTTCTAAAACAGCTAAATTTCTAACTTTTATCTGGCCTTCTTTTATATATTGTAAATTAATGCCTAAGAAATTTTTATCCAAATATGAAGCTAAATCAAGGGCTGATTAAATTATTTCTAATTTCTGACGCGATTTTTGATTTTATTTCGTATGCTTTTTCCGGTATCATTCCCTTTATTACTGTGGGAATGTAAGGTGAATGGAACGGTAACATGGTATGAGGAATGAAAGGAAAGAGTGAGACACGAGTGAAAGGAAGGAATGAATGAAGGAGAAGACGACAAATGGACGATGGTGCGCGCGGTTGATCATATCTATTGTAACAACGTGTATTTTGAGCCATTAAATTCTAGTTAAACATATTAATTGGCTATTTACTTTGCCTTCGATCCCACAAAATGGGGGCTCGTCCGGGATTGAAAAAAAAGCAAAGTATCTGCACTACGAGGTTACCGCGTGTTCGAAGAGGTTAACCGTGCCGGTGAAATTTTTTTTCTGGTAATTGAAGACGAAAGACAAAGACGACGCACGCTACGACGATACCAGGAAAACAAAAGGTAAACCAGCATGGCGAAACGACAAGACGACGCTGCCGCCGCGAAAACAGCTCAGGTCATTCAAGGTCAAGATCACCCTCCGACATCGACGCTTCACATGAGTGCGGAGTTAATACCTAGATTTGACGGACAATATAAGACCTATTCAGCTTCGCGATGGGTTCAGGATGTGGAAGATCATGCGTAAATATTTGAATGGACCCCTGTACAACAGCTCCTCGTTGCCCGACGCGCTTTAGTCAGCACCGCGGCCCTGTGGCTGAAATCAGAGCGGCCATACAAAATGTGGGATGCTTTGAAAGAAGATATATTGAAAGAATTTGCGGACACTACTGATTCCAAGACTATACACAAGATGATGAGTTCACGGAAAAAGAAGAAGACGGAAAGCAGCTTGGATTACCTATTAATAATGAAAGAAATGGGAAAAAGAGGTAAAATGCCGGACTACGTTGCCATAAAATATATTGTTGACGGAATTATCGACTTTGAAGTCAATAAAATGATGCTATACTCGTATGGTGTAAAAACATATCCGGATCTAAAAGAAAAATTTAGGATTTATGACAGCTTGAAGGAAAACATGAAGAAGGATAGTAGGTACGAATTTAAAGCAGCAAGGAAAATCACATTCAAAATCGTCTAATGCGACGCGATGTTATAACTGTGGAGAAGAAAATCATGTTTCATCGGCATGTCCAAACAAAACGAAAGGCAAGAAATGCTTTCGGTGTAATGAGTTCGGCCATGTTGCTTCGGAATGCAAAAAAGAGATAGATAATGCATTGAACGGGAAGACCGATAGTACGAAATCGAAAACAACACAGCAGGTTAGCCAACTGTCAACATCCAGAGGAAGTTTCTTCAATTCGTCGCAGGCGCAGTATTCAGATGGCAACACAGCGCAGGCGAATTCGGAGGAAAATACAAAAAAATACATTGACAGTGAAACGAACGAACGAGATGACATTTCGATCAACAATGACGTTTACGAACGTGAAATTTGCAATGTAAACAAACAAATGATGTCTACTTACGAAAAATTTAATTTTATATTTATGTGTTTAGTTTGAATATTAGAAGGAACAGCTATGTTAATTATATCTTGAAATGCTTTATCTTGTATCAATGCAAGAGGTCGCCCATGTACTGTAACTAATTTCACACAATTCTTTATAACTTGGTCTGATGTTGTAGAATATCGAGATGTACTCGGTTGGTGCTGTTGATTTTCCTTATTTATATTAGTTATAACTATATATATAGGTATTCTTGCACATGTTTCGATGAAATATGATTTTTTAAATTGGTCGTATGCTTGTGCCCTAGAACAAAACGAGTAATTATAAACATGTTTACCTACTTACTAGTTTAATAAAAATATTGGATAAATCAAGACCTACGTTAAGTGGTCGGGCCACGTTAATTTATACCGAATACCTAATTTGCTACCTATTTTAGTAAGTAAGTAGGTATTAATATATCTACGATAATTATTTAGGCGTGAACAGGTAACAGACAGACAGAGTTACTTTCGAATTTATAATATAAACTAGCTGCGCCTGCGCCCCGCGGTTTCATCCGCATAAATCTCGATCCTATGGGAATATCGGGATGAAAAGTATCCTATGCCCTTTCCCGGGACTCAAGCTATCTCTATACCAAAGGGTCTCGCCGGGTTTCCATATGAAATCTGCACTGGCGTCTTTTTTGACATTGGTGCCTTTAATATGTTGCTAGTAGTTTAAAATAATTTTTGGCCAATTATCAAACCCCTAACTCCATTCGTTTTTGGAAAATGAGGGTTGCAACCCCTAACTTCAATATTATTTTTCTACGAAACCATGATAGATATTCGCATAAAACCAACGCGACATGAAAGCTCTTAATTAGCTTTATATTACATATTTTTTTTTATAATTTTTTAAATAACTATAGGGCTGCAAAAAAAATATTGAAAAAAATAGGGGTGGTTTTTAGTAGCTATTTCTTGAGGTACACCGACCAAAAAAAAAACCGTATAATCAGTACGTATCCAACTATAATATGTAATAATTACATAGATGTGAGATAGGTGGAACATATTCAAAAAAATAAAAATTTTATGTAAGTGGACACATATTGAATTCTAACTAATTCAATAAAAGTCACTTAAATTAAAATTAAAACAGCATTTTCCATGAAATCTTAATCTTTTATTTTCCATATAAAAATATTGAAATAATTTAATCTTCGTCACTATTTTCTTCTATAGTTGTAGTATTTGTAACATCAAATATTATGTGTTAATATTTCAGCGAGATCGATGATCTCCGATTTGTAACAGCCATGTGACAAATAATAAATTATTGATGCTACATGTGAGCAACAACCTATAGTCCTATTTCCATTAGCACAATCACAGGTGTATCTCTTTATGCCCTTATAGTTATTTATATTTGGTTCGTATTCAATAAAACATTGATATGTCTTGCTATTGATGTGTCGAGAACGAACTTTCATCCTTATTATATAATCATTTTCTTTTAAGTATTCAATATTAATATTGTTGTCACTATCCAGCAGCTCAGCGAGGTAACATACCGCTTGTGACATTTGATATGTTCCTGTAAAGAATATTTTGAGGTCTTTTTCGGTTAATTCTGGAAAATCTATGAGACAAGTAGAAGACAGTGTTGTAAAAAGTTTTTTGCGACGATTTATTTATTATTATAAAAGATTGTAAAGGCGTTTATTAATCATGATACGACATAGAAAAAATCTAAACAGACGTCACGTTAGATCAAGTTTAAGTAACAAAATGAGATTTTTATTTTTTTGAATATGTTCCACCTATCTCACATCTATGTAATTATTACATATTATAGTTGGATACGTACTGATTATACGGTTTTTTTTTGGTCGGTGTACCTCAAGAAATAGCTACTAAAAACTACCCCTATTTTTGAAATAATTTTGTTCGAACGCACGTGGTGATTAAAATCTACAAAAAATATGTTTTAGAGTGTTTTATTGCTGGTGTTTCAAGTGGAGTGTATTGTTGACAACCGTAAGTAGCTATGATTGTTTTTTGCTTAAAGATTCGTTAAAGCATCTACAAGATATGTGTTTAGTTACATTTTCCCTGATAATAACCTAAAATGGGGTAATTGTAACTTTGAGGTTAGTTGCATTTCCCCCGTTTTGGTTTGTATGAAACCATGAAACAATAGTGATGGGCCATGTCGATGTTTTAATTCTGTGAAATATTTATTTTTATTGATATTGTGTAGTTGTGTACATTACTGGATTAGGTATTGATAATGATGATGTGATAAAGACTGGCCAAGTTAGCGCATTCGCTTCATAAATAAATTTGATCTATTGTTTTAGATGGTCCGGAATTATAAAAGAAAAACAGAAAACAAATATACCCAGGAAAACTTGTTAAAAGCTCTAGAAGATGTTAGAAGCAATAAATTAAACACCTATCAAGCGGCTGACGTCTACGGAGTTCCGAGGTCTACTTTGGTTCACCGATTACGCGGATCACGAGGAGTGGTAAAATCATATCGCGGTAGGCCTACTGTTTTCACCAAATATACAGAAACAAAAATAGCCGGGTATATTCACATAATGGAAAAAACTGGTTTTCCTTTAACGGTGCAAGAGGTCAAAGTTTTGATATCGGATTACATCAAAAGAAATGGCTTTATTACGCCGTTCAAAAACGACATCCCTGGCGATGACTGGTGCAAGGGGTTTAGGAACAGAAATAATCTATCATTAAAAAAACCCCAATCCGTGGAGACCGCAAGGCGAAAGGCTTGCAATCCTTTCATTGTATATAACTATTACGATTTATTACAAAAGACGCAACAAGAATTAGAACTAACTGCAAAACCTCAAAATATATACAACTTAGATGAGACCAGTTTTTGCTGTGATCCATCGAAAGCTAAAGTAATGGGACAGGTCGGATACCGATCGACAAGAACTACTAGCTCACCTGGCAGAGACAATACCACCGTCCTTTTGGCTGCAAATGCCCTGGGTGGAAAGATTCCACCTTTAATAATTTTCCAGGGTAAACATCTTTGGAGTGAATGGGTATACCAAGATGAAACAGTTAAAACAGCTTACGCAGTAAGCAGAAAAGGATGGATGGAAACATCTATATTTGAAAAATATATTAAAGACGTTTTCATTCCCGCGATCGGCCCTGAAAGACCAGTGCTCCTCATATATGATGGGCATTCAACTCATTGCGATCTAAGTGTAATAGAACTTGCTGTAGCAAATGAGATAACGATCCTAAAATTACCACCGCACTCATCCCATATACTACAACCTTTGGATTGCAGCACCATGAAACCTTTAAAAGATCGTTGGGAGAGTGAGCTTATCAAATGGCAAAGACTTCATGTAGGGGCTAAATTGCCTAAGTCAGAATTCGCGAGAATTCTTACAAACATATGGGACAATTTAAACCCAGTAATTATCGAAAATGGCTTTATTAAGACGGGATCATTTCCTGCTAACCTAAACGCCATCTCGAAAGAAAATTTTGATGCGTTGTCATGGTCTAAATGGGAATATCATCTACAGCAACAGTCTTTAGAACTAGATCGAGTACAAGAGCAACCAGAAGAACAGATATCAAATGGACCAGATCGAGTTGAAGAGCAACCAGAAGAACAGATATCAAATGGACCAGATCGAGTTGAAGAGCAACCAGAAGAACAGATATCAAATGGACCAGATCGAGTTGAAGAGCAACCAGAAGACCAGATTTCAAATGTCGTCAACCGAAATGATTATGACCCACAATTGCCAAGCCTTTTAAGTTTAGTTATAAAATTATTAAAACAAATCATTGGTGGTATTCAAATCAAAGACAAAGAAGTAGAGGATATAGATGAAAAAGATGGCTACTTTAAACAAAGGCACCGAGACAATTGTGAAGAAACTGTAGAAGTCCCTTGTGTGAAGTCCTGGACTGTAAAAGATCCTAAAACTTTTACACTGCCACCAAAAATAAACGAGACTAAAACAGCTTGGTCATCTGGAGTAAAAATACTGGAATGCAAAGTGGTTAAGCCAATGGAAAACCAAAATAGTGTGGAGGAACGTGTATCTTTTGAAGAATTAGTTTTAAAAACAATAGCTCGCAATGATCCACCAAGAAATCCGAAGAAACGCATTAATGGTGCTGAAATATTAACTTCTAAGGATGTAATGAGTCGTATTCGAAAAGAAGAAAAAGAAGAAGCGAAATTAAGAAAAGCACAAAAAAGTCTTAAAAAAAATAACAAATCAAATAATCCTAAAAAAATCCCACGAAAACAAAAGAAAACAAAAATTAACAGAAAAACCAAAAGACGTGAAATATCGGATAGTGACAGCGTGTGCTCCTATACGTCAAACAGCTCTATAGAACTAGAAAACATTGATTCCTGGCGCCAAAATACTTTGGAAGAAGCACAATCTTCAGACGATAGTTTTGGCCCATTGACCATAACAGATACAAATAACCAAAATATAATATGTAATCTGGAAGAGGAAAATTTATTCAAGAAAGAAATAAATAACCAAACAGAAAAGGCACATATTTCAAATAAAGAAAATGTTAATGAAAAGGAAAAAACGTGTGTTATTGCACGTACCAAAAAGGAAAAAAACCTAAAGAAAACAAAACCAAAAAGAATAATAAATAAACGAATAGTCATAGATTCTGAACCATCAACATCTAGCACACAATATTCATCTAATCTTTACCCAAAAATAGGTGAATTTGTTTTGGCGAAATTCCAGTCTTCTAAGGGAAAAAAGTCATACAAATATGTATGCTTAGTTGAGAATATCACTGATGACAAATTTGTTGTTCAAGGATTTAAGTCACAGAAAAGTAAGAGGGAATATAAATTGATTGATAACGACATTTCTATCATTGATAAAAGTGACGTAATAATTTGCCTCCCAAATCCTACCTTCATTCATGATACGAGTAACTCGCAAGTAATTTTTCCTAATGATATTGATGTTGTTGAGTATAAGTAAGTTAACTAAATTGTTGTTTTTTCATTGTTTAATTATTAGTTTTATTTAGTAAATAAAAATGTTTTAAAACTTTTAAAACTTAATGTTCCTTAGGAACAAGAAATTCCTATGTTTGTGTGATTTTTTACTGTGATTGTTAAATGTTACTTCTCAATTATAAAGACAGAGGAGCTGGCGAACAGAACCGGACTTGTCCACTACTATTCAAAAGATGTTTTTTTTTTCGAATCGTGATGTCTTGACCTAGTTTCGTCGATCCCTGTTAATATTTTCACCCAAAACCGGCTAGAAGTAGGCTAAAAAAGGCTTAAAAAACTAAATTTTCATACAAAACCGGACTAGTCCAATATCCAACACAAAGATTTTAAAAAAATATATTTTTTCATTCTAAAGCGAACTTGTCCTGTAATGTATTTATTTCATCAACACATTTTCAATCAAAACAGGAAATGTCTAACAAAAACGAAACACGCAGTAATAAAATGTTGTATTTATTTCACTGGCAACACTGTCATTAATCTGGCAACTAAAATATGATTAAAAAAATAAATCAGCTGTTACTTGTAATCATTGTTGGTGTTTTGTTTCTGTATTTCCAATTTAAGTTAAGTGTTAAAAATGGCCGAGAATGTGACAGTGGAAAGTATTAACGATGGTTGTCGTAAGAGAAAGAAACGAGGACGTACTTCAGAAAACAATAAACATTTAAAGTAAGTACGAAAGAATTACATAACCTACAAATTAGTTAAAATTCGAATTAGTTAGATGAATACTGTATGTTTTAATACCTTGTTTTAGGTACTCTGACAAGGATCCACTTATTTTGGATTTTCAATCGCCGTGTGACCACGCATGCCACCTCTTTAAATGTAAAACTCTAACACTTAACGAAATAATAAGTAACCGTAGAAATTTGTACTCAAATGTTGGCAAAAATGCTCAAGATACGTACTTATCACGCTTTATTGCACCTTACCCTGTCAAAAGAAAGAGAGAAAGACAAAACTCAACCACACCACGACCGAATGAATTTTCTGTTACCTACTACCTACTTCGTGATTCTAAACATGTTGTACGTGTATGTAAGAAGTTTTTTTTAAAGGCACTTGGATTAGGTAAGCATCGGGTTAATTTACTCTCAAAGACATTATTTGAAGGTAAGATTCCTCGTGATGGAAGAGGGGGAGATAGAAAGAGTGGCAATTCGGTGACTAAAAAAGAAAGTGTTCATAAGTTTATTGCTTCATTGCCGGCCAAAGAGTCGCATTACAACAGACAAAAGTCGAAAAGAATCTACTTGTCGTATGAATTAAATATTAGAACGTTATGGAAAGGTTATAATAACTCAGTAAGTGATGAAAATCTCAAAGTAAATGAGACAATGTTTCGGCGGGTATTTGAAAAGGATTTTAACATTGGGTTTTCATCTCCTGCGTCGGATATCTGCAGCACCTGTTTATTGTACAAAAACAAGTTGAAAATAGAAAAGGATCCTAACCAAATTGCTGCTCTAAAAGGAGAATATGCTTTCCATAAGATCAGAGCAAAGGCATTTACTAGCCATATGAAACGAAAACCAGAAAATTCCCTGTCCCTATGTTTTGATCTGCAGCAAGTGCAACCTCTGCCAAAGACCCCTATACAAGAGAGCTTCTATCTGAGGCAAATCAGTTTCTACTCATTGTGTATTACAGACATTGATACGCAACACCCTTATTTTTACGTGTGGACTGAGAATATGGCTAAAAGGGGATCTACAGAAATATCATCAGCGTTATTGAGTCACTTGGACTATCTCGACTTAAATGAGATAGAAGTTTTACGTCTTTTTGCAGATGGATGCGGAGGGCAAAATAAAAATTCCCACGTAATACATACATTAATCTTTTGGCTCAAAAATCATGCGCCTTCTAATCTCGATAAAATTATAGTGACTTTTCCTGTACGAGGGCACAGTTATTTGCCTGCAGATCGAGTCTTTGGCAGGGTTGAGAAAGATTTACGAAAAAAGCCTTTATTACTCAGACCCCAAGAATATCATGAAATTTATGCTAAGCATGGCAAAGTCAAGGTTCTCTCTGAGGATTGGAATTTATTCGACATAAAAGGGCTGGAAACTCATTACAAAAAACTGGAATGTATTCGTGATGCCAAAAGGGTTATAATTAAAAAACGAATAGAAAACCAGGTTGACTCCGAAGTTACTCAAACTCGAAGTCGTGGTCGTGGTCGTGGTTCTAGACGAGGCCGTGGCAGAGGCGCTTGTAATACAACGCCTTCACTAACGCACTTTATGTGCGGTGTTAAAAGTTTAAATAACTATAACAATGACGAAGATACTGTGCCTTATACGAACATTCTTAAGCAGGGAGTAAACCATCCATCACTACTTCGAAGAATGCCTTCAGTAAACGAGATTAAACCTCAAAAGAAGAAAGACGTTGAGCGTATTTTGCTAACGCAGTTTGGTGATGACTGGGCTGAGCATCCAGAAATAGAATGGTATAAAGAGATAATACAGACTGCGTCTAGATCTACAGATACCATTGAGATTGATGAAGAAGGTGAACGTGATGACGTTGACAATTGCGAATGTCTGGAAGTAGATTTAACGGAAGTTGTTATCTGATTTTTTTTTGGAAAAAAAAATACAATAAACCTTTTAGATCTATAATTTTGTTTTAATTTTAAATTCCTCTTTTATACAAAACCGGATTTGTCCGATACTAACAAAACCGAACTTGTCACACGTTTGCAGTCACAACCGGATAAGTCCACCTTTTTCAAACAAAACCGGTTTAGTCCATTTTTATTTCTTGAATAAGTTCCAGAATATAGAAGTAAATTAAAAATAGGTACCTCATGCAATAATAGAACTAATCCACCGACATATCCTAATGCAATGTAATACTATTAGTCTCCTTCATATACTGATATTAGTTTTTTAGCTACCGTGTAAAATTTATTTTCGTGGACTAATCCGGTTTTGTTCGCCAGCTCCTCGACTGTCAACTCGTAAGTTTTGTTACTATTGTTTCATTAAAAGTAGGTAGTGTAGGTACTGAGTAAAAAATGTAACTTAATATTTCTTAGGAACAAGAAATTCCTTTTTGTGTGATTTTTTACTGTGATTGCAAATAATTGTTACTTTTCATAATACTAAAGACTGACAAGTCTGGTAAGTTTTGTTACTATTTTTGTTTCATTATAAGTAGGTACTGTGTAAATTAAAATGTAACTTAATGTTCCTTAGGAACAAGAAATTCCTATGTTTGTGTGATTTTTTTACCTACTGTGATTGTTAAAATGTTACTTCTCAATTATAAAGACTGACAACTCGTAAGTTTCTTTCTTTTCCTATTAAAACACTGTGCCATTTATATCCTGCTGTTATTTTTATTTTCCTCGTATCAAACATTCAATAAAATTCGATTATCGACAAAAGTGAAAAGTAAATTCACAACACTAACTATTAACGAAATAGTTGCAATTGCCCCTGAAGTTAGGAAATATTTATTTTACTCCAAACTGAGCTTAGGTACGTGAACTTACGTTTCAAATTCGCCTACGTTATCACATTGCGTTGAATAACTTTGTTATATCATAATTTTAAGACCAACAGAAACACTATGATTGTCATTAGTTGCATTTGCCCCTTATCGGGGTAATTGCAACTTTTTCTACCTCTACGAGAAAATCGTTTAATTATATCAATTCCTAAGGGACTTTCTTTTCAGAACTAGGTTAAATATAATATTAATGAAATTGTTAATCGTGTAGATTAATCAAATAAAGTAAATTTATAATAAAAATGAAACTGCACAAAATCAAAGTTGGAACCTTATTTTTTCTAGTTGCATTTGCCTCGGGGCACCTTACAATGTTTAGCATGTGTGACGACAAAATTGAACTATAAGATCATATAGACAATAGTTATTTTTCCATGTTTACAAGTCGCTCGGCAAGTCGGTACACGCAAGATTGGCGGACCGCCGGGCGCGGTACGATGTCACGTGCGGTCGTGGTTATGCAATTTTCAAACTAATATAGATTGTAAACAGTGCATATTAGGGTGCGTCCACATACGGCGAATGTGCCGCGAATGTGCAGCTCGCGAGCCGTTTGCAAGCTGTCCGCGAGCAGCGCGCGTGTATTTTTGTTCGTGCGCCGCTCGCGCGCAGTTCGCGCGCGACCTAAGCGCCATACGCGATCAGCGCGCGGGCGGCGCGCTAGCAGCTCGCGTCTTCCTTCCGCCCGCGCCTCAAGCCGTGCGAGAATTGAGTGCGCGCAGATCGCGCGCCGCGCGCACGCCTTTATACGAGCCTTGCATGAGTTGCGCTAAAGAGGCGCACCAAACCATTGCCGTGACAGCACGTGGGCAGCTCGCAAATGGCTCGCGAGCTGCACATTCGCGGCGCATTTGCCTTATGTGGACGCACCCTTACAATGTCTTGAGTTGGAATGGCTTACCCTGTTACAGTGTTAAGGTCGATTTACATCAGACGAGGGAATGCTCATTCTATCCACACTATATCAAATTATTTTAGTGTAAACAGGCGTAGAGCATTTTTTCGTTGTTCTTAGTGCGTTCGCAAAGATTCTATGGAATATTCTGAGAATACTCGCTCGCTCGATGTAAACGGCGCTAGAGCGCGCGAGCAGTTGCTTAGAGCGTTCTTGCGTGTTCGGACGTGCTCGCGCCCCTGAGCGGTCTCTTCAAAGCGTTCTTGTGTTCTAGCGATTGTATACATATCTCATCGATTAAATTATGGATTGGTCTCAAGAAAAGTGTTTATTAATGATAGAAGCCTACCAAAATTCCAGATGTCTGTGGGATCCGACGTATGAACACTATAAAAATACAACTTACAAACAATCTTGTTTGTAAGTTGTGTTTTTGCGTGGCAGGAAATTGCAAAACTATTGGAATGTAATGTTGAAGAATTAAAAAAAAAGATGGACTCGCTTTTTGCATCTTACCGCCGAGAAAGACAAAAAACAATGAGTACGAAATCAGGCAGCGGTGCCGATTGTACTTATAATTCTAAACGGTTTGCATTTAAAAGTATGCACTTTTTGATGGACAAATATAAACCGAGGAAAACAATTGATTTCGACACCAACCAAAATAAAAACATGGTAAGTAGGTTTATTTATTATACTTATTTATATATAAAATTTTATATATAAAATGTAGCACAACCTATGGTGATAGCCGTACGTTGTGTCACACACACCTTGCAGCTCGCAGTGAGAAATGCTTGTAAAGAACTTGAACCCATTTTCGAGTTGTGTCGCCGTGCAGTGAGAACTTGTCGTACACCTAACGTGGCACTGGAGTTAAAGCGAAACCAATTGCTTCAAGCAATCCTGGACCGTCCAACTCGATGGGACTCAACTGCCGATATTTTAGAGAGGCTAGTAAGTTTAAAAGACTTTTGTGAAGAACATTTATCCAGCTTTAATTGACAATGAAACATGGACAAAAATTGAAGAGAACATGCATGCACTTAAACCGTGCAGAATACTATCCAAACGGTTGCAAAAGGAACATTTGACGAAAGTCAAATGTTCCTTTTGGTGATATTTACATCGCGTGGATAAAATTGTAACAGAGCTAGAACAAATTAACAGTGTAACTGCAATATTTTTAGTTATATGCATGAAGGATAGAGAGACTAATCTTCTGACTATCGACACATTTTTGTCTTCTGTTTATTTGGACCCGAGAGTCAATTCGATACTTTCGGACGAACAGAATGACAGAGCTCGTATCCATTTAATGCATACATATTAAAGATATAATAATTATTTGTAGTTGCAATCCCAGGAACCACCAAGAAATGAAAATGATCCACACCAAGCTAATGTTCCTCAAGAACCACACACACACACATAACGAAGTAATATAGATAGTTTCTTTGAGAGGCGATATAGGGAACGCCAGAGAGAACGACCAACAGACGCATGCACCCAGTTAAAAAAATCTTTGATTGATTTTCTTAATCAGCCACTGTTGCCTTCACACGAGAATGTTTTGAAATATTGGTACGAAAAATGGTTATCTGATCCACAACTGTATTATTTATCCAATATAGTGTTAGCCACTCCACCAACGCAAGTTAGTGTTAAAGATTATTCTCTTCTTTAAAATTTATTTTAAATAACTTAAGAATGAAATGAAATAATGAATGAAAAACGTTTCCAAAAGAGTACAGAACAAAAATCCAAACGAATTAATGGTACCTAGACTGAGACTACATTTATACAGCAGAAATTCCTATTGCATGGCAATCAAAATTTTTAATAATTTACCTGCATACATCAGAGTATTGCCTACTAATAAATTCAAGAAAAGTATTTTCGTTTGGCTTTTGGAAAATTGTTTCTATTCAGTTAATGAATATTTAAATCGAAAATAAGTAATAAATATTGACATTGTATTAGCATTAAATATTTACATTGTATTATTAATAAATATTGACATTGTTGTAGTAATAAATATTGACATTGCAGTAATAATAAATATTGACATTGTAGTAGTAATAAATATTGACATTGCAGTAATAATAAAAATTGACATTGTATTAGTAATCAATTTTGACATATTATGAATATTTTTTGACATTATTATAGAATTGTTCAATAATCTTATTATTATTATTTTTGCATATATCATTATATAAAATGGTTAACATTGAAATCATTAGTCACTTTTTAATTATGTCTGAAAAAAAATACGTGGTCCATAAAGTTACTCATATTCATTTAAAACTGCCACTATTATTATTATTATTTTTTTTTATTTTACTTAATATTGCGTGAACTATAATTGTGTGAATTTGCAAATTAATTAATTAGATACTCATTTAATATTTCTACACCGGCAAAGGTAGTATATGTGATTCCGTCTAATATTAAGATCTTCATATACCATGTACTCAGAAATAAACGATTCTATTCTATTCTATTCTAGAATGTCATTAAAAGATTCCATCATTGACGACATTTTGGTATTAAGAAATAACAGCATTTGTAACAAATCAAGTTAATTTATTAGTTTATTACTAAGTATGTATATGTCACCGGAATACAGGATGTTTTTTTAAACATGGGACATCTCTCAAGGAGTCATTGTACTCATCATTATGAACAACTTTTACTATGGGACCAATCCTGAAATCGAGAACAAAAACAGCTGTTCCCTACATTTGGACAATTGACATGTGCACAAATGTATGGAACAGCTGATATTTTTTTCTCGATCGTTTCGAATTACGTGGGTCTTTCGGTCTTTGGTTAAAAAAATTGGCATCAGGCAAGTTAACAACAGCCGTAAGATCATATTCACTTTCTCCTGGTTTTATATAGTGCACGAAGTTTGGCTATGTCTGCGTAGATTTATCAGTTTTAAGTATTCTTCTCCTTTTCTTTGGATAGAGAAGAGATGGAGATAGTGGCTGTGATTCTTCAGAGGTTGACATGACGCACGTCCACTCTGTCTAAAGGTCGAAATAATACTAACAAGTATTTGTTAAGTTGTCTACGGTTTAGACGACTAAAATCGTCATATATCATCGATAAATAATAAATTGATCAGCTATTAATTCAAACTAAAACTCATTATACTTGTGATAGATTTCAAAACATGGATTGATACATAAGGTTACTCCGCACACTTTACACGTAAACCGGGATTCTCTGCGACACCTTTTTCTCAATTTCGTAAACTATGGTATGGAAAGCCAATGCTTTGCCAACTTTGTAGAGGAGACAATTAAATTATTTATTCAAACGAAATTAATACATTATATTGTTTATTCTTTTACAGACCACGATACGGCAGACACAAAAAAATATTCCAACAAATCATCGAAAATAGTGACTGTACTCTCTGACGTGAAAATAAAAAACAAAAATTTGGATTTAAAACATGAGACCAAAATTATTATCAGTTCTGATAACTTAATGTACTGTGCAGCAAAAGTACAGACAGTGATTAACTATACGAATATGCTGACAAATTATCTTCATGATTGATAGATGATGGAGACGACAGTGAATAGAGAGGTGCCATGAAAGGGACACGTATTGAAAGGGACATTTCAAATCACAGCTAAAATAAAAACCGATTCGGATCAACACAATTTTTGTTGTATGGCAACACCAACGCACATTCGATCGCACCAAACTCCATGCTCCTGTCACTTCAAAGATGGCGACAGCGTGTGAGTGTTCGTATTGCCGTAGAAAAGTATTTTTTTCGTTATTTTTGTGAAACGTCTTTTCAAGTGATGTTAATTGATTATTTATTCATTTTCATTCAATTAGTATCTCCTAGTCATACACGAATATTAAAACAAAAGGTCAGTATACTTTTATTTACAATTGTAGATTTTGTGGTTATGTTTTTAATTTGAGTAAGATATTTATGAAAGGGACACAACAAACGGTTATGAACGGGACGTCCCTTTCATAACTGTCCCTTTCATGACTGCTTATCTCACTGTGATCAATTATTATTTATCATTGCAGATAAAATGCCACCTAAAAAGAGAACCCGTGTTAATGCCAAGAAAATTGAAGAGGCAGTGAATGAAGTATTGAACCACAGAATTTCCGTGAGATCAGCTGCCAAGGTATATAATGTGAGTAAATCACATTTACATAGATTAGTGACCAAAGCTAAGACGTCTGAATGTACGTCTTTTGTTTATACACCGAACATTGGTAATAAGAGAGTTTTCACTACAGACCAAGAAAGTTCCCTGGCAGATTACTTGAAGACCTCAGCAAAAATGTGCCATGGCTTGACAACAAAACAAGTAAGAGAATTAGCATATCAGTATGCTGTTCGTTTAGAACTCAGTAGTACACCATCATCATGGAACGAAAACAATATGGCTAGTCTAGATTGGTTGAAGGGTTTTCTAAAAAGGAATGACTCGCTGAGCGTAAGAAAACCTGAGAATACTTCTCTAGCTAGAACAACAAGTTTTAATAGACACAATGTGCAAAACTTTTTCTGCAACTTAGAGAAATGTTATTTGAAGCATGAATTTCCTGCTAACATGATATGGAATTTAGATGAAACTGGCTGCACTACTGTCACTAATACACCAAAAATAGTTGCGCAAGCAGGTGCTAAGAGAGTTGGGCAAATTAGTTCAACAGAACGTGGTTCACTGATAACCATGCTGGCATTTGCAAACGCTGCTGGTGGAAGCATTCCTCCCGTGTTCATATTTCCGCGGGTTCATTTTAAAGAACACATGCTTGAAAGTGGTCCCACTGGTGCCTTAGGACTTGCAAATTTATCTGGTTGGATAACAGAGGAGTGTTTTCTGAAAGCTCTAAAACATTTTGTTGGTTTCGTAAAGCCCACAGCTGAATCGCCTGCTTTGATAGTTCTTGACAACCATAACACGCACATAACCATTAACGTGGTGCTTTATGCCCGAGCCAATAACTTAATAATATTAACATTCCCGCCTCATTGTAGTCACCGCTTACAACCTTTAGACTTGACCGTATTTGGACCTTTCAAAGCTCGATATAGAGCTAGCATGAACGACTGGATGACATCAAACCCTGGAAAAACAGTCACGATTTACAATGTCGCCCAATTTGCTAGAGACGCTTTCTATGCTGCTTTTAGCATGAATAATATCACATCAGGTTTTAAAAATTCAGGAATATGGCCCATCAATAAAAATATTTTTACTGATAAAGATTTTCTTCCCGCTTTTGTGACAGACCGACCTGAACCTCTTCCAAACTCTACTGATTGCGACGAAAATTCTTCAAATGAAGAAGAACTTCAGCATGTACCTTACCCTATAGAGCCTAATCTAGATTTCAATAAAAGAATAGTTTCACCTTCCATTTTAGATGATACACAAACTGCATTCTGTTTTGAGAATGAGCCACAATTGGAAGCCTTTTTTACAGAGGAGCCACAGCCCGGACCCTCTAATTTGAATACGTTACAAGCTGAACGTTGCAATACTGAACAGTCAAATGCTAAAGCTTCAGATTTTTCTAATCCTCCAATAACCCCAGAAACCATTAGACCATATCCTAAAGCTCCACCTCGAAAATCTATTGGAACGCAACGTAAAGGTAAAACCACAATTATAACGGAAACTCCAGAAAAAGATAGATTACTTTTAGAAAATATGTTGGACATTTTAAAAAAGAATACGCCGAAAGCTGACAAACAGAATTTAAAACATGTAAAACAAATTTTCAAATGCAATTTAAAAGATCAAGAATCAAAAAGAACTAAAGGTAAGGGAAAGGCTAAAAAGAATAAAATAGAATCAAATAAATCTGTTAAAACTTCTCAAAAGAAGAAGCCTTCGCGCAAATTTGTTGCCAGCAGCAGTAGCGACGATTCAAGTGTAAATATGGCGACTGATTCAGATTCGATTGATAATATTTCTGAAACAGAAGAAGTGTGTCCAAGATTAAGAAATCGCAGCCTGAGAAATGATAAAACAGGAGATGATAATCAGTGTAATGTCTGTAAGAAAAAGTATTCAGAAAGCACTGAAGACTGGTATCAATGTAAAATATGCACGAAATGGGCACACGAAACCTGTGGCATTAAAGGCATTTTTAATTTTTTTTGCTCACTTTGTCACTAACAATCTATTAGTTTTATGTTGATTACTTTTTAGACCCACACCAATCCTCAAAAACAATATTGATTGTTATGATTATTTTAAAGATCCTGACTTAAAGACCAAACTTAAAGAAGACTGTTAGGTAATTAGTGTTTAGGATAGTTAGTAAAATAATAATGTTGTTTGTTAGTATTAAGAAAAGCAATATTTTATTTTAGTAATTATTGTTTAAGTATTGATGTTAAGGAAAGGATTATAAATCATTTAAAATTGTTTGATTATCGCTAAGCAAAAGTTTATGAATCTATGTAGGTATTAATCTCTATTTCAATTACGTTTTATTTAATTACTTGTGATTGTTCTAATAATAAAAATAGTAAGACTGGTATTAACAATTTCATTACTTTAAAATGTGATTGTAAACTTACTTGAAGTTATTGTAGTCAAGCTTCCTATATTACGTTTATTTATAACTTACTTTAATCTGATTATTTTAGATATTATGTACTGTCCCTTTCATAAATGATCATGTCCCTTTCAAAACAGGCCATTTATGAAAGGGACAATACACACATTTTTGAAGACTGCAAAAATAAATAACTTAGCAGCAAGAATTAATAACTACTGTATTTTATTTCAATAGTAAACTAATGGAGGCTTCCCATTCAACTCCAACCTGTTAAAAATGGTATGTCACATATTTATTAGAGGTTCCACAACAAAAATGTCCCTTTCAAGCCACTTCTCCCCTAGGATGTTAAATTATAAAATTTTGTTGTTATTATTGCTCTATTTAGGTTTACTAAATATACTATTTTTGATACCACTTTATATGACTGCACTGCCGTGTTATATCTAAAATGCCGTTAACTACCACATCTTTGTTTTGAATAATCGCGAAAACAGTTAAAGTAGTATAATGTACAAAAGACAGTTAACGACAATCTAGAGATACTAGATACCTTATGAAAAATTTGCAACAAAAATATGAGTTAATATACCTTAGCGGCTGTATAGACTCACAAAGTTACTTATGGCATTATTGCTTATTATGCACGACAAAGAGAAGTACTTAGGCCTCTG
This sequence comes from Amphipoea lucens, assembly GCA_947508005.1. NCBI lineage: Eukaryota > Metazoa > Arthropoda > Insecta > Lepidoptera > Noctuidae > Amphipoea > Amphipoea lucens. The sequence continues at coordinate 13,477,668 of OX382375.1, forward strand.
CCTCGAATTTTGCGGGCAGCGGGGCGGCGGCTGCGGCGGTCACCGCTTGACTGGAGTGCACCGCACCGCTCGTTGCCCGCCCCCGCGCCGCTGCCACGCCGCTGTTTTCGAGAACCGGTCCATTTGATTTTACGCATAAGATCGTGCCGCTCCCGCGCCGCCGCCGCCGCCGCCCCGCTGCCCGCAAAATTCGAGGCAGAGGCCTTAGTGGCATTCTTATAATAAATTATTTGCTGAACTATTCAAGGTATCAAAAAACCTTAAATACAGATCGATAGAGATTTTTTTTTTCTGATTAATATAGCATCAAAAATTGAAAATCGGCCAGATTTCGGATAATGGCATTTTAGAAAAACAATTATGAAATCAATGATAGACCATTCTGACACTATTGTAATAGCAGATTTGGGACCCTGCTGTTTAGCAACAGCGTTGCTGATGCTCTAAGTTTTGGTGCAAAAGAAAATGTACAAGATTTTAAAGAAGCTGCAGGTACAATTTATTTCATTAAATTAATTAACAATTTGTTTGGTATTCTAAATTCACGCAATATAAATCAGCTGGGATACAAAAAACCATTGAATGAGGACAACAAAGAGGATATTTTTATTTTTTTATCACAGGCTGAGCAGTACATTAAGTGCTTGATACTACCTAATGGCTCTAAATTAATAAACTCTGGAAGAAAAACGGGATTTTTAGGCTTTCTAATTTGTATAAGAAGCCTACAAGTACATCAGGCTTGTAGAAAAAGAAAAAAAGCTAAAATTTTTCCCAGCATACAAGTTGTCTCAAGACCACCTTGAATTGATGTATGGCCACATACATACGAGCTCACGGTGGTTGTAACACAAATCCTACAACTCGTCAATTTATGGCAATTTATAAAAAACTGAGAATCAAATGGGAACTACGTGATTTTAACAGCGGAAACTGCCAGTCACTTGAAGAGATTTCAATTTTGTGTTGTGAGTCTGCGGTAGATAAAATAAATAGAATCAGAACAAAATAAACTGTGGGAAGATCCTGATCCTGATGATGACCTTAATGAGCTTTATGAACAAGCTTTATTTGACGAGGAGATAGATGTGCTCACACGAGACATCACAGAAACAAATTCACTGGTGATAGCATATATGGCTGGGTTCGTGGCACATGCGCTTGTCAATAAGTTGAAGTGTGATATTTGTGTATCGGCGTTGCTAGCTACCGAAATAAATCACCATCACCGATTTATTCAACATAACTTACCTAAAACTAAATTTAGAGTGACTTCAAAATTCACAAAGTCATTGCTAGTTCCAAAAGCTCTAAGACACTTTATCGGTACAAATATTTTCTCATCAATTGATTTTCACCAGTTTGAGCAAGACCCGATGGATAATCATATTATCCAACTGACAAAATTTTTGATGGAAAAATATATTGACTTTCGCCTACATTTCAGACCTACGGACATTTGGTTGGACTTAATATCCTAAATACGTAGTCCGTAGATTATTTCGTATTGAAAATGCATTTCTATATTTTAACCCATTCGCTACGGCGATAAAAATTACGATTATTAGCCAAGTGCTGGACTTTTCATCGCGAACGTCGATGGGCGTCCTCCGCATCTCATTAGGATAATATGGAACGCCGATTTATTATACTTGTATATTTGTATTTAAAAAAACAATGTGCATATATTGCAAGTATAATTTTTTGTGACTTGCTTTTGCCAAGATAAAAGCAATTAAAAAAAAAAACGCCGATGGGCGTATTTCGCACCTAAATATGAAATCAAAAAACCTCGAAAGGCGTCCGCCGTTGCGAATGGTTTAAGTGATAAGTAGGTATTTCTATATTTCTTTTTCGATTAGTCTGTTGTTGACAAGACACAACCTCTAAAACTTCAAACTGAAATATCTTTAATTTCTGACTTCCTATAAAAGTATACCTAACCGAAGACAAAACTGTTCTGAAATTCAAACTTTCAGATATTTTTCATAGGCAGACGCAAAAAAAAAAATGTCAACAAAAAGTTTTCCCATTACCGAAGATGAAGGAACCGGTTATTTATCAGATAACGTTTTAATACTGCCGCAACCTAAATCGGCTTCTACGGCAAGAACTGCTAACATCTTCAGTTTCGAAAAAGACCTTTCTGTGTATAATGTGCAATAAAACAAATATTGGAATAAATTATAAAATTATTATGTTAATGTTTAAGATATAAAATGTTGATTATGTTCCTATAAAAGAATAATAAGTATAGAATCCTGCTATTTTACTTTTCAGATACAAGACGATACCGGTGACTTACATGGTATCTCACAACAAGTTGTACAACGTTTGGGCCACCAGCGGTAGCAAACCGTTTACGAGCCTCGGCAGCGCGCACTGAGTTTTTTAAGGCGCTGCGACCACTGTTGCATACTACGGCCGAAACTGATAAGATTCTCTCTGGTTCTCTTTCTGAAACGGAAGAGACTAGTCGGAAGAGGAGGAATACATCGGCTTAGACATCACAAAGCCTCTGGCACGTACGCGCAAGCGCGACTCAAACTCACCCTTCACATCACAGGATGCTAGATTTAAAGCTATGGATCAAAATTTTGAAGGCACGTTTTCTGTTCTCTTGGAGAAACTCAGGCAGCGACAACAGTGTGACCCCGAATCCGACAAATAAAATCGCTATCCTCACTGTAAAGAAGAGTCAATTTCGGAGAAAGTCATGGAAAGCACCTGCTTTGGACCCATAGCAAAACGAGAAAGACGAGGAGCTCGAATTTCTGCCCACTACTAAAGAAACGGACCCTCTCATACCCAAGCCGTCGGCTCAACTTAAGAGTGAGAGCAATGACTGCCAAAGATTAGGCACCGAAGGCTGGAGCCGGATTTGTTATAAGGAGGTAGAAAAACACTTGCACGCAGCATCAGTCTTTAGCGCGTTTAAAGTGAACATTGGGGGGACTGGCCTCGCAACCGTCTCCCTGGGTAACAAAACAGGAAGATATATCAGGCAAAACCACGCACGGATTGCTGCTACAACGCAAGGTCCTTGCTGAAGGTTTGAACGCTATAATTAAAAAGTGTCCGAGCGCCAGCGCGGAATTGAGGCATTTAGTGGCAGAGGACTCCAAGTTCAAAGACATAAGACCGCTTTCGATGCCCACACGTTCCTGTAAGTACTCGTAAAAGAAAGGTTCAAAAGTCTGAGGTGTTAACAAGTACGCCAGTGAAGCGAAAACAACAAGAAAAAATTATAAAAATTAATGCCAATTTTTTTGTTTTGCCAGCCGCTGACAAGCCTCTTTGACATGGCCGTACTGTTTGCAGTAATTACAGTGGGGCCTTGTCTTACTTGTAGAGGGCCCAGCCGTTGCCGTTGACCGCGGAGTCGGCGACGAAGAGGACGTCGGGGGTTTTCTATCCGCAGAGACACGCGGCGCGGGCGGGATTCATCAAGAATATCTATAACGCAGCGCGCCTGCGTCAACATTTCCGCAAAAGAATTAAAAGCGGTGCGTGGAAGCTTTTCTCGAATGTGGTGGTTAAGCAACCCATACGCTATGTCCAACTGAACCACTTCTGGAAGCAGGAATGGTGGTAACTGAGAGATTAAGGCCCGAATATGGCACACAAACAAATCCGTAGCTTCGTCTACTCGTTGTTCCCGTTCAAATATTTTTCTATATATAATTTAGGCGGCGGCAATCGTGGTCCAAATGTTTGCCTTAACGACTCTACAGCAACTTGCCAGGACACGGTGGTATCCTTTACTGCTTGCCACCACGTGGCGGCAAGCCCCGTCAACAACATGGGTAAACTACGAAGAGCGTTGTGGTCGTCGACGCCAACACACTCTTTATACGTCTCTACCGTATCGATGAACGCCAAAACATTGCTTGGCTTCTCGCCATCGAAACGCGCCGTACACTTGGCGAAGTGGCCACTATGGCCAGAATAAACTGGTGTACTTACAGGTTCGCTGCGACTTAGCCTGTTTATCAGCAATAGGAGTTGCTCGGTCGACATTGTGACCGGAGCCGCTGCAGCGGCAGCAGCCAGCTGCGGATCCTCCGCGGCCACCTAGGTGGCGGCGGTGTCGGTGGCAGCGCCGCGCTGAGCCAACTCCGGCGCGGGCGCAACGGGCGTAGGCGGCACCATGCCCTCTGACAAGGCGCCAGCCAAAGTCGGACTAGCAGCGCGTGATCTTGTTAGCACCATTGTGAAATAGTCCACAAAACGAACGAAACACCAACTTAGGTAGTCTAGGTTCCATCTAAGCACTAAGACTATTCGCAGTCCCTCAACACATCGACAGTTACTCAATAATTACAGATCGCGTCGCAACACAAACGGTTCTAGTAGCAACACACGACCGCACACAGCATAGAAACACACTTATGCAGGATTTAGGTAGCTATTATTGGTCTAAAACATCTCACAGTTACGCGATCAAACAGTCAATTAAATGATTAATAGTTTCATTCACGGCACAGTCTTTTGGTCCGTAATATAGGTTCAGGTATATGTCGAATTACCTGCGACGAAACCTAGCGCACACAAATTACGACCTTGCGCCTGGGTGAATATTTCAGAGAGCCAAAATTTATGTCTCGCTAAGCAAACATTTTTATTCCATTACTTAAATAAATGATAAAGATGCTATCGGAGCCATTTTGAGCTTTAAATCACACAAAATAAAGATATTCAAATATTACTTTAAAAATCGGCAATATTTGGCGTGTCGCCTGGGTATAGTTTCTAACATTTCGTGACATAAACAATTCAGTGTATTGAATGTGATACATTGTGTGAATAAATATTAAACTCATATAAATAAAGAACGTTTTTCATTACAATAATGATAGAAAACTTTATTAAAATTACTCTAAAATGTAATCAAACAATGTTCAAAAAATAAGCGTCATTATCGGCAACAATGTTGAATGTTATTTTTTTAAGTATACCGAAACGCGACCGTAGAGTCAAATGACGTTTAAGTGACGCTTCACCCCGCGCCTCAGTCGGCCGACACGCTTTAGAGTGTAAGGACGTCGCGCGATTTGAGCAGCAAGTATTTCATTTTGATTCTCCAAAATTTGTCATCACAATCGTGATTCTTATTTTTGACTGTATCTCAATTGAATCGATTATTTTGGGAAGGGCACATGTCCATCAGACTAAATTTTACAGGAGGCACAAAAAACCTTCTGTTGAAAAAAAAGTCTACTGAAGGTGCAAAATAATTTATGGAAATTTATAGATCTATCTAACACAACAGCGCCTGGGTTTTTTGTTTGAGTTTTTATTTATTGGAAGTGACAGAAAATATCAAAAAAAGGTGCTGGACTTGTGCCCTTCCCAAAATTTACAAGAATATTTAAATAAAAACTACATTATTTTTATAAAACACTGGACTTTATTGTTATAAAACATGTATCTTGTCAAAATACATTTTTTTAATATACATATATGTTTGTTACGGAGCATCTTCTTCAATAGTTTCCATGTTTTTGACGGGCCAGTTAGTAATCTGATTATAAAATTCCTTATATTCTGATGGAATGTGAACCATCACTTTCTTTATATCTTCTATTTTTTTTTCATTTATAGGCACACATGTCATATATGCCTTTCTGACAGGCAAGACTACATCCTCTCTTCCGTGGCTTAGCTTGAAGTCATATTTGACATTGCTATCGATAAACTCGCACACTTCGACATATCCTGGTTTCTGGGAGTCATAATGAAATTGACTGAACAAAGATACATTGAAGTTCATCTTTTTGTCTCTAGGGACTTTTTTTCCTAGAGATTGGATTGCCAGGCAGTTTTTTTTGTAGTACCTAGATGCCGTTCTCGGTGGAAACACGCGTCTCTTGACGTAAAGTGTTGCCACATACTTAACTCGATTTCGAAAAAATGTGGACTAGTGCCCTTCCCAAAATAAACGATTCAATTATTTCTTCATAATCAAGTGTTTTTATGTAACAAAGTTGAAGTATGCGTGAAACTAATACTGCATGTGGCTCTCTCTCCGACGAATATACCTAATTACTTTGTAAAATGGTGAACTTTCTAGAATTTGTCATTATTGGCAACATCATTTTCAGCAACGTCGCATGAAACGACAGTGAAACGTGTTGCTAACAATGATATTGTCTTGAGTGAGCAATGACGGTTGTTACCGATAATGATTTTAGTATTCGACCTAATAGGTAGTTAGATATATCGTGTTTTTGTTGGTTTCCGTTAATTTCGGCATAAACCTTGGTACAATAACATATTTTTTTGGCAAATTCGGAAAAATACACTTTTTCTTTTATTTTTTAACAAATTTATATTGAAGGTATGGTTAATTGCGTTATTTTATATGTCTGCATGGTGCTATTGTTCGTTTCGAGGTTGTTGTTACATTTTTTTTTTTGTTTGCATAACGTTTATTTGAAATTTATTGTCATTTTAGCTGAAAAATGAAGCTGACATATTATGTCTTAGTAATAGACACATTGGTGTCTATTACTAAAAACAAGTCACAAAAAATTATACTTGCAATATATGCACATTGTTTTTTAAATACAAATATACAAGTATAATAAATCGACGTTCCATATTATCCTAATGAGATGCGGAGGACGCCCATCGACGTTCGCGATGAAAAGTCCAGCACTTGGCTAATAATCGTAATTTTTATCGCCGTAGCGAATGGGTTAAAATATCATTGATAGAAATGTATTTTCAATACGAAATAATCTACGGACTACGTATTTAGGATATAGTGTGAACGTTTATCAGTTCACCAATATTTTAGAAGATTTCGCATTTATAATTGCAACATATCAAGGTGGTCTGTGTAAGGCACTCTGTGAAGACCACAAAACAGCAAAAACTATCATAAGGAAGGAGCCATTATTTCAAACGGTAAATATCCAAGCTGTTGCTGATGACAACGGCTCAATGGTCCTAGATACTGAAGCCACCATGAACAAAGTTGATGATCCTTTGCATCGTTGTCCACACATTCGAGCAGAAGTCAGAAAGGTTCGTTATGCAGAGCTGAAAAAACGAAAAAAATTACTGCGAATCATAGCAACATACCAAAAAATAAACAAATCACAACGTAAATATATCCAGAGACTTAAGATAAAATTGAAAGAGATGCAGGCAAAGACCAGACGTCAAGATTTCAGTGAAGAGTCGCAATCAGAGAGTGACAATAGCAATAAATCAGACGAAAAGGAAACTCCTATGATGGAACGCATAACAAAGTTTTACACAGATGATGCAAACAGTGTTATTACCGCTGGTAAAAAGGAATTTATCACACGCAATAAAGTTCGCCTACAAAAAAGATATTTATGCCTACCTCTAAAAACATTTATAAAAAATTCCGTTTAGAGACAAAATTGAAAGTTACTCATTTTTTTGCAAACGGCGACCTTTGTGGGTGCTTTTTAAAAAAATAATAATAGAGAAACATGTCAGTGTGCTGTCAATGTTAATATGGAATTACTTATAACCAGTTTGAATAAAGCTTTAATAATAAATGAGAAAAACACCAACCAGGTGCTTTCTAAATTATGCTGTGATTCTAGGAACACCAATTGCTTGCAAATAAAGTGTGACGCCTGCAGAAGTAATCATCTAGATTTCAATAATGATTTTAAAAATAAAAACGTAACTTATTTTCAATGGGTCAAGGTAACTAAAACATTTAATTCAAAACACACACAAGTTGAAATCTGACCAAAAATAGTCCGCCGCGCTCGGCTGCTTGCAGCGTATTGTGCGATGACATCACAGTGCACGGATAAATAAATTATTATTAGGTCCTTACATATGAAATTGGCGTTTTTCGTACTGGCCACTTTAATCACGAATTTCTCCTCTTTGGTAAGGAATTCCAAATTCAAATTTGTACAGCTATTTACTCATGTATTTGTGCTTTGATGACCGTCATTCATTTGTTTTTTTTCTTCTGTTTTTTCTGTTTGCGTCACTCATTTTACAAAATGGAAAATTTAAAATATCGCATTATTTACGAGTACGAGTTCCGCCGTGGCACTAGTGCTGCGGAAACGACTCGAAGGGTGAATGATGTGTATGGCGGTCATGTTGCAAAAGAAAACACAGTTCGTTTTTGGTTCCAACGTTTTCGTTCTGGAAATTTCGACCTGCAGAACAAGCCCCGTGGACGGCCTGAGACCCAAGTTGATAATGGAGAATTGAAGGCTATTGTGGAAGCGGACCCATCGCAAACCACGTCCGAGTTAGCTGCAGGCTTCGATGTTAGTGATAAAACTGTTTTAATTCACTTGAAGCAAATTGGGAAGATTAAAAAGCTTGAAAGGTGGGTACCTCACGAATTGACTGAAGCAAACCGGCAAACGCGCGTCGACTGCTGCGTTACATTACTGAACCGGCACAACAATGAAGGTATTTTAAACCGAATCATTACCTGTGATGAAAAATGGATTCTTTACGATAATCGGAAGCGCTCAGCGCAATGGTTGGATCCTGGCCAGCCAGCCAAATCCTGCCCCAAGCGAAAATTAACCCCAAAAAAGTTACTTGTAAGCGTTTGGTGGACTAGTGCCGGTATTGTTCATTACAGTTTTCTCAAATCTGGCCAGACTATTACAGCTGATGTCTATTGTCAGCAATTACAAACCATGATGGAAAAGCTAGCGGCTAAACAACCAAGGCTGGTCAATCGCTCCACGCCACTGCTGCTTCACGACAACGCCAGACCACACACTGCGCAACAGACGGCTACCAAATTAGAAGAGCTTGAATTGGAATGTCTTAGACATCCTCCGTACTCCCCGGACCTTGCTCCAACAGATTACCATTTTTTTCGCAATTTGGATAACTTTTTGCAAGGGAAAAAATTCAACTCCGATGGGGCAGTCCAAATCGCCTTCAAAGATTTTATTGATTCCCGTCCGACTGGTTTTTTTAGTAAAGGGATCAATGAACTACCTATAAGATGGCAAAAGTGCATTGAAAACAATGGTTCATACTTTGATTAATTAAATATATTATATTAAAAAATATTCGACTTTTTGTTCCTTCCATACAAAACGCCAATTTCATATGTAAGGACCTAATATTATGGCAATGTGTTGAAACGTGGAAGTCAGGCATCGTATAAAACAGGTTTTTTTTTTTGTTCTGACTTGTTTCGAAGAATTTCTTTATTTGCGTAGGTCTAGCATGCGGCCATCTCACTTATTTATTTATCAGTAGGTATTTGTTTTTTTACTTGTTTGTTTATTTATTAATTTTTTTGCAATGTTTTCAATATCACACTAGTTATACATATTCATTACTGTTTTATCTGAAATTTTTATTTATTTTTTTATTTTATTTTATTTAAGTATGCATATACACGTCACGTTGCTGTATGAAACTGATTTACATCCGTCACCTCACACACAGGTCCAGTTGAAAACCAGCGTCAGGCACTAGTTGTCTGGCATTTTTGCTGAACTGGCCCTTTTTAGCGCAGCCGTGAGGCACACTTTCCTGCTTATTTTTTTTTATATCGGACTTTATACTTTTTTTTTTTTAAAGTTTACTTTTTGTTTTTATTTGATGTATGTGTCTGGTGTATTGTGTGTCTTAGAGTCTGTGCTAAATAAATGTATTTTCTTTCTTTCTTCTTTCTAATTCTTAAAAACGGCACAGCGGAAAAGCAAGTAATTTCGGAGAAAAAGAGTGTAACAAGACGTTTTATAATAATAATAATCATTTTATTATCAGGCAGCTGAGGCCCATAGATAAAATACACAAAATAATCTTATGCTATAGTAAACTAATACATATTAAAAACCTTAAAGCTATGACTCTACACGTAACGTTGTCGGCGTCGTGTTTCGCTGCGTGGTGTCGCGTAACCGTCCTCGGAAACGTCGGTATTTATTTATTTATCCATTTATTTCAGGCATCAAGGCCCATAGAAAACACATAAAATACAATATTAATATAACTTAAAAATACTATAAATAAATACATCATTATAATTACACTAAGAAACTAACTAAACACGAAGTGACGGCGTCGTGTTTCGCTGACTGGTGTCATGTAGCCGGCCACGAAACCGGCGGTACACAACACCCTTCGGCCAGAACTCTTCCTTGAAGAACTTCTCGAGATGGTGTGTCGACACCTTACGACACCTTTCGACCAAAAGTCCTCTTTCAGGCAGGTCTGTAGATGATGGGTTGGAACTCGTACCACGAATGACTTAAAGTTGATGTTGTGGCGCGATTTCAACTTTTCGATCCTCAGAGTCCAGTTGGTCTTCACCTTCAAATACTGCACTACGTCCTCAGTTGTCGTGGAGAGAGGCAGACGCTCAGTTGTCGTGGAGAGAGGCAGACGCGAAAGGTACAGCTGCGTCGTAGGCACAGCAGGGCGCAGCAACATGTTGGGTCCACTCGGTGCGGTGCCACACAGGTTACGAAAAAAGGGCTTCTTTTTCTTCCTTTCTACTTTCGTGAAACCCTCCTCATCAACTTGGCTGGCTCTTGGCAAAGAGCTACGGACCGCAGTCAGGGCAGGTTGAGCACCCTTTATCGGTTTTTCCCCTTTTTTGGTTTGTCGCTTAGGCTGCGACGCATCTGATTGTCCGCTGGTGACAATAGCAGCGTAGGCACGTTTAGGGGTCGACGTACCAACGCGTGACGTTTCCGCAGCCGGTGTTGTGGCGCGGGCGACGGCAGCGGCGGGCGGCGCTTGCTCAGCGACAGCGGCAGCTGGCGACGCACTTGTGTTCGCCGATTCAAAACTGCCGACGGATGCATTTTGCGCCCCTCGTCGTGTGTTCACCTTTGAGGCCTCAGGTGACCCAATTACCCAACCCATGTTGCGCAATGATGCTATTTCTGCACATAGTTCAGTATTGGATTTTTCTGATGCCTCCATTCTGGACTGCATCTTGGTCATCTCCGCTTTCAAGGAAGTGATGTCTTTTAACAGTCGCGTAACGTCGACGTGATCGAACGTGACGGTGGGCAGTTTACTTAGCTCCTTCGCCACGAAATCAGGCACGTCGTCTGGGTCAGTTTTCCTCAACATATCGATGATATCTTGAATACTCTTCTCGGTTCCATCTCTGCGGCGAGACGGCATCTGGTCGAGTTTTCCAAGTGACTGGAACAGTAACAGTTTTCCGCTGCTGATCTCGTCCTCCTTGTAATTAGACCGGCATATCTGCAGGATGCTCACCTCGTCCATGTAATCGATAGCATGGACCAGGACTGCCAGCAATTCATTGACTATGAATTGTTTGGAACTCATAGTGTTTACGGGCAGCGGCTATGGCCGCGCAACACGCGACGTAATTCGTGCCGTGCACAGTGGAAACACGTCTGTGTTCGAGCGCGCATCGCACTGCACTGACGTTTTACGGAAGCAGTTGCAAAGCTGGAGCATGATTTAATAATATTTCTTCAGCACATTTACAAAATTTTTGGCCAATACAAAACTATCAAAAATCTAAAAGAAAACCTGAATATTCAAGAATGTCTGATTCATGTAGACTTATCCGAAAATTACGCTTTAAAATATGCCGAAGAAGTACAGTCTTTTCACTTCGGTGGCAGCACACAACAGGTTTCGTTACACACTGCTGTTGCATATGCCCATAATTTTGATACTGGAATTGTAACCCCTACATCAATATGTACAATAAGTGATTGTTTAACGCACAACGCTCCGTCGATATGGGCTCATCTGGTGCCTTTAATAGAAAAAGTAATGAGATTGAACACCTTAATTGACACAATCCATTTTTGTCGGACTCACCGTCATCGCCATCGCTGGTAGCCGGTCGTCAAAAAAACGGTCTCTAGGTTAATTATTTTAATAAATTATTAAAAGTGTTATAAATATGTTAAATTAGTGTAATATAGTCGAACCTAGAAATTAAGTATTAAATACAGTGATTAGAAAGTGTTTTTTGTCGCGAAAACTTCGTACAAAAAGGATTTAAAACCGGCTGTCAACTCAACGCACCAACGGTGACGGATTTCAAAATATCATCAATCCCGGGGAGTATTTTGTTTTATTTAAGTGATTGTAGTTAATATTAACAGACCACAGAACATCACACAACAACAACAAACAACAACAACAAATACTGCTCAGGTCACTGAGCTACGTCCATCACACACTGGCACGGTTTATGTCTCCTTTTGCTTGACAACTAGTGGAAGCAAAATCGATGACGAAAACATTCGCCCAGACAATAAACACTACATATTTTACTGTACAAAATAAGCTAATTAAGAGCTCTTGCTATTATAATTATGTATACTAAATTATAGCCTGTAATGTGTCTCAAACTCTTCACATAAAATCAATTTATATTGTACTATCTAGTTTGAAGATAAAAACAAGGAAAGCAGTGTTTTCTATAGTATCTCTCTTCTGTTTAACTTTCCACTCTAACTCTAATTAACTTACTTAATCTAAATGTAATACTTAGCTATTTCTCAACAAATTACTTTATTTACTTTTTCCCCTAACTACCTCCTACTTATTCACATATTAGAACATCTTTTCTTGCACTGTCATTTAGCTGCATAATTTCACACATTCCAGGTGAGTGACAATTATCCAAAATGATGACCCGCAGAGCTACAATCAAGGAGATGGAAGCAAAACTGACAGCTACTTTAAAAGAGCTTGAAGTTTCTGAAGCTGAACGCAAACAACTACTCCAGGAAAGGGAAGACAGCGAGGTGGAAGTGGAGAACATTATTGCAAAGAACACCTTCCTCAAAAATGAGCTGGCTGAGCTACACATTCAACACATGGACTTAACCGACCAGTATAGTCGACTACAAGATCAAGTGTCAATGTTTCAAGAGTGTAGTGACACCCACGAACTGGCTTTGAACCATATTGCAGAACTTAAACAGCAATTATGTGATGCCCATAAGGCCCTATCTCTCTCAGAGTCTGTTAAGGTCAGTGAACAGGTTGCTAACACCGATAACCTTTTTTATCGACTGGTAGGTAGTAAGTCAAAATCAATGTGTCAGCCAGCTGTAACAATAGATTTGACTGGTGATGATACCATACCATTGTGTCCAATTGTTATGAGTCATAATAAACTAAAGAAATATATTAAAATTAAGAAATTAATTAAACGGTCACAGAGAGCAATTAAGAAACAGAATCTTTTAAAATTAAATATTTCCCTTAGAAGGGAACGTGTTATCCTTTCTAAAAGTTTAAATAGTTGTACTGTTGAGTTAGATGAATGTAGGGAAAAATATGACATTGATACAAAGCTCCTATATAATGATATACTACACAAGGAGCACTTGCTGAAGGATATTTTTGAGAAATATGAGACTTCACAACAACAACTAAGTGAGCGATTATTTGAGGCTGGGGAACTACTGGAGTTGGTGAAGTGCAATGCTGAGAGTTATGAGTTTCTGACTAATAATCTCTCATGCAGCTGTGCCAACCAACCACCACCACCTCCTCAGCCTCAGAGTGACTTGTCTCCACCGGTGTTGGCTCTTCCAGCAGAGTCCTGTGTTAGTACACAGAATAATAAATCAATTTTTTTTAGTGACGAAGTAGGTTCAGGCTTTGGAAAAATATTACTTAATTACCTTAGCCATAGTTTTACCAATCATTGCTATCATAACATAAGTTTTAAACAAATGATTAATAGAATTGCAAACACAAACCTAGACAATTATTCTACAATGGTTTTGCTACTAGGTAAAAGTACTGGTATTACCAGAGAGGACATAGTGGATGGTGTGAACACCTTATTAAAGTTAAACATAGGTAAGCTAATGTTGTGTGCTTTACCTTACTCTGATACTCTATCAGAAGATGAGAATAAATATATATATAAGTTGAATAACACTATTCACATGCTGACATGTTATCATAGTGACAAATTATTGTTTTTTGACACTAATAAGTTTGTTAGTGGTTTTAAGTTAACTCAGAGAACTTTATCTCTGTCTTGGGAATGTAGACATATGATTGCTATGTTGATAGCATATAATATTAACGGTGTTATAGCTAATATAACAAATTCTAGTATTAGGGACGAGTCTGTGTTGTCTAGTCATACTAACAACATAGTGATTACTAATTATGAATCTTCATGTTGTACGAAGGAGGGTCCACCTACAATACCAACATCTTTGGAGGCCACTACCAGTCAGATAGGGTATTCTCTTCCTGCTGGAACTCATACGGGCTTCCTAGACACTTCAGTCGTAGTTGTGGAGGTCTCTCCGGATAACTCTTTAAACTAGTCAGTAAGACAACAGAAGTTACCCCTTCAAATAACCTATTACTATTAGAGAATAATAAAAAGGTATCTTCTGGCAATATTACTCAGAATAATAAAAAACCAAAGGGAGGGCAACATGTTTTAAAATTATTTAACCAAAATATTCAAGGTTGCTCTTCTAAATTACTGGAAATAGAATTGTTTTTAGAAAAAACCAAGTTTGATGTCATTTGTTTAACAGAACATTGGTTAAAATCTCATCAAGTAATGTCAATTAACTATGAAAATTATTGTGTAGTTAGCCATTTCAGCCGAACATGTATGATACATGGTGGATCATTAATATTAGTTAAAAATTCTGTTAAATCAAAGGAACGAAAAGACATCGTCGGGCTGTCTGTTGAACACACCATTGAATTGTCCTGTGTTGAGCTCGATAAGCATGTAATAGTATGCGTATACAGACCTCCAAGTTACCAGAATCTATCTGTGTTTGATTCTGTAATGGAAGATGTGCTAAAGAAACTTTCTGCTAGTAGTAAGTCAATAATCATATGTGGCGATTTCAATATTAATTTATTAGAAAATAACTCAAATACTATGAGATTATTAAGTCTTTTTAGATCATTTGACTTGTCAAATGTTTTTATTGAACCCACCCGAGTGACAGCTTCCTCTGCCACTTGTATAGATAATATTTTCTGTAACTGTGATTATTTACACAAAGAAATTGTAAATAAGTTGCCATCTGATCACAGCGGACAAACAATAACATTTTGCTCCTACATGCCTTTACAAAAAACTCTAATAAGGTTTAGGCCAATTACATCTAAAAATTTAGAGAAATTAAATAATTCTTTAGCAAGTAAATTATGTGTTCAGAGTTTTAATAATTTATGTGACCCGAATGAGTTCTACGCCGAGTTCTTTTCACTATTAAACACGCAATTTAATGACACTTTCCCACTAAAGACTAAAAGTATTTACACAAAGTTCTTATTTAGTGATTGGGCGACTCCAGGTATTCGTAAAAGCAGGGAAAACCTTTTTGAACTTTATGGCCTAAAGCAACATATGAATAACACAAGCTTTCATCAGTATGTTGCTACATATTCTAAGACTTTTAAAAGTGTATGCAAAATAGCTAAAGCTCTTTATATTAGCAATAAAATAAAATCAGCCGATGATAAAATAAAAACTACCTGGCAAATAATAAATAATGAAACAGGTAGGAAAAAACAGCGTAATACTGAATTTAATTTAGAAACTGCACATGGCCCCATAAACTCAGATGTAGAAATTGCTCAGGAATTTGAAAACTTTTTTGCTAATATTCCCATTAAAACTACTGAAGCTTTAAATTCCTCACCCGCGCGTTCTGCTGATTTACTTAGAAAGAATGTTAAGGCATGCCCCTCGGAGTTTAGTTTTCAACATACGAACCCCCAGGCTGTTATAAAAGCTTTTAAAGATCTTAAAATTAAATCAACAGAAGATCTCTGGGGAATGTCTGTAAAAGTTTGTAGATCTATCATTGAAACGATTGCGCCCTATTTAGCTTTCATATTTAACATCAGTATAGACCAAGGAGTCTTTCCGGATCTCATGAAACACAGTAAAGTAGTTCCTTTATTCAAAGCCGGTGATAGTAAAGAACCCAACAATTATAGGCCTGTGTCAATTCTGCCAGTTCTCAGTAAGGTGTTTGAAAAGTTGATGCTCAATCAAATGTTACGACACTTTAATAAAAATTCCATCTTTCATGAACAACAGTACGGTTTCACCAAAGGGCGTTGTACCACTGACGCCGGTGTCACCCTAATAAAGAACATTTTTAACGCCTGGGAAGAAGCACAAGATGCCATTGGAATCTTTTGCGACCTCTCAAAGGCGTTCGATTGCGTCAACCATGAGACACTTCTGCTGAAACTTGAGCACTATGGGATTAGGAATTTAGCTCTTGATTTACTAAAGTCGTATCTAAAAGATAGAAAGCTTAAAGTTCAAGTAAACGGCGTAAACTCATTGGGGTCTGAAATGGCAATGGGCGTTCCTCAAGGTTCGATATTGGGTCCATTCCTCTTTTTAGTTTACATTAATGATTTACCACAATTACTTCAAAATCAACCGAAGATGGTGTTATTTGCAGATGACACATCATTGATCTTTAAGATAGACAGACGGGCACAAAATCTTGACGACGTGAATAACTCTATTCTTCAGGTCCAAGATTGGTTTACGGTAAATAATTTGGTACTAAATGAAAAGAAAACCAAATGCATTAGATTTAAATTACCAAATGTTAGAAGTAGCGAATGTGACATCATACTGAATGGAGAAAAACTAGAATTTGTTGATCAAACGGTTTTCCTGGGAATCACGCTAGACGAGAAATTACAATGGGGACCTCACATAACATCTCTTGCGGGGCGGCTTAGCTCGGCCGCTTATGCTGTTAGGAAGATAAGACAGTTAACAGATGTAGAAACCGCGCGTTTAGTCTATTTTAGCTACTTTCACAGCATTATGTCGTACGGCATTTTACTATGGGGTCGAGCTGCTGACATTGAATCCATCTTTATTTTGCAAAAGAGAGCTGTCAGAGCCATTTATAATCTACGTCGCCGCGAATCTCTCAGGGAACTATTTAAAAGGATTAATATTATGACGGTACCTTGCCAATTCATTTATGAAAATATTATGTATGTAAGAAAAAATCTACATCTTTTTAATAAAATAAGCGATAGACATAACTTTAATACAAGAAATAAAGATAAAATACATCAACCATTTTTCAGATTAGCCAAAGTACATACATCTTTTATGGGGTACTGTGTTAAATGTTACAATAAAATACCTTGTGATATATTGCAATTAAATGAAAGAAAATTTAAAACTTACATTAAACGTACACTTTGTAAACAAGCATACTATAAATTAGAAGATTATATCCAAGATAAGAACGCTTGGAAACATGCTGGTCCTGCTCCATAGGACAATCTAGAGTCTAGACAAAATCAAACTGGTTGCTAATTTAATTGTAAATTTTTTTTATTCTTTTTTTTTTACATTTATTACTCACACCCTGACTTATTACTTGTATTTTGTTTTATAATTAAAATCGTTTTGCTTGTACCGTGTTTGTAAATATGTGAGCACCATGTATCTATCAGATAATTAATTTATATGTCATGGCTTCGTTTTTAATTCTTTTACCTATTGTGGTATAGTAATTTTATTGTAGGTGCATCGTCCTCACATGTTATTATATAATTAATGTACCCATGCAAAATATTGTACCTAAACATTTTAAAAGAGTAACGGTGGAGTTTCTTGCCCGTTCTTCTCCATACGAAAACTACCTTTTGGAATGGGCGACTAGAATCAATTCTATTTTAAGATAATTTTTGACGTTCAAAAGTGCCTTTTATGTGCCTATTTGAAATAAATGCTTTGACTTTTGACTTCGCAATATAGAAACAAGACCATGTTCTACATAATCACCCAAATTTATAACGATTTCCCGGAGTTAAATAAAATCACGTGGAACTACTCTGAGGCCGGCCACGGCAAGGGTGCCCCAGATGATGTTGGAGCTACATTGAAAGGAACAGCGGATCAAATAAAATCCGAACATCATATTAAATCCTACAAGGAGTTTAAATACCTTGTCAGAGCTGCTTTTGATAGTGAGAAGTGCGCATATTTTAAAACATATATCAATAATAATATTAAACAACCTAAGAAGTTATGGAGTCATATCAAAACAACTGTAGCCACTTCAAAAAAACCAGAGCATAGTCTGCCTCATTTCTGTAACAACCCTGATTCTATCAACCAACACTTTTTGGATGTGCCAGGCAGTGGGAAGGTCACTACTGCAGATTTAACTTATTTTGAGCATCATAGACACGGTAACAGTCATTTCCAGCTTGAGCCGGTCCAGCAGGATACAGTGCTGAGGATCTTGCGTAGTCTTAAGTCCAATGCGCAGGGCTCGGACCAAATTTCTCTGGAGATGCTGATGTTGACACTTCCTAGAACACTTGCAGTGATCACAGCTATCATCAACAGATCCATAGACGACTATTCTTTCCCTGATCTGTGGAAAATGGCAATAGTTAGACCGATCCACTGTGTTCCCAAATATCCTTGGACCTGACATTTTGAGTTAAGTTCAGTAAGAGACGCATTTCAATACGACAAACTTCGGACAAGAACTCCCATGTGCTAAATCTTTATAGTTTTTGAAAAAAATACGTCTAAAGTTTATTATTTTTTTTATTTAGAAAATTTAAAAAAATATATTACTTGGATATAAATAAAGCTGATATGTTTCTGGTATTTTCAATTTGTTAAGAATATAGTGAAGGATTTAATACACTTTACTACGGTCCGAAAATGTTAGCTTTTAATGAGAAAAAAAAAAAATCAGTTTTTCAGATTAGATTTTTTTTTATTTTAATTATGCGTTAGTAGCATCCGAAAATAAAGCTAAATGGTAGTAAATACGTCACTTATCACCATAAAAAAAATCAACTGCTAATGCCATGGAAAATGGGAAATAATAGCTTCTAAATATTTTTCATTACAAAACGCCTGTTATTTAGATATGAGCAACGTGTTCAGACGTCGTTGCTATGAATGAGTGATCAGGCACTGTAAGAGTATTTTGCTTTTCACTTTCTAGTAGGAATTTTTGGTGTGATTATCAGTAATCGGAATAGGTAGAGCTATTTAGGTTCATTGACCGCAAACATTGATGTTAATATGGATATTCCACGGGATTCCGACTGATACTACGGGATTTTTGTCATATAAATTCGCACTAACATCAACAGATGTTGAACGCTCGTTTTCCACATATAAATGGGTGTTAGATGTAAAAAGAAATAGATTAAAATTAGATAATTTAGAAAAAATAATGGTGATTTATTTTAACTCTGGTCATACTCAGTACTTCTAGTGAAGCTGAAGACGAACCAGATCAATGACATTTTTTGTTTAAATAAGTGAATTATTGTTGAAGCGTATTGATTGTTTTAATTAAGATTTTATTGTAAATACATTTTTTTTTATTTGATAATGATTTGATTTTAATGAGGAACAAATAATTTGTATGGTAATATGTTTTTGTACAACTTCAGAATAAAAATGTTTAAATGATTGTTGATTCTTAAATAAGAAATTGGTGCCGATTCTCTTGTACACCGAACTAAACTAACTAATCTATCTCTAAAATTCCTTACTTTTTGCTATGGGAATCTTACAGCTATTCTGCATTAAAAAATCTCTAAATTTAAAAATAATTTTGACACAACAAAAATCGAATTTGACAATCGCGACTCGTCGACACGTGGTACTTATTTTCCCTACCCCGTGAATGGTTTTTTAGAGCCGCAGGCGCGGAGGGGGCAGCCTTGACGTGTTTTTTAAGGAATTTTTCACTTTTTGTATGGAAAATATGAAAAATTTATACCTACATGTTGAGTTTTAGGAGTTTATGGGTTACATAAAGGGGGTCGAAATTTTCATTATTTTTGCGATAGGACACACCATTTTCGAGATATAAGCAAAAGAAAAAAAAAATACAGACAGTACTGTTTTTGCACCTGAAGTCGAGGTGTTGGTGTGAATTTCTATTCATGACAACTAATTTTATTCCGCACCTTTTTAATCGCGATTAAAAATAGTCAGATTTAGTTCGATTTAGTTAGACAATCAAAATTTTTGGTGAAAAACGTGAAATTCAGAATAGCAAAATTGCCATCTTCAATAGATTTAACTCAGTGCCATCTTAGTGCTGTCAAACTAAAATATAGTTAAGTTGCGTCACTTTAGTCAATTTCAGAATGGGAAATCGTCGCTTGACAGGATAAATTAAATTTTAGTGATTTTTAGTCTAGTTTAGAGGCACTTGTGACAAGAAAATCGGCACCATTGTTACGTAAAAAAATATATGTGGTTAGTTTATCTATTTATTATACTATCCTTAATCCCTTCCTTCTTATATTTACCCGTCAGAAAGGAAGTGTAATCTTTCATTAGTCCCGAAGGCGTGAATAGTTTTTATGATTTTACTACTTAAAAACCAAATCCCGCCGGGACTCGGGGAATATCCATATTATTCTAACCAACCAATTATTCTAAGCAAGTACGTAAAACAGCTCTACCTATTCCGATCTATGGTGATTGATTATGTATTGTATGTAAATGTAACCAGTTCAGTGTCAGGAAAAGTTAGTTACCTAAGTAGGTATAGATACGGTGACTAAGTACGGTGACTAAGTATCTATACCTACTTAGGTAACTAACTTTTCCTGACACTGAACTGGTTACATTTACATACAATACATAATCACACCAAAAATTCCTACTAGAAAGTGAAAAGCAAAATACTCTTACAGTGCCTGATCACTCATTCATAGCAACGACGTCTGAACACGTTGCTCATATCTAAATAACAGGCGTTTTGTAATGAAAAATATTTAGAAGCTATTATTTCCCATTTTCCATGGCATTAGCAGTTGATTTTTTTTATGGTGATATGTGACGTATTTACTACCATTTAGCTTTATTTTCGGATGCTACTAACGCATAATTAAAATGAAAAAAAAAATAAAATCTGAAAAACTGTTTTTTTTTTTTTTCTCATTAAAAGCTAACATTTTCGGACCGTAGTAAAGTGTATTAAATCCTTCACTATATTCTTAACAAATTGAAAATACCAGAAACATATCAGCTTTATTTATATCCAAGTAATATATTTTTTTAAATTTTCTAAATAAAAAAAATAATAAACTTTAGACGTATTTTTTTCAAAAACTATAAAGATTTAGCACATGGGAGTTCTTGTCCGAAGTTTGTCGTATTGAAATGCGTCTCTTACTGAACTTAACTCAAAATGTCAGGTCCAAGGATATTTGGGAACACAGTGCGATCCCAAAAGTACCTAACCCCACTAGCGTTAAAGACCTCCGTCCAATAAGCCTACTTCCATGTCTGTCCAAGATTTTAGAAAGGGTTGTCTCTGACCAACTTAGGGCATATCTTGAGCTTGAGCACCACAGTATCTTGCCACTAGCTCAATCTGGTTTTCGCAGGGCCCATAGCACAGCAACAGCGCTCCTGGATGTTGTCGGTAACATTCTTGAAGCTAGAGACCAGGGTATGGGAACCCTGCTCATCCTACTGGACTTTTCGCGTGCTTTCGACTCAATTAACACGTCACTTCTACTCTCCAAGCTGGCTTACTATGGGTGTGAAGTCGAGACTGTTAAATGGTTTGAGAGTTACCTCAGCAATCGATCGCAGTTTTTCCAGGTGACTAGTGACAGGGGAGATACCATGTCCTCTGGTCCAATGCACGTACACAGGGGCGTGCCTCAGGGATCGATCCTAGGCCCGCTTCTCTTCATCCTGTACAGTGCTGACATCACTGTCTGATCAACACCAAGTTTCACCTTTATGCTGACGATCTGCAGTTGTACCTCTCCTTCCGGTCAAAGGATGTAGCTGAAACTGTACAAAAAATTAATGAAGATTTGGAAAGGATCTCAGCTTGGTCCACAAGAAACTCCCTGGTCCTGAATCCCAGTAAGTCCAAGTATATTGTGATGGGATCTAGGGATTTCCTAAACAAAATGCTTGCTTGCAACCTGGACCTGAGGATTGATGAATGTGGCGTGGAAAGGGTTTTGGAAGCTCGTAATCTGGGTGTAGTATTTGACGGACAGCTGCATTTTGAAGCACACATATTGGAGGCCGTGCGCAACTGCTTCTACCGACTCAAGGTCTTGTATCGCATCCATCCCTACATAAGTGTGGATATGCGTGTCATACTGTGCGAGTCACTTGTTATATCCAAGCTGAATTACGCTGACACTGTGTAGGGGGTAGACATGGGTAGCTCGTGAATGAGAGATAAAATTGAACTAGCTCTTTAATTACAATCTAGCTCTCAGTCGCTCAGTCGTTCACGGAATAGCTCACTAGTTCATTTAGCTCAACGGCTCATTGAATGTATACTCTGTCTGCGGCTTTGCGAGTTACTAGGTTTGTACCGTAGACAGAGTATTTCTATAGACTGCTGGATATCTTCCTTTGCATTCGCACAAGACAAAGACAAACATATTATCGTCACTAGCAAAGAAAAGAGACGGAGCAACAATATTTCTGTCCTTTATCACGTGCCGGCTGAGCACATCATTGTGCACAACAAGTTTGACGTTTGTGACTGTTGTAGATTCACATCTAATTGATTTTTAACAATTTACATCCAGGAAACAACAAATTACGGATCTTTTCGTGCTCAATTTGATATATAACATTTTCAACACACTTGCTCGTAAAATGGCTCTTAATGCACAGCTTTTACACTATTTGCGCTGTAGCATGGTGCGGGTGACAGTTTCAGTAACATTTCGTTTCACTCTTGAAAGTTGCCGCGATTTACAATTTATGACTTAGTATTTCAGTTGTACCACATTCGTAATATATTAAATAATTAATAACTGTAGTAAATTAAATTAAACCCAACCAGAATGTTCTAATCAAGAAATAAAATCAAATTGAATGAAAAATTAAGCAAAGTGTTATGCGTATAACGTAACGCCATAGACGTATTTAGTGATGGGATGTACTGCTACGATGGATAGTCGATATTTTTTATAATAATAAACGTATATTGTGCGTAGGTCAATTTTTATTTTTAAAAGGTCTAATTATACAACAGAACATTTATAGGGTAAGGTTGCTTAAAAGGTTGCTAAAAAAAAATACATGTTATTCGTCTAAACTCATATCAGAGTCAGGAACATCTGAATTGTCACTCAATTCATCATCTGAATCTGTGACGGATATTATTAACGATGACTCAATTATGTTGTCAATATGTATGTCACGATCCCAATCAGACATAATGTCCCTTTTTGTTTTATTCACGACCTTCGACCAGTCTTCAGGTTGAACATTGTTGATGGCCTCTTGTAATAGGGCCAACATCTTATTTGCCGTAAATGGCGGCGAAGTATTATTTCTTGCGGCGTAACCTAAAAATAAACGAACTTATAAAAAAAAGTATTCAAATAATCATCAATCAGCCTAATCTAGTATCTGGTAATGTTTTTAAACTAGGTACATGCTACGATCGGAAAGCTGATTTTTTTATAAAGCTTCAAAATGGGAATTGAAATTAAAAGCATACCTTTTATTTGGGCCCAAATCAGCTCAATAGCGTTATACTGGCAATGGTAGGGTGGTAGTCGAAGGACCTGGTGGCCTTTTTCTTTTGCCATCTCGTCCAGAGCATAGGTAGGAGTTGGTGGCTTATGGCGTCGGACTAAGGCAATAAGCTCCGTCTTTAACATTTTTATATCTGCTGTAACTCCGTTTTCACTCAGCCACTTCACCAACTCGCTTTTGCGGTTGGATTGGTTTGGGGGTTTATTAACTTGCACCGAATGGTAGGGTGCGTTGTCCATTATTATGGTCATAGGCTCTTTTAAATTGTTTAATAGACCTATGAACCAATCTTTAAATTTTTCGTAATTCATCTCCTCATGATACTCCGTAGTTTTTTTTGACTTAAAAGCCAGCAAACAATCAGGGACGAATCCACTTGCTGTACCTGCGTGACAAATAATAAGGCGTTCGCCTTTGCCTTCCGGCACTTTGGTACACGATTGTGCCGTATCGTCGGTCCAACTTTTACCCACTGTGTGGTTGGCGTTTAGCCACGTTTCATCCAAAAAGAGAACTTTGCTCCAATCACTTATGTTTTTGGCCTTCCTTAAAAATCTACATCTTGCTAGGGCAATGTCAGTCCTCTCCATAATAATCTTTCTTTTGTTAACTTTTTTGTAAACAAAGCCAATATCTTTTATAACTTGCCGTAGCGAAGTAATACCTCCTTTGAACAAGTCAGCTTCTTTTAATGATTTTAGAAGCTTGAGCAATGTGGGTAGCTCCATTCTTCTATAATAATCATAAATATGATTTCTAATAGCAACCTTAGCAAAATCATCCAAATCTGTGATTGGCTTCACCTTGGTCCGCTTTTTGTTGGGTGTCGATAATTTATTTTCAAACATCCCATCTTGGCCAATTTTCTCACGTGTTATACGCGAAACAGTATTGCGGCCAATATCAAGAGCTTCGGCTACTCGTTCTACAATATGATTCAATGGTAACAACGGTCCATTATTTTGTTGTTCTCTTTCAAAGTAGTCTCGGAGGCGAACAACAAGCTCCCTGGCCTGACTACCCAAAACAGTTTTTTTTGTATGCTTAGGCATGGTAATAACAACAAACTCAACAAACTTATAACAAATAACAATTTAACAAAAATGAAAACAAACAATGAAATCGTAATACGTGTCACATTAAGTCACAATATAACGCGCTTGCACTCGTACTCGCACTCACAGCATCGCACGGGTAAACAACATGGCCGCCGCGCCGATGCACCATAGAGCAAAAATGTTGTCACGAAAAAAAAAACATAAACCCGATTTTGATTATTTTATATAAGTACAAAGATAATTATGTAGCCATAAAACATTTATATTGACAAGTTTATACACGTAGCACACACGTAGTTACACTGCACAACTGAATAATACACTAATTTTCATAACAATATTAAAGAGAACTAGATTCACGCTGCGAGTATCGTTAGCGATAAAAATGAATTGCATAACCTCACATCCCTAGTCATGTGGTACTGACAAATGTCAACGTCATACGGGCAACTGTCACCCGCACCATGCTACAGCGCAAATAGTGTAGATCCATAATGCAGTGTATTACAAACGCGTGCTTTTTCTTTACGTTACGGTACTTGTGCTTTATTTCCACAGATAACTATTTAATTTACTAGTCGGAGGTCGGAGAAGTGCGTTTTTTTTTTTAATCTCTTCAAAGAGACTTCATGCCAAAAAGAATCCGCGAGCCATATTTTACTTTTTTTTTTAAATAGTCTGAATTGTCCTTGGTCCCAAGATGAACTAAAATTTATTTACCTTAAGATGAATGCGCAGTTGTAGCCCACGAAATTAAATTTTTGTAACGTTTTTTGCAATTTTCAGGTCAGTGTCAGGTTGTATCTTGATCAAAATATTATTCGCGACTATAACAGATACGTATTTACAGAATTATAATCATTAAAATCATTAAATACATCTTTCTAAGTTAGATTTGTTCCATAAGAACAAATCTTTTATGGAAAAGTTCTTAGGGAACAAATCTAACTTAAATATATATATTAATGATTCTAATGACTATAATTCTTTAAATACATATCTATTATATAAATATACATTTTGATCAAGATACAACCTGATACTGACCTGCGAATTGTAAAAAACTTAAAAAAAAAATTTCGCGGTCTACCACTGCGCATTCACCTAAGGGTGCATCCACACATAGCGAGGCATGTGCCGCATATGATTTTTTTATATGTATGGTTGCCTCAGGCTGAGGCATCTAACATACAAAAAAAAAGCACTTGCGGCGCATGGCTCGCTCTGTCTGGATGCACCTTATAATTTTCCGTCGTCCCTCCCGTAACCAAACGGAAAAGACCACTGGCGTTCTATTATTGCGGATTCTCACTGAATTAATGTATATTTCTCTATGCAAATAGTACTTTCTAATTCCATACTAACTAAACTACAATTTGACATACGACAACACTACGATCAGTCTTAACATTATTTTGTGTTTATTATATTTTTTCTATAGGCTGTATATCGGTTTTGTCTTTGCATTTAAGTAAATAAACGCGCACCGCGCTAGCAATGCGCGCGCAAGTGTAGGAATGACCATTACTTACTCTATGGGTAAACCTGCGCGCGCACGTCAGCGCGGCGCGCGGAATGACAAACCAAGCCCGCCATTATCCATACAAGTTAATATTTAACAATACAAGTCTGTTTTGTTCCTCACAAGTGTGTTGAAAAACGTCGTATGATACGCGTGTGCATTGATAATTAAACTCTCGGCTACTTTATCGCGCTCGCCTGCGGCTCGCGCGAATAATACCGCCTCGAGTTTAATGATCAACATAGCACACATGTATCATAATGTACTATTGTGCAACAGTGCAAAATGGTAAGGTGCAGTGTAATAAACTGTAAAAGTGATAGTTTGATGAAGATTGACGGATTATCCTTTCACTCGTAAGTATTCGATGTTTTTAAGTATTTGATCACTTTTTGTTCTACTATTTTTAATCAAATGGTTGCAGTAATGTACTAACTAATCTGTATAATGAAAAAAATGTCCTAAAATCGTGATTTGGGCAATATTTTTATTTCCTTAACTAAAAATTCAGTATTGCTACGTTTTTGCGGGGAATTTACCCTTTTATATGGGTAGTACTGTTTTTTAATGCAATGTCATAAAAAAAACTATTCAGGCTGTTCTATACGATATTAGTAAAACACACTACTACTACATAGCTACTAGTATATTATGTAATATTAGTGTGTTTTACTTATATCGTATACATAAACTATACTATAAAAAATGTAAGATATTAAAAATATCTTATTATACTTGCAGATTTCCAAATAAACCTGAAATAAGAAACATGTGGATAGCTGCTACCAATAGGCCTAATTGGGCTCCAAAAACGAGTTCCAGGATTTGCAGTCAACACTTTGACTGTAATCTTATAATAAAGAAAGGAAGAAAAACTTTCTTGTACCCCGATGCTGTTCCAAATACGGTAATAAAAATAGATATATCACGTGATTGCAAAGATTGCATTTTATTACAATGGTTATAAAATTTTAACATTCGATTTTGTTAGATTACAGAGTCAGTAAATCGAGTTAGCACTATGATGATGAAAAGCAGTGAAGCCACATCTGCGGAAACGTTAGCGGGGCCCTAAAATACAGTTTTACCTGTAAGTAAGGATTCATATTTTAACAGCTTAGTAACAAGCAGAAATGTGCATGTAATATTGTTTCAAAAATAATTGCGTAATATAACATTTTCGTTATTTATTTCAGTATTCGTCACCAGAGTTTACGCCCAGAACATTGAAAAGAAAATGGCTGAAAAGCCAGGAAATATCAGAACAGCGGTTGAAAAAACTAAAAGCACTTCGAAAAAAATCTAGGAGATTAAATAAAAAGGTAGCAGATTTAGAACATATTCTAACAGAATTAAAATCAAAGCTGCTTGTTGGTGAAGAAGATTGTGAGCTATTATCATCGATCGATAATGTTAACAAAGATTTTTTGAAAAAAGTTGTACATCCGTCTACTAACCGAAAATATTCTCCTTCTCTCCGAAAGTTTGCGTTATGCTTACATTTCATAAGTCCACGTGCATACAATTTCGTAAGAAAAACTTTTAACTCTTGTCTGCCACATCCATCCACCTTACGTTCTTGGTATAAAAGTGTCGACGGTAGTCCTGGATTCACTAAAGAATCATTGGAATGTATTAAGGTCTTAGTGAATCGTGCTCAAGCGCAGAGTAAGACTTTATTTTGTGCACTAAGTATAGACGAGATGGCGATACGTAAGCATGTCCAATGGGATGGAAAGAAATGCGTATGGTTTGTTAATTTCGGGGAATCATTAGAAGGTGACAGTGTGTCTGTTGCTAGAGAAGCGCTAGTATTTATGCTTACGGCAATCAATGATTCCTGGAAAATTCCCGTGGGTTATTTTTTAGTAGATAGTTGTAATGGCGGTCAGAAGGCAAATTTAGTAACACAGTGTTTAGAGTTGCTAAACTCTTGTGGTGACAAGACTATATCACTAACTTTTGATGGGTGTCCCGCAAATTTTGCTATGGCCACGAGTCTAGGATGTCTCTTAGAGCCCTCAAATGTCACCAACCTTAAAACATCATTCAATGTAGGTGATCAAGAAATTATGATTATGCCGGATCCTGTTCATATGCTCAAGCTAGTAAGAAACACACTCGGAGAAAAAAGGGAACTCTTAAATTCAAGTGGCCAAAGAATTGCTTGGAATTATATTGTCCGACTTCACGAATTACAGCAAAACGAAGGACTTCATTTAGCCAATAAGCTGCGTAACCAGCATATCAATTTTTCAAAGTAAATAATGAAAGTAAAGCTTGCAGCGCAAACTTTCAGCAATTCAGTGGCTGAAGCCATTGAATTTTGCAATAAAGACCTTTGTTTGTCTGAATTTGCTGGATCGGAGGCTACCGTAGAATTTATCAAAAATATGAACATTTTATTTGATGTTTTAAATAGCCGGAATTTTAACACATATGGTTTAAAAAAACCAATTTATAAAAATAACATCAGAGAAGTAGAAGTTTTTCTTAACGAGATGGAAACCTATTTAACTGGCCTTAAATTAGATAACCAAAACATTTTAATGTCAAATAGAAAAGTCGGTTTTTTTGGGTTCCTAATTTGCATCAAAAGTGTAAAAAAATTATGCAATCAGTATATACTTCCTGAAGCATTAAAATTCTTACCTATATACAAATTAAGCCAGGACCATTTAGAATGTTTTTTCAGCTCTGTTCGCGCTAGAGGTGGGTTTAATAATAATCCAACCGCCATTCAATTTGAAAGCGCTTACAAACGCCTAGTTGTCCACGGTGAAATTAAAAATATTACATCTGGAAATTGTATACCACTCGAAGACATAAAAATTTTAACATTTAGTGAAATCCGCTTTGAAAAAAAAATTAATCAGTATACTAAACTGTCTTCTGGATCTATCACTGACACGGATGAATTTTTAGACTGTGATCCTATAATCAGCATAGATCATGATTATTTAACTGATCCTTATAGGCTTACTATATATTCTAAACAAATAATAACATATATTGCCGGTTTTATTGCAAGTAAGTTGAGAAAAGTTATAAAATGTGATGATTGCGATAAAGCAGGTAAATGTGTATACTTTTTATATTTTTCTCGTAATAATAGCTCAGAAATCTATTTAATACAATTTTTCTAGCAAGTGCTGTTTTAAAGGCATTATTTTTTATATTTATTTTATATTTTAGCAATTTTGTTATATTTCCCGGCATTCCCCGATATTAATTTTAGTCATTTCGAATACCTACCCTGTGTTTTAGTCTTGACAATACGTGTAAAATGTTATCCGGTTTTATCCGATATTTGAAAATATAGCTTAATGTAGCCGACTGGAAAGTAAACACCAAAAATATCGATTTCTTATTTGTTGCTATAAATTGTCACTTTTTTGTTCTAGGGTCGTCAAACGTCCGAGTTATGACTCGAAAACACTTGTTTAGTATTATGATGGCAGAAAATTTAAATAATATTAATGAAAAGTTACAGTTTTTGGAAAGATACGTTCTAAAATTTGGCCCATTTTCTGACGAGGATATGAAAAAAATTAAGCAAGATTTATCACGTTTCAAGTCGGAAATTAAAAGGAAATGGACTGATTCTCACTATAAAGAAGATTCTTTTCTGAAAAACAATGACACATGGCTAGAAGGCACATTTGTTATACCAAAAGTCGCCATCCGAACAGGACGACCACATAAATGTTTTTCAGAGTTAAGTGAAAGAAGTAAACGAAGATAAACGGAAGATTTACGCAAACACACTGAGTTACAAGTGCTCACATATGCTACACAATCAAAACTAGGTGAAACTGGAAAGAGATATGCTTCATCAGTGCTAAAAGAAATACTGACATCGCCAAAACGAGCTACAAAATACAAAAAGGCATTTAGCGAAACAACACAACAGGCTACGCCTTCTCAGTTGACTCCAATACAAGCTTTGTCTATGTTTGTTGAAGTTGATTTGTCTAGAAGACAATATGAAATAATACGCAATACAAATAAAAAGTTATATAGGTTGGATGAATATTGAGGTGTTTTCACAATGGTTTGAACATTTTTTGTCGCATACTAAACCATCTTCAGAAGACCCTATACTTCTGATACTAGACGGCCATCTTTCACACACCAGAAATTTAGACATCATACTAAAAGCGAGAGAAAACAACGTCACAATTTTGTGCATGCCTCCACACTGCACGCACAAACTTCAGCCACTCGATGTTGCCGTAATGTTTCCACTGAGCGTGTACCATAATCAGGCTTTAGAAAAATGGATGAATAATAATGCGGGTCGGGTAGTTACAGTATTTCAAATAGGTAAAATTTTTGGAGAAGCATATTTAAAAGCTGCAGTACCCTTAAACATTATAAAAGGATTTGAAAAATGTGGAATATGGCCACTCAATCCAGACGTTTTCAGTGATGTAGACTTCGTTGCTGCCAACACTACTGATCAAGAATTGAGAAGCGAAATCGTGGAGCCTCATCCGACAACAACTGCAATGCCTTATATAACCCAAGTTACCGATGAAAGCATCCATAGTAACTTACCAGGTCCAACCTTCACGACTCCCGTTCTTCATGCGGATCCATCGACAAGTGTACCAGTTGAAGAAATAACAATCCAAGGCTCTGTGTCGCCTTCTATTCTTTTGTCCTGTGTAGCGTACGATCAAACAGAGAACAGCAAATCTCTTGAACCACCACCTTTAATAAGTGTTCCACCGGTTCACTAATGTTTCACCAAAACTCCATTGACAAATTTTTAGTTTACATACAACCAACGTTTCGTATACTGTTTATTTAACAAACAACTCATTCCGCAAACGTTTTATTTTATAAACACTCGCTTTACAAACATTTATTTGGCA
Organism: Amphipoea lucens; assembly: GCA_947508005.1. Classification (NCBI taxonomy): domain Eukaryota; kingdom Metazoa; phylum Arthropoda; class Insecta; order Lepidoptera; family Noctuidae; genus Amphipoea; species Amphipoea lucens. The sequence continues at coordinate 13,508,640 of OX382375.1, forward strand.
AATGCTTCTCTTTACAAATGTTACGGATGATATTCAATCATTCATACATTTTTCATTTAATATTTAGATTCTTTTGGAAATATAACGTTTATACAAAATATCTTTTTATAATACACTAGCGACTGCATTAAAAACTGCATTAAAATCCGTTGCGTAGTTTAAAAGATCTAAGCTTACAGACAGCGGAAGTGACTTTGTTTTATACTATGTAAAGATTTTCTAAACCAGTCACAAAGTGATCATGACGGTATTCTCCATTTGGGTCACATTATTTTCAGGCAAGTATTTTTTTCTATATAATGTAGTCGTTTCTGGCACTCGCCGGCCGCTGCCGCGGCACCGCTCGCTTCGCTCGCTCGGCTCGTGCGTAGGGGGTCACTGTTTTAACCTAACCTAACCAAACCATTTTTTTTAAATAATTAACCTAATGTAACTAGTTCGGTTCCGGGTAGCCCACTAAAAATAATCTCTTTTTTTCTATTAGCGCAAGTCGATGAAAGAATTTCTTTTTTAGGAAATCGCGTAATAATAAGTCAATATGTAAAACGTTTTTATTCCAAACGTTGTTTTCTGAGATAAAATGAATAAAAAATAAATTGCTTGTTGAATAACACGTTATTAAACAAAAGTTTATTTGGTGATTATTTTGTAAAGTGAATTATTTGGCAAACTTGTTGTTGTATAATGATGAAATGACAAAACATGTTTCTGCCAATCGTTGTTTGTCAAGTAAAAATTTGGAAATTGATTTTTGGTGAACTGACAGGGCACCGTGTTCCACCTGATACCGATGAACGTATGGATCGCAACCTGACAGCAGCCAATATGGATCTCGGTTTACGTACCATTTCATTGCCGTGCACACCAGTTAAAATACCTTCCATCTATGACAATATTTCACCTTCAACATCTATGGAAGCAACACGATCGCTTATATCACCAAGAGTCCAAGACCATCTCATACAGCTTTTGAAAATGTTGTAATACCATCTGTTGCAGAAGCCGCCCAAACGTCTTGTAACATTTTCTGTAGAGACAATAGCTGTCCTTTGATATCACCAATTGCGTCCACGTCTTTTAGCATCCCTCCAAGCCAGATTCGACCTTTGCCAAAAATGACAGGAGTACGTCAAAAAACCAACAGAGCTCGGGTCTCCACAGCGATTCTTACAAGCACGCCTTATAAAAGTTTCTTAGAAGAAGAAATTAATAAAAAAAATGAGAAGATATGCAAGAAAAACAAACGCAACGACAACAAGAAAACAACAAATGCAAAAGTTTCTTTAAAAGGAAAAGGAAAAGAAAATGTGACAAAAAATATTAAGGGACCAAAACCTAAAAAAGGAGGATTTCAATAAATGAATCATCTTCAGAAGATGAAGATGATGCAGAATGTTTGTTCTGTAATGAGCTGTTTTCAAATAATAATAGAGGTGAAGGATGGATCCAATGCTGTGTTTGCTTAAGATGGGGCCACGATGCTTGCGCTGGAGTTGATCCCGATGATGCTGACGAATTCATTTCTGATTTTTGTGCTGATAATCCCTTTGCTAGAGCTCGGAAACAAGACTGTAAAACCTGAGACCATAGTCATGACATGATGACAGCGTAAATTGAACTATTATTATAATGATCAAGACGGTAAATTATACTGGTAACTAAGAGAGATTTGTTAAAAAAATACTTTACATTTTGAAATAATTTAAGACTGTACACTAGTTAATAAGAGAGCATAAAGCATTATTGATTGAGATTATATTAAAACTGTTAAAGACGATGTTTATAGTTATAAGAGCGTTGATTGCAAAAAAATCTATTTTGGAAACACTATTAAGGCCGTAACGGCAGTTGATATTATTTGCTAAAAAAATATTTTTTTTTGTTATTTTTTTTTTTTATTTCAATATAATTTTTAAGGTTGTTATATGCCAATGATATTTGTTCTATCGAGTTGTTCTTCAGAATGATTATGCTATAGTAAAAATAATAATATAAATACGATAAAACTGGAGTTACTGTTATACCTAGAGATTTACGAAAATTAAACAATATTATTTGTTTTTGATACTAAAACTGATTTTACAATAAAACTGTTTGAAACTTATATTTATTTTACTTTTATTTAACTTATGTTTCATTTCTTGCTTGAATTTTAAATGATGCTTTTTGCATAACATCTTGGTAAAAATAACGATGTTAAAAAAAAACTGGCACATCTGTGATTTTTAACAATGGTCACAGATCTGTCCACCAGTCCACCACCCTTTTTACGAAAAGAACAATAAAAGAGAAATTTGTAATTTTTTACGTAAGTCATACTTACAATTCATTTACGCGTCAACTTGTCCCATATACTGCTATTGAGTATTGTACGAACAGCTTCAGAGAAAAGGAACCCCCCAAGACTTGAAAGATTATCGCCCGAGCGCGCTCGAGCCCGCCGTCGCTCGTCGCTCGAGCGACGGCGGGCGCGTCACGTGGCTCTGGCCTCGAGCAGCTCCCTCCACCGCTGCCGCGCGCCGCATCCATCTCTGCCCGAGCATCCACCGATCCCACTCAAATATTATTTGCAAGTTTTTAAATAATTATAATATGGTATTTTTTCGGCTTTTTGCACGAACCGTATCCCAAGAATAACTTAACTTACAAAAAGACACTTTACGTGCGATTGAGGATACAAACCCGCATCACCAGGCGCCAGCCGATCACGTAGACCGCGCCTTATTTATTTATTTATTTATACCACTAGACTATTGAATCAGTTAGCCATCTTAACGAAAATTTTCATAGCTTTACTCCTTTTATCGAACAAGGTTGATAACGGTCTAATCTTCTAGATATTAAGGTTTAAATTTCAACTTCCACCACGTTTAAATTTCAACTTCCACCACGTATTATAAATATTAACACCTTACCGTCTTATTTTACAAAATGAAATTCGTAACTCCTCAATTAACTAAAAGATAAGGTTGAAATTTGCATAGATTTCTTGTTTGGTTGAATAGAATGTGCTTGATTCCGATTGTTGCACTACCTACCGTAATTTTACTTCAGAAACTTAACTAGCTGTATGAACTGCGAGTTAAGGTTGAATTTAGAATACTTCTTCGCCTTATTTACTAAACTGTGATTGAGGGTATAATTATTTTTCAAATCGTTTCGTTTTCGTGTCGATCCGCTTGTGCGTAATTATCTTCGTCGAAATATTATCCAATTTATTAAGTTTTTGTACAGTTGATTATATTAACCGATAGTATTGTTCGATTAATAACTTTTTGAAGGCTAGAATTAAATAAACTGACGACTGAGGGAAACTGACCAGTGATACGCGGACTCTAAAATTGTTGTTCTCTGGGAACAGGAACAAAGCATAAAGAACGAGATATGGGCATAACGGTAAGATTTACTTTATACACATATATGTATTTATTGTTGCAATCACGTTGCATTATTACTGACATGTTTGTAAATATGTGAGCACCATGTATCTATCAGATAATTAATTTATATGTCATGGTTTCGTTTTTAATTCTTTTACCTATTGTGTATATTTGAAATAAATGCTTTGACTTTGACAAGTTGGATTTTTTTATGTATTCCTAATATTATTATTTTCGTTCCAGAGAAAAACAGTTCGTAGATGGATACAAGTGTGACTTCAAGAAGTGATAGACAGTGACGGCCATCCTCTCCGTTATTAATAGGCAATTTACTCGGCAGATTTATTGTGTAACTGATCTGATAAAATTACATTGGAACGAATGAGCAAGTGTTAATAATTCCCAATATTTGTGGGATCATTAATTCGTAGTTAATCAAAAATAAACAACCTTTATTATTATCATTCCAGATACTTTTGTTTACAAGTAGTCTTGTAATGTGTGATGCACCATCTGACCTCACATATTTTTATAATTTCTAATGTTGTGTTAAATAAGGGTTATCAGAAAATGTGATAAAAGAGAAAGATGTATATTGCTATACTTTTATAGTTTAGCATGTTGGTTCTTCCTCTGTAATTCACAGGCACAAATGACAACATTTAATTTTTTAATCTTTTTTTCCGATAAGATCATACAAAGTATAAAAAATTAATGTTTTCACAACTTTAAATGAATAAATATTATTGTAGTTGTTTCTAGAAAAATCTATAAATGAACCGTTATCTAATGTTAAACGTTCTAAACCTCACCCAGGGTATCTATTTTAGGTTTAGTTAATATTCTAAGTAAATAACCCCAATTTAACACACATAGAAAACTGTATATTCAACCATGAAGTGGATTCCATGAAGTCCTAGAATAGAAATGTAATTAGAGAAATAAATGAATAGTGTTTATGCAACATGCCTAGATTTTCTTACAAACTTTATACCTACTTCAACATTTGATTTCTTAAATAATAATTAACAAAAATCACCTAATAACCTATAAAAGAAACAAAAGAAAAGAAAAAAACCTTCTCGTCCGAGGATTTGAACTCGAGACCATCGCATTGCTAAGCCGCAGTCTTAACCACTAGACCAACACGCCATATACAACACGTTACAAAAAACTTAAATGGGTTTAATGTCATTACCAAAGGGGGTACCTTTTCTTTGAAGCCCACTGTACAATGATTATTGTAAACTAGCTTCTGCCCGCGACTTCGTTCGCGTGAAATTTCTTATTCCTTCGATCCATCTCGTCGCATTGCATCATCTGCCCGCGTCTCCTGCCCTTTCACTTCGTTTTCGCTTAGCGTTTTTGCTCGGCTCCTAAGGGTCATAGCATGACGATAAACAGCCTTCCTTAAGAATTAGGCTATCAAATGCAAAAATAATTTTTCAAATCCGACTGGTAGTTCCGGAGATTACCCCCTATATACAAACTTACAAACAAATTTTACCTCTTTATAATATTAGTATAGATAATAAGTATTGATTTGTCCGCCAACAAACTGTAAAGTTTAGCGAGGTAGAACTGTAAATTATGAATTGTTTTTAAAAGAGAATAAATAAATGAAAAAAAAAATGCTTTTAACTGTGTCCCGATTTCAACTTGAAATTGCCAGGAGAGTGTTGCCACCGTGCAAATTGTGCAAGAAGTAAGAAGCTAAAAAACATCTCATTTCCTTGGAGTTATCAACAGTTAAGTCAAAACGCTTTCTACCATCTGACATCTTCCATTAGTGCCGAACTATCAAGTAAATTTACTAAAATGGTAGGCAGGAAAAGCGCTATAACTCTAAATGATAAAAAACGTGTTATATCAAAATATAAGGACATTTTTATTGCTGCTGTTCCACCCGCTACTCATAATGTGTATAAATGTATACAGCGGGAGTTAAGTGAAGCTTATAACAAAGAATTGAGTATAAAAGCCATATACATATGTATAAAAAGACATAAGAAAGAACTTTTTGATTTTAATATTGATTGCAACGAACTAAAGATTGATCGTCAAGGAAATGACCATGCTGAAAATGAAGACGCTAATTGTAGAGTCTTTGTTTTTAGATGGATATTTATGAATACAAAAACATTACACCTAGGCACCACAGACTTCCTCAAAATGGACTAATTACTTACAGGACCAAATATGGAGAAAAACTGATTTAAAGTGTACGATCGCATTTAAAAGTAATTATGTCCCTACAGATATGCAAGCCAATGATATTAAATGCATAGGTAAATGTACACAGTGTGGAGCGAATATCTTTATAAATATATCCTTCATATCAGAGAATTTTACAACTGTAACACTTCAATTGTATGACAACAATGAAGGCTTTGTCCATGACCCGAGGATTATGAATAAACTTACTTCGAATAAAGTAGCTAAATTAAAGGAAAAACTTAAGTATGAAAAAGCATTAAAAGTCCGACACACTATTGCTAATGAAGTTATGGATATGGAAAATTCTAAGGAACCACCAACTTTACCAAAATTGTCAAATTTAAGAAAAATGCGATATGAAGTTAAGAGTGCACTTCAATTTGATAAAAACACTGTCTTGTCAGTTTTCGCCATGGCTCAAAGCTCACCATACAATACATTTATTAGAACATTTTGTCTTGTTCCTTTCTTTTTATATTGCTACGAGCTTACGGTTCGTGACAATTAAAAACTGCCGATTTAGTAACCAAAAATAGACACTTTATTTATAAACAGCAATTAAAACTTTAACACACTAATTATAAAACACAATCGCACTACTGATTACTCTAGTCGCACTTGAAGATCGCTTCGATGTTTTCGCTTGTATCGCTTATCCAATACTGATCTCCTGTCGTTTTTTTGTTTTTTTTAGAAATGGCATCTCGTAGTTGACCTTGAGAGGTCGTGACTACTTAACCGGACTATCCTGTGGTTGCCTTAAGAAAACTCAAAGCCTCCAGCCAGGGCGAATATCTACTATATTAAGCGACTACACGCTAAGGGCACCCCCTGTGGGGTACGAACCTCGGCTTAGGGCGTCGCTGGAGAGGGCAGCAAGATGGGACAGGCTGGATCAGATTTTTATTATTTAAGCTTGATGGGGCCGGCATTTCCTATCTGACTGCTCTGAGAAGAAATGCCGAAACAAACTCAGAGGTCACAGTCGGGAATTTAAAGCTACAGGCTCAGCTGCGGCGCGGGCTGGCACTTCATCGAGCAAGGGTCGGGTGATCTCCGGTCGCGGCGACACCGGCCTTATATAGGCCTCGGATAGTTCCAGAACCTTCTACCGTAGAAACATCCACACATACCGATCCCGACCGACCAGACGTCGATAGTTCTGGAAAGTTATATTATCGAAATGTCTAGAAGCATCTTGATTACTAGTTCTGCTACTCGATACTAGATGGCGCTAGTGGTAGGCATTAATTGTGGCTCGCAACACTGCCCCCTCCTAAGACATGCTCGTCCCGAGCATTATCGGCCCCATAATAACGCGCCAGTCGATCCACATGGACGATCTTAGGAGTACCTCTTGCACCTTTCTGTATCCGGTAGGTCACATCATTGATCTTTGTTACAATCCGGTACGGTCCGTCCCATTTAGCTTGAAGCTTAGGTGATTTCCCTTTGCTGCGAACCGGATTGTGCAACCACACTAGTGAACCTTCGTCGAACCCTTTATTGTTCGTTTTGCGGTCATAACGGGTTTTCATCTTCTCAGACATTTGCTGGCCCGATTGTCTGACGTGCTCATAGATGTCATTCATTTTGTTTCGCAAGTCATTCGCATAATCGGTTATACTGCGTGGGGCATCAGGTGGTATTGCGGTGATCAGGTCTGCAGGCAGCCGTAATTCCCTTCCAAAGTTTGCGAAAGCTGGTGTCACCGATGTACTTTCGTGGACAGCATTTCGATATGACAACAAAAACGGTTGTATGTGCTTATCCCAATCTCGTTGCCGGATTTCCATAACTTTTGCCAGGTATCTCTCCAATGTCTGATTAAATCTTTCCACCATTCCATCCGATTGTGAGTGGTAAGAAGTTGTTCTCGTTTTATGAGTTATCATAACTCGACAAGTTTCCTGGAATATTTGGGACTCAAAATTCCTTCCTTGATCACTGTGAATCTCTAAAGGTACTCCAAAACGGCAGAAGACTTCATGAACCAGTTTATCTGCAACTGTCGAAGCTTCTTGATTTGGAATGGCGAAGACTTCCGGCCACTTAGTGAAGTAATCCATTACAAACATGAAATATTTGTTACCACTCTCACTTTCCGGAAACGGTCCCGCAACATCTAGGGCTATCCTCTCCTATGGTGCACCAACATTGTACAATTTCAATGCACCTCTACTACGCGTCTGAGGTCCCTTTACAGCCGCACAACTTGTACATTTGCGACACCAGTCCTCGACATCGTCACGACAGTGGACCCAGTAAAACCGTTCTCGTATCTTCAGTAGGGTCCGTTTAACTCCCAAATGGCCTCCTGAACAACCATTATGGTACAGCTGTAGAACATCCGGTACTTGAGCTTTAGGGACAACAATTTGCAAATGACAACTGTCCCCGAGCATTTTCCCATTTACGGCACAGGAATCCATCCTGAATCATCAAGCTGTCCCATTGGGCCCAATACCTTTTTGTGATCGAACTCATCGCTGAAACGTCGCTCCACCTGAGCTTAAGAGCTCTGGCCTTCATCCACTCCAGAATCGGCTTGATGTCCAAATCTTCCTGCTGTGCACGTTGTAGGCTTTCCTTTCACTCGTTGCTGAGGTCTGTCCTGAGCATCCTCTCAGGTACCACTTATTTACCCTCTTGCCTAGTACCATACTTGCAGTCTTCAGGACAAGGTCTTCTAGACGATGCATCTGCGTTGCCATGAGATTTCCCGTCATAGGTTTCTGTGATCGAAATCAAAAGAAAAAACTGTATGTCGAAAATAACCCTCTTCACTTATCGCTATCCTTTTGAACTTCGCCACAGTCGGGTAAAAACTGTATGTCGACTATCGACTTATTATTGATTCTAACCTCAAAAGTAAGTTTTTTTCATTATTAAAATATCTTGGCTATTTAGTTATTATTTTCGAACGGAATTGTGTTTACTACATAAAAACAATCCAATCTCACTATAATTTGTTTCTGTATACTGAAAGTAAAAGTCAAGTCCAGCTTCTATAGAAATTTGGCCGATGTTCTTTAACACTTTGTGTTGCCATTTAGCGGTACTTATACGATTTTATGAATTATCTAGTAGACCAATAATATCAGACCCATACTTACTTTACGATTGTTATTTGATGTGTAACATCTTTCCTCTCGCTTTTCTGCAATCTGTGGGAGTAATTTCGTGAAAAAGGACAAAAGTGTGTCGGGACGGAAGTGTGTAACACGCGCGCTCTCAATTTGACCTATGAGCGCGCACGGTGTTAGAGTTGGCCGTTGAGATGTTACATATCACATGCGACTACTGTAAGGCTCGCTCTCTTTTTTGTATTATGTGGGTAAGTAGTAGAATAAAACTAATTAATATTTACAGTCAAAACATTCATTACTTTATCATTATTACTAGCTGTTGCCCGCGACTATTATCATAATAACGTTATTGTTGTTTTCCTCGGGAACAGCACTTTTTTCGGGATAAAAGGTATCCTATGTCCGTTTCTGTACACCTGACAACGTATATGCAAAATTTCAGGTGATGATAATAATCTTGTAATTAATTTAAATAAAACCAAAGTTATGCACTTCCACCAAAGGCTTGAGAAACCACTTGTTAACGTTGCATACAATGGTTCGGAAATTGAAGAAGCTAGTAATGCGAAGTTCTTATGTATAACTATAAAGTGAAAAGTCAAAGTCAAAGCATTTATTTCAAATAGGCACATAAAAGGCACTTTTGAACGTCAAAAATTATCTTAAAATAGAATTGATTCTAGTCGCCCATTCCAAAAGGTAGTTTTCGTATGGAGAAGAATGGGCAAGAAACTCCACCGTTACTCTTTTAAAATGTTTTAGGTACAATATTAGGTCCTTACATATGAAATTGGCGTTTTTCGTACTGGCCACTTTAATCACGAATTTCTCCTCTTTGGTAAGGAATTCCAAATTCAAATTTGTACAGCTATTTACTCATGTATTTGTGCTTCGATGACCGTCATTCATTTGTTTTTTTTCTTCTGTTTTTTCTGTTTGCGTCACTCATTTTACAAAATGGAAAATTTAAAATATCGCATTATTTACGAGTACGAGTTCCGCCGTGGCACTAGTGCTGCGGAAACGACTCGAAGGGTGAATGATGTGTATGGCGGTCATGTTGCAAAAGAAAACACAGTTCGTTTTTGGTTCCAACGTTTTCGTTCTGGAAATTTCGACCTGCAGAACAAGCCCCGTGGACGGCCTGAGACCCAAGTTGATAATGGAGAATTGAAGGCTATTGTGGAAGCGGACCCATCGCAAACCACGTCCGAGTTAGCTGCAGGCTTCGATGTTAGTGATAAAACTGTTTTAATTCACTTGAGCAAATTGGGAAGATTAAAAAGCTTGAAAGGTGGGTACCTCACGAATTGACTGAAGCAAACCGGCAAACGCGCGTCGACTGCTGCGTTACATTACTGAACCGGCACAACAATGAAGGTATTTTAAACCGAATCATTACCTGTGATGAAAAATGGATTCTTTACGATAATCGGAAGCGCTCAGCGCAATGGTTGGATCCTGGCCAGCCAGCCAAATCCTGCCCCAAGCGAAAATTAACCCGAAAAAAGTTACTTGTAAGCGTTTGGTGGACTAGTGCCGGTATTGTTCATTACAGTTTTCTCAAATCTGGCCAGACTATTACAGCTGATGTCTATTGTCAGCAATTACAAACCATGATGGAAAAGCTAGCGGCTAAACAACCAAGGCTGGTCAATCGCTCCACGCCACTGCTGCTTCACGACAACGCCAGACCACACACTGCGCAACAGACGGCTACCAAATTAGAAGAGCTTGAATTGGAATGTCTTAGACATCCTCCGTACTCCCCGGACCTTGCTCCAACAGATTACCATTTTTTTCGCAATTTGGATAACTTTTTGCAAGGGAAAAAATTCAACTCCGATGGGGCAGTCCAAATCGCCTTCAAAGATTTTATTGATTCCCGTCCGACTGGTTTTTTTAGTAAAGGGATCAATGAACTACCTATAAGATGGCAAAAGTGCATTGAAAACAATGGTTCATACTTTGATTAATTAAATATATTATATTAAAAAATATTCGACTTTTTGTTCCTTCCATACAAAACGCCAATTTCATATGTAAGGACCTAATATTTTGCATAGGTACATTAATTATATAATAACATGTTAGGACGATGCACCTAAAATAAAATTACTATACCACAATGGGGAAAAGAATTAAAAACGAAACCATGACATATAAATTAATTATCTGATAGATACATGATATAGATGATTAATTAACTTGGAAACCTCATTTAGAAGAAATTTGCAAGCGATTAAGTAAATCAGCTTGTATGTTATTTCAACTTTCAAAACAAGTAAACAGTGATACACTGTTAACAGCCTATCATGGACTAGTCGCCTCAGTTCTGCGATATGGTGTTATTTTTTGGGGACAGTCCACAAATAGGAAACTTGTTTTCAGGATGCAGAAAAGATGCTTACGCTGTATGTGTGGTTTAAAAACAACAGATAGCTGCATCCCATACTTTAAAAAGTTAAAAATATTACCCTTACCAGCTTTATACATCCCGGAAACAGCATTGTTTGTAAAAACAAATCCACATTTATTTAAAACAATACGTGCATTAAAGAAAACGCCGATGCGTGCTCAATACATGAACGAATTATGCCTTGTGAAATGTAAAACTTCTCTAGTGAAGAAAAGTTTCTTTGGTGTTGCTCCACAGGTGTATAATAAGATACCTGATGAAATAAAATGTATGCCATTGCAGAAGTTTAATCTTAAACACTTAACGGGTTACTGCTTGAAAAATGTTACTATATTGTAGATGAATTTCTCAATGACAAATTTCTATAATTATAATCCTGACATAAATTCTTTAATACTATAGGTACACTAATAATAATTTTTTGACTTGCATTATTGACATTAAATTTTGACATGAAATGAAATTGACATTGATTCGTAATAAAATTGAATTTGCATGCATGAGTTAATTTAACAATTATGTACTCAAATACTTATATGATTGCATTGTAATAAGTTGTCATTGTAATTTAATACTAATGATTGAATAGCTTTTAATAATATTAATCATTTGTATGTCAATATTGGCAAAACATAGCGCACTACCTAATATTTAAGATCTTTGTATATAATCACCTATGTTTGACAAATAAATTATTCTATTCTATTCTATTCAGGATGATCGGTTCAGTGGTTTAGGCGTGAAAATGTAACAAAAAACTTACTTTCGCATTAATAACATTAGTTAGGATTACAATCATTCACGGATTTTCTTTGTGGTATCGGCCGTAACATGGAAGACAAAGTCCAACATCACAATCCGTCAAATGAATTTTGTGTCTTTCTTTTTTGTCTCTATTTTACTTAGTATTTTACCTAGTATTTTCATAAACCTCATTTTCCCGAATTGCTAAAACGGTTCGACGAGGAGGTTCCTGTCTCTGGAGCCCTAACCACCGGTAGCTTAGACCCTGCTCCCGACACCGGCGGAATACTATTTTTTATATTTTTAAATGTTTTTTATACGTATTTTTTATATTTTAAGAAATATTTAAAAATGTAAATTAATATGTACATAAATAAATAAACGAAATAATAATAATAATATTTTTTTTATTTCAGACTAGGTCCATAGATATTATAATATAAGCGAGAGTTATAAAATTTGCACACGAATAAATTCTTTCAGGATATTTGAGTCCTGTTTATGAGCAATGACCTGTTAATGCACGAACTTAATGGAAAAACATCTAATATTCTATGCGCCTTTAAAAGTACTGGTTTTCATACTTTCAACCCTGCCAAAGTTATCAACAAACTGCCCGACTCCAGACCACAAACAGAATACAGTATTGACAATGCGCTTTTACAATTGCTGAAAGAAATCGTGCCCCAGATCTCATGAAGAAAGTTCTAAACAAGAAACTTAGTGTTCCTCCCGGCAAGTCTGTAAGAAGTTTTGGCTTCGAAGATGCCAGCATTACCTTCGTTCAACATTGCCTCCGTTGATCAAGCTGAACCCTCAGGTGGCTTGAAAATTCAAACCAATAAGACAAAGGAAGCAAAGTCGCTGTATCCGTAAAAATTCTTCATCTTAGACAGAGTGTAGTGACGATAAAATGAGCCTCGCTTCCTTAACTGATTCTAGCATGTGAACAAGTTGAAATTTCTGATAATGAAAATTCAGAAGATGACTTATCATTGACAACTAATATCTTCAAGTCCGATCGCCAAAGCTGCTCCAATGGAAGCCAACCTGTCGAAGCTACCAACTAATACCTATTGTCGAAGTTGCCAGACTCTAGTCGTCAGAGTTGCGGTGGTAGAAACAAACCTGTCGATGACCAGTTATCAGCGAAGCTGCCCGAGCCCATTTTTCAGAGACTGTTTCAGCTGCTGCCGCTGGTTAGGTAGACTTCGAAATAATGGACGTAGCAACTGGTCTTCTGTTTTATATTTATACGGATTGTACAAGGTCTGTTTAAATCTTATTGTATTATATTGTATGAGAAAATTGAACGACGTCCGCGATGATGGTGGAACGACGAGTGGCGCCCCTGGCGGCGCGAAGTGGAGGCGCGGGCGGCGCGGCCGGGCTCGCGGTATGACTCCGCATGCACGGCGGTAGTATGTCCTGCCGTGCGCCATCTGGCGGCGGCGGCAGGGGGGAGACAGTTAGAACAAGCACTACTTCAGTAAAGAAAGAGCCGTCATCTACTTTACTTAACTGAGAAACTATTAGTTTCATAATTATCGGCAGATGTCTCTGTAATCCCAACTTAACGAAAATAAGAAAATCAAATAACTAGGTTCTCTAATTTAGTATATAGTATTTAGCTAGTAATAATTGTAATATATTTCATCAAAATTATCACATTATTATTTTTCTTACCTGTCCAGCATTATCAATTATGGCAACCGTGTCACGTAAATCCATATTGTGTGACATATTCTGGTCTGGCAACGTCACACATTATGGCCGCCGCAACTTGCGTCTGCGCTTGTTTGTGTTTCGTGTCTCCATTTTGTGTTTAATATTAGTTTTTGAGTGTTTTATCTACATCAGACGTCGAGTTGAGTTTCTCCTCCGTCCTGTTGTTGGATTACTACCCGGAACCTAATATTTTTCAACTGCTACGTTGGGATAGCAATTTCACAAAAATTGTGAAAAATTTTTGCTAAACTTAGTGCTATTTTGCGAAAAGACGCTATTTTGTGCTGTGTGTGTCCATCAACATATTTAAATACAATGCCTCACCGTTGCGCTTTTGGATGTAAGGACACTGGTAAGTAATTTTTTACACGAATGCCCAAAAAGGAATGTTTTTTTAGTTAGACGACCCGGCGAACTTACCGTACCGCCTTGAAATATTTTCTTTTTTTATTTTGAATTTTCCCATGTTTTCATAGTTATTCTGCTATTCGGGGCGTAGACAAATCCAATAAATCAAAGACCATAAAAATCAGCCCAGCCGTTCTTGAGTTAAAAATGGTGTAACTGACCCGACTTTGTTAAATTTCATTCTTCGGCCCGCTAAAACAGAACTCTTCTGCTTTGTTCACATATTTCATAACATAATCTCAAAATATGATATTCTAAAAATATGCTTTTCCTAAAACATCAAATGTTGGATTTTTCGTTTAAGTACTTTATCAGATGTAAATCGATGATGACTGAAATGATGTCCACCTATGCCAACTGCCAGATGACGAGCTCAATCGAGTTCAACCGTCTGCCTTTTTCCAACAGATTTTAATGAATATTATTTTGCATAGAGGCCCGCTAATGTAAATTATTTTAGATGTACAAAGTAGTTACATTTGGATTATTCCCAATAGTCCCCTCTAGCCCTGTCCTCCGGGGTGACAGCTGGGAATTGTCTTCCCAGGTGTCACGGGGGTGACAATTTGTGCCGACTGTTCCCTTTGAAAACTGACTAGAGGGGACAAATGGGAAGTCTGTGTCTCAGTTGTCACCGTTGGTGGCATATGCTACAATTCCTTCCTTCCCAGAAAAAAAAAATGTAATTACCATAGATTTCAGCTTTTTTATTTCTTATGCTACATAGAATCAAATAAAAAAAATAACACAATGTCAACACGCTTACAGCATTAGAAAAATATTAACTATTAAGTATGTAAATAAAACAAAAAAATCAACATTATGGTTCCTTTAATAGGTACAATCACAGATTATTAACTTTAATTAATACTAATCATATAATCACAGATAATCACTAAGAGTAAAGTTACACGTGCTTATTAGTCGCATGCTTATTTGAAATCTTGTTCATTGATTTTGTGCCTTGTGATTTTTTTTTTATTTGATTCTATATAACTTTTTTGACATTTTTATTTACTTACTTAATAGTTAATATTTTATAATTATAATAATTTTATAATTAAAACCTATTACTGTGCCACTGTTGAGCTTCAGCCTGCACAAACATTGAAGTTCCACATGAGTGATTTTGAAAATAGAGCTATCAACGAATAACATCATTTTATTTGTGTAGAAACAGTTTGAAATTAGTGGGATTGAAACAAAATATATAATTATTATGTTTTGCATTTTTCAGATGCTCGTGAAAGGAATGGGGTGCGGTTTAATTGCATACAAATGAGACCATTTCAGAAAAAAATGAATTATCTTCAAAATGAAATAGGTCGTTTGCGCAAAAAAGGACACTCATTCAAAGCACGACTGGCTAATGCGGAAAAATTGTCCAATAAAGTTGCATTTCAACTAGTCACAATATGACTAAAGCAGCACAACTGTTTGTTCAGATGCAACTGCAGTCTAAAAAGAAATCCAAGGGGAGACGGTTTTCAATCGAAGAAAAAGTGATGTCCTTGTCACTCTTCAAAAAGAGTTCAAAGTGCTACAGGCTGTTGCACAAATATTTTGCGTTGCCATCAGCAAAAGCTATGAAGCGTTTGCTGAGCCAAATTAAATTAGTACCAGGTATAAATCCGATCATCTTTGAAAAGATTAAAAAAGGGCTAGCTGAAAAGGATGTTCCAGATCGACTCTGCAGCCTCATGTTCGACGAAATGTCAATTACGCCACAAGATCTGTATAATGCACATAAGGATGAACTGGAAGGGTTTGCATCAAATCAAGAGGCCTCGTTTGCTGACCATGCCCTTGTTTTTATGGTGAAGGGTGTGAAAAATAATTTTAAACAACCAATTGCTTACTACTTCACAACCGGATTAAAAAAACATCAACTGAAAATTTTGATAAAATCCGTGGTCCAGCACGCACTGGAAAATAGCCTCATCGTGGTTAACACGGTATGTGACCAAAGTGCCGTTAATGTTGGCGCTATAACCGAATTGGTTAATAAAACTAAAGCCGCCTATCTTCGTCGAGGCAAAGAGTGGCGTCATGAAATATTCGAATGTAATGGTCAGAGCATAATTCCCCTATATGATACTCCTCATTTAATAAAAGGTCTGAGAAATAATTTGCTGACCAAAGATATGACATACGTCACATCTAATGAGACAAAAACAATTAAATGGGAATATTACCAAATGGTCTATGCTGCCGACAAGTCATATGGAGAGTTACGTCTCCTTGACAAAATAACGGAAGAACACGTAAATCCAGAGAAAATAAATAAAATGCGTGTGAAATCGGCGACACAAATATTTAGTCACAGTGTTGCTGTTGTGACCGAACACTTGACAGCTAGGAAGGATCTTCCTGAAGAATGTCGTCAAATAATAGACATGACTCTATTAATAGATAATTTATTTGATACACTAAATGTTAGCAGTATGTCCATACCAAATGGTAAAATTTATAAAGGGCCTGTGAAACATAATTCACCTCATCATCAACTATGGCAAAAAGCAAAACAAGTTTTTACAACTGTAAAATATATTAAAAAAGTTAAAGTTGGGAACAAAATCCGTCTGACTGAGACAACTATACCATCTGTGACAAACCTAATTAAAACTATAAAGGGCATGGAATCTCTTTGGACAGTGTTGTCTAGTAAATATGGTTTAGATGCAATGTTGACACGGAACTTCAACCAAGACCCTGTTGAAAATTTTTTTGGGAACATCAGGAGTTACGGGGCTAGGAACATTGCACCTAATACAGTGGCTTTTGAAGGAGCATTTAAAGCCCTGTTATTGAATTTAATTCTCCTCATTCAAGGAGGGCAAACTGTGAGGAGGATGCAAATGAGTGCCTCCAGACACTGGATTTTTTTTTAAGAGAGAAGATTGATACTCATGATGTTCCCGAGGAAAGTGAAATAATTCATTTTACAGTGAAATTTGCTTTGACCAGTCAAATACGACTGATGCTGGTCAAAGCAATTATGTCTGTGGTTGGGTTCTAAAAAAATGTTTAAAAAATGTTGTGAAAAGTTGTCAAACTTGTAAAAACACTTTACTAGAGAACACAAGTAATGAAAATAATGTATTCATTAAAGCTAAAGAATATCAAAACAAAAAATGGCTTTGTTATCCCAGCAAAGAAATTGAAAATTATTGGGGATTGTCCAAATAAATGTCCAGCTCATAGTGATACATTTAAGAAATACTTTTTAAATGTGTCAATAAATGTAATTATTTACAGTTGGTGTCGATCAGTTAATCGAATTTTGGTCGGAAAATTAATTAATGATGGTAAAGATGAAACGAAAACTGCAGCCCAAAAATATTATAATACCCATAAAAATTATAAAAATAGAAAATAAATGTGATAAAATTCTTCTAACGCTGACAATAAAATATAAAAATGTTTTTTTTGTTTAATTTCTTAAAGTAATGAGCAATTTTTGTTTAGTTATTTATTGTAATTTGTAACAATAATAATTTTGTTATTTTTTATAATACTTGTCTGAACAATCTATCTCTTTTCTGAGAAACATTAAAATGTTTCCCATTAAAGTTTTATTTTGCTCTCGTAAACATGATCTAAAATATTATATCCATAACATAATAGTTACAAATTACAATGACTAGGTACTAAAACAAAATGGTTAATTACTGTAACTACCAATTCTATTCAAGATTTACTTGTAGCGGACGAAACTCAAAATTTCTTATGTTTTTTGCAAATAGAAGCTGTGTCCACATCGATCAAAATGCGATTCGCTAATGATGACTCGTTTACTTACTGAATCATGATCATTAAAATATCCATAATAGCTCCTTCAGACGGTAAATTTTAATGATTGTAATTTAGTAAATACATATATCATCATTATATTCGCACATAATAGTTACAAATTACAATGACTAGGTACTAAAACAGAATGGTTAATTACTGTAACTGCCAATTCTATTCAAGATTTACTTGTAGCGGACGAAACTCAAAATTTCTTATGTTTTTGCAAATAGAAGCTGTGTCCACATCGATCAAAATGCGATTCGCTAATAGCCGGGTCCACACCGGACGATCCATCGCGCTCCGATCGCGCGCGGCAGCAGCGCGATCCAAAGATGCAGGCGGTGTGGACGTGCCGCGCGCGATCCATGCGCACGTATTGGAGCGCGCGCTCCCTACCTCGCGCGATCCGTGTGCGGTCGGTTTTTGTGCCAGCCTCAAAGGTGCCTCAGTTGCGTGATGCGCGCGGTGTGGACGGTTGTGTTGGTTCGCGCGATCCACCTCGCCATGGACATCTCAGAAAGTCGCCGTTTGATATCGCTTTATAAAGAATTTAAATGTTTATGGGATCCCAAAGATTCTAATTACACCAATAGAGGTGTTAGAGATGATGCTTGGCGTCAGATTTCTCGTGAAATGGGGAATAAGTCGATCGAGAACCTAAAGAAAAAAATGCGATCTCTGGCGGGAGGCTACAGAAGGGAGAAACACAGAGAGAAGCAAAGCCGTATAACTGGATCCGGTAAGAAAACAAAGCTACTTTTTATCTGTAGGTATTAAAATTATATATTTTATTATAAGTAATTACATCATAATATTTACTGTGGATTTCACGTGATTTCGCTTTTTACATTTAAGCTGTTAGAAATACACGTGGTTATTTTAACCCTTAATTTGATAATGTATGCCTTGACATACACAAACTTTGAAAAATTTTTTTTTCGAAAAAGTAAAAAAATAACGTTGATTTACATTTTTATCATCTTGCAATACTAACAATTTTTAGAAGAAAATGTAAATCAGACGTCTGACAACACTAGTTTTGACATAAGTCGATGAAAATGGCGACACGGCGTCAGTCAGCAGCGCTATCGAAGGTATTTATATTATTATATTAACTATTTCGTGGTTTAGGACAAGTGCAATCACAAATTTTTATACTTGACTTTATGATCATATACTTTTAGTAATAACTTTGAACTTTTTCCTATATAAAATGGCTATATATTGGATACTTACATGATGTATGCTGTGACATACATTGCCAAGTTCATAATAAAATACCCTTCAGTTTATTTGTATGCTGTGACATACATTGCCAAGTTCATAGTTAAAGACCCTTCAGTTTATTTGTATGTCATGGCATACATTGCCAAATTAGGGGTTTTGCTTTGCTTATTTTGTGTTTAGCATGTTTTTTCTTTGTCGGCAGCAAAAGCTTCAAACTCGTGGTGGTAGAATTTTAGCGCTTGTCCCTACTCAAAATGCACCTTCTGACGATAGTGAACGTTCAGATATTGAAGACGAGATACGTGTGCACACTCCGCTTTCTGTGTCTAGTTCATCTGCACCCTCAGTTGATAGCTCCTTAGAAAGACTAAACCTACTAGATGATGAGCAAGACCCCACCAGCGAAAATGTTTGCCTTACACCCATTTTCCAAACGGTTTATTCTAGCCCATCTCTAGAACCGAATTGCAGTAAAGTACCAATATTGAGTGACATTCCATCATTTCCTGCAACACCTGCAACTCCCGCAAATCCTGCAACTCCTGCACCCAATGCACCCCCTGGCTTGGTAACACAATGCATGATGGCAAATACCTCTTCCAAATCAAGTTTTTCCAGACAAACAAGGTCACAGCGTCCCACTGTTCATGTTGCTAAACGACCGAGGCGAATTCAAAAGTTCACTCTCAGTTACCGCTGGAAAAAAGCTGTGTTTCGTCATATGGCAACTGTTGAAGAGGAATCGGATCCCACTGACGACGTTCAAGTCCTATCTCCACTGGAGTATTTTTATAAGTATTTTTCCCCTGACATTTTAACAGACATTGTTGAACAAACAAACGCGTATACAATATCTAAAACTGGACGTACCCTTGGATTGACCGAAGACGAATTGCGAGATTTTTTAGCGATACATATCATCATGGGTGTTGTGAGCATGCCATCGTATACTGATTATTGGAGTTTGCGATATAGATACAAACTGGTGGCCGATTTGATGCCTCTAAAACGATATCAACAGATCCGTCGTTACTTACATTTCGTTGATAATAACATACAAGACTCTGACAGATATTATAAAGTTAGGCCGTTACTACAAAAAATTAGAAATAATTGTTTAGCTCAAGACAATGAAATGAGATACAGTATCGATGAGATGATGATCCCATACAAAGGGACAAAAGCGGGTAAGCGTCGTCAATATATGAAAGATAAACCCAATAAATGGGGCTTCAAAAATTATGTCCGGGCTGGTGTGTCAGGTATGATATATGATTTCGTTTTGTATGGTGGAGAGGACACATTCAGATTTCATACTTTTACAGAAAAGGAAGCCTCTATTGGATTTGGAGCGCAGGTCATAATCGCTTTATGCAAAAGTATCAAATCTAAACCTGCTTTTGTTTTCTGCGATAATTTTTTTACCTGTCCGGAGTTGATTTACATACTTAGAGAAGACTACGGAATCTTTGGATTAGGAACTATCAGAAATAACAGATTGAGAGGTGCAGAAAAAATTCTGCCTTCAGAGAAAATATTGAAAAAGAAACCCCGGGGTAGTCATGCTCAAGTTACCTGTGATAAAAATCGTTTGGTCGTAGTGCGGTGGAATGACAACAAAGCTGTGACGTTGATAAGTTCATTTGTAGGCGTGGAACCAGTGGATACGATAAAAAGGTACTGCAAGGACTCTAAAACTAAAGTCGATGTACAATGTCCGCAAATAGTCAAGGAATACAATAAGCATATGGGAGGAGTTGACTTAGCCGATATGCTTATTTCATTATATAGAACCCCATTCAAAACCCGGAGATGGTATATTGGTATATTTGCCCAACTCCTGGACATATGTGTAAACAACGCGTGGCTCTTACACAGGAAAGATAATTCAAAATCAGGAAAACCATCAATCTCTTTGAAGGACTTCCGATTTGAGCTGTATGAAGGTCTCAGAAAATATGAACGCACTGAAAATGAGGTCAAAAACAAAAAAAGAATACCACAGGCCTGCCCAGTCGAATCGTCACGTTTTGACAACGTTGGTCATTTCATGACAATGACCACTCAAGGTCGATGTCGACTGTGCTCTAAACTGACGGTTGTACAATGCATGAAATGTCAAGTTCGCCTTTGTTTTGTGACAGGAAAAAGTTCTAGAAATTGTCAACTTCAGTACCATTTACGAGCGTAATTTTTTTTTTTACTTCTAGAAGTGATTCGCTTATTTTTTGTAATCTTACTAATAAAAAATACTAAGTAAAATAATTATCTTTTTTATACTTAGTCCCTAAAATTACTGGTAATGTACGTTCATACGTACAACACATTTACAAAATGTAGTCTTGAGGAGTTGGCAATGTATGTGGTGGCATACATAAGTTTTCAGGAAAACTAAACTTTTCAGATTTTTTTTATTATTTTTCTAATAAAGCTTTATATGTGCCAATTACATTTCCAATTAAAAAAATCTGTTACTATTGCATTGTTTGCTTTGCCAAATTAAGGGTTAATGAGTAACTTGTTTATTTCAGGTGCTCAAGATACATATAAATCAAAGTGGTTTGCGTATGATGACTTCGACTTTATGGCGGATAAAAATGAACCCGGAACCACACGCGATACATTGGAACATGTGAGCTATTAGTTTACTGATATTCATTTTGCCAAACTATTGTATGGTTTGTAACAAAGTGTCTTGCTAAGTGGGACCGTATTGTAGTGGCATTTTCTGTTGCTCTTCTTGGTACGACGGCCATCGGTTGTAGCGATTGTGATGGCGGTTCATTTCGCCAGCTTCCAGGTATTACATCTCCATTCTCCTGTACTGTATCAAACGTTCCTGGCGATATAAAGTTAGGATTACTGCGTAAGTAGTTATATAGATGAACCGTTGCCAGCACGACTTTAGTCGCAGTTTCTGGTTCCAAAAGCATAGGTTTACGCAGGACTCTGTAGACAGAACTAAGTACTCCAAACGCGTTTTCAACTACTCTACGTGCTCTTGACAGTCGGTAGTTGAAAATTCTTTCACAAGAACCCCTTTCCCGTGTACCATCGTATGGTTTCATAGTATAATCATTAAGCTGAAAAGCTTTATCACCTAGTATATAATAGGGTAACTCAATTTTATAGGGAACTTGCAATATCTCCGGTGGAGGAATATTTAGCTCTTTTTTTTCAAGTTTTTTATATAAATTTGTGCTTTTGAACACGCCTCCATCTGATATTCTGCCTTTAGTCCCAACATTCACATACAGGAACCTATAATTTGCATCTACTAATGCAAAAAGAACAATACTAGGAAATAATTTGTAATTATCAAAGTCGTTGCCACTATTAAAAGGCGATTGTATAGCGACGTGTTTGCCGTCCATCGCTCCTATCACGTGTGGGAAATTCCACTTATTCTCGAATTGCTGAGAAACTGTACGCCATTCTTCTTTAGTTGACGGCACCTGAAAATAAAGGAGATCTTAATTATAATATAAAGCTGAAAATAAGAATAAGCAGTAAATAGTAATAATAATTGTTGTTACAGGTAGAATCTGATACGACTGAAGGGGAACTTGAAGTTAATACTACAGTGAGCGAAAACGAGAACAGTAACATTACTAGTGACACACAACCGGAGAGAGCCAACCACCACACAGATCAGAGTAGAGAGCAGAATGATCAGAATGCACAATCCAGTGTCCAAACAACAAACAAAAGAACAAAAAAAAGAAAGAAAACTACTTCTAATAATGCAGATGACATATCAGATGAAACTCTTTCAGAGGCTTTCCAACTTCTGCAACAATGTGCTCAGCCACCACAACCGGAAACTGATTCTTACATTGCTTTCGGGCAGTATATATCTACTGAATTGCGGAAATATGATGCAGTAACATTAGTTAATGTCAAAAATGCTATATGCCAAGTTATTTTTCAAGCTGACACAGGAAGATATGGGGATAGCAATTATGGATATTACACTAATTCATATCCTGGCACACCAATAGCATCCACTTCATCACAGTCCCAGTCTCTACAACCTCAAAATTATCCAGCTCCAATTCCACAGACATCACCGTCTGCTCATCTAGCCTCCAATTCATCGCAGTCCCAGTTTCTGAAACCTCAGGATTATTCACTTCCACAGTCACCACCGAATTAAATAAGTACCTACCTATATCATGTTTTCAAAAAATAATTAATAATTGTAAACATGTTACTTCTTTAAATTATGATTGTAATACACTACTTTTTTATTGAGTAATAAAGTATGGTTTTACTTACCTTTACATAATCATTTAACAGGTCAATGATGGCTTCACAAACTTCAGGAATAATTATCGATATAGACTGTTTGGAAATGCGGAACAGATACTGCAAACTGACGTACGAATCTCCAGTTGCTAAAAATCTCAATGTTAGTAATAATCTTTCCTTCACAGTAATGGCATCTCTATAATTTGTATCATTCTTTCTTAGCTTGTTATTTAATAATGAACACAATATCTCAAATTGATTAGCATTCATTCTTGCAAAATTGTGTTCAACTTTATCTGACACTAACTCTGCGTACAGCTGAGTCCCAGATTCCAAGCGATTTTTGTAAATTTGTTTCACCCAAAACCGTCGTTTTCTTTTTTGTGATTTTTTGCGCAAGCATTTAAGCAAAATAAAAGTTACTGCTGCAACGGCAAGACGCCGCCGTTGTACGCGTGACTCCATATCGTACAAGAGTTAGACTGGCTGAATCACGGATCGCCTTAGGATCGCTTGGAGCGCATATTTGGGATCGCAAGTTTCCAAGAGTGGATCGGCCTAACACGATCCACGATCCACGCTCCGCGATCCTGGATCGCGGGATCGATGGATCGTCCGGTGTGGACCCGGCTAATGATGACTCGTTTACTTACTGAATCATGATCATTAAAATATCCATAATAGCTCCTTCAGACGGTAAATTTTAATGATTGTAATTTAGTAAATGTATCATCATTATATTCGCAAATCGCATTTTAATCGACATACGACGTAAACACAGCTGATATTTGCAAAAAAACAAGAAAGAAACATCACCCATACATACAAGCAAAGAGTGTAGTAACCTATACGTAAGTAGGTATCTATACATTCCTGTCATAGAGCCTTAGTTCCCGTTAAGAAATGTAGATAGCGTTTCGAATTTGTATGCTTCGAAATGACGCAAGAGGGCTCTCTTCTCCCGTATTATTATTATACTCTATGGGCGGCGGGGCCGTTACAGGCCCCCGGGCTTGAAGTTTGCTGCATATGTTATTGTATGCCCTCTGGGTGACCCCCTTAGAGGTTCGAATGTCCGGCACTCTGCTGATATTGTTTGCTCCCGGGTGCAGCTTGACTATTCTTCCCAGCAGCCACAGCTGGGAAGGCTGGTGTCAGTCCCTGACATGGACTAAAGACCCCAGCTTTAAGTCCTCACCCCTTGCCCTTGCACCCTAATTGCGTAACACACTATCAATCACAATCTGAATCATTTTGAATGATATTGCTAATCCATTGCTTTATATTATGTTTGAGCAAATAGTCTGCTCAAGAACGTAAATAACGCAATGAATGTTGTTGACCTGTCAAAATGAAAGCCACTGCTACTGATAGTGTGTTATGCAATTACCCCGCTGGTTTTGGCCTGTAGAAGGTTAATACAGTATGTTAACTAACAGAGGGCGTTCCCGTTAACCCGCAATAGTATAACATCCATACATGCTAAAAAAATATTATCATTTGAAAACAAAATGTTTTTATTTTTTTAATATTAAAATATTCACTAAAAATGTTAAAATGATACGTAAAAGGAACACTCTGTACACGCGTACTTGAAGGACGGCAACGTCGCAATTTATTTATGAATGACGGGCCGCGTGTGCGGCGATCTAATTGATGTGCCTAAAACCGCCCCCTACCCCCGAATGTCCACCTAATTTTAGTCGGATCTAATCTCACGCGCTGACCGGACGCGCATTATTTTCGCATTGTAAATTTGCAACATCTTGCGTCATTCTTGTGTGAAAAATGCCACGTTATCAGTTCAGTGCTCAGGAGTATGTGAACATGGTGCTGCGGTTTATGCTGAGTGTAATTATGATGGTGCACGTGCTCTGAGGATGTATGCTGAGAGGTACCCCAATGCACATCAACCGCGGAATTTTCGTGTTATTGTGAGTGCCCTAGTGCGTATTCGTAACAATGAACCGGTACTGCCGCGTCGTTCTGGTGGCCCCCGACCCGTGATCTCTGTGCGGCAGGAAGAGAACGTGCTAAGGCATTTTGAGAAGGAGCCCGGTTCAAGCACTAGAAGAGATGGCCGCCTGTTAAACATGAATCACGTCGCAGTCTTTAAAATTTTAAAGAAAAACAAGCAGCATCCGTACTCACTTCAAAAAGTGCAAGGTCGGCTTGGCCCAGCTGACTTCGAGCGCCGGTTAACTTATTGCCAGTGGGCACTGCAGCGATGCGCGGAGGACACCCACTTCATCGAAAACGTCATATGGTCAGACGAAAGCCTATTTACGCGCAATGGCATGTGGAATCGGCGTGCATGCCATCACTGGGCAGAAAGAGGCCATAATCCGCGTACCACTCGGCCTTTAGCCCATCAAATACGGTGGTCACTGAATGTGTGGGCTGGGATAAAGGGAAACAAAATAATAGGACCTGTCTTCATCCCAGGGACTCTAAACCGTGTGAGGTATCTGGCTCTTCTTAACGGCACCGTCGCGCGCTACCTCGACAGATTGCCGCTAGCCGACCTCCGAAATGTGTGGTTTTAACACGACGGAGCACCCCCTCACATTTCAACAGAAGTGCGGTCGCGGTTAAACAAGTTGTTTGATAGCCACTGGATCGGGAGGTACGGTCCCGAGGCGTGGCCACCACGGTCACCTGACTTAACGCCACTCGACTTCTTTTTTTGGGGTTGGGTCAAACAACTCGTTTATAAAAAAGAAAGCCACTCGCGGGAGGAGATGGAAATGCGAATCCGCACAGCATTCCGTGGTATCAGGAACTGCATACGCGAGGACCCGCTTTTAATGCGACGAGTGCACCAAAATAACCGTCGGCGATTGCAACAATGTGTAGACAGAGGAGGTCAGCATATTGAGCAGTTCAAAATCTAGGTAAGTTTTTAACATTATTTAAATGTATCATAATACCTAAAACATTTCAAAAACATTAAAATAAAAAATAACACTAAACGACTGTGCCACAAAATTAATAAGTTCAGAAGGCCCACTCTTTCCTAAAACTGCTTTTATACTCAGGGAGTACCCCGTTCAACGAACGTGTTACTACTGTGACGTTAAGAGGCCTCTTACAGTCCACTAGCGCCGCCAATCGAAAAAATGTCATAACTCGTAAATAGAATCAAAAATACAAAATGTAGTCTATTATTACTGTAGAAAAGGATATAACGTAATTTTATAACACATTGTCAACACTTGAAATATAGCTGTTTAGCTAAATCGTGCATTCAAAACATAAACGGCCGTTTTTGTTACAAATGCACGATTTAGCTAAACAGCTATATTTCAAGTGTTGACAATGTGTTATAAAATTACGTTATTGCCTTTTCTACAGTAATAATAGACCACATTTTGTATTTTTGATTCTATTTACGAGTTATGACATTTTTTCGATTGGCGGCGCTAGTGGACTTTAAGAGGCCTCTTACACGATTGCTATGAATAAACGCAAGTACTTAGGTATTACGAAGGCAACTGCATAAAGTAAAAGATTTTAAATTTCTGTTATTGGAGAAAAAAAATAAAAGCTAAATAATTTTTTTATAAATATCTCATTATTTTGTTTGCGTATCTCGAATTATTTTGCAGTGAACCTAAGGCTGACCCCACATTAGGCGTGCGCGTTCCTCCGCGTTCTTACCCTCTGGCCACAGCTAACCGCGGCGCGAATTGCGGCGCGGTGTGAGGCGCGGCAAGCGGTGAGCGGCGAAAACAAATGGTAGAAAACCTATGAAGTATGCCACAGCTACCGGCGTAGCGAATTGCGGTGCGACTTGCGGCGCGGTGAGAGACGCGCGGGGCGCGGCGACTCGGGCGGCGCGTTGTGCGAGTGAAACAAATGCACTAGCGAGTATCGAGGTAGCCACAGCTCAGAGCGGCGCGCGCGGCGGCAACGGTGGACGCATTCGGTCATCGCGCGACCGAAACAAATAATTTTGTTTTTAACGCGCGTTCTTATAATTGAAAATGGATACAGAAGAATTCATTGTTGAAATACTGTGTAGACCAGCAATATGGATGTCTAAACATCCACATCATAAGTATAGGCACATAATTAAAAAAATGTGGGAAGAAATAAATCATAAATTTCCTGGTAATAGTGGTAAGTATTTATTACCTATTTTTTACAAGTAGGCAATTTAATTAGATAAGTATGGCATTTTAACACAATGAATTTAATTTCGTAGATATTTACGGTTTTATTGATAGTTCATTGATTGATACCTACGAGTTATTTGTGTATTCATGTATGAGTATTAGGTATGTAGGTACTTTAGCTATAGTCTACAGATTATTGAAATAATGTTTGAATTGATCTCGTATTGTAGTTGCTTGAATCGTAGCTCGATTATTCCGTCTTGACCTGCGTACGCTATTGTGATTATTCGAGTCTCCAAACTGCGAAACAAACTGGTGGAAATCTTCATCTCTGTCTCCATCTCTTTCTCTTATAATATTGTGTAACAGACACGATGCCTTTATAATTAATGTTGCGTGTTTTTTGTCTGCCTCTATACTTTTCGTAAAAATACGAAATTTATTTGTTAGAATACCAAACGCGCACTCAATTGTGACTCTTGCCCGGGATAATCTTTTGTTGAAAATTCTTTTTTCCGCATCTAAACCACCCGACGGATATGTGCGCATCAAATAATTTTTAAGAGGGTAGGCTTCATCGCCAATTAACACGTATGGTAAATTCATATTTGAACCAGGTAATCTCTGCGACGGTGGAACGTTGAATTTATTTTCTGTTAATAATCTATTTAATCGTGAAAAATGAAAAGTGCCTCCATCACTTTGTTTGCCTTTCCCGCCTACTTCTACAATAATAAACTTGTAGTCTGCATCTGACACTCCTTGTAGTACAAATGAAAAAAAAAAATTATAATTATAATATGCACTTCCACTATTTGGTGGATTTATTATGCGGAAATGTTTGCCGTCTATCGCACCCAAACAGTTAGGAAATTGCCATCTAGAAAAAAATAAATTTGCGTTACTTTTTAGCTTATCACAGGTTGGCTGCGGCATATGTATTTTGACCAAATTTTTCCAAATAGCTTCAAGAGTTTGATAAATTACTTTGGCAACTGTACTGCGTCCTAATCGGTAAGATTGAGCCAGAGACCGAAATGATCCGCCGTGGCCCGTGACCGAGAAATCTGAAATAAAAAAGTACTTATAATTGACCACGCATTGTAAAGGATTTTCATACAATCAGAAGTCAGATTATACTGATTATTATAGCTTGATGTGTTACTATATATACATAAATTAATAAATTATATACTAAAACCTTTCTCGAGAATCGCGCTATCGAATGGTGAAAACCGCTTGAAAATCGGTGCAGTGTTTTTGAGTTTATCGCGAACAGACAGACAGACGCGACGGGGGACTTTATTGAAGTGTAAACTTCTTTAGCGGCGTTGCACACTTTTTTGTAACGGGTAAAAAATGTTAAGCTCGCGTCAGGACATCGCGTCAGGACACGTGACCGTCAGGAGAGACTACACAGAGGAGAACTACTACTCCTAACTACTAAGTATCCCCCTCTCTTTCTACGGCGGCGCCAACCGAAGTGAACCAAGTGACACACGACAATGGATGGATGGATGGATGGTTGGATGGATAGATGGATGTGGATGTGGTATGTGTGTGTGGGGGTGTGTGTGTGTGTGTGTGTGTGTGTGTGTGTGTGTGTGCTGTGTATTCGTAAAATTCATGTATATAAAGTGTTTAAAATATGGATATTGAACAAAGTGCATCTATTAATAAAAAAAAGTGACGCAGAAATAGTGAAAAAAAATGAGTTATATTAATTCAATTAATAATTATTTATTTCAACGTTAATATTCAAGTTTTCACTTCTGCCGGCACTCCCGGAGTGCAACCCGTCTTTTTTTTTATAATATGTACTGATATTGATGAGTTCATGATGGAACTATCGCGAATAAAAAACAGATGTTCCATATAAAATTTCAATATTGATTTTCAGATGATAGTTTAAAGAAAAAATGGAAAAACCTAAAAGACAGCTACCGGAAAGAACTCAAAAAAGTACCTGCGTTCCGGTCCGGAGATGAAGGTTCAAATTATCAATCTCAGTGGAAGTATTTTGAACAATTATCATTTTTGAAAGACGAATATATGCCCACCGTGGGAGAGTCGTAACTTAATAGAAGAAGATATTTCAACTCAAGATTCTAACAGAAGAATCGTGTCCGTCAATCTTGCAATCACCGTCGCCGTCAGTTTCACCAATGCCATCAACTCCCACCTCCCCGTCACAGCAACCACCAACTCCACATTCATCAGGACATCAGGTACAGACCCATGCGACCACCCCAAGAGAAAATGAAACACAAAATTCTTCCCGAAAACGATTGAAAGCAACTGAAATCCGAGCTGAATATTTAGAAATAGAGAGAAAAAAATTGAAATTATTGGAAGCTGACTTAGCAGGTGGTAAAGAGAAAGACATTCCCAGGTCAGATGACTATCACTTTTTGATGAGTTTATTACCAGAAATGGAGAAACTTAATGTTTTACAGAAAATGAGACTGAGAAATAAATTCACTCAAGCTTTGATGGACGAAATTAGTCTCAATCAATATCCAGGCTATCAAGGCTATTTCACTCAACCACCGCCTTCTGACTACGGCATAAATAATATTAATAATTCATAATTTAACAAACAGACCAAATGACATGCCAAAAAATATAATTAAAAACCAAATGTGTGATTAATAATTTGACTGAGGTACAAATAAATAAATATATAGTGATAAGCAAATTGTTACTTTTATTTAGATATATAAATAGTTTAAAGTAGCTTTTACCCGCAGCTTCGCCCACGTACATAAATTAACAAATTATGTACCTCGAAAATCACGCTATAGAGTGGTGAAAACCGTTTCAAAATCGGTGCAATAGTTTTTGAGTTTATCACGAACAGATAGACAGATGCGGCGGGGGACTTAGATTTATAATATGTATTGATATTGATAGGTATTTACCTTAAAGTTATAAACAGCTGTTCTGGAGGTGAAACAATTTTCTTAAAATTAACTTTAGCTTTCAATTCTTCATGTATGTGGCCGAGTATATAATCAAGTTTCTATGCTTGCCCTCGTATATTCAAAAAATTTGTCGGAGTAGTTCCTATATTCATAGCAAAGCGTGTGAAATTCGCCAAGTTCTCTCCTTCTCTGATTAACTGGGTGCGATCCTATTCTTGATTGAATGATATCTTGAGCTAAGAATACACTTGATTCAAGGCAATACCGTGCCACTTTTGATAGGGCCATTTTAATAGTTCGGCCGTTCTCTAAATACGTCCACCGCTGACGCCGCCGCGGTCGCAACTAGTCGAGCTGTGACATACCTACCACCGCAAGTCGCGCCGCCCGCCGCGCCTCCCGCCGCGCCGTGCGCCAGGCCGTTTTACCCCTTCGCCCGCTATCCCCGCCGCCCGCTATTGTTTCGGTCAGTCACATGGCGGACAGTGATGTGTTGACATGCGTTAAAAATGGAGTCACCGAGTGAAATTAATATCGAAATCTTTATCCTAGAAATACAGAATCGTCCTGCGATATGGGACATGACTACACGGGAGTATAGTGATCGTATTGCAAAAAAAAGGCGTGGGAAGAAATCAGCACTTTATTTATAAATGATTTTGAAACGAAATTAGCAAAGCAAAAAAATTAAGAGGGTAAGTTTTAAATTTTATTATCTTGCCATGACAATAAACCTTCCGCTGAGATGAAGTAATCAGCAAACTTATTTCTTTCAGTCATACCTCTTGAAAATTGTATACCTTCTGTTTCTTCACAGTCATTGTTTTGATTGCCATCGAGTCCAGATATTATTGGTATGTTAATTTCCGATCTGCAAATCTTCCTAGATCTAACAAAGTTGTGCAATATGCAACAAGTTTTAATAATTTGTTCACTGAATTCAAGTCCAACATTTAACGGTCCCTGCAAAATCCTCCATTTTCCTGTCACAATTACTAGTAGATAGTGAGGCCAGCGGTGAGTACCGCTGGCCTCACTATCTACCTCTACTCTCTCTCTCCTCACTATGTATCCTTGTGGATACAACAAATTTTGTTCATCATCATCATAATCATTTACCTCATTAATATCTGACAGGTATGAACTCAATGAAAACATGGACCTATACAGTTTTATCAACAGTGGGAGCAAAGACTCATGCAAGCCACGTGCAATGTTTTGCGCTGCACATGCTTTACAACTTGCTGTAAAAGACGCCTTTAATGAAAATTTGGATGCAAAAATTACCACACAAACTGCACGAAGAGCTGTTAAAATCTTACGCCGGCTAAATATAAAAAATATTTTAAGGGCCTCCAATTTAAATAAACCGATAATTGACTGTCCAACGAGGTGGAAGTCTACCTATCAATGTTGGTACGGTTGTATTCATTAAAAGATGTTCAAGACTGATCTTACAAGTATTTTTTCTGATAGTTTCTGGATGGATATCCAAAATTTAATTGCTTGCCTTAAACCTGTTTATGAGGCGACAATAGCATTATAACGCGAACAGCTCACGATTGCTCCTGTTAAGGCAGCATATAACTCTAACCTTGGAATAGTGTTTTAATTGGTGCTACTCTTGTTCTTGCGCATAGTAACCTAACAAATTGACAAAGCATTTATTTCAATGAAACCATTACATGCACTTTTGAATTGTCAAAATTAAGTAGTCGGTCAGTTAGTGAGAAAGTTCAAGCTAGTTGCCCATTCCAAAGCGTAGATCTCTTTGGACAAGAACGGGCACGAAACTCCGTGGACACTTTTAAATCAAGATATTACAAAATTCTGGGTACATTATTCTTGTTGCTTCTACATGTGAGAACAATGTAAAAAAAAACAAACGAAGAAACAATACAAAAAATAAGATTAAAAATAAGCCTTGGCAGTTAAGGGGATTACATTGCTCAAACCCTAAAAATACGCTCAGTAAAATGAAATTTCTAGACGAATTCCTTAATGCTTTTACTATAAAAAAAATATACAAATAAACTAGAGTATACGAGAAACACTTTGTTGTTTAAAGTTTTTATAAACTTGTCCAAATGTTGCCAAAAAATTGAGAAAACAGGTCTTATTGAAACTAAATATTAAATTGTCTATAGAACGGCTGGGCCATTTTGTATGATATTTATACTAAAAGAAAGAAAAAACCCTGTTTAACAATTTGTGTTTTTTATTTTGACAGATTTATTTTTATATTTTGTAATAATCCACAATAACGTTAATCATTATAAAACTCCCCACCAAGCACCCCCGCTGTACCCGTGACGCTTACTCGGGATTTGTCTTGTTAGTGTCTTGACGACTCTTACGACGAGTGGGCTGTACGTGCGTTTTTTTTTTTCAAATAAGATTTTAAATTCATTATTCTTGAATGAAATCATAGTCTTAATTTAAGAAAAATAATCTTATCATTTAGTATAAATTGTGATTAAGTTTGTAAGCGTAATATAACCCAGATTTAATTAAGTTTTATTTTCAAAATAATCATAGACTATGCCTAAATACAAAAATAAAAGTCAAGTGAAGCGTGGCCGAGCTCTCCAAAGCTATTGGTAAGTACCTAAGCGGAGTGGTAAGTGAGTTGATAACAAAATATTTATACTACGCATAGTTCGTACCTTGTTGATTTATTTCAACGATGTTTTTGTTCATCATCCTATGTTAGACTTCGTTGCTTGCTTAGATAAAATTAATGTCTTGAGCTCCTTGTTGGTGGAAAACCTCAATCATGATATGACACACGTAAACCAACATATTTGTACTCATTTGAAAGAGCTCACGGAGACCTATGTGACTGTGAGGAACTGACTTACCTGATGGTGGACTCCGAAGGTAGGCAGACCTCAATTATGACCAAAGCAAACCAACATATTTGTACTCATTTGAAAGAGCTCACGGAGACCTATGTGACTGTGAGGAACTGACTTACCTGATGGTAGACTCCGAAGGTAGGCAGACCTCAATCATGACCAAAGCAAACCAACATGTTTGTACTCATTTGAAAGAGCTCACGGAGACCTATGTGACTGTGAGGAACTGACTTACCTGGTGGTGGACTCCGAAGGTAGGCAGACCTCAATCATGACCAAAGCAAACCAACATGTGTGTACTCATTTGAAAGAGCTCACGGAGATCTATGTGACTGTGAGGAACTGACTTACCTGGTGGTGGACTCCGAAGGTAGGCAGACCTCAATCATGACCAAAGCAAACCAACATGTTTGTACTCATTTGAAAGAGCTCACGGAGATCTATGTGACTGTGAGGAACTGACTTACCTGGTGGTGGACTCCGACGGTAGGCAGACCTCAATAATGGAAATGCAGAGAACTGCTATTCATTGGAACACATACCTAGGACTCATTGTAACCTAATCTTGGTTTTAGAGTATTTATTGTTTTTTTTTATTCTGATGTGTGGCTATTACCAAGCTTATAGATAAAGCAGTACAAACGTCAAACAAATATAACTAAAATTCATATTTTCAGGCAACTAAGAAAACAGCACAAAGAAGAACGGTCATTTGTGACTCAGACCCGACACGACAGAGACATCTCAGTTTTTTTGTTATTTTAAATATAGCTAAAATATATATTTTTTATATTCCAAATCAATGGCTAACACCAAAATATTGCCTTGTGTTTTTGTTCAGGCAATATACAATTTTCTTTTAATACCTATTTACCTACAAAATTCGTATTTGTATGTAGATAATTCAATGACGATACAACGATTTAGAAAAAAACAACCGACTTCAAAAAAAAAAAACACTACAAAGTGATAAATAACTTTAATTTCGGAAGTCGGTGTCGTTGGTTCCGCATTTTCGTTTTTAGACACCGACTTCCGAAATTAAAGTTATGTATCACTTTGTAGTGTTTTTTTTTTCAAGGTGGATGTTTTTTTGTAAAAAAGTTTTTATTTTTTGCTTTTTAGTTATACCTACCCCACAAAAATCCAATTAACACTAGTGCATTGAAGAATTGAAGACACTGACTAAAAGAATCGTCCAAATTCGCACAAAAATGCCGGAGATGCAGTACATTTATGCATATAACTCCGTACATAAGAATAATTACCTAATGAATTATATACTAAAACCTTCCTGAACGTATGTAGATTACATTAGTGGAAGAAATTATCAAAATTGATTCATTAGTTTCTCAGAAAATCGCAGACATACAAACATACATACATACGGGTCTAATACAGAACCTCCTTTTTTGAAGTCGGTTAAAAAACGCACAGATCTCAACACAGAAAGCGAATTTTATTTTATATTTTTTTAATTACATCTCGCAGTTTTACTTTGAGGTTATCGTCTGCTTAACCGGGCTTGCCGGTGGATGCCTCAATAAATTAAGCCTCCAGTTGTCTATTTTTGTATTTTTATCTAAATTGGCGTCATTTTAAATGGATATAATTGCTATTCATTAAAAAAAAATATTTTAAAATATTTTGGCTTATCAAAATCAAATGGCAATACATGGGTGATAGCCACTGATATTCAGAATAGTGTTAATTTATTTCTGTTATCTATACTAATATTATAAAGAGGTAAAATTTGTAAGTTTGTAAGTTTGTAAGTTTGTAAGTTTGTATGTAATGGGTAATCTCTGGAACTCATAATCCAATTCTAACAATTTTTTAACTGGCAGAAAGCTACATTATTCCTGAGTGCTATAGGCTATAAATTGTTTCTATAGCATGTATATTAACCGAGCTATCACAACTTTTGTCTAGCAAGTCGGAAAAAAATACCACATAAAACAGAATTATTTGCGTGCGCTGCCTAAACAGTTGCTTAAAATTAAAAACAATGTATGGCTACCTGGTTCGTCTTCATTATTTCTACAAAAAAGTCCGCGATACCATATCTCTATCTTTTATATTTTATCTTTTATACTTCTTTTATTGCATTAAATAAAATTTTTTTCGGTATACTTACGTTTGGTTGATTATTTGAGCAACAAAATATTAATTCTTATGACAATAAATTATTTCAGTATCACAAGAACATCATACAGATAAGATTTGCCATTTACAGTATATCAATTGGTCATACAGTTTCGGAGATAATATAAAATTACTAAAACGCAAAATGCCCCTAGCATAACTTTCATTGTGCAGACGTTTTACCTATTTGCCCATAGATGGCGTTCTGCAATTACGTCATTTTTCTGAATCGCGGTGTTAAGACTTTCCGTGGATTGATGACGCTCTCGAATTTTTATGCTCACCGCTCACGTTGGTTGGATTGAAGTTCCATACGAACGATTCGATTATGAGCACGGAGATTATGAGGTATCTATTAGATACCTCATATTCGAAAATATCGTAATTTCGTTGTACGTTTGTTTTCATTGTTTTGTATGTTCGTAGTTTCGTACTTCGTTCTATCGTAATAATCGATACGAGTTAAAGTTATTCGATATTACGATTGTTTTGTTTTGTAAAGGCGGACGGTGTTCGAGTCGCTCTCCCTTTGTTCGTAATTGTTTTCAAGTCTGTGCGTAGTTTGTCGAGAGCATGCCTAAAAGGAAATCTCAACTGTCCCGGCAGACATCACAGACAAGAGCCGCTCGAGTACGCCGTACGGAAGAATCTGCCCCTGAAAATGAGCAGCGCCTCTCGAGAAATAGAGAAAATATTTCGCAAGCACGCGCTAGAGAATCTAGCTCCGAGCGCTCACAGGGCCTCGCTAGCCAAAATGTGAGGACGTCGCGGGCCCGTGCTCGAGAATCTAGCGCTGAACGTGCGCAGCGTCTATCTGAGTTAAGGCAGCATGTCTCTGAGACAAGGGATAGGGAGACTAGCGCTGAGCGCTCGCAGCGGCTCGCTAGGCAAAATGCCATAACATCACAGGCCCGCGCTCGAGAATCCAGCGATGAAAGTGCACAGCGTCTATCTGTTTTAAGGCAGCATGTCTCTGAAACAAGGGATAGGGAGACTAGCGCTGAGCGCTCGCAGCGGCTCGCTAGGCAAAATGCCATAACATCGCAGGCCCGCGCTCGAGAATCCAGCGATGAACGTGCACAGCGTCTATCTGTTTTAAGGCAGCATGTCTCTGAAACAAGGGATAGGGAGACTAGCGCTGAGCGCTCGCAGCGGCTCGCTAGGCAAAATGCCATAACATCGCAGGCCCGCGCTCGAGAATCCAGCGATGAACGTGCACAGCGTCTATCTGAGTTTCCAATAAAAACATCATTTGCCCTGACTATTAACAAGTCCCAGTGATAAACATTCTCTTTGGTTGGCTACGAAAAGAATGTTTTTCCCATGGGCAATTATATGTTGGTCTATCAAGAGTGGGATCATCCGAAAAGCAGATTATTCTGTTACCGGAAAATAAAACAACCTCAAACATTGTATATATAGAGAAGCTTTAAATTAAATAGATACCTAACTTAAATAAATAAAATAAGTAAAAGGCGACTAAGGGTTAAGTTACCTTGAGCAGAAAAGAGAACTTAGGTAATCTTTGAAGTTACTGATCTGATTCCAAACAATATTTTACTAATAAAATTAAATACAGTAATATC
Source organism: Amphipoea lucens (assembly GCA_947508005.1). Lineage (NCBI taxonomy): Eukaryota > Metazoa > Arthropoda > Insecta > Lepidoptera > Noctuidae > Amphipoea > Amphipoea lucens. The sequence continues at coordinate 13,545,529 of OX382375.1, forward strand.
AATCGAGTGTTATCTTATGTTAAAACAAGAAATTTTCCGCGGACGAAGTCGCGGGCAGAAGCTAGTATTTAATATAACAAAATAACTGAGATGCGTTCCTTTTGTGTCGGGCCTGGGTAAATTTTCTATGGGACGTGACCCTTCTTCTTTGGATTACAAAATCAGAAGGATCAACCATTATCGGAATCCGACGAGACATGTGAACCGTCTGATAAACCATTTGAAGAGGAGGCAGTGCAAAATGTGCCGGTAACCCACCGCATTATTATTTACTACGCCATTTATCGATTTCTTTAGATGAAAATTAGATTTAAGGTTCATCATTTACAAAAACTTGATCACTAGTTGTTTGAGGTGTCCCGTCTATAGATTGCTGGTAAAGTAAACTAATGATCCTAGCGTTATTCCCAATTGCATCGTCCATCATCATCCTTAACTCCTGCTTTGGAGAACAGAGTTCACTATATAGCCTGGCCGTATTTAATTGAATATTGACTTTTTAATAAAAAGTTCAAGTGCTTTTAAATGAAATTACCACAAGATTTTCAGGTATTGAGGAAAATACTATTTTTGCCGAAAGCACAATTTTAGATCCTAGGTTTAAAAAATACGGATTTGAAAATAAGTACGCTTGTGACAGAGCGTGTACTAATTTAAAAGCTATGGCTGGGCGAGTTGAAGTCCATAGCGGTCACACAGATCTTGCAGAGCCGCTATCTTCGTCACCGCCCCATAAGCGTAAACGAAGCATATGGGACGAATTTGATGAGCAAGTAGGAATAATAATGAAAAACACTAATCCGACTGCAGGGGGCATTATCGAGGTTGACAAATATCTCGAGGAACCCTTACTGCCAAGGTCCCAAGATCCTGCCAAGTGGTGGTATACAAAAAAAGACGCCTATCTCAGGCTTTATAAATTATTTTTGCGACGGCTTTGCATTGTGGCTACGTCTGTGCCTTCAGAGCGTACTTTTTCCAAAGCGGGCCAAGTTCTTACAGAGAGAAGAAACAGACTTAGTGGCAACAAAGTCGCTAAAATATTATTTTTAAATTGTAATCTATAATTATTATTTTTTCTGTACTTTTTCTATATTTTTACTTACTTATTACATATTTTGAAATGATTTGTTTATTTTTTTTTACCTACAAAAACTCATCTATTATCAGGTTAATCGATTCTTCTTACTTTACGATGCAATACATTATTGTGTCATGTCACCAAAATCAAATAGAGTGTGATATTATGACAAACTAACACAGTAACATCAAATATCATATTTGTACAAGTTTCTTCAAATGTACCGCCGAGCTTCAGCACGCCTCGCCTCATTTGAAGTGGGACATTGTACCGGCTCAGTACAAAAAAGAGGCTACTCTTACAAACTCTTTTTCAAGTCGTGTCCTACCCAACACTACTTTTTATTAATAAACTACTTTAACTACTTACGTATTATTAATTAGCTATTTATAGTAAAATAAATTAACGCCAAGTATATTTTTAAACTCTGTTTCCGCTGTACAAACTTATAAGATACTGTATACTATACTTTTATTGGCGACATCAATCATTTTGTTGACAAGAATTTTTATTTTAGCTTGAACAAGATGAAGCTTTTTCACCAACTTGGATTGTTGAAGAAGAACATTCACAGACTGAAACAAAAATTGTATCCGGAAGAAGAGTAATAGACATAGATTATTTCTTTTCTAAAATACAAGAAATAGGCGGCCATGGTGCTTTAAACTGCGGTGTACAAAGTCTAAAAATAATAGGAGAGAAACGCGTTGGGCTTGCTTCTAAGTTTACATTAGAATGTTTAATGTGCAAAGAAAAATTTTCTCTTAGTAATGTCACTGGGGATATGGATATTAATACTGCAGCGGTCGCAGGTGCAGTTTCAGTTGGTATAGGATATTCGCAGTTAGAGGAATTTTTATCAGCACTTGACTTGCCCGTGATGACTGAGCCTGTGTACCAAAAACGTCACTATACAGTTTCTGATTCCTTTGATAAAGCACTTATCAAATCAATGAATGAAGCTGCTGAAGAAGAAAAAATCATCGCTTTAGAAAAATGTCGCGTCAGTAAAGATGGTATTCCCATTATTGATGTTGTTGTTGATGGATGCTGGAGTAAAAGGTCTTATAGAAAGAATTACTCAGCGTTATCAGGAGCTGCAGCCATAATTGGTAGACAAACAAAAAAAATTTTGTTCCTTGGCATCAAGAATAAATATTGTAGCATATGCGCGCAAGACCAAAACAAAAATCAAAACCCAAGAGTTCACCAGTGCTTTAAAAATTTTACAGGATCATCCACCGCCATGGAATCAACTATAATAGTAGAAGGCTTCAAATCATCTATAGAAATGTATGGTTTAATTTATGGCCGCCTCATTTCCGACGGCGACTCTAGCACGTACGCTAAAATACTGGAAGCGAGACCTTATCCTCAATTTACTGTTGAAAAAGTGGAATGTAGGAATCACCTTTTAAGAAACCTATGCAATAAAATGGAAAACCTGATAACTAACACAAAATATCCTATTAGATTCAGAAAATTGATAACAAAAAAGCGCATTATGGCCATTAGGTCATCCATACGAAAATGCAGCAAAAACTATAACAACTCATCGGAAGATATAAATTACTGCACACAAAAATTATTTGAAGACATTCAAACTGTACATTTACATGCCTTTAACAACCACACAAAATGTAAAAGTTATTTCTGCAAAAGTTTACAAACCGAAGAAAACATACCACAAGACTTTTTTACAAGTGCCCTGTGGCAGAAAATATGCTACTACATTAATACTATTGCAGGTCATTCCAGAAGTCTTGTACATGATGTAGACAGTAATATTGTGGAAAGTTTTCACAGCGTTGTAGCCAAATTTGTTGGTGGTAAAAGGGTAAATTACTCGTGCCGGCGTGGATACCAGACTCGATGTTCAGCGTCAGCTGTTAATTTTAATACAAAAAGGAAACCTATGTCTATATTATAGCGGATCCTCAGGAACTCGAGCTTCTTGAATATGTGTTTCATATGGAAGGTTTGTTTTTTGGACTGACCAAGAAAGAATTCTTAGAACTCGTGTACCAATATGCCGAAAACAACAATATTCCACACCCATTCAAAAATGGAATGGCAGGTGAAGATTGAACCATTGGGTTTAAAGTACGACATCTTGATTTAAGTCTACGCCGTCCAAAACCGACGTCATTAGCACGCGCTAGGGGTTTTAACAAACCACAAGTACAGAGGTTTTTCGATTTGCTAGAGGGAGAGATCGATAAACATAAAATTGACGCGACGCGCATTTACAATGTTGACGAAACTGGAATTCAGACTAATAGCAACAAGCCGCCTAGAGTTCTTAGTAGATCAGGAAAAAAACAGGTTGGTGTGATATCTAGTGTCGAGCGTGGTAAACTCACAACAGTGTCACATAAATATTTAGAAGTCCTGGATTATGCTTCAAAGAACAATGTGATTTTTGTGTCTTTTCCACCACACACAACGCACCGATTACAGCCTTTGGATACGTGTGTTTACGGACCACTTAAAAATTATTTCGAACAAGCTGTTTCGGTATTTCAGCGTACCCACGTCGGGCGCATTATTTCACAGTATGACGTGGCCAGATTGTTTGGTGAAGCCTACATGAAAGCGGCCAGTGCCCATAACGCAATAAAAGGGTTTTCATCTACTGGCATTTGGCCAACCAATCGGAACGTATTTGACGAAAGTGATTATATGCCATCTACACTCAGCGGCACGGAATGTGGCCCAAACTTAAACAAACCGATAACAGGCGATTTTGATATCGCGTATGAGAATTTCGAGTGGCAGTTTGTCAGGACGTTTGTTTTTGTTAATTTAAGAGGGTAAGCACTTAAAAAAGTTAATTTGTTTCATTTCTGTGACACTTAACGTTAGTTCGTTACTGGAACGCACAAGACTCGGGTGAGTTAAAACTCGATATTCAAATGATCGTGCATTTTAATCTTTATTGTTTTATTTTTTAATTAATCTGTAGTAATGTATGCTTCCAGAATTGGAAAATAATGCCTCTAACTTCAGCTCAAGTTGCTCAAGCTGTGTTGCTTCGGAGTCAGGGGCGAACGCAGCGAGAGATTGCTGAAACTTTAAATGTACCGCGTACAACTCTCAGGTACGCCTTAACAAGGTACGACCAGACCGGCCTTTACACGAGGAGACCTGGAAGTAGCGGTATTAGGTGTACATCAGCGCGAGATGACCGATTTATCGCTCTCGCAATTTTGAAAAATCGGTTCCTTACTGCGGTTGAAATACGGCAGCGGCTACAAACGGCAAGAGGGTTCAACGTAAGTGAGCGGACAATAAGAAGGAGAATGGAGGAACGGGATCTGCGTGCTCGAAGACCAGCGCGAGGTCCAGAACTGCTCCGGCACCATCGTGTAGCTCGACTTCGGTTCGCTCGCGAACATGCAAATTGGACTCACGAGCAGTGGAGTAAAGTTCTGTGGACTGACGAATGCAGAGTGGCCCTAAGAGCTCCAGATGGCCGCGAACGTGTGTGGAGAAGGCATGGGGAGAGGTTTCTGCCAATAACTACCAGGCAAACTGTCAGTTTCCATGGTGGATCAGTTATGGTTTGGGGAGGGATCTGTTCAGACGCACGCACAGAGTTGGCAGTAGTTGTAGGTCGTCTAACGGCAGTGCGCTACATTGAAGAGATCCTTCAAGAACACGTTCTACCATTCATGGGATTCATCGGTAGCGAAGATTTCATCTTAATGCAAGATAATGCCCGACCTCACACTGCACGTTGCGTGGATGATTACCTGTCGGAGGTGAGAATTAACAAATTGGAGTGGCCGGCACGAAGCCCAGACATGAATCCCATAGAACATTTGTCTGGGATATGCTTAAAAGACGCATCCGCTCCAGTCCCAACCCTCCAGAGACTATCAGTCAATTAAAAACCGCTTTGATGGCCGCCTGGGAAGAAATACCCCATGTGGACATTAAAAACATAATCCACAGCATGCCTGACCGCATGCAGGCGGTCATCAGGGCCAGAGGTGGAAATACCCGCTATTAATTTTAAGTACCATAGCTTTATTTTGTAAATTTAATTGTAAAACATTTTTTTTAAACTTAGAGCTTAATGTCTTTTTTGTAATTTTGTAAATTTTTAATAAAGTTAACTCACTTTTTGTAAATTAATCATTCGCATTTAAGATTCGAATAAACATTTAAATTTTACAACCAAAAAAAAACCCTATTTTGCGTTTCATTTATGATAATAAACCATATAGCGCGCTTGGGCCACATTCCGTGCCGCTGAGTGTACTTTGACAGACAGGCCGGAGCCAGTTACTGGAAATGAGGAGTCGGCAAATATTCAACCCGCTGTGTTGAATATCGAGATACCTACTAACGATAACACCGATATTACAGGAACACCGACTATTTTAAGCGAAACAGCAGAAGTGACAGCAGGACAAACTGAAGAAACAGCATCTGAGATGCAGTCCAACAATTCTCCGCCACTAGTAGCTGACACAGACTTGGAGTTACAGGTTACTGAAGTCAACAGGCCCACAACTCCGGAAATGCAGCCGTCACCACCAATAAAACAGCATAACACTCCAATAGACATCAGACCACTCCCTCAAATCACACCGAATATAACTACACGAAAACGTAAGGCACAAAAGGCTGAAATACTAACAAGCACACCAGTAAAAGAGGAACTAAGGGAAAAAGAAAACAAAAAGAAGAAACCTACTAACACTAAACTTAAGGCAGTGAAGAAAAATTTAAAGGAACCCAGCACTAATAAGAAGGAAGTAATATCTTGTCGTAGTAATACCAACAAGAGACAGGTAAGATCCAAACGTGGTCCAAAAAACAGTCAGAATGACAAAACTGAATACGCTTGCTTAGTCTGTGCTGATCTATATACTGAACCACCTCTAGAAGATTGGATCGGGTGTGACGATTGTGACATGTGGGCTCACGAAGCGTGCACTTCTTATTCTGGCAGAGGCAATTATTACTGTGATGCCTGCCAAGAGTAATTTAGTTTGTATTTAATTCTTATTTACTAGTTTTTATTTAGTTGTTTTGTTCCACCGATGATTTATAATTTAAACAAGATTAAAGATTCAATACGGGTCTAATTAAACATTTAGGAAGTTTTAATGAGCAAATATAAGTGATCTCATGTTAAAGTATTTTGTAAAACTATAAAAATAACAATAGGTACTCTAGTATATTTTTAAGAATTCTTAGTAGCCGTTTGTTGCCAAAGATGATTTATAGTTTAAACAAGATAAGATTGAATATGAGTCTGATTAATAATTTAAGACGCTTAAATGAAAATATAAGTGATTTTATGTTAATAAATATTGTAAAAATATAAAAATAAGTTGATTGTTCTCATTATATAGCCTTTACCCGTTATGCCCTGATGAGGTACCTGATTTAGGCCCCCTATAAGGGCAAAACGGGTATTTGGAAGGGTCTCCTAATTTCTGTTTTTCTAAGATTGGTGAAGAGAATGGTTATGTTTGTTATTTTTTTTATATACTATATTAAATAAACATTTCCTTTAGTAAAACTATTTGGTACATTTTACGTTTCTAAGTATTTTTTATTTCACATGTCCCTTAGCGTACCCGTTTTAGGCTTACCTCCCCTAACTGACAGATGACATAAGTGACAGCAGCTACCCCGCTTGTGTGAATGAGACAGTGTTTACATGTCTATTTAATAGATACACTACAATATGCTTGTCTACATAGTGTGCGTTTAATGTGTTATCAAGCCATCTCGATACACCGCACAGGAATACGACAACATGCATCTCATTTCTGGAGAACGCTTAAGCAACATTCGATCGATTATTTTCTTTTCAGTATTTCAGACGACCAAGTAACTAAGTTCAATGATTATTTTGTTGAACAATGGCTTGAGCCTGCGGATATGATCGCAAATGGTGTTGTTATAAGGAAAAACATAGAACCACTAATTTAGTAGCGGCCTAAATCACCGTTTAAAACACCACCTGGGGACGAACCCGTCTTTACTGTCGTTTTTAGAAATGGTCCGCAAAATTTCAAGTATCAGTTTACCAGCCTTCCTCTCCTCGGTCCACAGTACCGATAAATTAACCAGGAACATTTTATCTTCCTCACTGGTCGATTTTGAAGTGCCGTTTTTGACCGATGCGTTGAATGCTTGGAAAATGGCTTGTCCCAATACGGTTTTGCCTGATAACCCGTCTTCCCAGAGACGGTGGGACGTGCCGCTCTGCAGTATTATACGGAATACCCTTGTAAACACGTCACGTAATACTGTTGAGCGTGCCCGTCTGCTGGCTGTGGGAGAATGGGAGTCAGGTTTGTGGCTTCAGGCGCTCCCGTCATCCACCATAGGCACAATGATGGATGACTCATCGTTTCGGCTCGCTACGTGTCTCCGCTTGGGCGCACCTTGTGTTGCTCCGCATCGATGTCACTGCGGTGAAGCTGTCGACAGTCTCGGACACCATGGCCTGTCCTGCTGCAGGAGCGCAGGTCGCATAGCACGGCACGCCAGCATCAACGATATTATTCGTCGAGCCCTTGTCACCGCCGGCGTACCAGCGGTGCTAGAACCAAACGGCTTGGTACGTGATGATGGGAAGAGACCAGACGGCATGACGTTGTTGCCTTGGAAGGTGGGTAGGCCTCTGGTGTGGGACGCAACATGTGTCGATACCCTTGCGCCATCTCATGTTCCTAGCACTGCGGGCTGTGCTGGCGCCGCTGCTGCAGCTGCTGAGACCCTCAAGCGGCGCAAATACTGTAACCTTGTGGGCAACTACAGCTTTGAGCCGTTTGGGGTCGAAACGCTCGGGTCATGGGGTCCGAGCGCGCGTCTCCTTTTTAAGGAAATTTCTCGCCGGCTGGTCGATACTTCACGTGACCAGAGGGCTGGGTCGTTCTTTGGCCAAAGAATTAGCATTGCCATTCAACGTGGCTATGCTGCCAGTCTTCTGGGCACGTTTCCGGATGACAGCGATGCGGATGAATACTTCGACGCCTAAGTGTCCTTTGTTTTTTATTTTTATATATTTGTATTGTAAGTTAGTTAGTCGTTTATTTTAGTATCTAGTGTATATAGTTAGTTTGTGATTAAATAAATATATTCTTGACGTCAGGATTGATATTTCTATCTACGGCACGGCACAAGCAAGGTAATATTATTTATTTTACTTATACAGGTTCCCAATAAAATAGATGGACAAATTTTAACACAGCGCTCAGTACGTCTAACCAAAGATATCCAGCAAAAAAAGAAACGCTGATTAAAGTGATTTTATTTTGACGTTTTTTTTTTTTTTGATTTGAAATTGCATTAGTGTAATTTCTTTAGCTGATTATTTTTCTTGTAAGTATCTAATGCGTTTTTCTTATATATTTTTTGACCGTCGTCCTTATTTTGGTGGTCTGAATGATTTCTAAAATTTGTCCATCTATTTTAATGGGACCTCATATTTAAAACAATTTAAAAGGTTACAAAAACTATGTAATGGAAAATAAATTTATTAAGATACATAGTTTTTTCTTTCAGACTGAAAACCAAAAACAGTCCTGTGAACAAACGAAAGAACAACACAAAAAATAATGAAAAAATTAATGCCAATTTTTTGACTGAACCATATGAAAACAAAAAACTTACCACGATCATATTTTTAGAACAAATCCGCCCATATGTGGCAATCCGTCCAAAAAAAGTAATAATTTAACTTAGTTATGAAAAGAGATGATATTCTATTTTTAAGTTTTTTGAAATTTTAATTTTTATATTTGTTTAAGTTTTTACAGTTGATAATTTTTATGCTTACAAAATTTCAAAACATTTCACATGTTAAGAAAGTTACTCAACGAGTACGTTTGCATTTTAAGGCGCGGGCCCACCGCGGCGCATGCTGTGCACGGGCACGCGGCGCATTTTAGCTGCGTGTATTAATTTGTTTGACAACGTGGGTCTACGTTTCCACTGGAGTACACGAATATGACCCACGACTATGTATAGCGTGGCACGGCGCACGGAGAAGCTACGCACGTGCCACTGCAATCCACGGACACGGGCTTCACTGCGGGAGGTGTGGGCAGGTGGGACGGGCGGGAAAGCGAGCGACGCCTGCGCCATTTTGTCAATTGCTAGGTTTCGTGGCGCACCCGTGCATTTGATGACCACGACAGGCGGCTTTATTTTTATTTGGTCAATAATATCTGGTGTAATTATGGAGTTGAGAGAGAGTATATTCGTCGCAATCTCAGTACCCCGCGCGATCCCTGCGCGAACGCACGTATGAGATATTTGGCGCCAAAAGCGCGGGCCTACTAAAGTAGTCCGCGCGTGTATTGGTGTATCAAAATCAGGTACGTTGTTTTTCGTGTATTATCGATTTGTATTGCTAAAATAATATTCTCCAGTTATAATGTGTATGTATATTTGTATTGTATATTATGTATATGATATTCATTACGTCATTATGATATTCTGTCTAACCATTTATATAATAAAATAAATAGACTATGCACTATCGCTCCCATGTGTATCAATGAATGTAAGACCAAGGTAACAAAGTGGCTATTGACATTGAGTTACGATAAGACTGAGGATTTGCTACATGTATCAATCGCTTAACCTAATGTAGTTAATAAAGTAATTTATTTTTAATTATTTATAAACAGACAATAACATATTTGTGTCATGAATGTAGGTCCTATGTAGGTTATATATTTATACAGGATAACATGAACTCAAGTTCTCACCACATTTATCTCTTTTTTAATACATATACAGAGGCACTTAAATAGGCCACGGTTATGTATTTAATTTGTATGTAGTTATAGTATAATAATGTACTGTGCTCGTCATACATAGAGCAGTGGTGGCCCAGTAGAGCAGTGGTGGCCCAGTGGTATCAGCCGCGACTTACAAGTTGTAGGTCGTAGGTTCGAACCCCGACAGGCGCTTTACTTTGTGTAAATTATTTCATCACCACTGCTCTCAAAACGGTGAAGGAAAACATCGTGAGGAAACCGGCATGTCCTAGAACCAAAAATTCGAAGACATGTGACATCCACCAACCCGCACTGGGCCCGCGTGGTGGATTACGGCCCACTCCCTCTCACAGAGAGGAGGCCTGTGTCCTAGCAGTGGGAACGTTATAGGCTGATTATGTGCTCGTCATACAACTACAGTTTATATGTTGCAAATTATAGGCGAGGACGCTGGCACCCTAAACACAAGTTAAATCTTACTTTGGGTGCCAGAGTTCATCGAAACCACTCTTTTCCTTTGTTGTAACGCTGCATAGTGTTTAGATGAGTGTTTTTGTACAACTGAAGTTAATAAAGAAACTTTTTTATTTGTATGTTTATCAAATAACTGTTATTTTAAATTCATAAAATGTATATTATTTTAGTATTTTTTATAGATTTATAACCAATTACGTTATAAATGATGATTCACAAGTGGACAGGTGGCTACATGAGCTAGATACTGATGATGAAGATGTGATTGAGAGTGAAGATGATGAAGTTGAGCCAGAACCAAACTTACAGGCCCTAGTTCGTGAGTCAGAACTCCAGCAAAATGAAGAAAGGTTGAGTAAATTTGACGAATTATCAGATTCAGATAACGAGTCTACAAATCGACGAATGGAACTATTTTGCGTCAAAATATACCATCGGTAACGCGAACTCGAACCCAAAACATTAGGGTTAGACCACCAGGCCCAAAAGGAGATGCAGCTAGGAGTGCTAAGGATCTATTATCCTGTTTCGAACTATTTTTTACGCAAGATATCTTGGAAATCTTGGTAAGATGCACTAATATATATTTAGATAAAATAAAAGACAATTTTCAAAGAAACAGGGATGCTAAACCCACTGATATAGTACAAATGAGAGCATTTCTGGGCTTATTGTACACTAGCTTCAGCCCGCGACTTCGTTCGCGTGGAACTTCTTGTTTCCCCCGAGCCACCCCGTCGTATCGCATCACCCGCCCGCGCTATCACTTCACGTTCTTTTTGACTTTTTTCTTTTTGCTCGGCTCCTAAAGTCATTGCTAGCAAATGTAAACTGCTCATAAGCATGCTCGTATTGAGCATACTCAATAGCACGCTTTTAGCATGCTATTTTAGAGCGTGTGTAACAGTAGCTTCGGGGGGGTCTGTATTTATGCTTTTGCGGTTGCACAACGACATGCTTTGCTTTGCTTGGTAGTATAGATGCAGGCCTACCTTGCCGCCTCCTTCAGAGGCGGTAGGGTGGCGGGGTCTTGAGGGAGAGCGCCACAGTCGTGTAGATCCTCAAGGCAAGTCTGGCGGGTGTACCTTCCCGAGGTTGCCACCCCGTTATTGATCTGATTCCTTATGAAACAGATGTAACAAAAACCACCAGGCGCAAGCGCATCCTTAACCCAGTTCCCTTTACCCTATTCTTCCCGTCTTTCAACTTCCTGTCCCAAATCTCACAATCCTTCCACACTCCATTCTACCCACATTCCCACTCCTTTCCGCCTCCATCGCCCCCAACTTTATATTAACACGTAATTCTCAGAAGTAATGAAATATTAAACGTGTTTTAAACGGTTTTATTTCATTTGTGTTGTATTATTATTCTTGTAGTGTATTTTGATAAGAGTTAGAGGGATACCAGAGCTCGCCCGGCAAGTTTACCCATAATTCCAAACTCCTATCAAATATTTATTATAATAACGCTATTTCATTTTTTACCAGTTTCCCAAAAAACCAAGAATACAAAATCTGTGGATTCTCCTTACTGGACGAAAAAATTGGCAACCAAATCAAAGTGCTCGGATATGTTCCAAACATTTTGAATCTTCTTGCTTTCGCAAGACAAAAACCCATTTAACTTACTTGAATCCAAATTCAATTCCAACACTTTTTATTCCTTAACATAAATATATAATTATAATATTATAGTATTATAATATTATGTTGTAGTATAGTCTTGTATTTATTTCAGCAACTAATAATGCTGTTGTTCTTCTGGAATAGTTCTAAATAACTTGTCCTTTATTATGTGCTTGCCCGCCTTCATCTCATCACAAAAGGGGCCTAAACGGGGATTGGCTTTTTAACCGGCTTCAAAAAAAAGGGGAGGTTCTCAGTTCGTCGGAATCTTTTGTTTTTTATTTATGTTCCCCGATTACTCGCTAGACCGATTTGATTATTTTTTTTGAAGTGAAAACTTCTTTAGCGACGTTGCACACTTTTTGTAATGGGTAAAAAATGTTAAACTCGCGTCAGGACATCGCGTCAGGACACGTGACCGTCAGGAGATTCCCCCCCCCCCTCTCTTTCTACGGCGGCGCCAACCGAAGTGAACCAAGCGACACACGACTATTTAATTATTTAATTTAATTAAAACGGTTTAAAACCAATTACATTAATTAAATACAAAAAGACACACAAAAGAAACATAAAAGATTAAATCATCAAATAAAAAATGAAAAGAAGTTAACAACACTTTCATACATCCCTCTCACAGTACTTCTAACATGCCGACAAAATCTTCGTCCACTCGTCCACAAACAGATCGTTTGTTGGATTAGAGTCCAAGAGATCATTAAGTGCGACAATGGATGGATGGATGGGTCGATGGATCGATGGATGGATGGATCGATGGATCGATGGATGGATCGATGGATGGATCAATGGATGGATCGATGGATGGATCGATGGATGGATCGATGGATCGATGGATGGATCGATGGTTCGATGGATGGATCGATGGATCGATGGATGGATCGATGGATCGACGGATGGATCGATGGTTCGATGGATGGATCGATGGATGGACAGCTGATGGCTCGACCGTCTGTGTAGTAACCACACTGCTGTGTATTCGTAAAATTCGTGTATATAAAATGTTTAAAATATGGAAATTAAACAAAGTGCATCTATTAATGAAAAAAGTAACGCAGAAATAGTGAAAAAAAATGAGTTATATAATTCAATTAATAATTGATTTATTTCAACGTTAATATTCAAGTTTTCACTTCTGCCGGCACTCCCGGAGTGCAACCCGTCTTTTTTTTAATTTGAAATGGTTCGATGATATCATATGGACATATGATATCTACCTACTGAACCATTTAAAATAGGCAAATTTAAATATGGGTTTTCACATATGATAGACTGCTGGGTTATTACATATGCTAGCACAATTAAAAGCTCGTTCCATGATAAATGAAGAATCTGCTGCTATTTTAAATTATATTGAACCGGCAAATAAGGATTTTTTCAGAAGGTATGTTTGTAAAGACGTCAGTGAAAAAAAATATTTTCTGGAGTTACGGAAATTCGCCTTAACTTTAAATTTTATAAGTCCTAGGGCCTATAATTATGTTCGGGAACAATTTAATACTTGTCTTCCTCATCTGCGTACACTATCGCGCTGGTATCAGTGTGTAGAGGGTAATCCGGGGTTTAGCAGAGAGCCTATAGAAGCTGTCAAACTTCTAAATAAAGCCCATAGTGAGAAAAAAACAATAAAATTACTTTGTGCGTTGAGCTTTGACGAAATGGCTATCAGAAAGTTTATTGATTTTGATGGAAAAGATTGTCTTGGATTTGTCAATTATGGCAACAATTTAGACAGAGACCAATTAGCAAAAGAAGCCTTGGTTTTTATTATGACGTGTGTAAATGGATCATGGAAGATACCACTCGGCTATTTTTTAATCGATGGTATTTCCGCTGAACAAAACGCTGCCCTGGTGAAGATTGCTATTGAAATGGTTACTCGTGAATGTGGAGTGGATATCATATCCGTAACATTTGACGGTTGTCCGGCAAATTTTGCAATGGCCAAATTGCTAGGGTGCAATTTAAATATACACGAAATAAATCCTTGTTTTAGCCTTGGGGATAAAAAATTGTTATATTTCCGGACCCATCTCACGTGTTAAAGTTAGTAAGGAATACGTTGGCACAAAAAAGTGAAGTTACTGACGGGCAAGGTAGAATAATATCTTGGGAGTACATTGAACGTTTACTAGAATTACAAGAAAATGAAGGATTGCACCTTGGCAACAAATTAAAGAGAGCTCATGTTAATTTTAATAAACAAGTAATGAAAGTAAAATCGGCAGCCCAAGTTTTTAGTGAGTCGGTAGCCGATGCTATAGAATTTTGTAAAAATGAATTAGATCTTGTTAGCTTCCAAAATTCTGATGCAACTATTGATTTCATTCCGAAAAAAAAAAATATTTATTAGATGTTATAAATACACGTAATATGAATACCTATACGTACAAAAAACCTTTATTGAATGGAAATTTTTCCAGACATCAACTTTTTTTACAAGACATGTTTCACAATATTTTGCAAAAATGTCTGAAGAATTGCTTGTCCGTCAGATTATTTTGTCAAATTGCCCAACATTTCCAAAATCAGTAATTTCTGGATTGCCATTTTCCACTTCTAATTAAAGCAATCTGCATGAAATACTTGAAAGTTAGAATGCATTTCGCAACAAAAAAATTGTCTGAAAAGGATGACAAGGTCCGTAATTTTTATAACAAATTAGTCTTATTCAAGGGTCAGTGCGAGCAGTGGTGGCCCAGTGGTAACGGTCGCGACTTACGAGTTGTTGGTCGTAGGTTTGAACCCAGACAGGCGCTTTACTTTGTGTAAATTATTTCATCACCACTGCTCTTAAAACGGTGAAGGAAAACATCGTGAGGAAACCGGCATGTCCTGGAACCAAAAATTCGAAGACATGTGACATCTACCAACCCGCACTGGACCCGCGTGGTAGATTACGGCCCGCTCCCTCTCACAGAGAGGAGGCCTGTGTCCCAGCAGTGGGAACATTATAGGTTGATTATGTGTAGGGGCAGTTACTAGTCAAGTTCGATTATACTGAAAAATGAACGAGATCTTATTACTCGTTAAACAGGTTAATTGGGTACTACCGACCTTCTAATTTATGTATTTTAAAATTTTCTGACCTTATCAGTTTTTTCTGAAAGCTTTTTAGTTACATCTATATCCCATCATATCTCACTTTCGCATTTATTATTATTTTAAGAGCATGTCTACCTTTATTCTCTGTCTACGGTGACTATGAATTTTGAATAAACGGTTTTTCTTTTCACTGACTTATGTTATTTTTACCCAACTGCGTCTAAGCATAAAAAGGATTATTTTTTATTATACTTCAACAACTCTAGAAGCGGTCGTTGACCCCAAAAAAATACGTCAAATCTTTTAGTTTTTTATTTTATCGTGTTTAGATAACGACCCTGATAATACAACATTTGACCCTGTAATAATAAAGTAATATACCTACACAATATTATTTATTTATTTTATAAAAGTAATGTATTTATTCATATAAAGTTTTTTTTTTTTTTGTACTAGCTTTTGCATGCGATTCAGTGGTGGTGAAAAGATAGCACAAAAAGGTTTTTTCGTCTTTATAATAATTATTATTAAAGAATTACTAAACTATCAACAGTCACATAATAATTTGTGACAACCCTCAGATCGTCTTCTCGCGCCACACGCGCCTCAGACGCGAGCCGCTTCAAAGGCAATGGCGAATAGCGACGCGCGGCGCGGCGTAGGTATTTTGCTAGGTCCTAAGATCAGCTGCTGCCAGTTCGTAGATTTAGTAATCGATAGGTAGACATTATATCTATAATGTGGTATAGTTATAGTAGTGCTATATTATAATATAGTACTACTATAGGTACCTACCGATATAAATATCTATAAGTACCTACTAATACGTATTAAAAAGCTGAAAAGTTTGAATCTTACAAACTAGGTACCAGTTTAAGTTTTTTTTGTGTTAGGCACCGGCCACACAGAGACAGACGCAAGGCACGGACCCATCACAGTAGCGGCGCCGCGCCCGTTTAATCTACTTGCATATAAAATGTATACAGCCGTCGCGATGTAAAACATACAGAAAAGACGGGACGCCGTCACGACGTTAACTCGTCGGCGCCCTATTGGAAAACATATAGCCTTTAGGCGCGATTGGTCCAATGTTCAAAAAGATGTCCAATTCGCAGTTGGTCCAATTCGCGATTGGTCCAATTCGCAGTTGGTCCAATTCGCGATTGGTCCAATTCGCGATTGGTCCAATTCGCGATTGGTCCAAAATGGACAATTTTTCCGAAATTTTACAATACACATAGATTTATAATAACGTCCAGATTGAGTGTTCCGTACAAAACGCACCGTTCTTATTGAATGCATTTAGTGATAGGCGTGTGCGTTGGTACCGCCCACCGCAAGTGTATTATCATCGTTTCTGCAGTTGTGTGCGTGACGTTTTCTAATACCAGCGCAAAATGATTACCCCAAAATGTGTTTTCTTATTCATATTCACTTAGGTAATTATATAGTTATTATATGTGTACAAAATGAAACCCGCCTTTTACATTCATACCGATTGACTCTTATTAGTTTTTGAAGATTGTTATAATTTTATTTTTAACATGGTTTTCGTAAACATGTGTGAATGAACAAAAAACTTTTAATATCATACTAATATTATAAAGGAGAAAGTTTGTGAGTGGTGTGTGTGTGTGTGTGTGTGTGTGTGTGTGTCTGTGTATGTTTGTTACTTCTTTTTCACGTTCGAACGGCTGACCGAATGAATTTCTACTTTCACGCGGGTAAAGCCGCTGGCAGCAGCTAGTATTTAGAAAAAATAAATAAAAGAACGTATTCAAACTTAAACTCAAAATTGTTTATTTCACATAGGTCTACATGGGTCTATAATAGTCTATAATAGTGTTCTCACATTCACATTATAAAAAGAAGCTAAATAAAAATAAACCTATCAATCAATGATAGACGTATACAATACTAAATTGCTAGTGAAACTAAAATGGCTGTTGTGTAATTAATATAATAATAATTCGAGCGTACAATTTATGTATTTATAAACCCTGAAATTGTAATTGCTTCCTAAACATTTGCCTTTTCGATGGTACATTTTTTGAAACATTTTCTATTTTGGCTACATAAAAAAGTCTAATTTTTAAGTACCCCTCGACTACCAGTTTAACAATATTATTTTCATGATAACGCCCGTATAAATGATCTGTTTCATTAAGGGCGGCTTGCGCAACATTTGGTCTAAATAGAATTTAGTTAAATGCGTTTATCTTGCTAAATATGTTTAGCTTAAATACAATTAAAAAGGTCTTGCTCACGTCCGTTCGGATGGTAATTTAACTAATCGTAGTTAGGGAGTCGGTAAAGCAGTTTCTTGCGTTCCTTTTTACGTTTTCGTGCGTTGTACACTTGACTTAGAGCAAAATGGTTGCATTTCTTAAAAAAAATATGCGTGATATGAACCGACGAGCTTTCAACTGTCACATCAAAAAAAAAAAAAGTCAACCGAGCTGTCAAGTCACACAAATTGTGTTGTTGTGATTTGTGAAGTGTTCTCGTGGTAATTTTTATTGATAATAATTGTTTTAGTTGAGTTCAGTGATAATTACCATGGCAAACAAAAGTGTTTCTTCTAGGGCCCGGGGGCCTAATTTTACAAAAGAAGAACAAATATTGCTGATTGCAGCGATGGAACCGTACACCCATATTATTGAGTGCAAAAAGACCGACCAAATTAAACAGAGTGAAAAGCAAAATGCCTGGGTCAAAATCGCTCATGTTTTTAATGCCAACATAAAAGGAGTTTCAAGAAGTGACGAAAACCTTTTAAGTTGTTATAGAAACATTAAAAGCAAATTGAAAAAAAAACATTCAGAATCAAAAATGTTGTTGAGAGGTTAGTAACATGATGAACTTATTTTTCTGGACAGACTACCATACCCTTGTATATACTGCTCAGTAATGTCTTTTATTAACCGTAGTACCGCTGGTATTTGCTATTTATAACACAGATGTCTATTTATGTTACAGATCCTGATCAAAAACAGGCTTTTTTAAGTGCCTTAGAAGAAAATGGCAAAGACTGGGAAGCAATCGCCTCCACAATAAATAGGCCTATTGAGGTTTGCCAGGAAAGCTTCGACAGTTTGCAAGTCGAATTGAAAAAAGAAGAAGCCAAGTATAAGAAGGTTGTGATGGGAACAGGTACATATAAAATTATCATAGTAGTGTTGTGTTTTTCCATTTATGGGTGTTTTATAAGCTGCCTATCAATACTGATTAAAATCATAAGTTCATGACATTAATTCTTTCGGAGAGTGAGATTCATATTCTCGTCCAAACGAGACAATTGTAAACAAGTTAAACTTATTATTTTTAGGCGGAGGCCCTCCTCCTTCAGATGATGACAACCCACTTAATGCAGTAAGAAAGTTAATAGAGCCACAAATGGACGGACTTTATAGTATGTATGATGGAGATGCCACGCTCATGAAGCAATTTCAAGAAAGTCTTCCTGAAGAACAACGAATTGCACCCATCGAAGAAGATTACCTGAAAAGTCTTGAAAACATAACTACATTTGTGGTTGATTGTAATACTGGTAGGTAACTAAATAGTACAAAAAAATACTTTTGATGCTTTTAAGACCAATCATGTAACAAAATGTACATTTATCAAATACCTATATTTATTTTTAGTTATTACTGAGAATGATGGTGGTTCTACTCCAAGCACACCATTGCAATCTCGAGCTGGAGATAAATTTAGTAAGATGGAGATAATACGGAAGAAAGGAACTGTGCTGACAAACAAGGGTAATTAATTATCACCATAATTTATAGTTATATATTATATATATTTATAGTTATAGCAGTTTTTTTTAATTATATGGTTTGTTTTAGATTTAACTGACAATGACCATGGACCTTCTACGAGTGGCATTAATACTACACCGTTAGCACAATCACAAGTCAGAGAAAGTTTAAGCAGGATAGACATTTTAAGAAAAAGGAAGGCATCTGCTCTCTTTAACAAAGGTACCTAAATTATTATTTCAAGTTGTAACACTGGCCCGTGCGTAGTTTACAGAAATTAATTGGAAACAAGCTGATGATGGTTTCTATTTGAACTATACTACTCACCACCGTGCTAAAGTAAATTTATAGGGTATATACTGCTAGGGAAAGATTCAATTAAACAAGTACCTTCTTACACAATACAAGTTTATTGCAATTAATACAAAATTAAGGCACACATACAAACAAAGTGGCGAGCCACTAAAATAATGCCTCTTTCCCTGCTACTATGGCATTCACCCACACAACTAGTCTCCGTACCTAGTGGTATGGGTGAAAACCTGCATGAGACAATAGCAGTTTCTCAGAGTCGCTATGCGAGTCCGCGAGGGAATAGATCAATAACCTTACTAGCTCACGTACATGTGTCGACCTATTTGGACTGTGCTCATATGGGGAAAATAACTAATATGCTAAGCAAACCCGAGACACAATATCATACAACAACTGGTCTTAACACCTAGCCTTTTTACAAAAGGCCTAACTCTCTCATAGGTTAAATTATTATCTTACACGGATAACCTCTCAGTTTTGAATTCAGTTCATACCAATCAGTTAGTTCTGACCTCAGTCAGTTGACGGATCGTCGGTCCTTGGCTTCGCTCACAGGAGGTTCCTGTGAGCACACGCGAACGCGGCCTACGGACGAGATGGTGACGCTTTCGTTACCTGGAGTGGCGTACTTCCCTCATAACCGGGAACCGGCTAAGTAAGGCCTTCCTGAACGTCGGATGACCACACCGCAAGGGATAATCTTAAAGCCGCCTGCGCTCTGATGAATTCCAAATCATCAGTTCATCACACAACGGCGCAACATCCAGGCATCAATTTAGCTGCGCATAGCACCAATCAAAAGAAGGCTAGCATAACAAGCCAGACCTGTAACAACGTCCTCGTGTCAGAACACACATGCAAGAGACCTGGGCTATAGGCTAACCAGCAAGAATAAAGCAAATGGTTGAATACTCACAGGATTCTGCTCTTTCTGGATTTATATTAAAACCCCATTGGGTTATTTGGGCACATCCCGTTCCTCTCAGGATATAAAGTCCCTCTCAAACAGCCCCCAGGCTCGTGTTCTTGGTCGTAAAAGACCGGACACGGAACACCGTTTTTTTCCAAACCAATCTGACAGTTTCTCGAATAATCTTCCACAGACTATATAAGATTATTATCGATTTTTATCTTTAATACATTCGACATTGTTTTTTAATTAAAAATATGGTGAATTATGTATGTTTGTTTATTTGTTTTAATTAACTGATAAACTGTAATTAATTTACTAAACACAAAAACCCGTCTTTGCGTAACGTAAACCACCATGTCAATCGCTATTCCACGACAGGTGTCGCTAGTATTAGTTTTGCAACGTCACAAAGTCATTCAGTTTCATATCTTTTTGCGAATTCACAATTGGCTTATAGTAATATCATATTAAACTACTTTTCTTTATTCCAGAAAATAATACTACTGAAGAACTACCAACTAAGAAAAGTAAGACGGCAAATGAGAGTTTTAAAATATTATCAGAAGAGAAGTTGGAGCTGGTCAGATTACAAAAACTGTCACTGGAAATGGATATGGAACATAAACAAAAAATATATGAAATAGAATTGGATAATTTAATGAAAAAAAGGAATTTAATGAACAAATGTACAAAAAAGAACTTTTACTTAAGGATTTAGAAATAAAAAAGAAACAATCAGAGCTGTAATATTTTTGATTTTTTTTTTTTACAATGATGCAAAATATCCCTCTATTAGTAGTCTTCGTTGCAAATTAGCGCTTCCTCTTCCATACCGTTCTGGTCCAACATCATCATCCCTACCTTCCATAATAACAGGAAACTCTTGATCTTCAGGGGGTATGTTTTCCTTTCGTAATATAGCTAAATTATGAAGTACAGCTGTTGCTATGATTATGCCAGGTACTCTATGAAGGTGAATACTTATGGCCCTGGATAATATAGGGAATCTCCTCTTCCATATACCAAATGCCCGTTCAACCACATTCCTCGTCTTTATTTGTGACTCTTGGTAAAGTGTCTCTCCTCGTGTATTCACATAATTTTATGACAGAGGTGTCATCATAAAGTTAGTTTGGGCATAGCCACTGTCACCTAGCAACAATTTATCATTATATTTACCCTGCAAAAAATTGCGTTTTAATGCACAGTTATCCCAAATGTTGGAATCATGTGCTGATCCATGCCACCTTGCCACAACATCTAAAAACATAAGGTTTGCAGCAGCTACACATTGGGTGTTTATTGAAAAATATCCTTTCCTATTTCTATATATTTCAGCGTTATCACCACCTGGAGATAATATTCTCACATGAGTGCAATCTAACGCACCAATTACTCTAGGGAACTTTGCAATTCTATAAAAATCATACGCTGTTTTATTTTGCTCTTCTGTTGTGCTTGGAAATTTTATATACATCTTATACAATAATGCAATGGCATGAGTAACACGATGCACTATTCTACAAGCTGTGCTTTCATGTACACCAATCATGTCACCACAAGTTATTAGCTGACTTCCTGTCGCATAAAATCTCAGCGTACATAAAAGTTGGTTCATAGGAGTGACTGATTTGATCTTGCAAAACAAACAAAAATAGCTAATTAATTACCTATCTATGTATTGAATATTCATTAATAATGAGTAGGTACACTTCCTTACTTGTTGCTGGTTTTTAAATGTGGGGCTATTTGCTGTAACAAAATTATAGTGGTTTCTTTCGTTAGACGAAACCTTCTGAAGAATTTGTCGTCCGAATACATTCCAAATAAGTCTGCTCTCTCAAACAATTCCCTCGGTCTGTTGATATATTCTATAATCTCCTCATCGTTGTCAGAATACAATTCCCACAAATCCATCTTACAAACTTCCTACCGAACTCTTTATAATTTTTTATAAAATATTAGTAAAATTTCTATAACCTCAAAATGATGACGCGCGATTGCTACTAAACGTATTTAGCGACGCTAAATAGCCATCTTTGGGTATTTAACTTTGACAGTTCGTTAAACGTGATTAGTGACTAAATTTTTGTTGTGCAAGACGCTAATTATAATTAACAGACTAAATGCGTTTACGTCGCTCTTAAACTGTATTTAAAGACGATGCGCAAGCCGCCCTAAAATTGAAAAGTTTTTTATTAACCAATTGCGTCATTATTTTAATTATGAGAAATTTGTATTCAATTTCTGTAACTATTGGTTTTTCTTTTAAACAATTTCGCAACATCGTCTCTGATGACCAGCACACATTAAAAACATTATCTGAAGAATAGATTAAGCCACCCTTGTCTCGTAGCCCAAGTAATTTATGAAAGTCTAGCTTTTCTTTGCTAATTAAGCTTTCGATACAGGGCATACATTTGAGTTTCCGATTGAATTGTCGAACAACGTAACCGGCTATATAACCGACAATTTGTCGGTAATATTCTTGAGAGCTTGTCTGATCATGCAAACTTATGTAGCTTAATTCAAAATCAATCATTTTCTCACCATTGGCTTCACTGTGCCCGCCACAAAATTTTGTAGCACAAATATCTTCATCTTCCTCGTCGTATCTACGCGCTTTTGTGGTTGAATTTATAGCTGTTATTGCCGAAGAACAATTTAAAATTGCGATTTCTTCCAACGGTACGCAGTTTCCGGTTTCCGTTCATTTCAGTTCCATGTAGTTTTTTGTAGATACCTCTCAACTGACGAGCGTTAGGGTTGTCGTTATGGCCTCCGTGCATGCGAATGGCCCCAAAAAAAAGTTCAATGTGGTCTTGGCTGATTTTGTAAGTTGTTAAGTATTTTAATTCCTTAGTTTGCTCAACTAAAGTTGCATATAGGAATTTTAAGCTTTCTATACAAACTAACATGCCCAAGAAACCAGTATTTGATTTTGTTTTTAGCACCGGGTTGTACGTTTTAAGAGTCAATTTTGTTTTTCTTTGCGACTCTTGGTAAGTATGTTTTCTGGATATTTTTATATGTAACTTTGAAATATACCCCCTTATTCATAATCCTATTTTATCTCTATTTTAGCTAAAATAGGTTTATAGAACGTTTGTCTTTATCTGTCACGTTGTCATTTCTGTGTGTAAGAAAGAGACAAACCCCATTTTAACTAAAATAGGTTTGATAAGTTTTATGAATAAGGGGGATAGTCTTTAGCGTAATTGAGAAATTTAAATATTTCAGTTTTGTTTCCCGGAAAAAGTGGATGACAAAAATCGTGCTGCTTTAAGCTCCGGGAATTAAATATGTCAGAGAGATTGTTAAAAAGCGTAATAAACTTTTCAGTAGCCTCGCTTTTTTCAAAATCTTTTAAGTTAAGATCATTTCTGCAACACTGCAGAGCAATTGAAACACTTCTACTAAGAAGCTGAGTTGCCAGCTTTACCTTCATTATTGAATTTCTAAATTCTAAATGCTTTAGCATTGCAGATAGGTATATTCCCAAATATAAATCGATAAAAGATTCATTATACAGAGCTCGTAAGAAATATTTGGAAACTGATTTATTGAGTTATAACAGCACAAAAAATTTGAAACTACCACATGCACTTACAGATAATTTTTTGTTGATTGAAGATGGAGGTGAAGGCGATGAAAAAATGTTTGTATTCGGAACAACATTAGGTAGAAACATTGCTGAGGACCATGAATGTTATTTTGCGGATGGTACTATAGGGCTTAAATCAAAATCCTTTTTATACTTATTAGGATTATATTGAATCTTTCTTTATATTATCATAATTCAATCCTTAAATATTAGACGTCAAACCTATGACTCCCCTATGACATCTGTTTGAATGTTCGAAAGGAACTCGTTACAAATATAAGCAGCGGCCTGACCCGCAAGGAGGTCAGTAACCATCAAAGAAGTCTCTACATCAGCTACGCCCACCTTAGAATAAAAGTATGGGCATAGCCGGAGACTTTTATTCACACCATTCGAATATTCAAACCCTATCTACCTATCCTATTGTATATATACCTATTTCCGAGGAACAAATTTACATGATGAGGTCCGTCTCTTGCAAGAGTAAGCTTAGGTCAGGACGTACAAATCGCGAATCCAACACCACGTTAAGTGTCAAGCAAATTAACAACTATATGTGCCAATATGCACCCATACAAACTAACGTCGTCATGCTTAAACCTCGTCGTGTCAAAACCTCGGTAAAAGGCGCGACGCGGCCTCCTAATAATAACACTTGATGTGAGAGTTCACATCGACCTAGAAGAGGCTTAAGAAAATTAAACGATCTTAGCATCAGATTCTTTTAACTCCATCGGACGGGATTGAGCCAGAGGGAGGGAAAAGCTTAAGAGGCAAGGGTTCATTAAAAAACTAATATATTATGCTCGTACTCCAGAAAAAAAACTTAAAACTCCTACTACGTTCTCTAAAATTCTAATATCATTAAATATCAGTCAATACTGATAAAACTGTGGGTCCTCAAACACAAGTTGAACCGAAAGTGTCAACCAAACACACTTTGCAAGGGTTATGATAACATAACCCTTAGTTACCCTTAGTTGTCACCGACTTTGCTAACAGGGGTATAAACCCCTGTTAGCAAAGTCGGTGACAACTTATGCTGAGTGTCTGTCACCCCCCCTTCTATAGGAGTGACCACAGTTTTCACAATAACTATCCTCCTATCACTCGCGTCATTAAATACTGGAGTACGAGAGTCCTACGCCTACTTGTAATCACGTTGAAATCGACAATCTATTCAGGCCTCCCTTTGACCCGTTGCAGGTGTGAGGGCGCACCTCACAGCCCTCTGGGAGGTGCGAGACCTCACACGCTCCCGGCCGCGTCCGATGTTTTTTCTCACAGCATATGTAACATACAAATGGACACATATTAATAAATTGTAACATATTATCCAAACAAAAATAATGCACTTAAATATGATGTTTATATTCAAGTGACATATTTACATTACATGACAAGATACATGACAATTAAAAAAAAACAACAACTATTAACATACTAATATGAAAAGGTTTTAATTAAATAATCTGACTTAAAAAGGTTTCTATCTCTAAACTTCCTTTTTCTGAATTTATATTTTAAAATCGAAAACTTTTTTATAAAATGATGCTTGTTTACAAAAAATGTTTTTATAAAATTATCAATGATTAAAAAACTTTTTTGAAATAATATTTTAGTTTTAGTCTTTTAGAAAAATGGGATTCTTTTCTTCTTTCGTGCTTTTCTTTTATTGTTTGCAGCACATTGCGAAAAAAACTTATTTAAATTAGGGATATCTACATAATGTAATATAAAATCACTACAACTAAGAACTACAACCTCATCCGTAGGAAAACTAAATGAGTTTATCAACTGTGCGGAGTTGTTCGACGCTGCATCTTCATCTCTGACCGCATCCACCTTCATATCATCCACAACTATCTTAACATTACTATCCACCTTATTAATATCACTCATATCGTTGATGAGACAAGAGTTCTCCTTAGTTTCGCAAACATCGACGAGACCATTCTCCTCTATTTCGGAAGAATCGATGTGATCATTCTCCTCTAACTCAGAAAAATCGATCGAAACATAATCCTCATCAAAATGATCAACCGCGACGTTAATTTTATCTATTTCCACATCGTGGTCATCGTGCTCATCTTGTGCCTCTGAAACATTACTATTTACGTTACTAAATGGACTAGACAGACCCGATTCGATGTTTTCATCATTGTGTTCGCTCTCGAACACTTCCATCGGCTCCTTCTCCTCCTCTGCGGGGATGCACACCTCGCTGCTGCGCTTGACACCATCTTCTCTATCACCTTCAACTTCCACGCTGCTTTCTAGGCAGCACTGCTCGTTCTGTAGCGGGTCATTTTGTCTTCCACTAAATAATACAGAAGCATCATTATCTATATTTACAACATTTTCTTGTCTGCTTTCCTCAGACAGATCTTGTGCCATCTCGACTACTTGCACCTTAATCATTTTTCTATCTCTGTGACATTTACATGGAAGCTCCTCCCATAACACTTCACATATCTCATCAAATGACATGTCGTCATAGTATTTCCACTTATGAACTGCTAGGGCAGCACCCTCAAGATATGCGCTTAATATAAGCGCCCAGTCGCTCTCACGCCATTTATTATAGGCGGCAACAACTTCAAATCGCCTAAGAAAATCTTCCAGGCATACGCCGTCCATGCCCGCAAAAACTTGAGCCATCTTTCTCTTTTTATATTAAAAAAAATACATATAGCCACTTAGCTTTTTCTCCTGGCGACGTTTCTTCGCGTCTCTTTTCTTATACTCACTATCCTTTCCCTCGCTAGGCATACGAGAGGTTTCGCAGTTACAATTCACTTCTATGAGTGCTGAAACAAAAAACTATTTCGCAAGCTTAGCGAAAATCCGGCGAAACGCGGCGCACTCCACCAAATATAGGGCTTAAATCAAAATCCTTTTTATACTTATTAGGATTATATTGAATCTTTCTTTAAATTATCATAATTCAATCCTTAAATATTAGACGTCAAACCTAGGACTCCCCTATGACATCTGTTTGAATGTTCGAAAGGAACTCGTTACAAATATAAGCAGCGGCCTGGCCCGCAAGGAGGTCAGTAACCATCAAAGAAGTCTCTACAGTACTTTCAAAACAGTTCCAAAGCCGTTTTATCAGCTTTACGTGCTACATTTAGATTTAAACTCGACTCAAACGAAGACTAACATTATACCTGTTTTTTATACACTGTTACCCAATAAAACAGAACAAACTTACCTACGTGTTTTCGCATTATTAAAGGAAAAATTGGGTCTTAACGTGAAATCATTTAAATGCGATTATGAGAAGGCGCAAATGAACGCCGCTTCTGCAGTCTTCCCTCAGGCAAAAATAAGTGGATGCTACCACCATTTTAATGACGCCATATGGAGGTATTCAAAAAAGATTCAATTGAATAGGAGTAAAGAGGGTCGAAATATTACTAGGAAGGCATCGGTGATTCCACTATTCCCTGCTAGTCGCATTCCAGAAGCTTGGAGATATATATTAGAAACTTCTCCAGACAGCGAAAAAGTAATCAAATTTCGCAAGTATTTTGAAAAGGAATGGTACCCAAGACTCTCACCAACCATATTAAGCTGCGCTCATCAGCGCCATAGAACAACCAATGCTTTAGAGGGCTGGCATTCTCGGCTGAATCGGCGCATTCCCAAAAAACCCAATTTGTTTTATTTTCTTTACAAACTGCGAAGAGAAAGCCAATATTATGATACTAAAATAATTCAAAGTGTATTGAAAAACATAAATAACAAAAGGAGAAGTCGTGACATTCTATTCGATAAAAAATATGAAAAAGTACTCAAAAAAATAGAAAATGGAGCAATAACAGTAAAAAAATTTTTTCATAAAATTATCTATTTAAGATTATCATTATATAAATCTTGTTAAAAAAGTTTCGTGAAAAAGCATGTAGTTTTTATAATTTTTTTTTTTACATCTTTAAGGGCTGATTTTTTAATCGACCGATAATCTTTATTCGTGGAATAAAATTGATGTCCGACAGTTTTTGTATAGAAGAACTGTAAAATTCAAAATTATTCCTCCGATAAAGTTATCTGGTTCATCATATTTTATATTGGACGAAAGTAAGAAACTAATAATTATTGGAAGGAGCTTGTAACACAAGATATGATTTGTAATATGATTACGAATAAATAGTACAATATGTACATGAATGTGTGTTATATTGTTTAATTTGGGAAATATTTTATACTGGACGAAAGTACAAAACTAATCGTTATTGGTAGGAGCTTGTAACACAAGATATGATTTGTAATATGATTATGAATAAATAGTACAATATGTACCTACATAAAAATGTGTTATTTTGTTTAATTTTGGAAATACTTTATATTGGACCAACCGCTAATTGGACCAATCGCGAATTGGACCAATCGCGAATTGGACCAATCGCGAATTGGACCAATCGCGCCTAAAGGACATATAGAAAGGACAGGGCGCGGGCAGGGCGCGGGCCTGCACGGGCGCAAGCGGGGGAGCGGAAAGGGCGCGGAGGGCAGGTTCTCACAGCGCTCGCCCGCTCGCCATTGTGCATCTTGCGTCGGAGTAGTTAGAAAGTTACGTGCGAACGAACGTTAAAATGCGTGACGACTTTGAATTTAACGTTACATTTTGTAATTTAATTGAAAATAATCCAGTAATTTATTATTATAACAGACCAGATTATTGTAACAGAAATGTCCAAGATCAAGCTTGGTCAATAATTGCCAGGACATTAAATGAAACAGTTAAGTACTGTGAGAGTCTTGCAGACTCTAATGTGACACCTTGGTCACGGGCGTGTGTATATTATTTAAATCCCTTTATACAGGGTGTCTCACGGCAGAGTTAGGATTTTAAATGACAATGCCAGATCCTGCCCCACCTTTCATTAATTTACAAGAAATGTAAATTTATGAAAAATATCCAAAGAAAATACGACCCTAGGTTACTTAACTTTTAGTCTGGTAAACTTGCGGATAAAAAGTTAGATATAAAAGGAATTTAATTAAAAACCAGGGTATTTCCTGTTTTTATCGCAGCCATTTGCGTTACTTATTACGCATACACGAGGAACAAAACGAGTCATTTAATTTTTTTAAATGACATCTATTAATGTATTATGTACGGTAATATGTATTCGGTTTAAATACACACAGTTAATGAAAATAAAGTTTTTTTTTTCTAATATACATAATACATAACGGAGAACCGGGACCATTCGGATTTTTAGAAATCGTGACGTCAGCTGAGCTGACATCACCATCTCCACTGGTAGGTTCACTCATTGCAAAAATAAAGACACCCAATTTATCTACTCACGTTTTGTTTATTAGCCACACAATTTAGAAACCTTTAAAATCTAAATTAATAATTAAAATTGTACTCACAAGATATTCTACTGAAAAACCACTTGTCTTCACAAAATTCTCCTTCATAATGTGGCCTCGCAACGCCTCGCCATTTTTAAATACAAAGATGGCATCGTCGTTGCGAAGTCATTACACTTACTATTTTACAAATCGCAGGTAACATTGATTAAAGTAGCAAACTATGATTTGTTAATTTGTTTTATTATTTTTAGCACTCGATTTTAACATTTAATTAATTATTTATTGCTTAAAACATTTTAACATTTTTTAAACACGCGCGCCATGTTGTTTCGCTTGACCTTGTAGTTAAATCAAATGTTTCCGTTAAACAAAAATTAACCAAAAATCATTATTAAACTAACGCATATCGCTAATTAATCAAGAAATTAATTTAGCAATAGATAACTTGTTTTTTAAACCTAAGTTTGAATTAACCTTCAATTATAGTTTGCTATTATAGTAACAGCAAATCATAACACGATTTTTTACATTGAATTCAGTCATATTTAACTGTTAAGTTTTAACTTAAAGTTAATATTTTTAGTTTGAGTTGGTCTTGCGTCGACATAGGTACATATTATGACTGTATATTCTAATCATTAATTCGCATTTGAGCGTTAGTGATTAGGTGTAACGAAGCGTTATTGGCTCGCTAACGCTAATACTTATGTCAAACTCACTGTCAAAATAGTTGAAGAGTCATTCGTTGACATTCGCTTTCGCTCTGTTCTGTTTACATTGTTGTTTGTTTTTCGCTCCCTAATCTCTCCCTGTGATCTACTGTTATATTTTCACGACGATTTTGCTTTTGTACCCGGACTCGATCTCGCCTACTTGCCACGACGATTTTGCTTTTGTACACGGACTCGATCTCGCCTACTTGCCGACTTTGTGCTATTTAAACGGACTCTGATCACTGCTTGCGACTTGAATAACGATGTTGAGGTGCATAAATTGTCACTTGTGCGTCGACAGGATGCTAAGACATGTTGTGTCTTCAATACCATCTGCACTGCAAACTCTTCTCGCTAGATGGAAATCGTTGCAACAGGTACTAACAACAACTGCGTTATTTATTGAAAGTAGGTATTTGACCGTAGCGAAAAGTCCTAAATAATAATTATTGTACAACCTGCGGTTTCGCTTGGCTTGTAGCCCTAATGCAACAATCTATGAATAAATAGATACCTACCTACCTAAAAGTATCTTGAATAACTGGCTTAGTAGGCAAAATAGTCAAGTTTATCTTTTGGAGTTTATGTGTGGATTTAATAAATGAACTTGTTTATCTCAACCTTAAACTAATATGTGTTTCTTACCTTACAGCTTCCACAAGAAGCTGTAATCTGTCAAGAGTGCTTTTTGCGGCTAGATCAGCATTGTAGAAATGGGAATGTGAATGCTGAAAGAGATCTTGGTCATACTCATGTTTGTCTTGGATGTGGACGATCTGTTTTAGAAACAAGAAGACGTGTGAGATATCATACTGTCGAAGCCAGTAATCCATTAATAGCTACTATAATATCATGGGATATTCACAATGAGGTCAGTAGTAATGTATAAACCACTTTCCCCGTCCCACAACACAATATGATACATATCAATCATTTAACTAATGAGTCCCATAAACTGTTAAGCTAACTACCAACCACCTGCAAAGTTGCTCTTGTGGAAATATCATTTTTCATCACGGCCGGCCCCTATATAATATTGTCTATGTAAACTTAGAAACTCTAGGCTGCATTTTTAAAAACCTTCGAAAAATAACTTTAATTATTTTTTATGTATTGAAATGTTTTATTTACTTGTAGGTGATATCAAGATATGCATTTGTATGCCATCTGTGTTGGATGCGTGCTAATCGCCAACTATCACAAGATGTTTCAAGAGAACAACCAGCCACAGATGAACATGCTGAACTTGCAGACAGAAAATGTAGACGAGATGCCTAATCACATTTGTCATTATTGGACAGGTCTTAATGTTTTAGAATTTCTAGCTTTATACAATGAAATACCTGTACTTAGAAATGTCAGCAACGGGAAAACATGTTTAGCCATATATCTAACAAAACTCAGAACTGGTGATAGTAATAGATTATCAACACTTTACAATATGCCACGGTCTACATTAGAGTCTTATTTAAAAAAAATGCGTAGCCATTTTATAAATAATTTCGTTCCACATCATGTTGGGTTGCAGCATATTACTAGAGAAAAGGTAGCTCAGCGGAATTTATTAATACCAAATAATCTATTCGGTAGCCTAAACATTCCATTAGAACAAATGCCTGCTATTGCTATTTGTGATGGTACATATATTTTTATTCAAAAAAGTAGCAACTATCTTTACCAGAAAAGAACTTATAGTCTGCATAAGTATGACAATTTAATAAAGCCCTTTCTCATAGTTGTCTGTGATGGGTACATAATCGATGTTTCGGGTCCATATGCTGCAACACAAACAGATTCTGAAATAATGAAGCATTTGTTTGAAAATGAAAATGGACCTATGAGGTCTTTTTTTAGATCAGATGATATTTTTATTTTAGATACAGGATTTCGAGATTGCATACCATTTTTAGAATCTTATGGCTATAAAGTATTTAAGCCTGAATCAGTGGATGAAGGAGAAACACAATTAACGGCATTGCAAGCCAATAAAAGTCGCTGTGTGACTTTGTGTAGATGGGTAGTGGAAGTTGTGAATGGACGTTTCAAACGTGACTTCAAGCTATTTAGACAAGATTTTTTTAACAGGGCCTCGTTACATTTAATGGATGACTTTCGAATTGCAGCGGCTTTAATTAATCGTTTTCAACCGCTTATTCACGACCGGCCAGATGCTCAAGAAATCATATCACGAGCATTGCGTTTTTTATATGAGCCAAATCATTTAGCACAATTTGTACAGCAATTTAATTTAAATAGACGTAGAACAATGTTCTCTAGGATTGATGGAAATCTACCACAACTGCAGCAATTTCCTTTATTAACATATAGTGAAATTGGTTTTAATAGCTTTAGGGCCATATCAAGTAAAACAGGCCCGTTCATACTTTGGAGAGCATATTCGCGAAAATGGGCTCTATTTAATAGAGGTGTGACCAGAAGTGGAGCACTCTCATGAAATAGTGTCACACATTGGAGGAAACTACCCATTTTTAATAAGAGGCAGGATAAAGTCTAGGCACGTTGGCCAAAGACACTATTTCACTTATATCCTAGTTGATAGAGAGCCTAACAGTAGCTGTGCAATCGACTCTATATTAGGATATTGCTGCAATTGTATTGTGGGTAATCGAACGGTTGGTTGTATGACCATTATATGGTACCTTGGTTGGGCACGTCATCAAGACAATATTGATCAGCCGGCAGGTTTTCTTGATAATGTTTTAATAACGTTTGAAGATCAATAAATCAATCACTTATAAAACTTGTTTTATTTTATTACCGATCAACAATCAGGATGTTATGTTATGACCTAAGTCAAAAATATTATTAAGGTTGTGTTGGTGTTATGCCATTCCTGTCTTTCATAGCTAAACATCCTAGGATAGCATTGTAACAATATACAGCACTTATTTCATTATTTCTACAATTATATCTGCAATTAACCTAAACTTAGGGTACCTAACCTAAATGTAATTTTTTTTTTATTTAAACAGAAACTGCAAGTTCTAAAGGTTATTAAACGTGTTTTTAGTTATCACTAAAAAAGCACCAATAGAATGCTACATTTGGCATGCCTGTAAACCAACTTTTATTTGATGGGTCAAAGTTCTATAGAGTTTCTGGCATTGTCCTTTGTCGCGCTTTATCTTTGTCATTTTTTGTTTGATTGACAAAAGCAAAAATCCATTATTTTTTGATAATCTAACTGACGGACTAAATCTAATTATTATTTTTTTACCCAGGAAAATATCCTATAAGACAATTTAACCTCTTTATAATATAGATTATATTATCTTATTATACCTAATAACTGAATTATCATCATTCACACACTTTTGTTGAATGTTTATAACATTATTTACAGGGAATCAAGATGTTTCGACACTGTTAAAGAAAAGAGGACTTGGTACCAAACATCGTCAGCAGCAAAACAAGAAAAACATAATATCAAAAGGTAATTAATAAAACATATCATAATGTAGGCTCAGTATTGAATATCACCTTAAAAATAAATAGAAAGGTGAAACTTAATGATTTTTTATAAAACAAATTCAGTCTTACATTTTAGCATAACTTAGGTTATTAATGTTAAGGGTAATCAATACTTCAACTTACGATTAAAGAAATTTATCAATTTTTTTCAGGTCCTCATGTATACAGAACACAAACAATTTAAATCTGTATTAAAGCAGCTAAAGAAATGTGAGAATGATAAACTGCATCTTAAACGGAAATATATTATTGCCAGAAAAACGACAAAAACAGCATTTAAAATTTTTTCCAAGCACATGTCGCCTACTGCAACTATGTTTTGTGCAATGCAAGCCTCTCGGAGTGGGAAGAAAAAGCAAGGAAGGCGGTTCACATTAGATGAAAAAATTTTGGCGTTGTCTCTGTACAAACCATCTCCCAAAGCATATCGCCTACTGAGTAATTTGTGTGTTTTGCTAAGCAGAAGAACACTGCAAAATT
This sequence comes from Amphipoea lucens, assembly GCA_947508005.1. Classification (NCBI taxonomy): domain Eukaryota; kingdom Metazoa; phylum Arthropoda; class Insecta; order Lepidoptera; family Noctuidae; genus Amphipoea; species Amphipoea lucens. Next base: position 13,579,146 of record OX382375.1, read on the forward strand.
TGCTTCATGAAAATAATTTAAAAACTGGTACAAATGAAATGATTTTTGATAATTTGAAGCAAAGAGTGACAAAACTTCCTGACAGGTACAAATATTATACCTTATTATTTGATGAGATGGCAATTGGACCAGGTATAGAATACGATAAAAGAAATGACGAAATAATAGGCTTTGTGGAAAACAGAAAAAGAATGCTGTGATCATGCCCTAGTATTTATGATTAGAGGCGTTGTTAAAAAATATAAACAGCCCCTGGCCTATTACTTCTGCAGTGGAAGCACCAAGTCGGCTGAACTCAAGGTTCAAATAAAAAAAAATATTAACAAAGTTCAAGAAACAGGACTGAAAGTCGTAGCAACTATATGCGACCAAGGTAGCTCCAATAATGGCTGCTATTAATATGTTATTAAAGGAAACTAGGGAAAGGTATATAAAAAAAGACAAACCCTACACAGAAGGATTTTTTGAAATTAATGAAGAGAGTATTTTCCCTATTTTTGATCCACCTCACTTAATGAAAGGAATTAGAAATAATTTGATAACGAAGAATTTGAAATACCGAATGAAGGGTAAGGAATGCGTTGCCAAATGGAGCCATATTGTAGCCTTGTACAGGGTGGGCCATATCAGTGTTGGCGATTTAATTCTTCAATTCCTCGGTAACGCGCGGCGCGGGGTGGCGGGGGGATATGTTGTTCGCTGTGCCGCTTCCTGGAAATTTAGTCGCCATGGAGCCGTACACGGGAGTGTAGCGTGCATTTTGTGTCCGAGCGTATTACGAAAACAATAAATCAGTGATTACTGCACGACGTTTGTATCGGCATGAACACGGTTTACGCGATTTAAGTGAAGTTCCAAGCGCCAATGTGTTACGAAAATGGATCAGAATGTTTGAAACAACCGGCTCAACAGTACCAATTACGGCTCGTGGTCGCCCAGTTTCTGCAAGATCAGCCGACATTGTGGAGCCTGTTCGTGTTTCAGTTCAGCGAAATCCGCAACAGTCAACACGTAAGAGAAGTCAGTCTTTGGACGTCAAAAGAACAACTTTGCGACGAATTTTGAAACGTGATCTGCATTTGAAGGCTTATAAGATTCAGATAAAACCCAATAATGCCAATAACCGTAAGTCGGTTACTTTGTCAATTTGATGCTCGAGCGGTTCAACAATTTCAACAACGTGATTTTTAGTGATGAGGCTAATTTTCACCTTAATGGCCATGTGAACAAGCAAAATTGTCGGTTCTGGTCCGAGACTAATCCCCGACGCTTGCATGAACGTCCACTTCACAGCCCTAAGCTTGTCGTGTGGGCTGGGATAACGTCAACCGTCATTATTGGGCCATACTTTTTTGAGGACGAAAGAGGGCAAGCGATGACGGTTAGAGCTAACAATTATTGCAACATGATAACAGACTTTTTGGTGCCAGCTTTGCAAGAACTTCAAGGCAATACCTCGAAGATGTGGTTTCAACAGGATGGGGCCACATGTCATACGGCTAGGGTATCCATAGAGCTGCTGAAAAATGTTTTTCCCGGAAAACTCATCTCGAAAAGGGGGGATATTGAATGGCCCCCACGTAGCCCCGATCTCTCTCCATGCGATTATTTTCTATGGGGCTACCTCAAATCGGTAGTTTACGAGAATAATCCGACCAATTTAGAGCAGCTGAAGAGGAATATTATTCAGGAAAGTAACAAAATACCAAGAACAACTTTCAACGAGTTTTCCAAAATTTGCGACTTCGGTTCCAAGAGTGCCAAGCAGCCGAGGGAAGTCATTTGAACAACATTATTTTTAAGTCTTAAAAATTCCTATGCTTCTACTTTTTAACAATACAAATAGATATATTTGTGTTATGTTTCGTAGTTTTTTTTAAATCGAATATTTAAACCGCCAACACCCTTATGGCCCACCCTGTATAATAGATGCCCAGGGTACAGAGGCGTAAAACTAGTACCTAAGCTTACAGCTCATCACGTGATACCAGCACTAATACCGAAGATGAGAGTGAAACATTGCACTCAAGTTTTCAGCAAGTCTGCAGGAGTAACGCTTGGATGCATGGCAGGTATGCATATTTTCAATAAACATTTACTAAAATCACGCTGTACCACAAACCATTTAAGCTATGCAGTTTCCATTAGTGGAAATATCGAAATATAATTCCTTAGAGTTCCAGCTAAATTATAATCAGCAGAGTATCAATATCCTAGCTAATAACAAATTCCTTAAATCACCACCCACATCACGGAGAGAAGAGGGTTTACTAAACTTATGTTACACCAAATATATTAAGTATATTTTTTCATTGCAGAATTCGGGACTGTGGAAAAAGAAAGCACCGATACAGCAGATTTACTAATTTTTTTTGACGATTTGTTCGATAATGTAAATGGTAGCTATGGTGACATTAAAAATGGAAAAGTTTATAGGGCTGCAGTGACCCTAACCTCACCTCACCATAAATTATGGAATTATAGCATTCCAGTGCTAAAATCGATGAAATATTTGAATGCCAGAGGTAGAGGTCAAGGAGTAGTGCCATCTATAACAAGTTGAATCAAGACCATTGAAGGCTTTAAAAAAATTGTAAAATATTTAAATTCTAATGGCGTTAATTCCTTATTGCTGCGCAATTTTAACCAAGATGCATTGGAGAACTTTTTGGGGCAGTTCGAGCTCATGGCTGCAGCAATATTATGCCAACAGCGTCTGCATTAGTAGGTGCATTTAAGACCCTATTAGTCAATAATATTTCATCTTCACATTCAGTAGAATCAAATTGCGAAAAAGATGATAGTGTTTGTCTCCAATCGCTAAAATATTTTTTAAAGAAACCTGGAGACGATACAACTACTGAATGTGGAGATGAAATTGACAGCGACCATTTATTTTTAGATTTATTAAATACTGAATATTTGATAACCAGCAAATCTCTTATGCATATTGAAAAGAGCGCCGCAGTAGGTTATTGCAGTGGGTGGATAGCACAACTAGCAAAGAAAAATATTTATAAGAACTGTGTCACGTGAAAAAATAATTTAGAGGAGGATGAAATGCAGTTTTCACAAATTTATAAAACTGAAAAAATAGTGTCCGTTTCGACTGCTCGGCCACTATGTCGTAGAAAAAAAAAACTTATGTCAGCATTTCGAAGGAATTTGTAAAAGATGAACAGTGAAAACCGCAAATTCGAAGAGTCAATAATCAGAAAGTTATGTGGGTTTAACCGTGGCCGCGCAGTCCGCATGAATTCAACTGCGCGGCCACCAGTTCTCTTAAACGGAGCGTTGTAAAAGTCTAATTCCTTTTGCTAATCACTGACAGGATTTCGAAGAAAATGTAGATCATAAAAATAATGCCCTACTGTCTGTAGTTCACGACCTACATCACTCCAAAGTTTGGCCGCGCAGTCCGCACAAAGCGAACCGCGCGGCCACGAGTTTTTTTTAATAGACCTTACACGGAGCTTAGTAGAAGTCCCATTCTTTTTGCTAATTACTGACACCATTTCGAAGAATATGTAGACAGTATAAATAAATCCTATAATTAAGAACTACAAGACCTACAGAACTTAAAACCTATAATCGAAGGAAAAAATAGGGTGACCAAGATTTATAGTGTGTGAATCCAGGCTTTTTTCCATTTCAATATCATAGTATAAATATATCATCACTACACAATATACAAAGTCGCTTTTTCTGTCCCTCCCTATATCCCTATGTATAGATTTTAATGCGGTTTTTTTAATAGATAGTGATAGAAGAGGAAGGTTTATATGTATAATAATAAAATCCATTAAATAGGGGCTGTTATTTTTGATGTTTCTAACGTGATGTACAACGTTCGAAGTACTTCGCCCGCGCGTATTTAAACGTTTTTATAAACCTGTTCAGTAGTAGTTGCGCAAACACACACACACATTATTACAAACTTTCACGTTTATAATATTAGTAGGAAGTAGGATGCCTCAAAAAAAAGTATAGGGTAAAATAAAAGCTAGCTCGCAAAAGACAGATTTTTCATACTTTACATTTTAATTTTTTATTTATCGTGATATTTTGAAAAATGTACACTATATCTATATAAATTATAGCACATGTGTTATTCTGACATGTAAGCTATTTTACTGCAAAGTTTCAGAAAAATCCGTTCAGTAGTTGTTGCGTGAGAGCAACAAACACACACACACACACACACATTATTACAACCTTTCACGTTTATAATATTAGTTAAATTATTAAATTATATGAAACATCTGTCCTGTCTGCGAATGAAAGGAATGCCAAAAATATAATATCTTCCTAAAGTGTTTATTTATAAAACTTAATTATTTTATAATGATGACGTTTACCTATTGCAGTAGTCCATGCGTTTCATATCCAAGATGTAAGCTGTTTTAAATAACTTCCTAAAAAAGTCACTGTGCGCTTGCGTTGGTATGTTTTCATTCGAGAGTATAGGTAAACACCTACCCAGTTGCGTCTGTAGCGACTCCCAAAATGGCTACAATATCAGCGGGGAGGGGTCCCGCCCTGCCCCGCGGAGCTTGACTCTGTATAGTGTTTTTATTCAGTCTCGGTTGTTACAGAGTGCGCCCGTGTTTATCAGTGCAGTGTTAGATAGTTCATAGTTATTTCATAGGATTGTATTGTGACTATACTAATTGTCTTTAATACTGTTGCTTTTATCACACAAGGAAGTTTTATCAATCAAGCGGTAAGTACTTATTCAAAACATTAATAAAATGTAATGTATTGGAACATGCGTGTAATTCCCAATTCTTTATTGCATGCCTACAGTTTAAGGTGGGTATTGTTAAATTGAAAGTTGAATACAGTGGATAATATGTTAAATTTAATGCAACATTATAACCATTATCATAAAAAAATGTTTTACCTATTCGGTAGGTCAATTCTAAGCCCTCGAAATACATTGCCAAAAGGATTGAAACTCATATGAATTCGATATTATATTAAAGGAATAAACAAATAGATACCAAATATAAAACTTCCTAGGAAATGTTCGTCCGCGGCAGACTTCCACTAAAGCGGCAAACTCGCGTCAAAGCTCGCGTTGTTACCGTAGCTGGCCGGAGGACCACTTCTTACCACTAATACATCGCATTTTTTTTCAGAACGATGGGTAGAAAAGGACGTAAACTGAGAGTCAACGAAGACAAGCTAAAAAAAATATTTATAAAATATTCCACAGACTGCATAAACACAAAAATTAAATATAATGATCCTATATTTCATACTATCTCAGAAGAAATAAATCACGATATGTCACCGCTTGCGTTGTACTCGTGGCTAAAGAGAAATTACAATAAAGTTTTTGATATAAGTACGACGACAGAAAGTTCTTTATCTTCTCCATCGTGTCGGAGCACGACATCTTCAACGACAAAAAGTGAAATTAATGATAAGCATACAAATCAATTTTCTTTCTTACTAGATGAGCATGAGTGGAAAAAAGTAGAACCAATTTCTGTTCGTTATATAAGACGAGATCTAAAAACTACATCGACACACAAGAAATACAAAACATTGCCTAAGTTCAAGTGGAGCAATCTACTCAAAGAAAAAATATGGCAGTACTCGAGACGACCTTGCACGTGGACTTTCAAGAATAAATTAATTGACTCAGAAGATAATGTGAAAATAAAAGGGAAATGCACACAATGCAGCTGCACTGTAGAAATATGTAGCGAAAAGTTAACAGACAAAACAGCAACTATAAAATGTACAATTTTAATACAGATAACTTAGTTCCGCATAATCCAAAACTGAAATCTAAGATGTCACCATACAAAAGAAATCAACTTGCAAAGAAATTACAGTACAAATCTGCCACAGTAATTCATAAAGAAATAGCTTCAAAAGTTATTAAGTATAAAGATAATGCAATCCCTCCCATACTTCCTACAATGAACGCTCTTCGGAAAATAAAGCACGAGAAGAGACAAAGTAATCGTTTGCATGCCAATCCCATTTTAAGCCTACTTATGATGTCAATGTTGCCAAGTTTTAAAAATTTGATTCGCGAAATAAAACTTGTCCCGAATTTTTACATGTATTATTGGTCTGAAGAACAAAATCAATTCTACAAAGATTTTTTAGAAAAAAATCCACAGGAAGTAACTATCACTATAGACGCCACGGGATCTTTCTTTCACCCAATAAAACTTCCTGATGGATCAACATTAACTAAGCGACTCTTTCTATACGTTTGTATGCTAACTTCAAAAACGATAAAATCTCAAGCGATATTTCAAATGATAGCGGACACTCATACTGCAGATTCCATATCATCCTGGTTAAAAAGATGGTATAAGGAAATACATACCGCTCCTAACGAAGTTGTAACTGACGACTCGTCTGCTTTGATTGCTGCAAATGTAGATGCTTTTACAACATCTATAACAGTGAAAAACTATCTGAGACAATCATTCTTAGTGTTGAGAAAACTTAGTGTAAACTTACCAGAAGTTTTTCTTAGGTTAGACACCAGCCATTTTATTAAAAATGTTTACAATTTACCTTGTTTTCAAAACGTGGATACTCCAATTAAAATGTTTTTTATTCGATGTATTTTATTGATAAAAAGATCTGAAAGTTTTGATGAAGTCAAAATGATAGTTTCAAATATGGTCAAAATATGCACTTACAAATACTATAACACTACTAATAAAGCTTGGGACTTAGCAATGCAAAATATGAAGGAGAGATTATTCGCTACGGAAGATCCGGTCCCCGAATATGGCGGTGAAAGAGAAACTTTCTATCACGATACCTTAATAATTGAGGAAGATAATATAATGTATTGGTTTGATGAGATCGTTGAGCAACAAAAAAGCTTATTTCAGACGCCGACTGAAACACGCAACAAATATTATCTGCCCCACCTAACATCAACTTTGAGAAGATTGCTAATCAAGCTTCCATTGTGGAGTAACGTAATGTGTCCTTTGTATGATACACAAAATAAGTCGCCTACATCCTCCTCAGTAGAGAGTTACTTCAAAACACTAAAGCATTTGTTATTTGAGACTCGTACTCACAAATATAATATTGATGAGTTTTTGAATATTCATTACAATTTTCTGCAAGGAGAAACCAAAGTTAGTTTGAAGAGTCTGAATGATATTCCACACAATATTAGTTCTAAATCCCGAAAACGAAAGTTAAAGCGAGTTAAAAGCATTAGCATAAAAAAAAGAATAAAAAATGCTGCCGTGACATTCACTTCCGACTCGATATTTGCTGAGGAGCCCTCGTATATCGAAAATTGGAAGGGTGAGGGATATGAAACTCATAAAATAACATCTACTTCAATCTTATTTTTAAAAAATGGAAATGTAATCGAATCTAAACAAAATGTTTTAAACACCTGCGCGTTTGATTCTGTGTTTTTTATGTTGGCACATGGATACCAAACAAACAATTATATTCGCGAAGTCTTCAACTCTTGTGAAAATAGTTTAATTCGTGATTTTATTAATATATTAGCCCAAAATCAAAATGAAAAGGAAGCATATAAGCTAAGAGAAAACATTGTTTCACTCTATTACCAAAAAAAAAACAATTATTACGAATGTAATTGTAATATGGCTTTTGTGTTTGAGCATATACTTTTTGATTTCTTGTTTAGTGCAGAAAGAAGTAAAAAATGTATTACGCCTTTTTGTAATGAGAAAAATGTAACAAGATTCATTGTGTTTCTTTCTCTCAATTTCGATATTATTAACATGTTTGGTATCAGAAGCTTAGAAGACGCCATCGTTATCGATAATTTAGAATTAAAACATTGTTTAGAATGCAATAACAAAAGCATTAAATACGAATACAAATTAAATAATATTATTTTATTTGATTTAAATGGTACTCAAAACATTATACTTAATGAAATACCACGTTATATAAAAATAACGGAACGTAAAACATTCAAGTTGATAGGTGCGTTAGAGTATGTTCTTCCATGTGTTGGCAATATCGGTCATTACAAGTGTCATTGCTTAATCGACGACCAATGGTTATGTTATGACGACAACCGAAACAAAACTCATGAAAGTTCAGTGCAGCCCATAACACTGCACAATTTAACTTATGGTCTTATTGGTAGTTAAGTTACATGATAATAGGTGAGAATTTTGCTCTAAAGTGGAGCTAAAATTAGATTTTTATTATATAGAGACTTGTTAAATGTTAGATAATAGTAGGCTTATATCGAAATTCACTGTGATTTACATGGTATAGGAATATTTTGTGATTTTATCGTAGTAAGTTTTGCTATAACGATTATAGTATGACTGATTTGTTTGTAATAAAAATATTATGATGTTAATCGATACAAAAACGTAGGTCGTTATTTCTTGATTAAATTGTAATTGTAAGTACAATAACAAATTAAACTGTGATTGGTAGGTAGGTGTAAGTTGTATAATTTTAAGTTTTAGAAATGTTGTTGTTATCGTAAGTCAGATTTTGTTTTTAAATTCTGATTGCAATATGAAAACGAACTGTGATTGTTGAATTAGGTGATTTAAAGTATACTTTAATAAAACTTTATCTACTTACAAACTTATAATTTTATGTTATATAGGTACATGATGTTGCTCTCGTATATCTAGTGTAGTTTTTAAATAAGCTACTTTTTTTAGCTTATATAGTTATGATCTTAATCGTTACAACAACGAAAATAAGCAATTATTTTTTAAATTGTAATTATAAATATGAAAACGAATTGTGATTTTTAAATTATGTGATTTATAGTTTATAGTAATATTATGTTTTATCTATTACTTAAGAAATAGAAATATAAATCAATCGATGACATTTTTTTCTTTATATCCTTTTAATTAGCTTCTCTACTCAATTTCAAACCAAAAGACTAAAACTATTTGCATGTTACGATAAAAAGTATAGAAATATACGTGACAATGAAAACGTCTTATATGGGAATATCTCGTCAGCGCATCGTAAATCATGGTCACCCTTCTTTTAACTCTAGTTACAGGGTATAAGTTCTGTAACTCGCGATTTTCAAACATTAGAACTTCATTCATGATGTTTACAAATTCTTCGAAATCGTATCAGTGATTAGCAAAAAGAAAGACACCTGTACCAAGCTCCGTTTAAGCTCCACTTTAAGAAACACGTGGCCGCGCGGTTCGCCATTACGTGAGTGTTGTGGAACGAGAAGTCCAAACTTTAGAGCTATATTTTTACAATGTATTTTTTCTTCGAAATCCTATCAGTGATTAGCAAAAAAACTTAGACTTTTACAACGCTCCGTTTAAGAGAACTGGTGGCCGCGCGGTTCGCTTTGTGCGGACTGCGCGGCCAAACTTTGGAGTGATGTAGGTCGTGAACTACAGACAGTAGGGCATTATTTTTATGATCTACATTTTCTTCGAAATCCTGTCAGTGATTAGCAAAAGGAATTAGACTTTTACAACGCTCCGTTTAAGAGAACTGGTGGCCGCGCAGTTGAATTCATGCGGACTGCGCGGCCACGGTTAAACCCACATAACTTTCTGATTATTGACTCTTCGAATTTGCGGTTTTCACTGTTCATCTTTTACAAATTCCTTCGAAATGCTGACATAAGTTTTTTTTTTCTACGACATAGTGGCCGAGCAGTCGAAACGGACACAAAAAATATATCAATAAAAAGTGGTTGTGCTATCCAACAAGAGCATTATTCGATTTCTTTGTCCAAGTGGAAAACATTTGCATAGAAATACTAAAAGGGCATGCCAACAAAATTAATCTAACTAGTTACATAATATTAATAATAAATACGAATTTAAATGTAACATTTCTGACGTGTTCAAAGATATATTTTGGCCAAATATTTAATAAAAAAATGTACAATGTTTTTCGTAAATAATTGGTGTAAAGATGTCAATAATATTCTCACTGGCAAAACAACCTTTTGGGATAATAACGACCCAATGAAACAAAAAGCATATAGGCACTACTCCCAACATAAGGGTAGAAAGAGGAAAAGGCAAAATTAGTCTCTACAAGGATTTTATTTTTATTATTTTAATAAAGCTATATTACAGAACTTGTGCATTTATTTCTAAACCTCCATGATTTGTTCAGCTAGAGCTATTTGCGAAACTACTAATAATAGCTACATATCTAATATAGGTAGAATTATTACACCTACACACACAGTTCTATCTGTGTGTGTGTAGGTGTATTGCTTTACCTAACTATAAACTAGATGGCGCATATCGTGAAGCATTAAAATATACGAAGTTGCCTGTCTATGTCCCTATACATATTGTAGTCTTTGGACAAGCACTGCTGTGTTCCAGAATGCAAGGAGAGTGGAGGTACTCGTATGTCTGACTTAATTTAATTTTAGTTATTTTACTTGCTTGTTGAAAATACTGTTGTACAAAGGCGGCCATGTTTTTTTTGTGCAGAATAAACAATTTTTCTTTCTTCTTTCTTTCTTTCCATGCATTATCTACCAGTCAAGCCGGATTTACATTTGTCTGACGTGTTGTGTTGTGACGCATCAGAATGGTGTCGGTTTCATACATTTAGTATGGTGAGATTTATATTTGTGTGTCGCGATCTGTTGTGATGGCTTCTGATGCGACGCATCAGACGAGATTCCGATCGCATCAGAGGGGTGGAGGTGGGGGAGCGGCCGCCTGACGAGGCATCAGACAAGTTTGCACGCGGCAGTATTGCGTTGTGACGCGTCAGAGCCACGTGCGTTTTTATTTACGTTTGTTTATACACTCGATTTAAAGTTTTAGACATCGAGATATAAGTACTAACGTACTAGAGAAGACACCGTAAATTCCTACTTTGTCTCGTTCAGCTGCGGCGATCGCGCCGCACCGTCGCCGCACCTCACTCAGTCGCTCTCTAGCTCTTTCGCGCCTAGTACTTCCGACAATAATAAATTAATTCATAGAAAAAATCGACGAAAAATGCCTTGGTGTGTGTTGAGATATTGTACTAATAATTCAAGGAACACGCCAAAGTGCAAAGGAATTACTTTTCATCGGTAAGTAAACTAATTTCCTTGTTTTACAAATTAAATAATTACCACGCGCCATATTGTATTGTTTGTCATAGACTAATCAAACAGAGTGCAATGTAGGTAGATTAGACTGACATTACGGTGAAAATATCGTATGTTGTGTTTTTAATGTTGATATTAATATTTACCCCCTTATTCATAAAACTTATCAAACCTATTTTAGTTAAAATGGGGTTTGTCTCTTTCTTACACACAGAAATGTGAACGTGACAGATAAAGACAAACGTTCTATAAACCTGTTTTAGCTAAAATAGAGATAAAATAGGATTATGAATAAGGGGGTTAGTTTTTAAACTATCGCACTTTAAACAGATAATTATTAGTCTTAACGGGACTTAGCACGAACCTTTCATTTATATATTTTTTTCTAGTCTTGCGCAACCACAGTGGATGTAACTAGATCGAAACGTCAGCAGATATAAATAAATGAAAGGTTCGTGCTAAGTCCTGTTAAAACTAATTATTATATACAGAGTTGATATGACAGAGGGGATATTAAATTACGTAACTATAGGTGTTTAGTATTAATTCAATACGGTCTAAAAATAAAAAGCGCCAAAAATTAGTTTTTTTTTTTTCAAACAAACTAAATAGCTTACAAATTAGAGTAAAACGCAACAGCCTTTGTAAATGAAGTTTACTGAACTTAGATACCTGGGTAACAAAAGTGGCAACGTCGCGCGTGTGCCGGAGCGCGGCGGGGGTCCGACGCCGGCAGTGGCGCGGTAGGCGGCTTTTATGTTTGGTAAGGTTTTGAAGTACGCGCAAAACAACAATCACAACAAAAACATTAAATTTTTAAATTCTCGATGTGTCCTCCATTCACATTAATGCACAAATCATACCGACGGAGAAGATTGTTATTTATTTTTCTAATTAAATCACTGTCCGTCGCTAAGAATGCTAAAATAATCCTATTTTTTAGTTCAAATACTTACTGTCTTAAACTTATAATTTAGTGTCCTATCACAATAACTGAACAAAATCACAATAATAATTGTCAGCGCGCGAGTTCGACAGAACAAAAGTGGCGCAGGAGCTTCCGTGTTACATAACGCACGTTCCCAAAGGGTGGCGTCGGCGCACTGAAAAAACTTGTTTTTTAGAGGCCGGGAAACCCCACTTATCGATCGCAAGGATCTAGGATGCAATAGCAACACACTGACCTATTTCTATTTCTTTTACGCGCGGGATGTTTTGCTATGATTGTCACTCTCGTAATGAAAGTGCAAGTATGTGTATTTATTGCTTCCTTGTTTGCATTGCCAACTTTTTTGTGAAATATTTGGTTGTACTTGTGATTTGCGTCAGAGCGGCAACAACGTATTGTAGATTATACTCAGATTTATCGTTTTAAGGTGCATGACCTATGCGTTAGACATAATCAGCTGTTACGAAAGATACATCGTGTTCAAACGGGGTAAAAACTTAAAAAATCATTTGCGACTAAACTACTGCTGCTATTTAATTGATTTTTGGTACAGAGCTTGAAAATGGTATCTAGTATAGGCAGTTTAAAGGAAAGCCCCTCTGTCGTATCAACTCTGTATATTTAGGTAGAAAAAGATTTAATAAATTTTCCTATAGTATATATCATAATTAACCAGACAGTTTTTACATTAATGTTAAATTAGTTTTGGATGTAATTATTTTAAATTCTTATCCAGATTTCCACGTCCAAGTCATAAAAATAGAGAAAAATGGATCCGATTTGTTCAAAACAATCGCTGTGAAGGACCTGGCTACCATCCGATCATAGTTCCATATGTTCGTTGCATTTACGTGAGGATGATAAGTATGTTACGAAAGGGGTAAGGCATTTTCTAAAGAAGTCTGCTGTGCCCTATGATGATGTGAGTATCAATATAATTTTAAATATTTGATGCTCCGTTTGTATTAATTCCGAGTATGGTGACAACATTTCATTTAGCCGCCACTAACATTGTGTTGTTTGTTTTAGCAAGACACTTTGTGTTATGGAGCCATTGAGCTGATTTCAGAACTCTGTCAGTGAGTCCGAATCGGTTTTTGATACCCCAAGAAAAATCATCCTGAGACGTCAAATTCGGACCTTGACGTCGGCTAAAAAAAAATTATCAGAAAAATTTAAGAAAGGTCAACGCCAAAATAGAAATCTTAAGAAAAAATGTGAGTCATTGAAGCTTCTTGTAAAATTATTAAAAACAAAATTTCCACTCGGTGAGGTAGCTGAGAATAATTTACTGGCAAAGGCAGAATTACTCGAAATTTATAAAAGAATGTCAAAGTGTAAAAAGAATAGTAAAATCTCTTTAAAATATCCTCCATTATTACGTAAATTTGCATTAACCCTCCATTACTACTCGCCAGCTGCATACAAATATGTGAGAGATATGTACGGCAATCTTCTACCACACACAAGAACTCTCTGTCGCTGGTATGGAACAATTAATGCTGAGCCAGGATTTACAAATGAATCGTTTGAAGCTCTAAAAAAGAAAAGTACTTTAACTCAGCAACCTCTTATATGCAATCTAGTATTCGACGAGGTGGCTATTAGACGCCAAAAGTTGAAGCTTCTTGTAAAATTATTAAAAACAAAATTTCCACTCGGTGAGGTAGCTGAGAATAATTTACTGGCAAAGGCAGAATTACTCGAAATTTATAAAAGAATGTCAAAGTGTAAAAAGAATAGTAAAATCTCTTTAAAATATCCTCCATTATTACGTAAATTTGCATTAACCCTCCATTACTACTCGCCAGCTGCATACAAATATGTGAGAGATATGTACGGCAATCTTCTACCACACACAAGAACTCTCTGTCGCTGGTATGGAACAATTAATGCTGAGCCAGGATTTACAAATGAATCGTTTGAAGCTCTAAAAAAGAAAAGTACTTTAACTCAGCAACCTCTTATATGCAATCTAGTATTCGACGAGGTGGCTATTAGACGCCAAAAGCTTTTTCACAATCAACAGAAGCTTGGTGCTGTGAATTTTGATGCAGGTCCTCAAGAAGGTGATGGAGATGATCATGTTGCGTCACAGGCGTTAGTATTTACTAGAGATGCGCCGAGTAACACTTTTGCCGAGTAACGAATACCGAGTTTTACTCGGTTCATTTTTTTTTCAACCGAGTACTCGGCCGGGTAACTCGGTTCAATCAAAGTCCCATTTCGCGCGCGGTTCAAGTACAAACAGGTTCGCGCCGGTCGAGACGTCGGCTCGCATTGATACACCCCTCACCCCGCCCGCGGCTTTCAACTACCAGTCGCTTGATTGTTTGCAAACAAACACGTTACGTTGCGCGTCATAGTAGATAAATAATTGAAAAAGTTTAATTAACGATTGAATGTGTGTAGTACCTGATCAGTGATTGTTTACATAATGTCTTCACGTAAAAGATCCCGAATTTGGGCGTTTTACGACGAGATTGTAGAAGATAGTGATGGGCGTTGAATCAACGAACTAGTTGAATCAACGTTGATGTCTCTTCAACGGGATTAACGTTGACCATAAACAAATCAACTCGTTGAATTCGTCAACGACGTTTATGAATTCAACTCGTTTAACGAAACGAGAATATGAACTCAACGTTTTGTTATTTTCAACGTAGGTACGTAAATTGTATTTATATTTACAAAACTCCCGCTACGACGCGATAGTCATGACAATAATTTGAACTCTAAATAACGAATAAAAGATTTGATATTTCTTTAGTAATTTGATCATTATTTTTAAAAGAAAGTAAACGATGACATTAAATTATCTACGCCTGAAATTTGTGTTTTATAGCAAATTAATCAGTCAGTCCTAAGCCTGAAAAAAGTATGAAGGGAAGATCATCTAGAAACCTAGGTAGGTAGTAGGTAAAGTCATCATAAAATGTTATCCAATTTCATTTGGTATATTGCATCAAATTGTTCGTAAATTAACAGCGTACGTTAATAAAAGCGTTAAGGCGTTTATCGTTCATGCAAGTTGACGTTCGTAACACGTTAACTCGTTGACGAAATTAACTAGTTGATCAACTAGTTGACAAACGCAATTCAACGTTAACGTTTCGTTGACGGAAAAACCTTCAACGACCCATCACTAGTAGAAGATAAAGCAAAAGTGAAATGTACTCTATGCAATTCTCTAATTTCACGTAGTGGTGTTGGACGAAAGGCTTCTACGACGGCAATGTTAAACCACGTTAAAATAAAACACACAGAAGAGTTTAAAGATTTGGAAAAAGAAACTTTGCGGGAATTATCTCAAAATCGTGAGCCAATAGCATCAACTTCGTCGTCACAGTCGAATGCAGTGAAAATACAGCAAACCCTTTTCGAATCATTTACTAGTACTACAAAATGGGATACGACTGACTCGCGTGCTAAAGAAATTCACAAAGTTGTAGCGGAGATGATCGTGGTAGATAACCAACCGATATCTATGTTGGAAAATAATGGGTTTCAAAGATTAATGAATAACTTAAAACCCAAATACCAAATTCCTAGTAGAAAATACATGAGCGAGGTTGTCATACCAGAAGTTTACACCAAAGTAAAAAGCGTAATAAGAGCGGAAATTGCAAAAGCTAAAGCTGTATCAATAACTACTGATATTTGGACCTGCACAAATAATTTACTCGGATTCTTAAGCTACACCGCTCACTGGCTAGACGAAGAGTTTGGGCTTCAGCACAGAGTGCTGCAAATGTCACATTTTAGAGGACCCCACACGGCGGACAATATTCGATCAGTGCTTTCAGATTTATCCATGAACTGGGATATTGATACTCGCATTCATCTCGTTTTGAGAGACAATGGACCCAATGTGGTGAAAGCCATAAATGATAGTCAATATATTGGCAAAGGATGCTATATACATACGCTGCAATTAGCTGTAAAAGCTTCGTTGAAGGAACAAAATGTTATCGACGTTATTGCCTCTGCTAGAAAAATTGTAGGCCACTTTAACCATTCTGCAGCGGCACAAGAAAAGCTGACCCAGATACAAAAAGAACTTAAACTGCCAGAGCACAAACTCGTGCAAGATGTGACCACAAGATGGAACAGTACTTTTTACATGGTAAGCAGATTAATAGAGCAAAAAAGGGCAATATCTCTACATCACGGACAACCCAAGTACAGCCAATCTACAACAATTAACTGAACGTCAATGGGAGATTCTACAAGAGTGCATTACATTACTCAAACCATTCGAAGAAGTTACTAAAATTACCAGCTCCACATTAGCATCAATTTCTGAAGTAATACCCCATACCAATGCCCTATTAAAATATTTATCAAAACCTGAAGTTTCCCAAACTTGCCCAAATATAGCAGATATGAAACAAAAGCTTGAAAGTGAAATTCAGGACCGCTTTCAAGGATTAGAAAAAGACAAATATTATAGTTTGGCAACTTTGCTAGACCCGAGATTCAGGATGCGATTTTTTCATCCCGAAAACTATGAACTAATAAGGAATACGCTATTTTTAGAATCAGTAAGAAGAAGTGACATTACAGAGAGTGCTAGCAGCAGTGAAGAAAACGAATCTGAACGATTACCATAGTCACAAGATCCTCATGCATCTTTCTGGAATTGCTTTGAAGAATTAGCTTCCACCCAGCCACTGGAGCGCGATGATCCTAAAAGCCCCATTGCTTTAGAATTAGGTTGCTATTTAAAAGAAAATTTGTTGGCAAAAAACAAGAGTCCTTTCGAGTGGTGGACAGGGCACCAAACAAGGTATCCAGAGCTGGCACGTTTAGCAAGAGTATTTCTATGTGCACCTGCAAGCACCGTGTATAGCGAGCGATTGTTTTCGGAGGCCGGTAACGTCTACGAAGAAAAGAGGAATAGGCTGTTACCAGAACGCGCAGAGAGCCTTGTGTTCCTGCATCATAACTTACCTTTACTAAATTTTAAATATTAATTATTTTTTTATTACTGTTCTCGTAATTTTGTCTCATTACTGCTCATTCATTAGCATAATTATTTTGATTTTATTACTTGAGATGTTCAAAGATTTCCTAAATTACTAATAAATACTTTTTGATTATCACTATTGTTTTGATTGTATCTACCTAAATATTTTTTCTTAAACAAAGGATACCTACTCGGCATCCAAACCGAGTTATTCGGTCGAGTACGAGTATCAAAAAACCTGCCGAGTACGCCGAGTACCGAGTATCAACCGAGTACTCGGCCCATCTCTAGTATTTATGTTGGTGTCAGTGACTGAAAATTGGAAACTTCCTGTAGGCTATTTTTTAATATCAGGTATAACTGCAGAAACAAAAGCTAATTTAATCACTACATGCTTACATAAATGTCATGACGCCGGAGTTACAGTCGTAAGCATGACATTTGATGGATGCCCAGCAAATTTGTCAGCTGCAGAAATTTTAGGGTGTAAACTGACGAACCCAAATGACCCATTTTCCACATCCATCTACACAGGAGAAAGTGTGTATATTTCTTGATCCATGTCACGTCATCAAACTTATAAGAAACTCATTTGAGAAAAAAAGATTATTATTTGACCAAGATTGTAAGAAAATAAAGTGGCAGCTATTGATTAATCTAAATAAACTGCAAATGAAAGATGGTCTTAGGTTTGCCAACAAACTTACATCACGGCATGTGTACTTCCGTAACCAAATTATGAAGGTCCGTCTTGAGGTCACCCGGGGCTAAAGCAACTATGGGGCTAAAGCAACTAATTAAATTTTCGCTCAAATCTAATCATTTTTGTAGATAGCTCTATCTATTGGAGTAAAGAGGAATCATAGTTTTTTTCAAACAAAGTACAGATGGCATCACTAGTTCACCTACTGTAGTACTGACAGATCATTTTCTGTCAGCCGCCATTTTGGAGCAACGTGTTGCCGCGTCGTGTTTTGTGTTTTGGTACATTAAAAATATTTCGAGTCATTGCAAGGAGAAATAGAAGGGCACCCTAAAAACAATATAAAACGTAAGTGTTTTTTGTATATTTGGTTAAACTCTAGGTGTTATAATTAACATTTTATTGATATAGTTACATTAACCCCAACTTTTCATGCACGAGGGTTATTGCAACTATTTTTGTAGTCACATTCGCCCCATGCTTTTTGTACGAAAACTGCAAATTACTAGTGACGTTCCGTGTCGATATTTCGATAAGTGAATTTCGCGTATTTGCATAAATGTTTAGCCGCAATTAGTATGAAGTGTTTTAGATTTTGCGTAGTTTTAACAAAATGAAATAGATAGGTAGCTTAAATAAAAAAATGTACCAAGTTAATACAAAATCCAAGTTTTGTTATCAGATGGTCCGAAACTATAAAAGAAAAAAGGCGAGGAGTTACTGCAGTGAAACACTTTTTGAAGCTGTACGATTAGTACAGCAAAAACTGTTGACGAGTTATGCTGCTGCGGAACGTTTTAATATTCCTCGGTCTATTAAAATAGCCCACGTATACGGTACGCGCGGGCAAAAACAGGCAAATCCTGGACAAAATACTGTATTTTCCAGATCATGTGAGCAAGAAATATCTTCCTATTTGCACATTATGGAAAAAAACGGTTTTCCATTGACATCAAAAGAAGTCAAGGCATTAGTGTCAGAATATATTAAAAGGAATGGTATAGTTACGCCATTCAGAGAAAATATCCCTGGTGATGATTGGCTTCGTGGTTTTCGCAAACGAAACGGTTTATCGCTAAAAAAAACCGCAGTCTGTAGAAATTGCGCGTAAACGGGCGTGTAATCCGTTTACAGTGTATGAATATTTTGATTTATTAGATAGTGTTTTGAAAGATCTTGACCTCACTGATAAACCTGAAAGGATATATGACCTAGACGAAACTAGTTTTTCCAATGATCCGTCTAAAACCCGAGTCATTGGACAAAAAGGGTTCCGCTGTACCAGGACTACTAGTTCCCCTGGAAGAGACAATACGACTGTGTTGTTGGCTGCAAATGCAGTTGGCGATTGCAATGCATGCTAGCAACTCTCGACAACATCAACTCATAAACAATCGCATAAAGAAAACAACATAACTGAAAAAGAGCGAAAACAGCGACAAAGAAGAGTTAAAAGGAAAGTTTCAGAGTCTAAGTGAAGAAGACATTTTTAATATGAGCACATATTCTGAAGAAGAAGGTGGCTATGACGACGAAGATGAAGACGAAATAGATCCTGATTACTTCCGACCTCTTGAATCTAGTCCCAATGAAGGCGCTTTTGTTTTAGTATAGTTTGTTGCACATAAAACGAAGGTATTTTACATAGGAAAGGTTATAGGGAAGCGAGGTGGAACAGATGTAGATATAAGTTTTTTAAGAAAGAGTACAAAAGTGCAGAATGGATATAGGTTACCGGATGTTCCAGACATAGCTTCGGTATTCTTAGGAGATGTAAAATTATTTTACCTTCGCCTACATTTAGTGGAACTAAACGGCAACAACAGGTCTATAAATTTAATCTAGACTTTTCCCGCTTAAATTTGCGATAATTTTTTTTATTTTTTTGATTAAGAATAAGATTGTTTTTTATTTTTTAAAGGACAATGCGACAAATTGGGCCTAATGACCAATACACATGAGATATTATTTTTGTGATAGGTCATATAACATACAACTAACGAGAAAAATAATAATAAAAAAAAATGTACCGGGTTCTTGTACAGCTACGTCGAAAAGTTTTATTTAATTATGTCAAATATTTTTCATTCATTAAATGTTTTTCAATAGGAGTGAAAGAATATTACTTTAAAATATTACTAAAGTCACTAATTCTAACCACATGGAGCCACATGGGATTATAATAACACAATATACCTGTTACAAAAATAATAATAAGTGTATTTCGACTATTAGAGTAATAAAAGTTCTATATGCGAGAGTGAATTGCAGACCGTTGCTTATTATATTGGCATTGTTTGCGATTAGTCCTCAAGCAAGATAACACGCGAATGCTAACGGGGCGCGTGAAAGAGAGAGAAACATGTTGACTTTGGACAAGCGCCCGCGCATAGCAGGTAAGTAAATCGTTTCATTCGACTGTTTTATGCAGTGATCAGTCGGTATTCTCCGCTTCTGACTGTGCAGTGCTCCTGTTATTCTTACTTTTAACGTATTTCTATTACGACGACCCTGCTTGTTTTTGGACTCTGGTGATATTCTTACATGAACGGACTTTGGCTACCTTTACGGACTTGAATTCTGTTCTTAAAAATGCAGGAAGAACGTTTGTGTGTTCTGTGTCCACGTTCTGTTCATAGACGTAGACAAAATCATATTTTGCAAGCAAGCTTGTTACATACGCATCCTGCGCATGTTTCCTATATACAGGAAAACGCTATAAGACAGGTGAGTTTTATACTGTTTATTATTATTAATATCAGTTATTTAAATAATGTTTATCTATCGCATGTAAGTATATTTAATACATGTAAAGCGCAGGCTAGGTATACATAAAGTGCGATCCATATGAAATCTACAAGGTGTTACAAAAAACATAATTATATGTTACACAACCAGTGTTGCCGATTGCGGTGATGTGTGATGCCAGTTTCGAATAGTACCACGATCTCTTATCCCTCTCTATTAACTTCTCTATGAACCGTATGTTCTTCGGTGGGAACTCGTATAGGCTGCTTGCTTAGAATACCTTCTTAATCCTTTAGAAAGTGTATAACAGGTAATCTATGTTGTGAATTATTTTATTTGCAGGTATCATTCAACAGCACATAATCTGTCTGTCACCGTTGTTGGCAAAGAGTCGACCACAATGTTTTAAATCCAGTACAAAATCCAG